>CM053509.1:5077511-5113577 GCA_028627145.1 Eidolon dupreanum
GCCAACATCTGGAAAAGAGGACATTAGACTTGAGCTTGATGCTGAATTTTTCTTCCCAATTCTAGATTCCAGAATGTCTGAGGGATAGCTACCCTAGACCCGATCAGCCCTGTTACCTGTATGTGATAGGGATGGTTCTCACGACACCGCTGCCTGACGAGCTCAACTTCAGAAGGCGGAAGCTTTATCCCCCCGAGGATACCACACGATGCTTTGGAATACTGACAGCCAAACCCATACCTCAGGTGAGTCTCTTCAGGGTAATGATTTCTATCAAAAATACATCATCTTTTTAAAAAGGAAAAACTACTTAAGAGTAACTGCCTTTTGTTACCTCAGTGAGTTTAATACTTAAAAAAATCGAGGTATCTTTTCTCTGATAGGAAGCGTCATTCCTCTTTTGAACTTAAATATTTATAAAGGAATAAACCACCTGTTAACTTTGGGGTGCTTTTTCTTTTTGCTAAGATTCCGCACTTTCCCGTGTACACTCGCTCTGGAGAGGTGACCATATCTATTGAGTTGAAGAAGTCTGGTTTCACATTGTCTCTGCAAATGCTCGAGTTGATCACAAGACTCCACCAGTACATATTCTCACATATTCTTCGCCTTGAAAAACCTGCACTAGAGTTTAAACCTACAGACGCTGATTCGGCTTACTGTGTTCTACCTCTGAATGTTGGTAAGAAGGAGCGAACTCTAAGGCGTTCACTTATACTAGCTAAAAATTGTGAGTTTTACTGGACAATTAGCTTATTGGATATACTACAGAAATCTCTTATTTTGATAACTCTAAATCAGACACATATAAATATATAGCTTAAGTGAAAATCTTATCTGTGTTATTTTATTATAAGCTAAAGAGTCTTTTTCTTTTTTAAGTTAACGACTCCAGCACTTTGGACATTGACTTTAAGTTCATGGAAGATATTGAGAAATCTGAAGCTCGCATAGGCATTCCCAGTACAAAGTATTCAAAAGAAACACCCTTTGTTTTTAAATTGGAAGATTACCAGGATGCAGTGATCATTCCAAGGTAGGCATTTAAGTGGAAAGCAAAGTGGTGGTGACACTTTGTTTCAAAAGATTCACTTGTTCACATGGGAATGTTGGGTGGCCTTGATTTTGACATTGATGCTACTACTAGGAAATTTAGGTCTCGCTTCATGGTGGACCTGTTCTTGCCAATTTACATCCTTAAAAATGAAACCTAAACTCTGGGTGAAGAAGGTATTTTACTTGGTGAAGATTAGATAATCTGAATAGTATTAATAAACTTTCTTTTTAAAATCTCCATCCTTTTAATCCCAAAGTCTTCTAGAATTTGATCATTTGATCAAAGAATATTTTCTTTCTTAAAATTTTTATTTGTAATGTTATTAAGTGCAAAGAAAATAGCAAATCGGAATGCTTCTCTTATTTTGTAAAAATTTAGAGGATGGAGATTTTTAGCAGTAAAATTCAGTAAAGGCACTTTTCAAAGAATTAGAGTACTAGCTGTAATATAGTTTTTCTCTGATTTTTTGTTTGTTTTTGTACCTCAAAGCTATATTTTAAATGTTAGCTATCATCAAACCACAAGAATCGTAAATGGTACAGTAATACATTTCATGTGACAAGTGTCTTTTGTGTTTAGCATTAGTACATTACTCAATTTGGATATTGGAAGTTTTCCATACTGTTTGTGTTGATGAAATTAAGAGGTCCTTAAAGGTGCCGTTTTGCTTTCATGTGCTATCAAAGTATAGATATTTAGACTAGTCAGTAGTAGAGTAGGATAATAGGGAAGTAGGAGAGAAAAGGGAGCCAGTCCATTCTTACTTCATACAAATCGAGTTCTTTTTTCAAATCTACTTGAAATACATTATTTGGAATTGAAGTTTTTGTTAATGTTATTTATTTTTAATCTTTCGAACTCTTACTTGAAAATCATAATGTGCATTTCTGTATTAAAAACAGTCATGTTTTGAGAATAGTTAATTTAAACAAAAAAGTCACTGATGATTATTCTTTTTTTAGATATCGAAATTTCGATCAGCCTCATCGATTTTATGTAGCTGATGTGTACACTGATCTTACTCCACTGAGTAAATTTCCTTCCCCTGAGTATGAAACTTTTGCAGAATATTATAAAACAAAGTATAACCTTGACCTGACCAATCTCAACCAGCCTCTGCTGGATGTGGACCACACATCTTCAAGGTAAGGCGTTTCCAAAATGACATTTCAGCTTCACGTGAGGCAATCTCCCAGAGGTCAGGAGGCACCTGCAGAGGTTCCCTGTCCCTACCACCCACCGGTAAGCTGGGCAGGCAGGACAGCCTCTGCACGTGGGACTGCCAGGTGTGGCCCCGGGCCCTGCAGTCTGGATGAGCTCTTCGGGTGCTGTGTAGGCCTGCCAAAGTTGGCGAGTCGCTGTGAGACGGTGCTCGTTTTTGTCTGTTTGATAAAATTATTTTGCAATTTTTATAGACTTAATCTTTTGACACCTCGCCATTTGAATCAGAAGGGGAAAGCTCTTCCTCTGAGCAGTGCTGAAAAGAGGAAAGCCAAATGGGAAAGTCTGCAGAACAAGCAGGTAACGAGTTGAGGTCCTTAGCGTAACTTACTATTTGGAAAGACAAATTTGCAGTTTCTATTAGCAAGTGAACTGACTGGCTTGCAGAAATTTTGGAAATTGCCCAACCCGTAGGTTTTGTTTTGGTTTAACTAATATTACGTGTTGACTTTTATTTGAATGTCTTTTTGGTCAGTACGAGAGATTTGGCTTTTATATTTGGTCCATCGATACGATTATATCATGAAATAATCCTTATAAATCCTAAGATAAATCCCATTTGGCCTTCAAGGATTATTTTAAAATATTCTTTATTTTTTTATTTTTCAACTACAGTTGAGCTTCTGTATTATATTAGTTTCAGGTGTACGGCATAGTGGTTAGACATTTATATACCTTATAAAGTAAGTCCCCCACCAAGTCTAATTACTCCCTTGACACCATACGTAGTTATTATAATGTTTCCTAGATTCCTTATGCTGTACTTTACATCCCTGTGACTGTTTTGTAACTGCCAATTTATACTTCTTACTCCTGCCCCCTTTTTCACCCCGCACCCCTGCTGCTCTCTCATGTGGCAGTCTTCAGTTTTGCTTTTTGTATCTGGACCAAATATCAAAGTTCGGTGTATTGATACAATTATATCCTGAAATCATCCTTAATAAATTCCTAGGATAAATTGTACTTGGCCCTACAGGATTCTTTTTGTAAATTTTTTAAAAAATAAGATTTGCTAGTATTTATGATTTTTATCTTTCCTCATTAGTCAAATTGATTTTAAATTTGTTTTTCATTCTTTTTTGTGTTTGCTTTATATTTATCTGTTCACATTTTTTCGTATTCAAAGATACTGGTTCCAGAACTCTGTGCTATACATCCAATTCCAGCATCACTGTGGAGAAAAGCAGTCTGTCTCCCCAGCATCCTTTATCGCCTTCACTGCCTTTTGACTGCAGAGGAGCTAAGAGCCCAGACAGCCAGCGATGCTGGCGTGGGAGTCAGATCACTTCCTGTGGATTTTAGGTATGCCTGTGCTGTCTGCCAGAATACGGGCCATGAAATCCCAAATCCTATTTGCAAAAAAACTACATTAAGTTCAACTTTTAATTTTATATACAATGGTTCTTAAAAGATTAATAAGAAAACATGGATGTCTAATACATGAAATAAGTGCATCCTTCGATTCCTAAGTGAAAATCTGTATATCGGGGTCTTTGAGGCCTGTGTTCTTGTAAAATTACAGAGGGAGATGAGCTGCTAAGGACAAAAATAATCATTCTTCCCTCCGCGGTGGCAGTTGAAGTGAAAATGAAAACAGTCTTTTGTAACCGTGCTGACATTCTAAGACTGCTTCGTCTTATAAAACTCAATTCAAATTAAAAAGCAATTGCCTCAATACATTCTTTGTCTTCATTATTTTCTTCCCACTAGTAAAATCTCTGCATTCTAAGGAAGTTTTTGGTTTAACCACTCAAATTAATTTTGCTTATCCAATTGGCACAAGACCAAGATGGTTCTAGAGACTGAGGAACTTTAAAATATAATAGTAGGAATTGTTAGCCCCTCTTCCAAGTGTAGAAGCTCAGGCACAGAGAGGTAATGTAAATTGTCCAGCGTTACCCAGCTAGTTAACCATAGCCCTGCAGGCCAGCTGCGGGCTTCGTGACCTAACCAGCCCACTGCCCCCCAGGCCAGGGTTAAAGCAGTGAACCGCATCCCCTTCACAGGTCACACTGTGCAGACGTCCAGTAATGTTGATTTCTGAATCAACTCGTTTTTCTTCTAACGTAGTAGTGTATTTGTATGGCTCTTTATTTTTCATTCAAATTCCTGTTATTCTAAGCCTAGCCCTTTTGAAGGACCTGATGAAATTTATAAAAATGTCTTCGCAGATACCCTAACTTAGACTTCGGATGGAAAAAATCTATCGACAGCAAATCTTTCATCTCAATTGCTAACTCCTCTTCAGTGGAAAATGATCATTACTGTAAGCACAGCACAATTGTAGTCCCTGAAAATGCTGCACATCAAGGTGCTAATCGAACCTCCTCTCTAGAAAATCATGACCAAATGTCTGTGAACTGCAGAATGTTATTCAATGAGGCACCTGGTAAGCTCCCGATTGAAGTTTCAACAGATCTGACAGCAATTAATGGTCTTTCTTACAATAGAAACCTTGCCAATGGCAGTTACGATCTAGCTAACAGAGACTTTTGCCAAGGAAATCAGCTGAATTACTACAAGCAGGAAATACCTGTACAACCAACTACCTCATATCCCATTCAGAATTTCTACAATTATGAGAACCAGCCCAAGCCCAGCGATGAATGTACTCTACTGAGTAATAAATACCTTGATGGAAATGCTAACAAATCTACCTCAGATGGAAGTCCCGTGACGGCCGCGATGCCGGGCACTGCAGAGGCTGTCCCCGCGCTCGAGGACAGGGTAGGGTCTAAGCAGAGCCCTTCTCCTGGGCGCTCCTCAAGGACTCTCGGCCCAAATCCTGGGCTTATTCTTCAGGCCTTGACCCTTTCAAATGCTAGTGATGGGTTCAACCTGGAGCGGCTCGAGATGCTTGGCGACTCCTTTTTAAAGCATGCCATCACCACCTACCTGTTTTGCACTTATCCTGATGCTCACGAGGGCCGCCTTTCATATATGAGAAGCAAAAAGGTGAGAAGTAATTCTTTTATTTTGATGAGTTAGAGTAATTGTAAGTACTCGGTTGTTTCAGAGGGTGAGGAAAGTATCAGCCGCAGGTGTGTGGCACTGGGCACGCACGGCCAGAGCCCGTGGCACATCCACCCAGGACTTGGCACGAATCTGGTTTTCACTCACGAAGTGCCCAGGTTTTGGGGGCTCGCTGATCTGTTTGTGCCTTATTTATTGATAGAGATTTAGTTCAGGTACAACTATTTGTGAGGGCGCATGCACCTACCTGCTAGATCCCGAGGACGATGCAGTCGAGCAGCGTGGTTATGCCAGGAGCTTGCGCTTGCATTTAGTTGCGTTGAATGTTTATTTGGGAGGGCATACAGACATGCATGACACGGGGCTTTCCCGGAGGAGCTCATCTGCAAGGTTTTCGAGATAGGTGAGGACAAGCAGCGCCTGTCCCTCGCTCCGTGGGACAGAGCTTCACAGACTGGAGGAAGAGTGTGTTCCCCAAGTCAGAGTGGGACAGAGGTCTAAGGAAGAAAAGATGACAGTAAAATGTTGAAACGGTAAGAGAGGTGTCACAAGGCAACATGGACGTGCTTGACAAATGACATACAAAGTCCCCGATCACCCTAAGCACTTGGAAGGAGTGTCACTTGTAATCAGGGAAGGTGGTGACAGAAGAGGTGTGTTTACAGTGCGTGAAGAAAACCAGTGGTGGCAGCACATGGTGACACTCTGAATCAGGGGCGGCAGCAGTCAGAGTGTGGCATTACTTGCGAAAAGACTGAGGCAGGTGGGCTGAAGCTCTGCTGTGGGGGCTTTTCAGTGCCGGGCCGGGCACTTTATGCATAAGGGTCTATTAATATTAATAAAGGGGTTGTTTGAAACGATCGGTCTGGTAGCAGAATGCAGTGTGAGTTGAAAAGCAAAACCAAACCTCTCTGAGCAATCAGTTGGGCCTTTGAAGAAGCCTAAGCTCGAGCAGAAAGTAAGATAGAGCTGGAGTTCTGGCAGTGAAGAGAGGACTGAGTAAGTGATAGTTCATAGGAAATAATCATTTTAGCCCAACTTACGAAGTGCTTACTCTAGCCAGACACTACTCATTCTAATTTTATAGATGGGCGTACCCGGGGCAGGAGAGGCTAATTTGCCCAAGGTCACGTGGCTCGCAGGTGGCAGACCTAGCTCTCCCCCGTTGCACTGACCTCTGTGATGTTACCCTGTCAGCACCAGGCAATGCGTTGGGAGGTAGAAAACATTTTACAGATGAGAAAACTGCCGAGAGAATTCAGTTAGCTTGTGCGAAGTCATCTGTGCCTGAGGCTCGAGTCCGTACCCTTCACCATCTTTTCTGCCTCCCAGGGTGGGGGGAGACAGGCTGGTGATGCACTGATGACAGCCACACAATCTGGGAGGTTAGCGCAGTGACAGTGCCATTGGTGAAGTGTACACAGAGGTGTACGAAGCAGGGTTGGGGCTGGGTTTTTAGACCTCTTGGAATATGAAGTGGAATGTTTGGTGAAACGTTCAGATAATTGAGAATTTAGGACTCATACAGTTCAGGGGGGAGTAGTCATGAATGATGGTTGAAGCTCGGAGAATGAATGAGATTTCCCAGGGTGGTTGCAGAAAGACAATATCAGAGGCTAAGAATTGGCAGGAAGTATCAGTATGTATACTGTGTTAGGTAAGAAGATTTGTATTTTGAAAATTCATCGTCTGCTCAGAAAGCTTTGATCCCTGTTTTCCTGCAGAAACCCTCCCCCCAGCCCAGAGATGCAGGGCCCAGTGCGCACACCCCAGGCCCGTCTGTGCCCTCCACGGCAGGCACCAGCTCCCGGCTGCTCTCCACCCGGGCTCCGTGCGCACGCACGGCTCCATGTGCACACGGCTGCTGTTCTTTCTCGGAGCACTCACCCATTTCTACCTGCTCGATTCTTCTTGTCCCACGTGGAGCCTCCCGTCAGCCTTCACTTAGTTCATTCCTCCTTTTCCCTCCTGCCATCCATTTCTGTCACCTTTGACTGTGATCTCCATCCCTTTGGAGTCCCTGCTGCACTTTACTCATCCTCTCAGCGGCCTCTGTGCGGTTGTGTTTTCATCACACGGGGAGGAAACTGGCATTCATTTGCGCGCTGTGTCGGGCAGCGTGGGAGAGCCGGTTGGCACGCAGCGTTGTGCAGACCCCTCCCCTCCCCGCCGAGGGCTCTGCAGGGTCCACCGCTCTGTCTCGCCGGCTCCGTCCATTCTCTCGGGGATGCCTGAGCCAGCGCTTTCCATGGGTCTTTTTCCATGGTGTTGATGAATTAATGTGGAAGAAAGGCGCATGAGGTACTTAAATAAAAAGAAACCCAGATTTTAGAAAATGAAAATGAGATTGATAGTTCTAGACCCTAGTTTCCAAGTAAAAACAAGACAGAAATGCAATGATTCAAGTAAATTAGGAGATGGAGGCTTTAGAAAAACAGACCCAGAGGGTTTTCTTGATGCGAATAAAAGTGGAGTTGTTTTTTTATTGCCTTTTGCTCTATTTTAAAATGATTGAACCAAAATATCTTGAAGTACCATCCAAAACAAGGGAATAACGTTTGAGGAAACAGTACAATTGAAATCATATTTCTGCCTTAAGTTGTAGGAGTATAAAATTATTTCAGCTATGTT
The DNA here is from genome assembly GCA_028627145.1 of Eidolon dupreanum. Classification (NCBI taxonomy): domain Eukaryota; kingdom Metazoa; phylum Chordata; class Mammalia; order Chiroptera; family Pteropodidae; genus Eidolon; species Eidolon dupreanum. The sequence continues at coordinate 5,085,394 of CM053509.1, forward strand.
CCGTGCCAATTTCCATTTTATAGCTAAAGTTTATGGAGTTTTCCCCCCTTTATTTCTGTTGTGACATCTTGGACTTTTTACAGTGGTCCCCAGAACCGGTGCTCTTAGGAGAATCTGACCCCTGATGACCTGAGGTGGAGCTGAGAGGGTGGTGCTATCGTGGGGAGCAGCAGCACCTACAGATGTAGCTTCACTGGCTGCCTGCCGCTCCCCTCCCGCTGTGTGTCTTGTCCTAACAGGCCACAGACCGTGTTAGGGATCCCTGTTTTATATGGATTCTTTTCTCTGGTAGTCCCAGTTAGCATTTTGCGTTTCATATCATATTGTACTTTCAAAACGCTGAAATTTTCTCAACTGTTTCTTCTGACTTTATGAGGGATTTGCATATTTGCATACATTTTTTCCGATGTGCATTTAATATTCAGAAATGTCCATCTAAGTACACTAAAGGATATAGACTACGTGGGAATTTAATGCTTCCTCTCGTGACTAGGGAGGAAAACAATACAGTTTTTATTATTGATGACCACTCATAGTAATTTGAAGAACATTTATGTAAAATATGTTAATATGCCTGGTATGAATTCCAGCAGTGGTCATTTATGGTAAGTGTCTTACAAATTTTTTTCTGCTCAAGGTCAGCAACTGTAATCTCTACCGGCTTGGGAAGAAGAAGGGGTTGCCCAGCCGCATGGTGGTGTCGATATTTGATCCCCCCGTGAATTGGCTTCCTCCTGGTTATGTAGTAAATCAAGACAAAAGTAACACAGATAAATGGGAAAAAGACGAAATGGTAAGTTTTCGGTAGCTGGAAGTTTTTATTTTTTGATGAGGGGGAGAATTTTCTATTTTTTGTTACTTTTCCCTGGTATGTTTATGATAGATATTCAATATATTGAATTAATAACTATAAATAGACTATCTTGTCATTGAATTTAGAAACAAAATTGCAATTTTGATGGACAATTTCTATTATCTTCCTTTGCCAGAGGCAGAAGAGTATCTGATGTTGTGACTCAAAAAAGAAAAAAAGCAAAACCCTAAAACATTTCACTGTACTGCTCTGTGTTCTAATTCATCCTAGCTCCTTAGCTCTGTGTAATGAAATGACTTCAGTAACCTATGATCTCCAAGTAACCTAAGTCTGCCTGTGAAATAATGAAATTTCAGTAAAATCTTGCTTTTGCAGCTAAGAGTGTTCTCTCACAAAAGAAAAAAATAAATAAATAAATTGCCATATGTAAAGGTTGCCGTTTTCTGGAAATAGTTTACATCTGGCCGATGATTTCAGAAGACAAAATGTTAGCTGCAGCTGCATCACGCTGTCTTGTCTTGCGGGCCACCAGAGGGCACCGTGGAGGGCCTTGGAGCTGAGCTGTGAGAGCAGGCAGTCCAGTTGGCTGGAGAACTCCGGCGTCTCTTCCAAAGGGAGAGGCAGTTTCATTTTGCGGACTTTTTTTTTTTTTTTTTTTGCGTTAATGATAAACTGCCTCGTTGCTTCATTTTTACTTTGGGCCAACAATGAGAATGCCGTTTCTCTCACAGGTTATATTTTTTAAATATACATGCTCTTCTTTCTGACATGTACATCCTAGATATCTGTCTTAAGTGTTTCCAGTTCGTGTGCTCCGTGACTCTTTTTTGATTTTTACTTCTTTATTGAGTATATTTTTAAGTCATGCAGTATTTGACTAATTGCAGTAGTCAAACTTGTGGAAAAGCATTAAGAGAATATTTTAATGCAATTTGGATTTGAAAAATCACATTGTTATTAATTTAGAAATAGATAGTACCTTAAAAGAAAATGTGTAGATTTTGAGAACTTTAGAGAAAATATTGCATTTCTACAAAAAACATTCCAGTTACAATTATCCTGCCTTGTAAATACTGTTTCATAAAATAATTGACTCTTAAAATTAGCATAAACTTGACATTGGCATGCCCTTTTGATTAAAAACTTTTTATTTTAAAAGATACAACAAAAAATTCTTATTTTTCTTGACCTGGCACTTTGGTTCTTGGAATACATTAAAAATACTGTTCGTATATTTCCTGAATAATTTATGCTTATTGAAATAGGCCCTTACATGACATTGAAAAGCGTGTTTGTCCCATTCCTGTTCTCCCCGTCCTGCTCCTCAGCAAATAGGTTTAAGTGAAACCTTTGCATGGAAATGCGGACGGTGGTCATAACTCAGAGGGTCCGCTTGAACTGTAAGAGAAGAGCTTCACGCTGGTGTTTTGTTTTGTTTTTTTTAAGAGCTCGAAGTGCTCTTAGAAACCATTTAGTGAGGTGGAATCCCACTATTTTGCAGATTAAGAAACTGAAACCCAGAGGCTTAAAGAACTCTGCCCAAGATCACACAGTTTATTTGTGATAAAACCCAATCCTTTGCATATTTTTTGTGCTTTGCCAATTGTAGCTTATGTTAGCATCTTACTACAGGTATATAAGGATTTTTTTTAATTAAAATATTGTCTGTTTTTTTTTTTTTTTAATTGCAATTTGACTTTTTTTTTTTTCTTAAGGACCAAACAATAGTCAAAAACATCTCGTATTACCTTGGCAAGGTGGAGGGTTTTTAACAGGAAATAGTTCCTAGAGGTCTGTCTGCTACTGTAGTTTCTTTTGGTGTTCTTCCTTATTCTTGAAAAAATTTTATAAACTTTTTTCTTAAAAAAAATTTAGATAGTTATATGGCTTGGTTCATTGTGCTTCTTTTCAAATAAATACACTATTTGCATCTCTTTTGAGTCTGGCTTAAAATGAAAATATTTGCAGTATTTGAAAAGTACTCGACAAAGTTTGAAAACTTTTTTTGTTAGAATGCTCTGGAAAGTTGTCAGCTGTCATAATTAAAGCACACTCTCCTGCCTTTTCCCCAAAATAAAGTCTTGTTTTTTTGCATTTCAAAAAAATTTTATTGCGCAACAGAAATTTGGCATCTTGCTAGCATTGCAGAAAAGTTAGATCATTCCTGAATCTTGGCCTATTATTAAGGTTGTCATTCACAAATAAGCTTTTGCCAAAGAAATTGGAATTAGCAAGGATCTTCTGACAGAAATTGGATTGTTGTGTTTCATGTTAGTCTAAATTTTCTTCTATTTTTGTCAGTTATGCTATAATCTGTTACCCTGATTACCGTAGCTCAGTGGAGGGGAAAAGCACAATTTCTCAAATTCATAGCTTGAACTAAGCTTAGTTCAGTGACCACTTTTAGTTTTCAAGCAAAGCAATTTAGTTTTACATCGCAGCAAAGGTACTTTGAAGTAGAAATAGGGACAAAAACCTTATGAAACTTTTGCACGTTTTTAATGTTACAAAGATTTAAAAAATAATTTTATCTGTTTTCTTCTTATACTCTTAATTGCAAAGATAATGCTTTTTCTACATCTGGAATTGACTTTTATTAATTTGAAAACCTTTTTAAGACATTTAAGACTTTGTCAGTGAAATCGAAGGGGCCTGTGCATGAGTGCTTTCATTGTGTGTCCTGCCAGGTAGAGCTCTCGGCTGAAGTTTCTTGCCGTATGGACATTAACTTTATATCCACGTGTAAAATCCTTAACTTAAAGCTTCGTACTGGATAAAAGGTCATTTTATAACTTAGAAAATGAACATTCAAAGAACATGTTTTACTTTGTTTATATGATTAAATAACTTATTTTATGTTAATTGAAAACAAATGGCCATGATTTTAAAGTTGCCTTTTAGTATTTGTGGTTGTCATTTGAAATTATCCATAACCCTTGCTTTTATTGAGTCTCAAACCCTTTTTAAAACAGCAGCTATGTCTCCCCTTCTTCCCCATTCCCCTCGCTGCAGACAAAAGACTGCATGCTGGCTAATGGCAGACTGGACGACGACTTGGAGGAGGAGGAGGAGGAGGGCCTGACGTGGAGGGCCCCGAAGGAGGACACCGAGTACGAGGACGACTTCCTGGAGTACGACCAGGAGCACATCAAGTTCATAGACAACATGCTAATGGGGTCGGGAGCCTTCGTGAAGAAAATTTCTCTCTCTCCTTTTTCAACCACCGATTCTGCATATGAATGGAAAATGCCCAAAAAATCCTCCTTAGGTAGCATGCCGTTCTCAGCAGATTTTGAGGATTTTGACTATAGCTCTTGGGATGCGATGTGCTATCTGGACCCCAGCAAGGCCGTGGAGGAGGACGACTTCGTGGTGGGGTTCTGGAATCCGTCAGAGGAGAGCTGCGGCGTCGACGCGGGGAAGCAGTCCATTTCCTACGACCTGCACACCGAGCAGTGCATCGCCGACAAAAGCATCGCCGACTGCGTGGAGGCCCTGCTGGGCTGCTACCTGACCAGCTGCGGCGAGAGGGCTGCTCAGCTTTTCCTCTGCTCGCTGGGGCTCAAGGTGCTCCCGGTAATTAAAAGGACTGACCGGGAAAAGGCCATATGCCCGACTAGGGAGAGTCTCAGCAGCCAACAAAAGAGCCTTTCAGGGAGCCGTGCTGCCGCCTGCGCAGCCAGCTCCCGCTCTTCCGCGTTTAAAGACTTGGAATACGGTTGTCTGAAGATTCCTCCACGATGCATGTTTGATCATCCAGATGCAGATAAAACACTGAATCACCTGATATCGGGTTTTGAAAATTTCGAAAAGAAAATCAACTACAGATTCAAGAACAAGGCTTACCTTCTGCAGGCGTTCACACATGCCTCCTACCACTACAATACTATTACTGGTAAGGAGCCCCGCACCCAGCTTCGTTTCTCTGAGAATGAGACCATGTGTTAATCGCATTATTTGGGCCTTGTAAAAAAATGATCTGTGCATGTACAGACTTCGCGCTTGGTATGCATGGCGGGGGAGGAAGCAAAAGGAAAATGAAAGAAGCCTTTATTTGGGAGCATGCACTGCCCCTAACCTTGGTGGTTGGGAGGGAGGATAGCCATCTTCTATACTCGCGTATGTGTCATTTCACGTGCTGCGTAATTAGAGAAATTCGAGCCTTGGTATTTTGTTGTGCTTTTCCTGTTCTATCCTACCCCACTGTCTTTCCGATGCCTGTTCAGTGCTGCTGCCTTTAGTTCTTGATTTATTTGTATATTCTGGATGTATTTCCATATCTTTTTATTGTTCTTCCTGAACAAAAAGTCTCCTCTCTTAAGGCCTTTTTAAATCTAAAGGTGAACAGATTATAAGAAACCATTTCACAGAAGGTTTCACCTCCTTGCTCTGACTCTGTCTGTCACCTTCTGCCTTGCATCGTGCTCTGTTTCTTCCCCTTTATTTCACAGGCTCCCGACCCATTAGATTAGAAGGAAGAATACTGGCCTAAACATGAAGATCAGCTTCAGCCTGTGAACCATCTAAAGTCTACATATTTTTCTATATCAGAGTATAACAAGTACTTGAGTCCAGAATACCAAAGCAAAGCATAAAGTTTATTTAAGAAAAACAATGTAGGTTAAGATGGTCTGAAAAATGTAAAGCCAAAAAGTGGAAAATGATCTAACGCTGGATAGAAAGACGCTGGTGAAAGCAGAACCTCTTTTTCTTGGTGGAGAAGCGACAAGGCAGGGTTTTCCTCTGCACTCCGCAGCAGTGAGGGCCGGGTCCCAGCAGCCCAGCGCCTGCCTCGACTCCCTGGGGATGCCGGGACGAGTCCCTGTCCCTGCCTCGGTTCCCTCACTTGAGTGCACTCTCTTTCTTCACTTAGAGGGTCGAGGTGCTGTTCAGTACTGATAGCTTCTCACATTTTGACAGTTGACTGCTTTTGCCTGAGGTCTCCGCTCGCTCCTGCAGCCTTCTTTCTCGGTCTCTTGGTTTGTGTTAAATTCAGCATTTCTAGTCCAGGTTGAGAAGAGGGTCTTCTTGTACTAACTGTCGTCTGTGAAGCACACACAGGCGGGAGTGGCGAGGCATGGCATCACTCACACGTTCTGATGTGGGTGCGGCAGTGTGCACTGAAGGCGCGTGTGCAGGGTGTGACAGAGACTCTCGGGTGGTGGCCCAGCACCTGCCCGGCCAGCACGGCGCCAGAGGAGAGAGGGGTTTGCTGATAATAGTATCACCTGGGAAAAGTGTTTCCTTAACAAGCACGAGTCTTTGGGCCATTTAGAGATTTTAGGACCCCAGTTATATGTAAGAAATGTGCTTAATTTGACATTAAAAGTTAATGGCCAGAGGCTTCCTTAATGTCAGATAGTCTAATATGTCAGCTGATTTTTTAATTGAGGACCGTACATGAAAATGAACCCAAGTAAAAGTCACTTAAGTGGCTCTGGGGGTCAGACCTCTGTATCGACGACTGTGCGGGAGCCGTGTCCAGATCCTGCCTGACTCATGGCTGCTCTCCCCCGCTCCCCACTCCCCAGATTGTTACCAGCGCTTAGAATTCCTGGGGGATGCGATTTTGGACTACCTCATAACCAAGCACCTTTACGAAGACCCGCGGCAGCACTCCCCAGGGGTCCTGACGGACCTGCGGTCTGCTCTGGTCAACAACACCATCTTCGCGTCGCTGGCGGTGAAGTACGACTACCACAAGTACTTCAAAGCGGTGTCGCCTGAGCTCTTCCACGTCATCGACGACTTCGTGCAGTTTCAGCTTGAGAAGAACGAAATGCAAGGGATGGATTCCGAGGTTAGTGCTGCTGGAAGACACGTTAACATGAGCGTTTGCAGTCAGTCACCCAACACGGTCGTCGGCAGCTTCCGACTTCAGGCTGCACAGCTGTCCAGAGGGACAGCGAGGGTCAGGGCGGGAGGTCAGGGCCTCGGTGCCCAGCAGCTGCACGGCCCCTGGGAGGGCCGGGGCTGAGCCGCAGGCTGCCGGCGGCCTTTTAAACTTGACCACCCCCGTGTGGCATGTGTGGCCACGCGGGGGCGGGGTGGGGGGAGGAGCCCAGCAGTCAAGTATTCACCCTCTCCGTCGGCCCAGGCCAGCCCTGCCAGGCGCCAACCCTCGGCCTCCACGTGACAGTAGCCGGGCCCTAGGACAGCTCCGGGGGCTTTGTCATGTCCACCTTTCCGCTCACAGTGGATCGGGGACATTTGCTCATAGCTCTGGTAAGCAGCACAAATACACCTGCTTCTATGCGAAATGGGGAAATCTCATTTAAAACCAGACTTCAGAATTTTTACCCATTGGAATTTGCGAGCCTTCTAGTAAATTCCGCCAAAAGGTTCTTTGGTGCCGGAGCGCGTGTGTTTGTGACCGATTTTGCAGTTTTGTCGGAGGGAATGCTGCTTAGACCTTTCCCACGTCCCGGCCCTTCGCTGACAGAGTACCCGGGATGGGGGGCACCTACTTGTCCTCTCGTTCTTCCCATTCCAATTCCTTTGCTTCCTTATTTTTGTAGGTCTCTTTTAGGAAGTTAAGGAATTTATTCTAACTTTGGTTCTTGAATTTGTACCTTCCCTTTCTTCAGTTGCACCAAACGGTTATTGGGGATTTCGTGCATTCCCTTGACTTTCTGTGAGAGAAATTAAGGGTCTCAGTTTTGAAGGACAGCCAGCACGCAAACCACATGGAATACGTGCGGAAGGAAAGCTCACAGCCGGTGTCCTTGACCGTGGACGCTCTCCCGGGCTTGTCATTTGAGCTGAGCACAGCTGGCATTGTGACCAGGCGTTAGAACCGTCGTGTTCAGTGTTATTTCCAGTCTCATTCTGTAGAAATAGTTAAGCTTAAAATTTGAAAAATTCACTAAAATTAGATTTAAATTCTCTTTTGATAACAGCGAGACATACTGGTCTTATTTTTGTTCATTCTTCCTTTTGTTTATAAAAACACATATAGAAGTTAACAAAAAACTGAAAATGTCATAGTCTGGCTTTTCTAATTTACTGTTTGATCTTAAGAAAATATTTCCACTTTTTTGGGCCTCACTTTCCTCATCCGTAAAAGGAGCGAATTATACTCCGTGAGTTTTAAAATTCCTTTCTGCCTGAAACCATGATTTACGAACAGTAACTATCTTATTTTTTCAGTAGTCAGCATTATAAATGTGTTCCATAGAACTTTGTGTGACGAAACAATCTATTTAGAAATTACTATCTCACCTTTTTATTTCTCCGTCACAAGTAATTTGTGTTTATTATAGAAAATACAGATAAGCAAAAGAAAATTAAAGTTACACTAATATACTACCTCGGCAATAACTGAAGTTAATATTTTGGGATGTATTGTTACGAAAGTATGGAGACGTCACCATGTATAAACATATAAAATGGAATGATATTATGCAGAATCTATTATAACCTCTTCTTTTCACTTAATGTGTGTGTTTGCTTTCCCTGTATTGATTGGCATTATGACTTTAAGTAGCTGCACGATAGTCAATGCACGGCTATAAAGTAATACACTTTTTAGATTGTCCTTTGTGGCTGGATATTTACGTCATTTTTATTTTGGGCTTTTAATAAACATGGATGTGATGGATATGCTTATATATCCAGTTACTTCCTTAAAATAAAATAAATTTCTAGAGATGGAGTTGTTGCATCAAAGAATTAGGAACTTTTAAAGGTTTTTGATACATATGTAAGTTATTACTCTATTAATTTGAATATACGATATGTGTCAGGTACTCTATTATAGCTAACATGTATTAAATAGTTTAATTAAAAGGGACCTTGGAGGAAAATATCTTCCAAATAGAATTTTCCTGCCAAAAAAGTGGCAGTTCATGCTCCCGGAAGCAGCTCTGTCCTCTGCGGCGCCTGCTCATCAGTGGCGTGTCTGACCCTCGCCAGTGCTGGGCGGTAGACTGTTTAACACGCGCTTCTTTGATTACAAATGAATTTGAAAAGTTTTTGAAATGCATTTATTGACTATTTCTGATTTCGTATTAAAGTTATTTTTGTTTTTATTTAGAAATCTTTACTGGGTGTAGATATTAAATAGGAGGGGATTTTTTCCTTTGTTTTTTTTTTTTTAAGTTTGAAAACATTTTATTTTTAGATAATGTTTATGAAGAACCTGTTACCACGTAGTAGGCATGCCATAAAGGGTTGGTATTGTTACCTTTGTTAAAGATATAATAAAAGTCATATCCAAGAAAAGAAACACCCCCTGTGGACTGCCTTTTGCTTACAAGTCACTTTTCTCTCTGATAGCTAAGGAGATCTGAGGAGGATGAAGAGAAGGAAGAGGATATTGAAGTTCCAAAGGCCATGGGGGATATTTTTGAGTCACTTGCTGGTGCCATTTACATGGATAGTGGCATGTCACTGGAGATGGTTTGGCAGGTGTACTATCCTATGATGCGGCCGCTAATAGGTACTGTTGGCTCCCCTCCGAAAGAAGCAAAATCAAAATTAAAAACAACTGTAAGGATATTATTCACATTATTCTTTCATTTTGATTATAGAAAAATTTTCTGCCAATGTGCCCCGTTCCCCTGTGCGAGAATTGCTTGAAATGGAACCAGAAACTGCCAAATTTAGGTAAGCAAAAATGTGCATGGAAAAAAATTAACTTTTAATTACTTAAAAACAAGGGGGGAAAGTTCTCAAAAATGTCATAAACCAATGATTCTGGAAAATGTTTACATTGGGGCACACTCTTACGCAGTTTCCACTCGTAGTCTGGTTGACTTCCCTTTTTGTTTTTGTAAGGTGATGCTGAATTATAGAGGAGACGGCAGCCCGTTGCCGGTGATGTGCGACAAGGCACAGCGGCCCTCCCTTTGTGTGCTGTCAGCTCATTCGCGGGGCCCTTGGCCTGAGGGGGCACACTCAGTGCCAGTGACAGTGGTCATGAACGCTCTGACTTCTAATTCATGCTCTTTGGCCTCTTTACAGCCCGGCTGAGAGAACTTACGATGGCAAGGTCAGGGTCACCGTGGAAGTGGTGGGAAAGGGGAAATTCAAAGGTGTCGGCCGAAGTTACAGGATCGCCAAGTCTGCAGCAGCCAGAAGAGCCCTACGAAGCCTCAAAGCTAATCAACCTCAGGTTCCCAACAGCTGAAGCCCCTTTTTAAAATTAAAAAAAGCAGAATTAAGGTGGAAAATATTTAAATTGAAAAGGATGATTTAAAGTTGATATTGAACAGAATGAATTGAAGGCAGAATTTAAAGTTTGTTTGATAACAAGATAGATTACATTTAACATGTATAAAAATTTTGGAACTAATTGTAGTTTTAGTTTTTTGCGCAAACACAATCTTGTCTTCTTTCCTCACTTCTGCTTTGTTTAAATCACAAGAGTGCTTTAATGATGACATTTAGCAAGTGTTCCACATAATTATCGACAGTTTTTTGTTTGTTTGTTTAGTTTAATTTGTCACCTTTGCTTAGTGTTAGGAAGCCACGGAGCTGAAACCTCCGGCAGTCCCTCGGGTCAGGGTCCCGTACCACCCCTCAGTCTGTGCGGCGGTGCCAGTCCCGGCCAGGCCACACGCCGAAGGGAACGGGGAAGGGTGCGGGTCGCGCGAGGAGGAGCGTGCCAGTGTCGTCTTTTCTCCACGTCACGTTGTGTGAGACGCTGTTGCGCAGTCGCTATCGCACTTGACAGTGAGGGCCAGGTGTTGGATGAGCATTGGCTGGCATGTTGGCGAGTCAGATTTGAGTGTTCTCATGCCACATAGTCTTGCATAAAAAAGGTTCTTGCCTTAAAAGTAACACCCTCATGGATAGTCTTTAATTTCTGATCTTTTTGGAACAAACTATTTTACATTCCCTTCATTTTATTATGCATCAGACGTAATAAAATACACGTTGAGATAGCGTGATATTTACAACTCACTAGTATAGTTGTAACTTAACTTATTATAGGATATGACAGTTTCTGTCCTATGTGTACTAAAGACATTTTGAAACCCAGAATATGTAGTCTATGGATTTTTAAAAACACCATAATTAAAAGGATCTTTGACTAAATACACAATTTCATTAAAAACCTCCTGCTAGGTCGTTCCACTGATGGAAATTGTTTGTGGCAAATAATTTTGCCCTGTAGGCTGTTTCTCTCACAAAATAAACTTTAGACATATCACACCTAAAATATGCTGCAGATTTTATAATTGATTGGTTACTTATTTAAAGAAGCAGAACCCAGCACCTTTACTGTTAGTCTTCTCACATAAATTTCTTACTGTACTTTTCACAATTTTGCATGCACATTTCACCTACCAAAGCAGTGCTGTTAATGCCATGAAAGTTTAACGTTTGCGATAAACTGCCGTAATTTTGATACATCAGTGATTTAGCTTATTAATTTAGATAAACTAGCTCATTATTTCCATCTTTGGAAAAGAAAAAAAAAGACATTTTTAGGCGTTTGCCTAAGTTTCTTTAATTAGACCTGTAGGCACTCTTCACTTAAATACCTCAGTTCTTCTTTTCTTTTGCATGCGTTTTTTTTCCCCCCGTTTGGTGCTATGTTTATGTATTATGCTTGAAATTTTAATTTTTTTTGCACTGTACCTATGATACCTCTTCATTTACCTTTATAAAAGCCGTGGGCCAGTCTTGCACTCCCACCAACACACCAGTAGAGGTTTGCTGCAATTCGCCCCATTAATTATGCTTGAAGTTTAAGAAAGCTGAGCAGAGGTGTCTTAACGTTTTCCAGCACGTCATTCTGAACTTGACGCTTCGTGTGATGCTGCACTTGCGTTTGAATTGCAGTCGAATACTGTGCGTCTTGCTTTATCTGCAGCCCTCACGCCCAGGGACGCACCTCTGCACGTGTCACCCAGAAGAACACTGTCAGCGTCACTTCCTAAGGAGACCGGAGTGACAGGGGTGTTAAGCTTCTCCAACGTTACTTCTTGTCTCCGACCTCAAACTTAACATTGAGATCTAAATTGTTAAATGAGTTTTTGAGTAAATTAATTTGGGTGGACTCGTTTTTAAAATATTGAATTCTGGTTTGGAACCTTAGATTTCTATTTGTTCTTTGAAAAAAACCTCAATGCGAGATCTGGCAAGTTAAAAGCAAGCAGTTCTTGAATTACATAACTGTAAACATGTACAATTAACAAGTAAAACAGCATGTAAATTTTACTTGTGAGGGAGGGTGATTTGTGATGAAGTTATATCACAAGTCTCTTGATAATTTTTAAACTACCTGATGCCAGGAGCTTAGGGCTTTGCATTGTATCTAATGCACTAATCCCAGTGTTAAGGGGTTCTCTCGCTTCCTGGCACCAAAATCAGATTGTTCCGCAGTTACAATTCCCGTTGGGAGAAAAATGCCTCAATATATTTTGTAACCTTAAGAAGAGTATTTTTTGTTAATACTAAAAAGTTCAGACTTGGATGTGATTAGGTCATACATTCTCAGGGGTTCAAATTTCCTGCTACCATTCAAAATACTTTATCAACAGCAAACTTTAGCTATTTTGTATTTCTTTTTCCTTTTTTTTTTTTTTTTCTTTTTGCTGGAGAAAAATAGCTGATTTTAATTTGCGACTCACACTTTGAAGCATTCTATGATCCCCTGGTTACTACATTAAAAGAATAAAAACTATGAGTTAGACATATGAAATGGTTATGAACGCTTTTGTGCTGCTGATTTTTTATGCTGTAAAGTTTTCCCCAGTTTAGCTTGTTGAAATGTTTCGCATCCATTAATTAAGAAAAAAATCGCTCTGTTGCCCCCACTTTCCAACCATGTGTGTGTTATCCTTTTGTTCCTGTGATTGCGATGTGAGACCGAATGTAATACGGAAACCTGCTCGTGGGAGATGTCGCCGTGCTGTGAGCACACATGTAAAGGACTGGTGAGGCGTGTCTTGAAAGCAACTACAGAAACTCCTTGTGCTGATTGTGTGGAGGTCAGTTGGCTTGAACCTTCATTGTAAATGTGTTACCTTCTTTTATGATACACGTTCAGCAGTCCTAACTGTGCTGCGTTTTGGAATAGCTTTTCCCCCTCTTCTGTTCATGTAGCACAGATGAGCATTGCACTTGGTACCATGCTTTACCTCATTTCAAGGAAAATATGCTTAACTGAGAGGAAAAAATGTGGTTTGGCCTCGCTGCTGTTTTGATTTACCGAATTTGAAAAAGATAATTATAATGCCTGCAATGTGTCATATACTTGCACAACTTAAATAGGTCATTTTTGTCTGTGGCATTTTTACTGTTTGTGAAGGTATGACAGAGATTTGTTAACTGAACTCTTAATTATGTTTTAAAAAATGTTTGTTACGTTTTTTTCTTTTTCTCTTTTTTTACGTTACGTGATTAAATTTAGAATGACCTCTAACACTCCTGTAATTATCTTTTAAAATACTAATATTTTTATTTTCTTAATAATAGCTTGCTCTCAGAAAGATTCGAATTACCCTGCCTACATAGCATGAGACTTGAGGCTGCTTTGGTTCTGTTGGTTCAGTTCATAAGTACAATTATTCACCCAGCAGTCAGCTCTTTTAGTCGTTACCTGAAGCCACATGGTGACTGCAGAGGGCAGAGAATAATCAAAATTCAGACCTACCGCAGTGCAGTCTTAAGGCCCAGCTGATTTAAAACTTTCTATCTTGCTCTGTTGGGTGTCTAATTTTTTTACACGAAATTTTAGTCACCAAACTGAGACCTCGACATTTTTATTTAAACTGCGTCTGAAATTAACCAGTTTGTGTTATCTGCAGAGGAGAAACTCATGTCATGTTTATTCTCTATATGGTTATTTTAATTACATTTAAATAGATATATTTTTTCAACCACTGCTCACTTTTCAGGAATTTAATTACTTCCAAATAAATTTCTTTCTATTGTACATGAAAAGCTTTTAAGATACGTTGAAGACCAAGAGCATTAAAATGAGTTTAAAAGTCGTCGGAGACGCCAGTAGCCGTATCTAGGGAATTTGCTTTGAGACTATTGTATTTTCCACTAGCAGTGAAACGATCTTGCAAAACTAACTTGTAAATATATTTTAATCATTAATTGCTTTTCCTTTCTCGTCCATTTTTATTTGGACATCAACCACAGACAATTTAAATTTCATAGATGCATTCAGAATTCACCTCGGGAGCAGGTTGCATTGCAAAAATGCAAAGGTGAACAAGAAATAACATTTCTGGCTTTTCTGCTGTAAATAGAGTGAAGGAAAATGACTAAAATCAAGTAAAACTAACACAATCTGATTGACAATACGATATTTGCCGTCACGTGCTGCAGCTGTGTTAAGGGAACACGATGTCATTCATTCATTCACACCGTAATCGTGCTGCGGAAACTTACGTCTGCGCCTGATGGGTCACAGTTACCTTTAGTTGTTTTTTTGTTTTTGTTTTTGTTTTTTTTTTTGTAATAATTGTAGCCGAGTAAATCTCCAATAAAGTTATGGTCTGTTCACTTTGTGTCCTTTGATCTTTTTCTTTCCTCAGTGATTCAGTTCAAGTGGGCGATAACTTCAAATAGTTATAGCAGAAATGATCTTTAAACTGTTTTTTAATTCCTCAGTTATGTGAACATGTGGAAATTTGTTCACCAAGTTCCGCTTCACGTCTCCTTGTAGCCTTAATATAGGAATGATTGTCTTTTTCTTTTCAAGATCTAAATAATGCCACTGTGGTTTTCTGAAATTCCGCCACGTTGACGGATGTGTTCCAGGTCCTGGGTTATTTATGATAGGTTTGACACATTCCTTAAGAGAATTTGGTTATTCTGAAACCAAGTGGACAGAATGTTCAGCTTCCAGGTTCTTAGGACCCAGTTCCAAATTGTTGGTTAAGAAGGAATTTTATTATTTCAAGCTTCGACCCAACCTTTTTGTAACCTTAGTTAGTGAACTAAGCACTGATAGGAATGACTTGGCCGTAGGAACGAGACGGAGGTATCAGTTTCTTAGAATGAGAAGGAAAAATTAGTTTCCCTCTGTAAGAGTTTAAATTAATCCCTCCCTTTTCTCTCCCTCTAAACCAAGGGAGAAAAAGTACATGTGTTTGAATCCTGAGGAGTTTGGTTGAGTGCCGCGTGCTCGTGCGTGTTGGTGTTGCGGCCCAGAGTTCGCGGGGCAGTGCTGGCCAGGCCTCGGAGCCCGCGCCTCCCTGCCCCATGACCCTGCCCTCGCAGGGCCCGTGGCAGCTTCCAGTTCGTGATGTGCCTGAAAAGGTTCCAGGTGGAAGTGAAGCATTTTCTCTCCGCAGCCCCATCAGCACAGCGCACGTCGAGGGAATGGCCGACGTCGATGCGCAGTTGGCTCGGTGTGGTCTTCGCAGAGACGCTGGGGGCCCGGGGCACACTCAGGGCGGACGTGCAGGCCGTGTGTGACCCACTCTTCTTGTTTCTTGTTCTTTCTTTTGTGGTAAAATATACATGAAACTTGTCATTTTTAAGCATATGGTTTAACGACATTGGGACATTCACATTGTGCAACATCACCATCCGTTTCCAGTACTTTCCCTTCATCCCAGACTCTTTCCCCATCAAACACTAACTCCCACTCCCTCCTCCCCCAGCCCCCGGCACCCACCATTCCATCTTCTGTCTCTGAATGTGATTGTTCCAGGGGCCTCATGTAACTGGAGTCAAGCCATATTTGTGTTTTTATGGCATTCGGCCTGTTCCATTTATTTCACTCAGCTCAGTGCCTGATATGACATGTCCACCCATGTCATATCAGATGTCAGAATTTACTTTGTAAGGCTGAGTACTAATCCACTGTATATTTTTTGTCTATTCATCTGCTAATGACGTTTGGGTCGTGTCAGCCTTTCGGGTGCTGTGAACAGTGCCGCTGTGAATGTCGGTGTACACACACCGGTTTAAGTCTCCACTTGCAGTTCTCTCAGTGTGTAAGTGGGATTACTAGGTCATGTGGTAATTCTATGTTTAATATTTTGAGAAACTGCCAAACTGTTTTCCACAGCATGGCAGCATTTTACGTTCTCACCAGTAATGCACAAAGGTTCCAGTTTCTCCACATTTTCACCAACACTTGTTTTCTTGGTAATAAGTAGCCTTTTTTTTTTTTCTTTTCTTTTTTTCTTTTTTTTTTTTTTGATAATAGCTATCCTAATGCATGTGAAGTGGCATCTTACTGTGGTTTTGATATGAATTTCCCTAACAGTGATGTTCAACAGTATTTTCCCGTGCTTATTGGCCATTTGTATATCTTTGGAGAAATATCTATTTGAGTCGTTCATCCATTTTTGAATTTTGTTGTTGTTCGAATTGTAGGAGTTATTTATGTATTCTGGGTATTAAACCCTTGCCACATTGTCAGGCCACCTGGCTCCCAGCACCGTGACTGTGGGCGAGGGATTTAACCTCCCTGAGCCTCGCGGCCTGGCCTGCAGATTCAGTGAGAGCTCACATAAGACGCTCACACATCATAAGCCCAAAAAAAAAAAAAAAATGACAACTCTTCCTACGATCACTATTTTACAGATGGGAACAGCGAGGCCTAGAAAAGTGAAGTAACTCGAGAGATCACAGTGAGAGTCAGGGCCGGCCTCGAACCCATGTCTACCTAAATCAAAAGCATTTAACTGTCATTCAGTCATTCTCTTAGATGGGTCTTTTGAGATAAAAGTGGAATTAAAATATGTGACCATATGTATATGTATGTTGTAGATGTTTTGTGCTGGAAAAAAACTCGACCAGCAGAGGCAGCAGTTGTAGGATTTATGTTTTATGTGTAACCCACGTAGCTCAGTTTTTTCAAATGAAGAGATTTGGGTCTTCGTTGGAGAGCCTGGGTTAGAACCTGCCATTACTATGTGACCTGACTCACATTAAGCTGAAAAGCTAGGGACGTGCCCCGTGGCCACTTGAGGTCTGTGTGCTTGAGGCCGGTTCTGGGAGGAAGAGCCATCGGTACCCCATTTCAAATAACGCTCTGCCCAGTCCAACAAGGAGCAAGCGTGTGCTTGAACTTCTTGGCTTTTTTCCCACCTGCTTTTGTATTCACTGTATTTTGAGGAAAGGAAAGCCCTTTACCTCAGTGAAGCCGCTCCTGTGATGCTGTAAGGTGTCACTGTTACAGGACTAAAACGCGAGTGACACTGGGGCTTCAGTTCCAAAGTGTGTGTGTGTGTACACACACACACACACACACACACACACACACACACGCACGGCCTCACAGCAGGAGCATGGCCCAGAGCGGCGTTTTCATTCTGCAAAGGGATGTTTTCTGGTTTTGGTGCCTATTCCCACCCAGCTTTTCCTGGTGGGGACAGAGGGTGGCAGTTGGTACATAACTGAGAATCTAGGGAGTCATGAGATGACATGTACTACTGGGTGCTATTTGTATCTTGAAACTTTTAAAAAGTTCTTTAGGAAATAATTTTGATGAGCTGCTAGTGTTCCCTGTTGTGTGTGGGCCTGTGTGTCTCGAACATTGCCTTTCCTTTGTAATCAGCCATCTCCAGTGTCCTGTCAGAGTGATGGAGACTTGACTAGATTCCAGGGATGTCACATAGATGTGATATGGCAAGAAAGGGTTCGTGGTGACCTGAGTTTAGCCAGTCATGGGTTAAAGAAAACCAGAGGGCGCTTTGCAGGACTGCTCAGGTCCTTTATGTGCTAACGTGTGTGGGGACTGATCAGAGGATCAGAGAGGGCTGCCTTTCCCAAGCCTGCTGGACCACAGACACCTCCACAGTACATCTTGCCGTCCCAGCCCTCTGGGCGGCACACGAAGACATGCCCTTTCAGGGCATTTGGTGAACCGCATCTCTGATGGTGCCCAGAGACCCAGCCTGACTGGTCTGCTGGCCAGCAGGCCAAGGTCACGTGAAGATGACCAGCTGTCCCTGCGGGCGATGGACTGGAAGGGAAGCCTGAGGTTTTCTACTCACTGGGTCGCTTTGGCTCCCTATTCGTGATGGGTGAGTCTAGATCCTGTGGTCTTGGCCTGCAACTAGTAGTCACAAAACTCTTCCTGAAATGTATGTTTTATGTCAAAGTGGGTTTTGCATGCATGTCCTCACTGTCCCAGAGCAGGACACAATTCGTGAAGTTTGCCTCCCTCAGAGGCTTGATGGGCATTGTCCTCCCAATAATCCCACATCTACAGCTTTTAGGGCTCTTTCCCATTGACTGACAGACTATCCTGGCCCCCTCCCGAGGCCCTTACTCAGGCAGCTCTATCCCTTCTTACCCCCACCCCCACGTGGATCCTCACCGCAGGCCCTTCCCTCTCCCACAGCACCGCTCACCCTATGGTCACCATCTCGTCACGTCTGAGCTGCTGGAATGCAAAGGACTGCCCTAAACACCACCCCGTGTTCTGGGTCCCAAATGCCACTGGGCTGCAGGGGAAACTCAGTCATTGCTGAGCCCGCCCCGGTGCTGGCTGGCCTGTCTGCTCTTGGCAGGTGGGAATGACTTCAGGAGACAGGTGACGTGCGGGATCAGGAGGGAAGGGCAGGGTGCAGCAGAGTAGAGAGGAAAATCTTTTTGCCAGTGTTTTCTTCACCAAGGAGATTGGGACCCCGGTCACTCCTGAGCGTTGTGCCTTGGGTAAGGGGTGAGTTTCCCAGTCGGTGACACTGTTGGTACATGGAGAGTTGAAGACCCAGTAGAGAAATGTCCAGAAAGACTTGAGCTTTGCCTGAAGATCGGGTTCGAATGGACACTGCAAACCTTGTAGCTGACCTTTTCCCTTTTTGCTTTGACTACTAGGCAGCTCAGCCAGATTTCTACAGACCTCCAGTTCATCTATTTACTTGAGTACTTGCTAAGCGCCGTCTGTATACAGGCACTGGGGACAGAGCAGCGAATACCAAGAAGTTCTTGCCCCCGTTACAGACAGTTACATCATGGTGGGTCTTAGTGGGGAAGATGGTCCACAGCCAAGCCAACGGATAGTTAATCTCTGGGAATAAAACCTGGTGTTTGTATTAGTAGTTTCTCATTTCCCCGGATTCCCTAACTCCATCCTATCCCGTTACAGCATCTGAACAGTCGTTGCTGTGTTGTTGCCACGAGCCTTTTGCGAATGAGACGGGCTGTAACAAACACGGTGATGTTCCTTGCTTCAAAATATGTTTCTTAAGCAGCTACTGAGTCTTCGACACTGAGCTGACTTCGATGCCCGAGGTGGTTCTCAAGGAGGCAGACGACACTCCCCAGTCACAGCTGCGAACTTTGCGCTGGCTTTTGCTGCTAGGTCCCCGTGGGCCAGACTGTTCAGTGGGCACAGCCACAGTTTTCACACACCGATTTTGTGAGGACTAGCGAGGTGACAGCAGTGGCTCTTCACGCGACAGGGGGCATTGTGCTCTCGGTTTTCTCCCACTGAGAGCCCAGGCTCAGCTATGGGCAGACACATGGGGACAGAAGTTGCTTTCATGGGAAAGTGTGAGCCTCAAGTTGTTTTCAGAGCCGTAAGGCCACTTTGGGTTTTGTTTGGTGGTTAGTTATTTTTACTTATATTTACCTATTTTGGAATAAAGGGCTGAATCAGTTCTCTTAACAAGCCAGAATTCCAACTTGAGGTTATATTTATAAATAGAAAATCTAGGCTTTCCAGAACTGAAACTCACTCAAACCAATTTTGTTGACAAAGGGGAGGTGCTGTCAACTGGTGGTCTGAGCCTTTCTGGGCATCTGGAATTCCTGAGTCCCAGACACGCCCCCGGGCCGTCCGACTTTAACCCTCCTGCACCAGAAATGCTGAAAGGAGGCAGCCGGCTGGGGCCCGGGCCTGCACTTAGGGTGGCCTCCATCTGCCCCTGCCTGGCTGGTCATCAGCCTCCCCGTGGCCTCTGTCTCCTCGTCCATACAGTGAACGAGTTGGCCACAGTATCTACTAACAGTTGATAATACACAAAGCCACAAAACTTAATTTGTGAATGCGGAAGTAATAGAGATCTGAATCATGGCCGGTCAAGACCCTAAGTTCCTAGAGGCCAAGGTCATGTTCTTGCTCCCTGACTCAGCATTTCTATGCGGTCATCCATGAACATGATCCAGAACATGATTGGGCCCCTTCTGGGTGCTGTGGAGTCGACAGGCACCAGTCAGGTAGACAAGTCCATCAGGTCATGGAAGCGTACACACCAGTGAGATGGGAGTGGGGGCTGGGGAGAAAGATCCTGAAGAAATCTGATAGTTTCAGGGAATGATACTTGCTAGGGGGACGATGAAACAGGGTGATGCAACGGAGCGACAGGTGGGGCGGTAAGGCCAAGTTTACGTAATAAGAATAGAAAACATTTATAGAGTGCGTGCCGTTCTAAGTACTCCTGCATTTCCTTTGAGTCTGTACTACTGCTGTTCTCACTTTAGAGATGAGTAAAGCTATGCAGCGATGCCGACGACATTTCTGAAACGGAATCAAATACAGACCCTGCATTCAGGGCTCAAATGATGGTGGGGACAACTGTGTACACATAACCAAGTAATTTCAGTCCTGTGTCCCCTCCAATAAAGGACTGACCAGGGCACAGTAGAAAAAGGCTGGGAGATTAAGAGAATGTTTGCTGAAGGGGTATGCTTGAGCTGGGTTTTGAGGGATGACTAGAAGTTTCTACAGAATGTCTCACCATAGTCGGTCTGTGGTGCCATGACATTTGCAGTCTCTTTAACAGACCGCATTATTCTTTAGATGATGGGTCCAGGGAGGCCCCTAAGACACGGCTCATGTTATTTGCCCGTGTCATAAAGCCCTGAATGTCTTTGAGGAATTATTTAAGGCAAGCAATCACTATAAATTTTCAAAATTAACTCACGCATTTTAACCCAGATTCACAATTTCAACGTACTTAATGCCATTCCTGCAGTCATTCTGAGAGCAGGCATCATTTTTTCTGGGTTGTAGTTTTAAGCCTGACCTCCCTAAGCAAATCTCTTTCCCTCTCAGAGTCTCGGATTCCTTAAACGCAAGATGGGGGTTCAACCAGACCGGTGAATCTGAATTAGAATCACAACAAAACCAGAAACTCTGGGGTGAGCCTGGGCATCTGCATTTTTTAAAAGTTGCCCAGATGGTCCTATTGGGTAGCCAAGGTGAGAAACCACAGGAGCAGGCGGAAAGGGGTCGCCCACCGTGTGCTGCAGGGGCCGACGGGCCAGAAGTAGGGGAGCCGTGGGGCTGGCCGCCTTCTGCTTCAGCCAGTCCCTTCCAATTTGTTCTGTTTGTTGAACTTTCTAACATTGGAAGAAAGGGCTCCACTGCCAAAAACTAACGTTTGAAAATCACCGGGACAGAAGCTCATTAGGGCCGGCCGCCTCCATGTCTGTGGTCTCCTGTGGGGTTTCCCCCGTGGCCTGGGTCTGGTGCCATTTCTGTGTGCTGTAAAGCAGCCCCTGCCTTCCTTCCTGCAGCCCAGCCTTCCTTCCTGCAGCCCCTGCCTTCCACCCCAGGCCGGGCTACCCTTCTGGGTAGGTGACTTAAACCCCAAATGTGGCTGCGGCAGCATTACAATGAGGGTTTTGATTACCTCGTTATGAGTTACGGTGGAGTGCCCTGGCGAAGGGTTGAAGGTATTTGAGATCCTTTGGGATCAAATGCGAGATATTACTAAAACGAGACTCCATTTAATAGGTGATAAATCTTGATATTGTAAATTTAATATAGTTTGATGGTTGTAAATCCAGTGAATCTACTATAGGAATTTGCTGTGTGTTGCATTTATGAAATATTTAGTCAGGTGTTTTTAAAGGTATGACTTTTCTCATAAGGTACTAACTTTTATGGGCTTAACAAGAAAACTTCATATTGGTGTCAAATATGCTGCTGTTTTCGGGCCTTTGAAATGAAAAAGGAAGAGGTTTTGTAGTCTCTTTTTGATATTATAAGAAAGCTCTTAGGTAATTGCCATAGTAATAGCCAAATCAAGAAGTAGATTTTAGTACATTTAAAAATATATTTTAGGATAAGAAAATGGTTGCATAAAAGCAACTTGAAAGTTAGCTTATATTTGATGTTTAGACTGTAAATATTAGGAAGTATACATATGAGGTTGAAATATGGCCAGGGTGAGGCTGTTGGGATGAGTCCACTAGGTTGGTGGCCAGGAGGCCCTGAATCCATTGCTAAACAAGTGTGTTTGTTTTGCATTGCTGCGTAACAAATTCACATAAATTTGATGGCTCAAAATCACACGCACTCATCCCCCTCACAGTTTCTGTGGGTCAGGAGTCTGGGCACAGCGTGGCTGGGTCTCAGGCTGTGATTAAGGTGTCATCTGGCTCAGGATCCTTCCACGCTCACGTGGTTGTCGGCTGAATTCATTTCCTGGAAGGTGCAGAACCCCTGGCAGCTCGACTCTTCAAGGAAGCCAGCAGGAGAGCGTCTCTCCCACTTCCGTCTCTCTTTTCAGGGATGACCTGGACCCTTTTGTAAAGGGTTTACTTGATTAGGTCAGGCCCACCTGGGATAATGTCCGTTTTGATTAATTCAAGGTCAACGGATTAGGGTCCTTAATGACATCCGCAGAATCCTTTCACCGTTGTCATATAACATAACCCAACCACGACGGGGACATCGATCCTATTCTCAGATCCCACTCACACTCGGGGAGGGTGTCATACAGGGCACGCTCTCAGGGGGCGGGGTCGCTGGGGCTGTCTGACCCTTCTGCTTGTCACCTCATGGACCTGACCTTTCGATGACTGTCACACGAGGATGTCGGCCTCGACGGGATAACATGTGGGGAGTCTGGGCGTCACCTGGGAAGCCACTGGCGCAGTGTGCCGCGTGCGGCGGGCAGGCAGGAAGTCCCTGAGGGAAAGAAGACGTGGAGAAGATGTCGCTAAGGCCGCACTTCTGCTTCGGGCCGAAGAGACCGCTGAACACACGGAGAGGACACAAAAACGAAGACGCCACAGTCGGGTCAACACTCCCTTTCATTTCATCAGTGACCCAGATGGGCACCGACGTCGCGGGGACCGTAGTTCGCTTTTGAAAACAGTCGCCTTTCCGAATCCCCACACTCTTCACAGTGGCCACGGGCATCTTTTCTGGGGGAGGAATGGGTGCGACGTGCAATTGTTTACGTTGCCTCTCTCATCTTCTTCCAACCATTTATCGAGATCGGAATCAATACCACGATCGACCGCTCCGTGATGGACCATGAATGCCGTTGGGTGGGACAGGTTGCCCCTTCTTCCCACCTACCCTCTGCCTTCCTGGCACCTCATCCCCAAAATAGTCCCCGCTGATCGCGTTCCATTTCACCATTAATGTAGAACCCAACTGGACACAGAGAGAAGACTGCTTTTTTTTACACAGCTGCTGCAGGTAAATTATCAGTCAAATAATATTCGGAGCGCAGATAACTGTTTTTGCCATTGTAGCCAAAAGCATACTCCGCACGGCCGTAATTACAAACGCAGGGCAATGGAGGAAAAATCCATCTTATTTAGAAGTGTTTTAGTGTCAGCAAACACATCGCGATGCCATTAAGAAAGTTTTCGTTAAGGACACATTCGACTTGAGGTTTTTAATTTGTTTGAAGTATTTTGCTAAAACAGAATTATGTTGGAGTTTACATAAAAGTAGAGAATGACATGAAAAGTTTTAACTTAAGCAGCAAAATATAAAGGCTAATCTTATTTAAAAGTAATATGTATGTCTTGATTGAGTGCCCAGATACGCTCAGCTGGGAGTTTTTAGCAGAATCGGGTCTAAGCTGTTACACTGAGTTATACCGAGAAAGGTTTTCCTGAGCTTATATTGCCAGACCTGAAATACTCCTGTGGCTGCATTTAATAAAGAAACGAAAGTCTTGAGTAAGGGGATATGATTTTTTATGACAGAAGGAATGCAAATAACTTTTAGTCTCATTGCCTTGACTGGGTTTGGTTTGATTTGATGGCGTTTAATAATGACTTATAACCTGTGCTGACAATATGCAGGCCCGCACAACGTCATTTCGCTCATTTATTCTGCTTGCTGTAAAAACAAAGAGATGGCAAATAAATATATGGAACGCTCATTGTTTGTCAGAGGGCCCAAGCCAAGAGTTTTCAGTGACCTTTTAAAATATGGTCCCAGGCTAGTACTAAAATGTCTGTCACTCAACACACACACTTGCACGCTTTGACCCTTTCACCCACGAATCTTGTGTTTT
Source organism: Eidolon dupreanum (assembly GCA_028627145.1). Taxonomy (NCBI): domain Eukaryota; kingdom Metazoa; phylum Chordata; class Mammalia; order Chiroptera; family Pteropodidae; genus Eidolon; species Eidolon dupreanum. The sequence continues at coordinate 5,109,352 of CM053509.1, forward strand.
TCTCTTTCAAATGGATGTATGAATTTCCAATCGGCTGCCCCGATTTAGGTTTTTGCATTGGAGGATTACTGGAAATTGCAGCCTGACAATTACAATACGCAGGGCACCAACGAATTATTAATGGGCTCGCCTACTGATGGCCTTTCAGCGCTGCCTCGGCCCTGCTGAGCCTCAGCCTAATTAGATCCAGGGGCGGGAGCCCCTGCGGATGAGGCCATCGGGGAGGGGGCTCCCCGAGACCCCGCCCCCCCGGCAGAGGAAGATATCAATTGATTATGGATGGCTCCTGTCCGCCATGTCGGATATCTAATGACTTGTATTGGCTTAAGGAGCTCTGCCTGATTTGACAGCGTCAAGCTCAGCTGACAAAGACCAGCAGGTGACTTTAATTGAGGACTTCTATTGCAAGAGATTTTATGCAAGACAGAGCAACAGTTCAACAGACACAAAAGAGGCCTGTAAAAAAAAAAAAAAAAAAAAAAAACCCTGTAGCTTTTATCGAATGAGACCGGCACCAGACCTGGAGTTAGCTACTTTCCTTTCGTTTAGTTTACACTTTTTTCACCCCTCCAGTGGTGGGATCAGGAAGGGAGACCCCCTTTCCTCACCCCCCCCACCCCCCGCCCCTGGAAATTCTGCAGCCGTCTCTCCTCTCTTGGGTTTCAATATTTATCTTTAGGGATGAATTATGTCCAGGCATAAATTATGTTTGACACATCTCTATGCTGGGGGAAAAAATTAAATTTTTCACTGCTCTGAAAAACATTCCCCAGAACGTATCATGCTCAGAGTGCGTCCTGAAAGGTCCAAGCATGCTGTTTAGTTTTACAGAATTAAATGGACGGCCTGTCTGAAGCATCAGCATGGAGGAGGATAATGATCAGTAAGTGAATGAATGAAAAAAAATAAATGACTGCTGATAGGATCGCAGAGTTGGAGCTCCAGGAAAGGAGGGGAGAAGGAGGGCTGAGCTGGGTCCAGCCAGAAAGCTCCTCGCTGGTAGAATTGGTTAGAAAACTTGTCAGGAGACGCGGTGGTGTTTGGGAGCATTGAGCCAGCCAAGGGTGCCTGCCGTTCATCCAGGAGGTGGCCTGGCCAGCATCTGCTGGTGGCCTCTGAGGTGCGCTCCATTCTAGGGGCTGAGAGGAACGGTCTCTGTCTTCTTGGACACGATATGGACAATCCATCCCGATCCAACTCTAGGAACTCCACGTCCTATTTACGAAGCAGCCTACCCGTCGCCTCACCCAGCTTCTTACCATGATCTAAATCTGCAAAGGACTTTCATGCTTCCAACCTTTGCTAGTGCTTACTCTGCCTGAATTTCTCTTTCTCCTTCCTCCTTCACCTTGCAAACTCCTGTTCACCCTTCAAGCCACAGTTTGGTCACTTCCTCCAGGAAGCTTTCCAGTTCCTCCCTTGCCTTCCCCCAGGCATTCTGACTACAGAGCCCACATGCACATCCACGATGCTGTACTGCCTACTACGGAGGGGTAAGGAAACACTTGAACACCCCACTGACCAGCCAGAACACAACCTGCACCTCGAGGAAAGTCTTAAAAAAGTCCCAAAGTTACAGAGTTGGGAGAGATGAATTCTGGAGGAAGTGGGCAGGAGCAGGATTAGGGGACACTCGGAAGGGAGGTGAACGCTGAGGCCGGGCTGGACTCTGGGGCGGTGGTGGGAGTGGGGTGTTCTGGGCGGGGCTCGGATTCCGTAAGTCAATGTTTTAGTGCCAGATACTTACGGGCTGGGAATGGTGCCCAGAAGGACTCCTGGTTTGGAAATTCCAGGGTCCGATTAGCTTAATAGCCTAGCTTGGTCCATAGTTACGAATAGGTTGGCAGATGTCCCCAAACCCCGAAAGGAGCAAATCCATACACCCCAGCCTCCCCACATGCCCCCAGTGCCATGGCCTCGACCTCGCCACCTCCAATCTGCAGAACAGCCTTCCCTCCCTCCCCGCCCGGCCGGCCCTGCCTGGCTCTGCAGGCAGCCCCCGCTCTGGGAAGCCTCTCTGGACTCCAGGTCTGGGTAGAGCCGACCGTGTCGTCAGTGTGCCCACCAGACACGTCCGTCACGTGCTGTCAGTCTTGCTCGTCGCATTCCTGGAGCCCCTCTGTGAGCTACTTGGAGCGGCCACGGTCTTTTGTTGAATGAGCGAGGAAGCAAAACGGAGGAGCTGGCCCCAAAGGGCTGTCTTCCGCCACCGATTCGCGAAGTTAAGTTGCTTGATTTGCTTTTTTTCAAAACTTAAAACTTGGGTTAATGATTTTTTGAAGTTGGACCCCGAAGGTGAGCGGGTTGGTCTTTATTAGGCAGCTCAGCATGGTGATCAGGGTGATCTCATTTGGTTTCTGAGCCTTGTGAGGGCTGGTCGCTCCTGCCATGGAGGTGACCCCAGTCCAGTTGGGGAGGTGGCGCACAGAGGCACTGAGGAGAAACACGCTCTCAGAACAAGGGACAGGGCAGGATGGAGATGTGGGTGGATGGAGGTGGATGGAGGTGAATGCAGGTGGATGGAGGTGGATGCAGATGGGCATCCTGGATCTTGGCTCAGAGGAAGGAGGAGGGGAGGACTGTCTTTGTCATTCCTGGTGCCAGGGGTGGGGACAGTCTGCGCTCCTGAAGTGCAAGGACCATCGCAAAGTCATCTCGGTCTCCCTCGGTGTCTAGTCCAAAGCCTCAAACCGGTTGTCAATATGTATTTATTGAACGAATGAACGAATGAATGAGTGAATGAATGTCGAATGTGCAGAGTGGATCCTAAATCTACATTCCAGCCCTGACTTTAAGCCCAGCCTGATTTTCCCAATATCTTCCCCACTTTCCCCAAACCCAGCCTGTGCCGCGGACCCATCGTATCCCGTTTTTCTTCGCTCGATTGATGGACCTGCTCTACTCCCTCTCTGGGGACGTCAAGTGCCTTCTCCCCGCCCCCCCACCCACCCCTCTCACCTCTCCCTTGGCAATGCCTCTTCCACCTTCCTGCCATGACCGTCGCCCAGGCCTGGCCTGGCCCTTTCTCATTGCTCCCGAGTGGCCGCCCTGTCTTCGGCCTTCCCGTCTCGCCGCCCCTGTCCTGTGCAGCTGTCAGGATTCTCAGACAGAGGCTCAGCTCCTGCCCAGCCCTCCCGAAACGGCGTCCTCCTCCTCTCTCTTCCTCTCTGCTCCCTCCTTCCTTGCTGAGCTCCTCAGCTGGCCTGTCACAGCTGTCACCTGACTCCAGCCTTCTTCCTCCATATCTTCCTGACCCCTCCACCACCTCCCTTGGCCCACACAGACTGGGCTCCATCCATTAGCTGATGACCTTGGACATGCTACTTGGCCACGACCCTTATTTCTCGTGTCGCGAAGGTGAGTGGGTTGGTCAGAGTGAATGGTCAGAGATGGAGGTGACGTGACGTAATGGAGAACAGCCCAGCTTTGGAGTCAGGCTGAGTTGCGTTCGAGTTCAGATTGTGCCACTTACCAGCGGTGTGACCTCTTGGCGATAAGTGACCGTGACAGCACCACAGTAGGATTGTCTTAGCGCTTAGCACGGGGCCAGGCACATGGCAAGTGTGGAATAAACGTGCCTGTTATGCGAGTCATGTTCGGTGTCTCGCAGATGATTACGCATCCCCTACCAGCTGGCCCCGCTCCCGCGGAGCTGCTCTTGGCTGGCACCCTATTTGTTTAGGGGCTACTTTGGATTCCTTTTTCCAAAAGGGCCCAGCCCTTGGGAGCCATGAAGCCCAGAATGGCCCAGAATCGCAGGCCAGGTTGGGATCGATTGCTGGACTGAGGCTCGGTGAGGTCAGTTGTTCCATGACTGAGTTTGTTCCCTGGAGGCCATCTTTGCTAGGGCCTCTCCTCGCCACTGTTCTCTGGAAGCGCCTGCTCGGGCAGCCTGGTCAGACTCACTCTGCTGGGCGTAACTCAGGCCTTGCCTGGGCCACTTGCCCTGGACTCCTGGGGCCCACAGGCGGCTGGAAGTCGGCTATGTCCCTTCGCTCATCACTCTGGGGAGGGGAGGGGAGTGGAGTTGGTCTCCCTCCCTGCCGGGAGGCTCCTGGAGGAGGGTGTGTGAACTTCGTTCTCTATCTGAAGACATCACTGTGATGAATGGTGTTTTCTGGCCAAACCCACTGAAGTTGGACCCTGAATTTCAAAGCATTAGGCTGCAAAGGGCAAAGCCGGAGGATGGAGGGGTGGGGGGAAGGCATGGTGGGGTTGGTGGGTGG
>CM053509.1:5114077-5129686 GCA_028627145.1 Eidolon dupreanum
CATCATCGGTCCTTGTAGGCGGAGCATTTGATCTCCAGGGCAAGGGGAAGCCTTTACAGTATTTTAAACGGGAGAGGTATTGTGTGATTTGTGTTTTACAAACACCGCGCTGGCTGCACTGTGAGTGTTTGGGCCCTGGAGGGGTGAGCATGGAAGCTAGAGACTCGTTAGGAGGTAATGGTGATCTTCTGTGACCATGACCGTAGTGGACTGGTCTAAACACTTGACAGTGTGACAGTGGAAATTAAGAGAAGTGAACAGATTGGAGAGATGGATAATGGGGGGGGGGTCACCTGATCCGCATGTGTGTGGGGGGGTGGGGCATGGAGGCAGGCCGGGGCACGACACTGTCTTGGGTCTGCGTTGTCACTCTGGGCTGTGGGTTGTGGAGAAAGGGCTATGTGAGGTGGCAGAGAAAGTGCAGACAGGCTCTAAACACAGGATCTGAGTTCAGACTCTTGCTCCTCCATTTATTGGCTGCCTGGGCTTGGAGAAGTGACAGCACCAGCCAGCCTCTGCTTCCTGATCAGTAGAATGGGTACAATCATCATCTCGTGGAGCCATTGCAGGGACCAGATGGGATGCAATGTGCATGGTGCTCAAGGCCGTGGCTAATGCAGCAGGAGTCAGTGAGCTAGAGTCAGCTTCCCACTTCCCCTTCCCGAGGGCAGAAGTCCAGTCTTGCTCAGTGCGGGCACACTAACATCTAGCAAGTGCCCGACACAAGGCAGGTGCTCCATGTAGGCTCATCGATTGCTTCTTCCTCCTTGAATTCTCTTGAGTCTTCTCATCCAGGGACACGTGGACAGAGCTGGGTGGCTATAGGGCATGAGGGTGGCAGTGCAGGAGGCTCAGGGGATAGATTAGATTTCCCCAGGCCCTTTGATGTGTTGGGCTTGGAGCATGCTATCTTTGAGTTTTAGAGTATGTAATTCATATGACAGTCTGGCCATCAGAGCTTTAAAAAGCATGCCCCAGGGAAAGGGGTCAAAGATGAAGACTCCGCAGGTCCAAAGAGGCAGGAATTGGCTGTATTTCCTTCATTCAGAATGCCTATTATTTCTCTTCTTCCTACTTTTCAGTGTTCATGAAGTCAAGATACATTGTGCACCTGTGTGTGTATTTTGTCCCCCAAGAACTGTTGTTAAGTCTTTCAGTCAGTGATAGTTTATATCAAGGAAACCTGGCCGTGCTTGGCTTCCTGGCCCAAACACTCCTCCTCGTGATGTGCTAAGTCACTGTGAATTAGACTGGACGAGCCAGACAGAGCCTGTCTGAAGGGTTTCCGAGTCCCCGGGCGGTCTCTCATTGCTGTCCAAAGCTTCTGAAAGTAGATGGAGGTGTTTTATTATTTGGTGGTGTATAACTTCCTCAGCGGGGTCTCCTGGGGGTTATTACTGGTGAACTCAGAGACATTTGCTCCACATCAGAGTTTATCCTCTGACAATGCAAACCACTAAATGAGAAGAATTTCCATCCGTGACGGGTGAGCCATAGGAAACGCGTAAAAGCGAGATGTCTGTTGTAAGGCCAACAGTCAGAGGCAAATGATTCTCTTCCCCTCTGTGCCCTGGAAGGGAACAGTCATGGTTGTGTTTTGACGAGTGGCACAGGGTCTAGATGACCTCAGAAAGAGGCTGGCGCTGACCAGACGGAACTGGGCGCCCAGTTCAGGAGCTCCCGCACGGGTCGGGATGCGTGCAGTGCAAGGGGCGGGGTGGGGGGGTGGGAGGTGGGGGATGCTGGAGGGAGACACCCTTGGACTCCGAATGCACAGGGTTTCGGGGTGGGTGGGAACCCCTGCCCCGTGGCCTTCCGTCCCCTGTGCTCCTCCAGGTCAGTACAGCCGGACGCCCAGGCGACAAGGGAGTCTACTCGTCTGTAGGCGGTCCTGGTTTGTGGACACAGCTATCCGTAAGACTGCCCCTCCCTGGTCTCAGTTCTGTGCTTTGGGGACACAGTGGATCAGCCCCTCCCTTTGCCAAAAGAGGTGGCCGCGCGCGCCAAGCACGGCTCTGAGCTCCGGGCTGTCCCTGTGACACACGGGGTTCATGGGACCCATCTTCTGGGATGGGGGGGCGTGTGTAGCCACAGGGGCCTCAGGCCAGGGATGTAGCTCGAGAAGCTGCCTCTAGGCTGTCAGGGTGTTATCAGGACACTGTCCGGCACCTGGCAGCATGTCCCATGAGGACCCGTGGTGGACATTTTCCTTTTCCTTCGGTCCCAGGCAGGGCTCAGCCTGCCCGCAGCCCCAGCTGGGCTCGCCGTGAGCATGTAGACGGGACTGACCAGCACTGTGGTGGGACCTGGAGCTTGGGGGCCTGGGTGGGGGTGGCTCAGGGCAGCTGTGGGCGTTCGGGAAACAAAGGGGGCGGAGCTCAGGCTCCTAAGAACTCCCCTCCCCCACCCAGAGCAACGTTATTTCCATCGGTTCTGTGTTTTACGCCTCTTGGTGGAATGGCTTCTGAGGAAGCCTCGCTCCTTGGAAGGTGCCAGCCCAGCCTGGCGTCCTCCACGGCCCAAGGGTGCAGGACCCCAGCCTCGTCTTACTGCACGTCTGACTCTGGGCTTCATTTTGCTCCGCTGGCTTTACTTATTTCCCTTCAGATATTTCTCTGTATCATTTTTCTAGTATATGTTATGTACCTTTTCCTGCTGTCCCCAATCCTTTTTGAGTTTGAGCCAGATTGATTCATAAACACTGTGGCTGCTCCCATGCCCCCTGTGTCACTCTCGTATTTGGAGTACGGGTCCAGAGCTGTGAGAAACAGGTTGGGGGACCCATAGAGGGATCTGGCCCCAAGACCAGCACCCCAGCCCTCCACGTGCTGCCTCTCATTCTGACACCCCCCTCCATGTGGCACCCCTCCCTCTGAGTACGAATGCCTCCCCACCTCTGTGCCCACTCCCTATTCCTAACCTATCTGGGAAGCCAAAGGCTCAGGGACCCCAGCTCAGGCCAAATTCCTTTCCTAGAGTGTTTGTTTGATTTTCTTTCTGTCCCGTAAACATTTGAGGAGCCCGTGGGCATGGCAGGCACTGTTTAAAGAAAAGTGAAGGGTGAGTGTCCAGCTCGGCGGTGGATTTAGGATGGAGCTGGTCTTCCTGGCAGAGGCCGAAACCCTCGGTGGAAAAAGTGAGGGGTTTGGGCATAGGAAAGTGGTGGCACTAACTGAGCAGGGGCCCCAGGGCTGGGAGCCCGAAGTCCAACCTTGCTGGCCTTCTCCGGGGTCCTTTCTCCGAGACAGTGTGTGATGACCCATAGCCCATCGCAGGGACCCCGTCCTGGCCACGTGGGCAAAGGGCTTGTTTCCTGAACAAGGCCCTGGCTCCATCCTTGAGCCCTTCAGCCGCTGCAACATTGGGCAGCTTGGCCCATCTTGCTTGTCTAATGCGGGGTGGGGCATTCGGGTGGCCTGTTTGTTTTCACATTGGTTCCCCTTGCTACTTGCCATCTCCAGGCTTCTAGAGGCCTCAGAGGAAGGGGGCGGTGGCAGGACCTCCTTGTGTGTGTCCTCCTGGCCAGCCAGACCCCGCCACCCACCGTGGACACTGGCAGTCACACGCGGCCCCTGCCCTCTCTGATGTCTCCCCCACTCCCACGAGGCTGCACCCCCCACTCCCAGCCACTCACTCACATTCCACACGGAGCCCACACACATCTGTCCAAACTCTCACACACTCCTAGGCACCGTTCCACAGGCTCCCAGCACACACACACGCGCGCGTGCGCACACACACACACACACCCCCCTCCACAGGCGCGCCTCTTACTCTTTTCCTCTCTGGCGGAGTGAGGGTGGGCGCTGCCTCCTGAGCACACCGCTGTTTGCCTGTGGAGCACCCACCGCCCCCTGGGGCCCAGCGCACACTTTTCTCCTGGCATCAGTTTCTTTTGGGGACCTGACCTTTCCCGGTCTCGTGCAGCGAGTTTGGCCTGGGCTGACCCCACCCCGGAGCCCAAAATCTCTCTGGCCATGGCCACAGGACAGGGATGGGAGCATGACCCATCAGTCAATGGCTCATTTGGCCAAAAGTCATCCTTTGGCTGGAACTTTCTGGAAGGAGGCTGTCCCCTTGGCTGCGCTGATGAGCTGAGAGCCCAGAGCTGCATGGAGTAAACCCACACATGGGGATGTGGGGTCCAGACCGGAAGGCGTGTTCCTCCCACTTCCCCATGGCCACGGGTCATCCTGCATCTGCAGCTGGGGCCACCCTAGGGCCTCCTCACAGGCCCCGCTCACCCCCTTTGTGTTGCAAATTAGGTTGGGTTCCAGCCCTTGCTCCCAAAGGCACCCCGAGCAGTTCAGTGCGGGGCGAGGTGGTGCCGAGGCTGGAGGCACCTTGGGGTGAAGAGTGGGAGCTGGGTGGTCAGGCTGGGGGAGGAGAAGCTGGGTCACGTGGCTGTCTGAGCAGAGGGTCCGGGACTGGAAGGCAGGGGCCCGGGCTCCAAATCCTCGCTCTCCCTTTGTCATCGCCCTTTCGGGGACTCTGAGTCTGCTTCCCACACGCCAGCCCGCCAGGCTGCTGGGGTCCCTGCCCTCAGAGACGTGCTGGCCTGACCCTCAGGTGTGGGGGGCCTCTGTGGCCCTTGGCTCTTCTTTGCGGATGGCTCATCGGTTTCCCTACCTGGGGCAGAAAGGGTACAAGCACCTCCGCAGGGGCTGTGCCCACGGCAGGGTGTGCTGACGAAGCACCAGCTGCGATTTGCCTGTAGATGGTTTCTACCTGTTCTTTAACAAACAAGGCAGCTTCGCATATAAATAGATTCACGTACAGCAAATAGACCCCGAAACAGGGGTCACCTCTTCCGGGAAGCTGTTCCTGCTCCCGGCTTCAGAGCCTCCCCTTCACCCGATGTTACATCTGTGCTTACTTTCAGGTGACACTTGTCATTCAGGACTGGCGTTTGCCTTTTTACATCCTGCATGACCAATTTGGGGACATCCTTGGGGACACAGATTGTGCCTTACCTGTAGCTGTTTCGCCCACGTTCGGACCATAGAGGTGGTGAGTAAATGTCCGCTGAGGTTTGTGTATGTTTACAAACTGGACAAACTCGGACAAGACCTGGCCACCTGTCTAAGCTAACGTTTCATCAATGGCAAATGGGGTTAGTGACAAAAAATTGTTTTTAGCCAAGTGTTGTAGCTGATTCCGTTGGTGTCTGGCCCCATATGCCTTTGGCCCACATCCAAGTTCGCCTGCCACTGCGGTGGACCATTTTCATCTGATGGCTGTTCCCCTTCTCAAGGGCCTCGGTCATTCTGCTGCGCTGCCTGAAGGTGTTTTCTGGCTCCAGGTCACTGCCTGGGTTTGTCCCCATCAGGCAATTGCAACTCAGAATTGTAGCAGATTCCTCACCCTGAGGGAGACACTGCCACGGGGCTGGGGGTGGAGAGGACAAAGGCACCGGCCTCCACACCCTCTGACGGTCCAGTTCTGAGGTACATCCCCAGCCAGGTGGAGCCCAATGCCTGCAGAGGGGACTGCACCTCAATCCCTTACTTGTTCTCCCTGGGACAACCTTCGAATAAACAACTGCCCCCCACCAAGAACTGGTCTCAGGGTCTGCTTTTGGGGGAGTGCAAACGGAGACAGTTATTCTGAGGGTAAAATGAGACAGGCTCTCTCAAGAATTTAGCACAGTACCTGGCATAGAGTAAGTGCTTAATAAACATGGCCGTTGTAGCTGTATCACTACCCTTGCTCCATCATCGACACTGTCACTGTCACCGTCACCATGATCATCAAGGTCATGTCCCCTCATTGCATCGAGCTGCCTAACCTGATAGATTTACTCATATTCCCATCCCCCACTCCCCAACCAATCCCCTGCATAGGACCTAGAGGCAGACACTCAGCGCAATTGTGTTCCAGATCAGGTGCCAATCAGATGTTCCAAGAACTTGTCCCTGGTCCTGGCACCTGCCAGGGGCCATGCTGCAGCTGCTCCCTCTGCTTTTCTGCTTTTGAAGTGTAAGGTAGAGGCTCCAGTGTCCTCCTTGGAGCACGGCCAGGAGAGTCTACTCCTCCCTGTGGGCCTGGCAATCCCCTCCAGCCGGGTTCCAGAAGGAAGACTCAGCGACTTACAGAAGGCAGTCATTTTCTGGGCCCAGATGGCTCCCCACTCTTGTCCCTCCCCAAACGAGATGCACGTCCCCCTTGCTCCATGGTCCAGTGATTAAAGCAAACATATTCAAAGCAAAGAGTTACGCCAAATCAAAGGGAAAAAGAAGAATGCATAAACCCCCAGCAGTTTAAGTTTCATATTGGAATATCAAAGGAATATTGAAATATAGGAATATCAAATACCAATTCATTATTTTTTAAAATGTTTTGCATTTACAGGCTCAATTTCAGTGGAATAAAGCTCCCTTTCCTTAAGAGGCTTCACTGGTTTTAAAAGAAACAGATTGGAAACCTGGGGCAAAGATAAACTTTCTTTTTCCCTTTCTTGTATAGTTGTAAAGGGTCTAATGCAAGGAGACCCAGAGATCTTCATGATTTTTTAGTTATCAAGGCCTCACAGAGATGCACAGAGATGCTTCTGTGTGCCCAGTGTCACATTAGGTGCTGGGGTGGGGGTGGGGTGGGACATGGAGAAATGGATAGAGTCGTATGTTATGGTTCCTCCCTTCAAGGAATCTCAGTCCTTCTCCTAATTAAGACTGACCATTAATTTATTAGCCAGAGAAACAGAACCAATAGGATAAATGTGTGCATATATACAAATGCGCATGTGTATCTCTATAACTCTTATCTATCTATTATCTATGTATCTGTGTATCTATCATCTATCATCATCTATCTCTATCTATCTATCTATCTATCATCATCTATCTATCTATCTATCTATCTATCTATCTATCTATCTATCTATATCTATCATCTATCTATCTATCTATCATCTATCATCTCTCTGTCATCTATCTATCTACCTACCTATCTATTGAGAGGTTTATTTTAAGAAATTGGCTCTTGCGATTCTGGGAGCTTGTAAGTCCAAAGCCTGCAGGTCAGACCAGAAAGCAGGAAATTCCAGCAGCAGCTGCTGTTGTAGTCCTGAGTCCAGAGGCAGTCCAGAGGCCGCTTCCTCCTCATCAGGAAGCCTCAGTCGTTGCTCTTAAGGTCTTCAACTGATTAGCTGGGGCCCACCCAATGGTATGGAGGGTCATCTGCTTTGCTCAAAGTCTACTGACTTGAGTATTAATCAAATCTAAAAAATACCTTCACAGAAACACCAACACTGGTGTTTGACTGAACAACTGGGCATCATCAGCCAAGTTGACACATAAAATTAATGAACACATTTCTCAGATGACCTAAAAGAAGTACGAAATCCAGTCCTGAATTCGCCTAGTTGTCAGGCCCTTCCGCTGTGTCTAGCATTGTCCTAAGTACTGGAGAATGAGAGGGAAATGGGATGGCAAGGCTTCCAAGCCTCTGCTGGAGGAAGCCTGATAACAAGAAAGCGAGCAGACACTTTCTGGAGTTAGTAGTTCGTTTATATTTTAAAGGTGATGGGACGGCTTTGGAAATTGATAAGCAAGACAACGACATGATCTGATTTGTGGTTTTTGAGATTCACTCAGGTTGTTGGGTGAAGGATGGATGAGGGGAAATAGGTGGCCAGTGAGAGCCCAGTCACGAGAATGTTGCAAAAATCCAGGGGGAAAGAAACAGCTTCTGCAATAGTGGTGTGAGGAGCTCTGCTAACCCTCTCACCAGTGAAATAATTATAACCGATAAAAATGATTAAGAAGCAACTATTAAAATTTCTGGAAATTGTTCTAAGGGCATACAGCAAATGAAAAAACATTTATTTGAGAAAATCTATTAAACCGGTGACAATGGATGTACAATCTGCTACCTCTTCTTTACCCCTCAGTGCAGCATCACAAGTTCCACTGTGGGTGAGTTCAGCCAAGAACACAGGATCCTTCTCTCTCCAGCTCCCAAATGAAGCTACAGTACCTCCTCAGGAGGGACAGGCCACTAGCATTTCTCATCCTCTGCACCTCTGTGCCTCAGAGGCTCTGTTTGAGGCAAGAGTTGCTGAGGGCTCTGGGTTTTTTACTCCCCACTGTCTGAGTGGAGCTCTACGCAGGTGAGGCAGGCCAAGTGTCCTGGGGCCCCACTTGACAGCTTGCTCATAAGGTAGAAATTCTGCTAACGGGAGGTCAACAAGACATAGAAGGCTCAAATAACATTATAAGCCAACTAACTCAAACAAAAATCCAACAATAGCAGAATATGCATTCTTCTCACTGCACATTCTCTAGAATAGACCACATGCTAGGTCATACGATAAACTTCAGTACATTTTAAAATGGTTGGAGTAATACAAAGTACATTCTCTGGCTATAATGAAATAGTATTAGAAATCAATAACAGAAGGGAATTCACAAATATGTGGAAATTAACCTATTCCTAAGTAACCAATGGATTAAAGAATAGATCACAGGGAAATCAGAAAATATCACGAGACTAATGAAAATGAAGATACAACATACCAAAACACATGGGATGCAGTTAAAGAAGTGCTTAGATGGAAATTTATAGGTGTCAATGTTTATGTTCACCTTAACACACTGGGAAAAAAAGAGCAAACTAAACCTAACGTGAGAAGAAGGAAGAAAATAATAAATATTAGAGAAGAAATGAATAAAATAGGGAAGAGACCAATAATAGAACAAAAATCAAGGCAATCAAAATTTTCTATAGCTAGACTGACCAAGAAAAAAGAGAAAAGACTCAAATGGTTAAAATTAGGAATGAAAAAAGAGACATTCAACTGACTTTATAAAACTAAAAATTGCTACAAGGGTCTGAAAAACTACACCAACAAATTAGGTAACATAGATGAAACAAATTCCTAGAAACACACCATCTCCCAAAACTGAGTTGAGAAAGAATAAAAAGTCTGAATAGACCTCTCCCCACTAAAGACAGTGAATTAGCAATTTAAAAACTTACAACAAAGAAAAACTCACTCAGATAGTGAGCTCTACCAAACATTTAAATAAGAATCGGTGCCAATTCTTCACAAATTCTTCCAAAAAAGAAGAGGGAACACATCCCAACTCATTCTATGAGGCCACCATTACCCTGACACCAAAACCACAGATATTATAAGAGAACCACAGACTAATAATTCTTGTGAATGTGGATGCAAAATCCTGAAAGGGAGGGGAACAATCACCAACCGATCTGGCAATATATAAAAAGGATTATACACCTTGACCATGTGGGATGGAACCTGGGAATGGGCTGGGTGCAGATGGTAAAGAAAAGGCGGGACTGGGAGTGGGAATCAAGGGTAACTTTGAGGTTTTGGCTTGAAAAATTCAGGCCACATACGAGGGAGCAGCATAAGTTTTGGGGGACCACTAGGACTCCTGGTGGGACATGCATGAACAGTATGGGAGAGAGCTTAGTGGAGATGGTGGTGATGACATGAAGGCACGTGGGCATCACTGTACAGGAGGGATGCACACTGTTGCTCTTTTTTCCGTTCTATAAATAAAAGAAATGAGGCTTGGAAAGGTTCAGGCACTGGTTTAAGGGGCATTTCTTAAAGGGACCCCATCCTAGGTGGAAACAAGGAAGGATCTAACTCCTTGATGCATCACTGAGCAGCTGAATTCACCAACCCAGGGGCCACCCCACAGGGACTTCTGTTTGGATGAGCGAATCGCTGTTCTTTTTGCTGAAGCCATTCTGAGCGGAAGTTTCTGTTCCTTGCAGCTGGAAGCATCCCGACCATCACAGTAGTCTCTAAAAGGTGCTCCAGTATTGTCCCATAGGATATTCTCTGTATCAGCCAGCTCTCCCTGGACCTTGGAACAAAACCGAGTCGCAAGTCTGGGGAAGGATGGCTTCAGACATGGCTGGATCTGAAGCCCCTGACCATGTCACTGGTCTGTATCTCTCGGCTTCAAGGCCCACATCTTACCGGCTCAGTAACCCCGACAAAAAGAGGGCCTCTTTATAAACAGAGCCTGCAAAGAGTCTCCAGGAAAGACTCTTTGGGGCCAGATCTTAATCACCTGTCCGCTTTTGTGATGAGGCTGATGGGAGAGGTTCAAATTCAGCATCTTCTAAACCACCATGGGAACAAGAAGAATCTGTTACTGGAAGAAAAGGAAAGTAATGCCGGGCAAGCAAAAACGAATGTCACAGAATGTCACTGCACTGTCACAGAAGGGCTTTGTGGGCCTTAGTCTGTGAAATGCTGTATACTAGATGTCCCTCTTAGAGCTTCACAAAGAACTTTGGCATGTCAAAGGCTCTGAGAAGTCCTGCAGAAAAGGATAAAAACTCTTGGAAAAAATAGATACAGTGTCTAATAAGAACTTTCATTTTGTTTTGTTTTGAAGTCCACTAATTAGCAACCTGTGAAACCCAGATTTTGGGATAAGATTAGAAGTGCTGCTCCTAGGCCCCAATTCTCATATTTGAGAATCCTTTAATGTTGCAGAGAAGGAAGAACAAATTATAAGGTCCTGGGCTCGAGGGGGACACTGTGTATGTGTCAAGCTCATGGAACCCATGTGGCATAGTTGTGGCATGGTTTGAGAGAGGTGACTGTCCTCCAGCATGCCCACCAATGTATGTGGCTAGAGCAGGAAAAACCCCACGCTGCCTCAAAGATGTTCCTATAAAATTTCCAGAATACTGAAACGGTCCCCCGACCCAACCCTAGACGGTCTGAGATGCACAACCTGGGTTATAAAATGGTTGGAAGTTTAGACTAGTCCTCCTGAAGTCTCTGGGTTTGTACGCATTCACAGACTCAAGACGAAATATATGTATGTGTATGGTTCAGATTTGTTTTATGCAAATGGAAAAAAAACATCCCGTTGGTTGTAACTTCATAAGGCTGGGAGATCAGTCTCCAGATCTGCATCTTAAGATAAAACGGGGCAATTACCAAGGCAGGCCATCTCCTGGAACGGCTTCAGACGGAGCCCTGGCAGCCATAATTGAGGACTCTGAGGGAACGGCGATGTTCCAGGAATGTTCCCCAACCACCGTGATTGCATCAGCCCTGTCCCGGGGAGTAGGACTGAGGCTCCCTCCCGCGGGGAGGCTCCCTCCGCCCAAGACATCAGGCTGGGGTTTGCAAAGCTCTGCCTATGCTCTGCCCCAGCTTGGGGTATCTCTGCCCCAGTTGCTGGCAGCCCAGTCTACCTTTGTCCCAGAGTAAGGGAGAGGCAGGCACCCAAGACTGCACAGAACACCAAAGCCGAAAGAGACAAGAGAAGATGCCAGAAATGGACTAAAGAGCCACCAGGAGCTCGGTGCCTTCCCCCCCCATGAGCGGATCCCCTTTGCCCTTGGGACCCTCAGCTCTCTGCCCAAGGACTTTAAGGGTCCTAGATCCTCCTTCTCAGGAAGAAGACTTCTGCAGACATGCTGGGAGACTCATGTGTCTCCCTTGTCACTGCAGAAAGGCTGTCAAATGCGGAACAAGCTGTGAGAGCCATTGGGAGGCACGTTCTTCAGACACTGAAGCATCGTGACAACCCTAACATCTAGGTGTCAGCAGAGACTCCATGCCCCTTCTTTGGGGGGCACACACACACACATCAAGGCCTTTGAGTGTGTGTCACATTTTATTAAATCAGATCTGCTTATATATTAAAGAACTTAAAATTAAATCCTTATAATTCTTGTTTATACAAGCCCTCATTTTTTTCCCTTTGCATCTCAGGAACAAAACCCCCACCTCATTTTTTTTTTTATGCAGTCATTCCTTTATCCCTTTGTTCTGCCTTTTCTTTTCAGACCAGATCTGAGGCTGATCTGTCACATTCAAGCGCTTTTTCAAAAGTCCCAAGTAGTTTGCACCCAGAAAAGAGAGTGAGATTAAATGATTTTTTTTCCAAATCACATAGCTAGTGAACGCTGTTGGGAAACTAAGATCAAGGTGCTCTGCTGTATGGCTGAGAGCAGGAGTGGAGGGTTAGTGGGGAGCCCTACTGTCAGTGAGTGGTCTTTCTCCTTTATAGTCAGCCTCCAAGACAGACCCTAGTGATCCTTGTCTCTTGGAATTCACCCTCGTGCGATCCCTCTTCTATAATGGGCTGGATTTAGTGATTCACTTCTAACACATGAAATATGGCAGAAGTAATGGGATGGCACCTCCAAGATTAAGTTACAGGAAGACTGTGGCTTCCATCCTGGGCACGTGTTCTTTCTCCCTTTGGAATAGCTTGCTGGGAGGAGTCTGGCTGCTGTGTTTTGAGGCAGCTCTGTGGAGGCTTCTGAATGAGGGGAACTGTGGGAGACCTCTGCCCACAGCCAGTGGGGAGCAGAGGCCCTGGAGACTGATTTTGGAAGCGGATATTCTCCTAGCTGAGCCTTCAATAACACCGCACCCGTGGCTAGGCCCAGATTCTGACCCACAGAAAATGTGGGATAATAAATGTTTATTGCTTTAAGCTGCTATGTTTTTGGAAAGTTACAGGTGACTATCATTTGCGAACAGAAATGCAAATATCCTAAACAAAATGTTAGTGAGCCTCATTCAGAACTCTTAAAAAGAAAATAAAACAGATACGCGAGGCTGAATCAACATTAGAAAATATATTAGAAAAAATTCATGTTAATAGCTCAAAGGAGATAAACCATATGATCATCTCAATATTTGCAGAAAAAGCATTTGATTAAATTTGATTTATGGTAGAAACTCTTAGCAGTTATGAAGAGAATTTTTTTAAGTCGATAAAGTGTGTCAGCCAAAAACCTGTACCAAATATCCTACTCAATGACAAAACATTAAAATCTTTCCATTTTAAAAACAAGAATATGACAAAAATTTCTCTCATTACTTCTATTTAACATTTACTTGAGGTCTTAGTACAGATAGTAAGAAAAAAAGAATGTAAATATTGGAAGAGAAGAAACAGGAGTATCCTTATTCACAGACGATGTTCTTGTCCACATAGACAACCTAAAAGAATCTATCTACATATTTAGCAGAATTACTAAGGGAGTTTAGCACATTTGCTAGATATTATGAACATAATTTTGCATGCCCCCCATTCATATGTCGAAGTCCTGACCCCCAGTGTGACTGTATTTGGAGATAGGCCTTTAAGGAAATAATTGAAGTTAAATGAGGTCATAAGGGCAAGGTCTAATCTGATTGGACTGGGGTCCTTATAAGAAGAACAGAAGACACTAGAGAGTTCTCTCTTCATGTACGCACACAGGAAAGGCAATTTGAGGACATAAGGAGAAGGCAGCTGTCTATAATCCAAGGAGAGAACTCTTACCAGAGACCGACCTTGGCGGTACCTTGATCTTGGACTTCAGCCTCCAGAACTGTGGGAAAATTAATTTCTGTTGTTTAAGCCACCAATCTGTGGTATTCTGTCATGGCAGCCTGAGCAGACTAACCCTCTAGATATAAAAGCAATATTTACATTCGTTAATTATATTTTATATGTCAATAATGAACAAGGATATAATAAAAAGATACCATTTGCAGTAGCAAGAAAAATTAAGGTATCTTAGTTTGATCAAGTAAAAAACTATAAAACTGTGTTGAAAGGCATTAAAAAAAAACTAAATAAATGGAGGGACGTAACCTCTGTATGGATAGGAAGACAATATTTATAGACATCAGTTCTTTCCAGATTGATTTATTGATTTGATGCCATCCCATCAAATTTCCAGAGGCTTTCTTTTTCCTTATGTTTCTTTTTAAAGAAATCTGATAGCATATTTTAAAATATATATAAAAGATCAAAAGACCAAGAACAGCAGATTCTCCTGGAGAAAAAGTAGCAGTTCATGTGAATTTCCCTGGCAGGTGCTAAGAATATATCAGGAATGTAATTAAGACAATGTTGTGTATGCACAAGGATAGACAAACAGATCAAAGGAACGGAAGAGATATTCATAAATAGATTAACACATTTTGCGGACCTGGTATGAGATAGGTTGGCACACAGACTGGGGGAAAGAAAGGCTGGACTTGTCAATAAAGGGGGCTAGATCGACTGGTAATTTGTATTGGAAAAAGGTATGGATCCCTGCCTCACACCATGAAAAAAGACACGGATCCCTACCTCATACCATG
Source organism: Eidolon dupreanum (assembly GCA_028627145.1). Classification (NCBI taxonomy): domain Eukaryota; kingdom Metazoa; phylum Chordata; class Mammalia; order Chiroptera; family Pteropodidae; genus Eidolon; species Eidolon dupreanum. The sequence continues at coordinate 5,128,173 of CM053509.1, forward strand.
GATCAAAAATTTCAATGTAACACATAAAAATTTTAAAGTTTTAGAATAAATTTTAAAATAAAATTTTGATGAAGTCAAAGTTATCTATCAATCTTTTAAGGCTTGAGATTTTGGGAGTCATCTTTAAGAAATATGTCTCTACCTAAAAGCCATAGAGATATAGAAGTTCTGATTCTCAAAAGAATGTCATGAAAAGTAAAAAGAAAAACCTGAACTAGAAAAGATTTTTGTAAAACGTAATCTGGAACAGCACTGTCCAATTGAAATATAATAGTGGGTACATATCTAGTTTTATAATTTTTGGTAGCTTTAGTTAAAAAGAAAAGAAACTGGTAAAATTAATTTTAATTAATGTTAATATGTAATGTAATATAATAAAGCTTTAAAGAAAAATATTTTACACTGCTCCAGTTTTTAAATTTAAATAAATTCAAAAAAAATTTAAATAAAATAAAACATTCAGTGTCTCAGTAGCGCTAGTCACATTTTCCATATGATGGTGGCTCAGACTTTGCTCTTTTGGCACGAAAATTCCATCTTTTAATGACTCAGACACATACCTTTTCTGTTTCTTGTACTGAGAAAACAAGAACAGAATTATTTTATTTTGAAATTTTAAAACTTTACTTTAAATATAACGACTATAAGAGAACTTCGAACAAAGGGAAAGAATCACCCCAAATCCTACCTCGCATATTCCCAGGGGGGCCTCTGTACATACCCTCCACACTACACGCATCATTCATCACATTGTTCACGCCCACGTGTGCACACATACACACACGTTCGATCCCATTTGGCACATTCGACGGGTTAGCTTGGGCAATTCTCCCTCAGATACCCTCCCAGAGCCTCGCCCTTATCCCCAGCAGCTGGTACACAGCAGGTGCTCAACAGCTGCCCGTGGCTCGAGCAGCCCTGTCGACTCTACTCTTTGACATCTGTTATTCTAGCCAAACACATTTCCGGTGTGTGGCACGGTCTCCACACCAAAGGCCGAAGAAGGCTTGTGCTCTGCTAAACCGCTGGCGCGTCGCGGGAAGTTTACAAGCGCTGGCTGTATTTCTAGACAACACTTCGGGAACTTGTTTCTATCTGCATGCGGCTTGATCTTCTGAACTGTCTGGTCAGCATGCAGTTTCCAGGGTGGTCAGACCAGGCCAGAACCTGGGATCTGACCTATAGCTCTTGAGATGCTTGCCAAGTGGCCTTCCAGAAAGGTCATGCCAGTTCCTCCCGCCAGCAAGCCCTGGCTTGTGAGAGCATTGCCAGCAGTTTGCGTCCTGTAAAAATGATTTCTTTTGCAAAATGAAATATACAGGTTGAAGACTGCATTTGGCCTCATGTTTACGTTTTGTTCCGTCAGACTTACATGGCTTTTCCTTTGCAATTTTCTCTTTGGCTTCAAAGCTTAGAAAATAACTACTTCTCCAGGAGTCTGACAAATATTTGATTGTATTTTCTGCTAGGCTTTGGGGATAATTTAATTTTTTTATGTATAGCTTTTTTTTTTT
>CM053509.1:5130186-5177723 GCA_028627145.1 Eidolon dupreanum
CGCCAACTCTAAGCTCCGCCCCCACTCATTCCTCATGTTTCTTCCACTTGAGCCCCTGTGTTTTGGCTCATTCTCCCTGGTCCATCCTTCTACCCAAATTTCCCCCGAACACCCCGGGAAAGGTGAGTGAGGGAGCGTGAGCACAGGGAGGTCGCAACCCCGGTAGCACAGCGATGCACGCGGCTTAAAACGACGTATGGGCATTGGGGTATGATGCACGGTCCTCACAAGGACTTGTCCTGGCTGTGCATCTCTGCAGCTGTCCCCAGGCTCCGCCTTGCAGCTCTCCCCCCGCCTACCTCGAGGAGCTCTCTGAGAACCCCAGAAACCTCAAACTGTCTTTGCTTCTATTTCATTCTCTTTCCGGAACGTCTCCCCGACCTTTTGGACAAAGCCTTTTTTGGCCTATCCCTATTTTTTTTGCTAAACAAAGCGCTAGAGAACCGCACATATTCAAATTTACCTTTCCTGTGACATGATCACGTTCTTTGTCATGACTTCTGTCTCTCCTGTCTCTGTAGGTGGCAGGAAGCAGTACTGAAACTTATCCTTCCCTGACACAAATTACGCGGTATCATCTGTTGTATCTACCCCCTTCCCCGAAAACACTGCTTGGGAGGCAAAGTGGCTACCTTCAGTTTTGTTATTTTATTTTATTTATTTATTTATTTATTTATTTGTTTGTTTGTTTGTTTGTTTGTTTATTTATTTGATGGGTCAAATTTTTATTAGACCAGATTGCATGCTATTTATTCGACAATGGAGATTGCTAAACACCCCCCTTTTTCATGCCTATAAGGCACAGCCGACCCTCAGCGTTCTTAAATTCCACATTTGTGAATTTGCCTCCATGCTGAAATTTATTTGTGACCCCCAAATCAACACTCCTGCCATTTTCACAGTCATTTCACGCACATGCGCAGAACGGTGAAAATTTGGGGTCTTCCAAGGCGTCTGTCCCCTCTGGGGCTGGAACAAGCACGTGCCGCTCTGTCTTCAAGTTTCCACTCTCATGCTGTGAACAAGCATCCTTGTTGCAGTCTATCAATCAGGTGACACTTTTTTTTTTTTTGCATTTTTGCACTTTTTGTTAGTGATGTCCTTCTTATAATGACCCCACCTCATCCCAAGCACAAATGCTGGCCGGCTCAGGAAGCCTGTGATGTGCGATGTTTTACCAGAAAATAAGTGTGCTCGTTCCCGCGTGCGTTTCAGTATGGTTGGCCATGAGTTCAGTGTTAATGAATCACCCTTGCATATTACATAAGGTGTCTTTAAACAGAAACACGCAGGAAGCAAGATTATTTCTTGATCGGTTGACAAAAATGACCAGAGGCTCCGAGGAGCAACGGCTCAGTATTGGCTAATTCAGTGTTAACGGTGACTTTAGAGAACTAACTGCCATGAATAATGAGAATCCACTGTGCTTACTTCTCATTATATGCACAGGGGAAGTGAGCTCAGAGAAGCCATTTGCCAAGTTCATGCCCAGTTTGGCCGGCCCTGAGGCCCCTGCTCTGCCCCCACTTTCTTGCTCTCCGCCTCTCCTGTCTGAAACCTTTGAAATGCGAGGTTTATTTTCTATCCCTCAAGGGGTCATGAAAAAATTGCCCATCCTGCTTGTCCCCTGAATTTTAATTGTCCTAGAAGGGTCTGGGGGCTGAGAGTGGTAACCTGTCCCTCCACCCACAAGCCGGGCAGGGTACAAAGGGTCCCCATTTCAAGTTTTCCCATCCCCAACTTTGAAGCTTAATAGCTTTAAAATCTTACAAGTTGTAAAAACAATTAAAGCAATAATCTTAAAAAGAAGCAGAATGCAGCCTTCAAAGGAATGCGAGCCATTCACACTTCGTGGTTAAATGCAGCCTGTAGCTGGCCCGGCCTGAGAAAATGCAGAGGCGCCCTGTGAATTTGTTGATGCCAGTTTGGACAGACTGTTTATTTTCATGATTTCATGGAAGAATTTTAATTTAATGAGTGTTTTATACTCTAATGTAAAGCATCGCTCGAGCCCAGTAATTACTGTGTCAAAATAAGCCTTCTTAAGCGGCAGCAGCTTGAACTCCGAGGCTGTGACTTGCATCTGAATCAGGCCCGTGGATGGGATGGTGGAGGCCGCTGGGAGCAGATAGGCGTCTTAATGGAATCGGAAATTAACGCCAGGGTGCAGGGTGGGGGACTGTGGAGGGGTGTCTCCTTAAGCTAATTCCCCCGCCCCCCCAAACCTGTGGCTTACATGCTGGAGCTGATGGCCTGGAGACAAGGGTCTTATTCTCCTTCGTCATTCTATTCCGAGTCTTCTAAAAGGAATCATTTACTTCTGTAAAAGCGTGTTTATCCGTCATGGCTGTGCCACGAGGTAATTTCAGACACATATTTCATCATTTCAGCCCCTACTCTTTTTTTTTTAAAAAAGAGGATATTTTGCTTTTGGCTTTATGCATGACACACAACAATTATTATTTGTCCTTTTTTCATTTGTTTATCTTAGGGCATGGAAGAGATCCTTGTGCAGCCCAGAAGAGGGAAGGGTTCTGTGGGTCAAAGTTGAAGGCCAAGTGAGAGCCTCTACTTCTGGCGGATTCCCCGTCCCTGTCTGCTGCCCGCTGTTTCTTGTCTTCTCATCAGCTCTGCCCAGGGCCGGCATTCCTGGGCGCCTTGCGCTTTTCCTGAACGAAGCACAAAATGATTTTTCCAGATGCAGGCTGAGAACCGGGTCTTTCATCACCCCCGCCTTGTCCCTGGATGGGGGATCCCCCAAACAAGCCCTTGGAACGTCTTCTCCGGGGATTCTTTTCTTCATGCCAAGCGGCCCAGATTTGTGCTCGTTGTTCCAAGTCCAAGAATCCGACTGTGCAATTCAATAACTTGCTGTCTCCATCCCTGCTAAGGAATACATGTGTCATCGGGAAGTTGTGTGCTCTTCTCAGCGAGGGAGGGAGGGACTGCTCACTCTGGGTTTCTTTCTTTCTCTCTTTCTTTTCTTTTTTTCTTTGCAGTTTGATGGCACTTGCCAGGTATGAAGTAAGAGCAGCAGCGAACATTAGAGCAGTTCCCAGCATCCACAGGGCTATCCGGACTCACTGTCCCCTCTGACTTCACGTTTCAGGGTGGGCGTGACCATTTTAGTGCTGGGGATGCTGCAGCTCCAGGGGGTGAAATGCATTACTAAGGTGGGGCAGGACTACACCTCCGGGTTTTGTTTTTTTTTTTGACTCTCAGCTTTGAGTTCATTCTGATGAAGACTGCCAGAGTTGGAGGCAGAAGCAGAAGCATGAGCAGAAGGAGAGGGAGGAGGAGGGGAAGAGGGAAGGAGGAGGAAGAAGAAAAAAAAACTCCCAGCTAAATTTCAACTCAGAATAACAATGAGTACTTTGAAAATGTGCCCATGTGACAGTTAGAACTTCCATATACTAAAATTCAAGTTTAACTGGGCCTCTTATGTTTCATCTGCTTCCCTTAAATATAGGAAGATATGAGTCCTTTATGTACAAACTGTTGGCCCCTGGCTGAATCCACTAGCAGCTAAGTTTATTTTTGGATGTCTTTGAATTTGGGGATTTTTAACTAGAGCAGGTGCTCTCCAGGCACCAGGATCCCCTCTTTTTATGCAGCACCCAGAGCTTCCCAGGTACACGTGCTGCCTGGTCTTCACGGCTTCGAGTTGGTGCCTGGATTCCAGCCTTTCCTGGCTTTGTTCCTGCTCGGATTCTGGTCGGAAGCAGCTTGTGCCGCTTCATGAAGTCCTGTTGTGTCCCATCTTTTGAAGAAAGAAAATGTATCAACTGTCCGTAACGTGCCAACGCTGCTTTAATAGCCATGATCCCAATTAAACTCCAGGAGGTAGGCACGATCACCCCCAGGGTGGCCGATGAGGATCTGGGTCCCAGAAAAGATAAAATCACTGATCAGGTCACATGTCTGGCAGCAGGAAGGGGATTCAAGCCGGGTTGCCTGACTCCACTGTCCCATATTTCTACCTATAATCTGTCTGTCTTAAAATTTATTCATTCACATCTGCGATCGACATTCACCAAGTGGCGACCACAGATCAGGCCCTGCTGGGTTGATTGTCTAGCTGGCTATTTTTACGTCTTCCACTTGGGAAGGACTGAGTCCAAAATCGAAGGGCATTTGCAGAGAGGTTTTTGGCTATTCTAATCCTGCAACGGAGGGACGGACGGGTCTGGGGTTTTATTTTTTAAGCACATCCCATCTTGGTGGAAAACGCTCTTCTCATTTTGCGCCTATGATGCCGCTAAATTGTCCCCTGGATTTATTTCAAAGCGAAAAGAAGCAGCAAAGATTGCAATTCTTCTGCTGTAGTTGCTCTTTTTAACTCAATTACGTTTTGACAATTCGGAATGAAACTTGGGGGCATGGCTTTGTTTAAGCCGTCGGCCTTGCATCAGAGCAGTCAGCTCAAGGTACATGGCTAGTGTCAGGACTAACGATCTTTGACAAGGGCATTTAGCGGTTGTAATTCAAATCTAATTCAGAACATCTTAGCACCGGACCTGTCAGGCCCTTAAAATGCACTGTAACTACAAAACCAAGGGCAACAGAGCTGGAGCCGGCTCTGTGCGGCCTCAAGTTGATATGTCAACAAGAGCAGTTACAATTAGGGGTTCTTTCAAGCATACTAAACTAATTTACAGTACTCTGGAAAAGTGGGAAAAGGACCTGAGGCTTAAAATCCCAGGACTTCTAGATTTCAAATCCACAGCACATAAAAATACAATTAGAGTTCAGCACCAAATAGCTCAGGCTTGAGTCCGTCTGCCGTTTCAGTTCCATGTGTACTTTTTGCCCTTAAAAATAGATATGCTTAAAAATGCACGCATATGTGTAGTTAAAACAAAATAATAATAGTTGACTCTCTACCAAAAAGAAAAAAAAAAAAATAACCCTTGTCAGGTCTCATTAGGATCACGTTGTGGGTTCGTTGAACCCTAAATCGGCAACACATCTATTTATTATTTGTGAATGCTGCTTGTAATCAAATCTGGCTTAATTGGGGAGTGTTTCTTCTTGATGGGGTTCCACATTTGGCCACAAAGCACCCCGAGTCAGTGTGGCCTGGACGGTTTGAACTGGAACGAGAAGCTGGGCTGGAAAAGGGGGATTCGGAGTGTGGCCAGACCACTGGACGCGGCCAAGACTATGGTGACCAAGATGTAATTTTAGCATCAAGATAAAACGGGGCGTGATTTTCAAGCCCTCTGCTGAGTCCGGGCCGCTGTGCACTTTTAAAGGCACTGCCCTAAGGCGAGGACAAAGGCCAGTGGGGATGTTTGCAGATTTGGCTTTTATGATTTATCTACTTTTTATGCACAACAATATAGACCCTCCACTCGGGGGACTCGTAAATGTGATTTTACTTCCCAAATTACAAAGCTAGTCAATTATTTGGGAATGAGTCATTCATTCAAAAGTGTCAGTAATGTGATGTGTTAACCATCAGGAAATTTTACACCAATTGGAATTATAAACACCAGATTTAAAAAAAAAAAAAAAAAAGAAAAAGAAGAAAAAGAGAAAATCTTAGCCGGCAGTTAACTCTATTTATGAATGGTGCCTGCTGCGAGGGTCTACATTTGGGGGAAGGCTGAGCTGGAGAACAGATGGGTGGTTTTTTCCCTTCCTGCCTCCTCATCCCTACTCCAAAACGAAAGTTCTTTTAATATGTTGGTTTGCAAGGCAGAGACGGATGGCGAGCCGCCCGGCTCGGGGGCGGAAGGGATGCTGACAGAGGCAGCTCTGGAGGCATGAACTGAGCTGGCTCTCGTGTTCTCTGTCAGCCCCTGGGGGCTGCGGGATGTGCCTGGAACCCGCAGAGCAGGGACAGAGCTGGGCTGAGCCGTTTGCACAGAGCTGAGTCTTGCACATCCTCCTCTGTCGCCGACACCGTCCGCTTGGACCCCCTACGGGGGTTTTGCATCCTCTACCGGGAGCCAGCCTTGCAGTAGCCGACCCCGGTGGCTTCGGTTTGGTCCCAACATCCGTAAACTCTTCCTCGCGGCTGGGCCTCTTGGAAAGCTGCGGTGTGGTGTCGGCAGAGGAGTGTAACTGGGAAGGTTCACGACAGCGACTGATCGTGGTGGAAGCCGACGGGGGAACCAGGGCGGTCTCGTCTTGGTCCTGTTTCCCAGATAGCGATGGATTGGGGTCCGGGAACCACCGTGGCCAGAGACCGTCTCCTCTCCGGTGACAGGGGCCTGCCGGCCCGTGTGTGCCTATGAGACTCGCTTGTCCTCTCTGATTTTCAGTCCGGCCTCCATCTCCCAACCATTTGCCCAGCAAGTAACTCTGCTTCTAGATCTATTTCTGGTGGTGGAGTTGCTGGATTTCTCTTGAAACCGCCTTCACTGTTTCTCCCAGTGAACAGCGAAGGTCAGTTCCTGCCCCCACACTCTCCTCTTCTGCTTCCCCAGATCTGCAGCAAAATCTGAGACTCCAAGACTTCCATCATCGACTCACGGACTGTATGTGCCACGCCACATCAGGATGGGGAAGAAGACCCAAGTCCCAGAGATTGAAGGGACTCAGCCAGGCTTGCCCAGGTGGTTAAGGACTGAATAATGTGTTAATTACATGTGTCCTCTCTTCTTCGCAAAGGACTGAAGCAGCTTGGAGCAAAGGAGTCTGGTTAACGCCACTATTTCAACAGCTAGTTGTTGGGGCTATGTGGAAGCAGGAACTTTCGGTCTTCCCAGTAAAGAGAACAGGGAGTGATTCTTTCCTCCTGATCCCGACTGGAACGGGCATGAGACATGCAAACAGGGAAGCGCCTGCACCAGCTGGTAGCTAGGAGAGGGTGCCAGGCAGAGAGAGGACAGAGTCCAAAATGACTTTGGGGGCCCATGTGCAGCTCACCTTTCCCAGAAGGCAGCATGGCTTGTAAAAAGAAACCTGAATGCCATGGAGACTATTTAGAAAGATGTATTTGCAAACAAGTCATGCTATACTTCTTTCAAGTGCTGCAAATCCGTAGAATTTGAGGGAAGCCATATGGTTATCACAGTTGTACTTACGTACTTACCGAAGATTACCTCTTAGGATCCCTCCCTTGCTACAGGACCGTCCTTGCCGGTCTCTGATTCATGCGGTATTGATCATGTCTGGCACATAGTATGTATTCATTGAATATTTGTTGAATGAATAAACAAGAATATGGCTATTCTGAGAATAAAGCTGGAAGTGAGAATAAGAGATGGCTTCTTCAAGAATCAGTGTGTCTAGATTTTAAAGTGGCTCGTATACCTTTTCAATTATTAGGAAAAAAGCCAAAGCAAAAGGAAAAAGAATAAGTCATTAAAAAATGTTATAAATCAAGGTGATGAAAACAAGAACAAAAATACCAGTTATGACAATAAACGCCACTGAGTTGTATCTCATGCTTCCTTCTAGATGGGATAAAATAAGTAAATAAAACTTCAAATTATGCCATGTACCATCTCCACGAGACACATGTAAAACCCAGTGGCTCAAAAATGTTGAAGAAAAAGTGTTTTCAAAGTCCTTTTCAAGCAACTATAAGGCAAAACAAGTAAAAACAAAATACAAAGGATTAATTTTGGTTGCTAACAGTTGATTAAATTAATAAGGAAAAGAGAACAATCAATCACAAAGTTTTATGGGATGAATTGCATAGTATTAAAATTTAGAAACCAAAAATCTGTGAGAAATAAATGATCACAAACATAATGAGAGAAGGTGAATTCAGTAGTAAGATGAATAATGTAGTCATTCAAGATCGGGTCAACAAAAATAGGGATATGAATGATGCCAACAATTTATCACCTCATAAATTGCTTGACAGCTTTTTTAATCCCATGGAACATTTAAAAACATGATGAAGATGAAGTTCAAGTTCCTAGAAGCGGGTGGCTGGGTAAGAGGATCAGCGTTCACCTCCAAATTAATACCAATAAGTTGCTCTTCACAAAGGTGAACGTTATTGCCTCCCCCACGATGTATATGAAAATAGGTTTGTAATCTTCGTGAATTTAGTAGATAAATACGGAATCTCATTGTACTTTTACTTGCATTTCCTTTACTAAGAGTGAGTTTGACCACTTTTAAATATGTTTAAAGCCTGTTTTTACTTCTTTTCCTGTTCACTTCCTTTGTAGAATTTGGTCTTTTTCTTATGGATTTGTAGGAGCATTTCAAGCATTAAGGAATTCAACCTTTTCTCTGTAATACGACTTGCAAATATTTTTCCTACTCTGTAATTTTCTTTGGACTTTATTCATATTTTTCTCCATGCAGAGTTTTTTTTTTTTTTTACACAAATTTTCTTTTGACATACTGAATCGATTTTCGTTGCTTCTCCATCAGGGGTCATGTAACCTTACCATAGCATCCGCCGAGTTATGTCATTGTCACCTCCCTGCTCAGATCTTGAATGGCTCCTCATCTTGACTTCCTACTTCTGAGATGCTGCTGAACGAATCCCAGCTGAGCGAGCTCACCTTGCCTGTCTACCCTCATGAGCTTTGGTTCATGCTTTCTTCTCTGCTTACATCGAAGTCCCTGCTTACTCGACAAAAGTGGCAACCTCTGCAGTGGCCGCTCAGGTATGCCTTCCCTGGAGACCAACCTGGAGGCAGAGTCTCTGCCCACAGTGGCTTCGGGATCCACTGCCGATCTGAGCCGTGGGCTCTGTCCAGGCTGTGCGAGCTCGACGCTGAGTCTGGCCTGGTCATTTCTGCTCAACGCAGGGTGGCTCCAAATATTGGAGCCTGTGACTTAAGCGTTTATAGAAATGGCACTGTTGCAACAGTAACTAGCCACTGATTTACATGGCCACATGTTAGATTTTTGTGGGGCCTCATTTGCTTATTAAAAAAGTCGGGGGAATCACTCAATAGGGTGTGAAATAAGCATTTTTCATAGCTTCTTTCACAAATAAATCCACCCAAATTGATTGAGTGTTGGGAAAGTACGGGAGAGAGCCTTCTCCCTTTTGGGTTCGCTGATCTTACAGCATCTCATGGACATGTCTTTTGACTGACTCGACAAATTTTATGTTCAACCTTTCAGCAGGGTCCAATCCCTGGACCTTGTGCTTTCCTGCAGCCCCCTCTCCCATGTCCTCCCCCACATCCAGGACTTGGGGGACACAGGGGGAGGGGGAGAATAACCCGCTCAGCCCCTGGAACTAAAGGGTGGAGCAGGCAGTGGCGGATTCAGTCTTAGGGATGGAGGGGGTGGGACGGTGTGGGGAGAAGGGCGGCAGGATTAGAGGTGACACTCCCTAACTTGACAGAGACACAGTCTCCTTCATGCTGATTGGCCACCCAGGGCATTTGGGGAGTTAATTCTGGGCTGGGGCTCCATGTTCTTCCTTGTCTAGGTTCTCTCCTGCCCTCCTCCCCTCCCCTGATTTATTCCTCTCCACTCCTGACATGAGGAAGTTACGGACTGTGACATCTGGGACGTGAACGTTCTCTTCTGTATCTGGCCGTGAGGGAGGAAGCAGGAGGGGAATGTGGACCTGAACCTTCCCCTGCAGAGGCTGTCATGGGTTGCACAGTGGCCCCCCAAATATACGTCCATGTCCTAATACCCAGACCCTGCGAATATGACCTTATTTGGAAAAAGCGTCTTTCCGACTGGGATTAACTTAAAGATCTTGAGATGATGTCATCCTGGGTCACCCTGGTGGGTCCTCAAGTCTAATGATAACTGTCCTCATAACAGACCAAAGAGGAGACACAGAGAAGAAAGCCCTGTGGCCACAGAGGCAGAGACTAAAGTTATGCAGCCACAAGCCAAGGAATGCCCAGGGCCCCCGGAAGCTGGAAGAGGCAAGGAAGGATTCTTCCCCAGAGCCCTCAGAGGGAGCATGGCTCTGCTTCTGGCCTCCAGAACTGCGAAAGAATAAATGTCCGCCGTTTTAAGACGCCGAGTTTGTGGCAACGTGTTGCAGCTGCCCTGTCACACGCGAGGGGCCGGGATGCCCGCCCCATCCCGTGCAGACAAGTACATGTCCCCTGCTCAGGCACAGCTGCGGCCCTGGGTGTCCTGTGTTTTCTACACAGTTATTCCCACTGTTGGCCCGGATAACTCTGCATCAGAGAATTCCCAGGAAGCATTGGTAGCATTCTGATGAAATCGATATTTCCGTAGGTTGTAAGGGTCTTGGAAAAAGCCAACCACTGACTCCAAAATGCTGTAGAATAGAATCAGTTATGGAATCTGAGGAAGAAACAGGATATGGGAGTAAACATCTTTGCAGAAAGAACACCCAGGAGGCCTATATAGTGGTTATGTTTACACAGTGGTTCTCAGCCCTTAGAGGCAAGTTAGACTCGCCTGAGGAGATTTTTTTAAATGTTAATTTTTAAAATCTCAACTTTTGGGGCTGAGGTGGGTCCATGCATAGATATTTTTTTAAGGCACCTCCAACAATTTTAATGGGCAGGCAAAACCCGCTGATTTAAAAGAACCTGGGGCTTGGGCCTGGAGGGGGGCAGTTCTCAGACCCTGGAACTGAGTAGGGAAGGGGAGTAGGGAAGGGAGGTCTTGGTGTCTGCAGCAGGAGGCAAAGGGGGCTCTAAAAACAGAGTGAAGCAGGTGGGGTCCTGGTGGCAGCATGAGGGGACGAGCCTGTACTTCAGGTTTTAGGGACAGAGCCATCCGAAGACGAGCCTGCCGATTGCCTTCTGACATGTCTCGGCGTCTTGCTTTCACGCTCCCTCCTTTACCATCTTTTCATCATAGTCTCAACAGTCATTGTCTCCACATGTTATCTTAAAAATTGTCACGACGGTGCCATTTTTGGAGAATGTGATCATGAGACTTCGACCTAGATGGCTTCCAATCACAGTAGGATGGGACACAGGTCCAGTGAGCCTTCACTGTTGGGTGGAAGGCAAGGGGACTACTGGAGAGCCCTGCGTCTGAGCCCCGACCTTCCGAGTTGGAGCTGGGTCCTTTCTGTGCCCATGAACTTTGCCCTATGGATTCAGTTTCTTGTCTTTCTAGAATATTGTCTCTGTCAAGAATTTTGCTATGTCCATCTGACAAAATGACATATCAATACTCTTCGAAGGTATCAAGGTCATAAAAGGCAGGAAAACATGGAGAAAATATTAGCGGCTGCAGAAGACTCAAGAGAGATAATAAGTAAATGTAATGTGGGTTGCTGGGCAGGACCTTGGAACAACAAAAGGACATGGGGGGAAAACTGGTGAAACTCGAAAAACGTCTTTAGTTCAATTGATAAGACTGCACTACTGTTAACTTTCTGGGTTTTCGTAATTGCACAGTGGTTATGTAAGATGTTAGCTTTAAGGAGAAGCTGGGTGAGGGAGATATGGACACTACTATTTTGGCAAATTTTCTGTCAGTCTCAACGTAATTTAAAAAATTTTTAAAAATTGTCATATCTGAATTTAATGCAATTTTTCTTCCTGATGCCCTCCCTTCTCCTTACCCCTCCTGCATCTCCAGATTGCAAGCAATTCTTACGTCTCTTTGTTAAAGAGGAGAACAGCGGTGTGAAGAAAGAGGAGAATATGGATGATCTTTAATTTATTTCTATTTGACTTTGGAAAGAATTTAGAATGTTCCAACACTATTGAATGTTGCCCAAGTTCACTGTGCATTTTACTTAAAACTTTAACTTTTAGAACTGAAGATACTTTTAATGTTTTGGGGAAAACCTCTTTGCTCTTTATGTAGTCCTGGGAGCATAGTGATAACTCACTAAATGCTTATTAATGATTTGGTGAGTATATATTGGTTTAATTCAATAAACGTATATTGAATGCCCACTATCCTATGTCAGGAACGGTGCTAGGAGCTACAAGTGACAGGAAGTTGAATGAGACACAGATCTCGTTCTTAGATGCTCAGGTTTCAGAAGAGACAGATACTTGAATATCTGATGTGTCTTCTAACAGAGAAGAATGCTGTGGAAATGAGAAAGAGAGGTTGGTGAATTCTGTCTGGGACATCTGTGATGGCTTTGCAGAAGAGATGGCATTTGAAGGATGAATAGGGCCTTGAAGGATGAATAGGAGTTTATGAGGTAGAGAAAGACCAGTAAGAGAAAGGGCAAGGAGGGTTGTCTGCACATTCTAGCCTTCCATCCATCTGAATGGCGCCAAATCACTGTTCTTGACAGTGGAATGTGATGTTTGCACAAGTGATGTTTGCCGTCCCTGGGCTGACATGATTAAGAGAGGGGTATAGAATGTCCTTGAACTCTTTCTAGGTTTGATGGCTGGATTTAGACTATTCTGAGTTCTGAGGGATGTAGAGCTATAAGATGGAAAGGACTTGGATTATCACATGGAGGAAAACTGCTCATCAAACCAAAACACTCACATTGAACTGTTAAGGAAGTAAAAAGTATAGTCCTATTGTGCTATACCATTGAACTTTTGGGGTTTCTTTGTTACAGCAGCTGGCACCTCCCTAGCTTATACAAGCAAACACATAAGTCCAGTGTGTACGTCGGGGAGGAAGTGGTAGGAGGTCGGCTCAGAAAGGCTGGTGAGGTCTGAGAGGAAACTTGAACGAGGCTCTGCACTGAGTGCTTACCTTGAGATGTTTCATAGGTCAGGTGGCGGTGGGAGGGGAGAGACGGTGTTTAAGCATATGAACGGGGCTGGAAATTTTGCTCCCAGAGGTAGTTGAACATTGCTTGTCATCATAGCATCATAAAAAATATTCTAAATATCCCTTCTGCTATGTGGTTGTTCAGAGAAGGCAGGCTCCAGCTCACCCACAGATTAAGAATATTTTAGTGGTAAAGGAAATCTCTCTCCTTGTAATTTCTTTCAAAGTATTATGAATGATTTCACATTAATGAAGCCCTTTGAGCTCCTCCATTAACTGACTTTAGCGACGTTGTTACTTTTAATACATGCTACGCACACTTTCTTCTCCATTCATGGAAGATTGCCGCTCACTTCTTGTTTCATTAGCATGCATAAATGTAGGTTTAATTGACAGAGATGTAATAAATATATGGTGGAAATAACTCTTCTCCTCCCCTTTAAGGCCATTTATATATTTATTTTGGAAAATGCATAAAGAATGTCTGAGTTTTGCGAACAGATCGAAAAGTTATGTAAGGAAAAAAAAAAGTGAATGCTGGGTGACAGGATGCAAAACACAGGACTCAACCCCTGGATGAGGAGGCATCAGGTATCTGGGTTCACGCTCCAGCCCATCCCCCATGTGTTCTCTGACCTCTGGCAATGGTTTACTTTCCCACGCTTAAGACCAGGGACTTGCTACAGATCAATATTTTCCAAAGTTTAGTTGATGTGACACTTGTGGTCCATGAGATAATTTTAGCACATGGACGAATAATTTTTAAATTATAATTATCTATTTATTTTGATATTTAATGGAACAACACAACTTAGCGCAGCGCACCCATGATTTTGTGGGCATTATGCATCGCTACGATCTTCCTTTAAATTAAATTAATGAAAAAATTTAAAGGGAGGCAATTTAAAGAAAAATAGGTAAATAATGTAAGGATTTTTGTGGATGTAGCAAAAATTGTAATAGCACTTTGTTGATAACTGAAGTTCGGGAAACAATGGAGTGGATGTTTGTTTCTTTAGGTCTGATAATGGCTTTTTGATCTGCTAACCCTATCGAAAGTGAATCCAGACTGAACTATTTTTATAATTCCGATACAGTGGAGTATTTTTAAATAGTTGCTTTCAGATTATTCTCTTCCTTGGTTCTTGAGTTGCGAACTCTCTTGTTTACTGTTAAAGTGATTCATTTCTTCAGATGGTTTGTAATTTTTGATTGCAATTTTATCTCTCAAGGAATTGTTTCTTGTGGGAATCTTATGCACCTTGGGTTATAAATTGTCTCTACAGAATGGCCTTTTCAATTTTCACTGGACTAGTTTTTAAGTTAATATCAGTTTATAGAGTTCAAATGCTCCTCTGATGAGGAACATAAAGTTTGGCTCAGGTCACCAAATTCTAGAAGGTGGATCTTTTTTTTTCTTCTCAGGGCTGCTGTGGTTGTGTGGCAAGCTTCCTTGCCATTTTTCTGCTAGTGGCTTTATGTAAGAGTCGTCATTCCCCTACCTCCTTACACATACCTGAGACCTCTGATCTTGGAGTGATGGGGAAGGAGCGATGGGAAGCCACAGTTGGTAAGTCACTGGTGTCATGGAAAGTCCATTGAGATCCATAGGGTGGTTATTGAATCATTCATTTATTCATCACAGACATTTACTGAGTGTCTGCCATACGCTAGGCTCTCTGTAAAAGATCTGAGTAAAAGATCTCTCAGAACTTACTTTTTAATAGGTTCCGGGTACTGAGTAAAAGATCTCTCAGAACTTACTTTTTAATAGGTTCTGGATTAAGATTTTAGCTCTACTATTTCCTAGCTGTTAACCTTGGGCAAATTACCTAGCTTCTCTGATCTTTGACCCAGCACAAGGTGAAGAAAAGGCTTAGATCATCCTTTAGCCAGAGGAAAAGCAGAGTATATGGATATAAGCAGATTTGTCGACTTCAGGGAGGATCATCTGAAAGCTCTTTTCTGATTGTTTCAAATTTGCATTAACAAAAAATAAATGCCTGGTCATCAGTCGAGAGCAAGCAGAAAAGAGGGTGTTGGCAGTTTGAGAAGAGGGGACTCATAGGATGATCTAGGAGATGAATAATTAGGATAAATACAAAAGGATTGCTGGGTAACCCCGAGAGGCCATCTGAGGGTGGGGTCAAGAGTTCAAAGGGAGCCCATTTGTGTACCTGTCCCCAGTCATGCTCAGCTGTGTGGGTGCTAGTGTGGGGCGAACAGTTATATTGAACGAGATTTTAGTATGCGTGATCTCATCGATCCTTATGAAAGACCTGAGAAGCTATTTCGTACCCATTTCACAGACAAATAAACCAAGACCCAAAGAGATGAATCGACTTGCCCAAGATCACATTTAAGAAGGGAAAGAGCCAGGATTGGAATCAGGACTGGCCGCAAAGCTCACACTCTTCATCTTTATATTATGTTCATATAGCTGCTATTCACACCTGTTGAGGGAGCTCTACGTGATTTTGGTCATTTAATTAACTGGAAACTGCTATGCAGAATCCACAGTAGGCTGTTGAATTCTAGATCTGATTTTGGTAAAAGTTCACTGGTATCTTCGGCTACATCTGTTTTTCTCTGTGAGCCTTGATTGTCCTCGCTAAAATTAGGGGTTTGATCTATGGGCCACCTCTATTCCTTTCCAGCTCTTTAATTATAAGAGTTTTTTTTTTTTCTTATCTCTCTTTTCTTCTCTTAGAAATATGGTGGGCTAAAGCAGACAAACTCTGGGAATCCTGCAGAAGTTCCACCCTGCATGGACTCAATGTCCTTCTTGTTCGACACAAACATACCTGGGTATTTTCTCTTTTCCACCATGGTCTCCAAAATCTGGAGCCGATTGAAAGTGAAGATCATTTGGAGTGGAAATCAAGCCACACTGGACAGGACAGCTGGGTCAGAAAACTGCCACTGGTCTCACCGTGAAGTTTGCAAGCCCTGTCAGGTGGGGGCACTTGCTTTGTCACCGTGCTGCCCCAGTAATTGCGATAGGCTCTTTTGTTATTAAACAGACCCAGCCAAAACAAAAGGGATACTGTTTCTTTTATGAGTAATGTGCTAACTCACCCCTGAAAAAAAAAAAAGTTCAAGTCCAGCATAGGGAATGAGACAGCATAAGATTTATTACAAAGGCTACAGAAATTATTCCTCTTTCACAGCACTTAAATTGTCTAATTATTCACAGCTGTTTTCAGTTTGTCTCAGGTTGTTAATTAGAGGGTGTAGGTCTTCCCTCCTTCCAGGGGTGGCCACCTGAAGCCTCACGAGGCACCATGCAGAGGAGTGGAGTAAAGGAGTGTTCGTGAACTTGGAGGGGTGATACTCTGCATGGTGGCCAGTTTGCGTTTGTCCATTAACTTCTCCCAGAGACCAGAATAAAGCTTAAGAGACATGAATTCCCATCCTGCAAGAGGAATGCTGACTTGAGGGATCACCTACAGAGGGAGAGGCCTGATTTCTTGACCTCCTCTGGGAATCTGGGGAACTCTAATCGCCTTAGGAAGCCATGGGAGGAGCATTCTTGATGAGGCAGAGGGAACTAGGGGTCTCTCCAGTCCGAAGGCCAACACACAGAAATGGTCTAGTTGGACCTTCCACCAACTTCCCCACATCCCATCTACATAGCCCTGCCATCTGTAGCCTTTATTCCCTTCTGGGCCCTCCTCTGTCCCCCCTGCTCCCCCCACCCTTTGTATCTCTTCATTTCAGGTATCCAATTCTGCTTTGATTTTTGAGCTAGATTATTACAGTCAATATTTGGTCAAGAAACACCAAAGGGGCACTTGCTGTGTTGTGAACGAAGCATAAGGTACAGTATCTTAATCACCTTTAATTCTTCCCCAGTGCACAGCACTTGGCGGGGGTGGGGGGTACACTGAGGAGGGGGAGGAAATCTCAGAATGAAGAGAGCTTGAGGGGGACCACAATCTGTTTATAGACGCGAATCTTGAGTAGAATACTGAAACATGGAGGAGCAGGCCAGACCACATGTAGTTCAGCTGAGGATAAAAGAACTGAAATAAGATTTGAGCTGCTGCCCAAGAGGCAGAGTTTGAAGTTTAAGCTCAAGAATATTAAAACTGCCTGCTAATCAGCATTCTTTGGAGCAATAATAGAATTCAGAGTCACATCGACAGTCACATTGTCTAGGATACACTCCAGAAGTACTTGGCAAACAAAGAAATAGGAAAACATGACCCATTCTTGAAAAAACAATTAATAGAGACTGACTCTACCATGACAGATATTGGAATTAGCAGACAAAGATTTTAAGGCAGTTATTCCAAGAGTGCTCAATGACATAAAGGAAAATATGCTCTTAATGAATGAAAAAAGAAAATACCAGCAGAGAAATGAATACCCTCCTACACAAAAAATCAAAAACAACTGAAAAATACAACATCTGAAATTGTATGGATGACACCATGGGGATGAATAACATTGCCCTAGAAAGAGGGAGACAAGAAAGTTGTAAGGGTCAAGAAGAAGGTGTTTCCCAACTCTCATAAAATATTTTATAACTTCCTAGGTTCCAATTTCTTATCAAAATAGTAATATCTACATATACTCTCTCACTTGATAACCAGGAGAGCCTTTGAGATAGGATTATGTCTTCTCTTTCACAGGTGAGAATACTGAGGTTTCTACATGGGGGAATATAATAACTCTCATTTACTGAGACCACCCTGCACGCTAATTGCTGAACTTAATTTACTTTCTTGCTCATCACGACAATAACCTTATAAATTAGGTGTGCTTATTATGTGATCTTACAGCTGGAGAAACTGAGGCTCAGAGAGCTCAGGCATCTTGCACAAGATCACCGTGCCTAGGAAAGGCTGCAGCCAAGGAACTCAAACACACATGGTTCAGGCTTCCGACATCTCCACTCACTAGCTATGTCATCGCACGTTCCTTCAGAAGAAACAGCATGACAGCATGGACGCTGGAGTTAGCCTGAGTTCAAATCTAGCTACGTAAACCTGGGGCCTCAAGGTCTTAATTACAAAACTGGAACAGCAGTTGAGACCCGCTGCATACCTTGGTTGTGAGGATTAAATAAATAATAAAATAAAAACATGTCAGATACTTATGGCATTGCCTGGAGGATAGTAAGGGCTCTTTAAATGTTCACTGTTCATGATGAGGACAATAACGAAAAGGTAGCAGATGCTGTCACTGCTCTGTCCTTACCCCAGCCCCCTTACCATTTCAGTACACACCTGTCCAACTCTCAGCTGTCAGTATCCACATCTCTTTCCCTCGGGACTTTCTCTCTGCCTGGAATTAGCTCTGCAGGCCAGGGAGGCGGGCTGGAAATGCTGAGTGATTAATATCTCTTGGGAGCAGTCCTTGATCAATCACTGATGGAAGTTGGTAGATCAACACCCCAGCTTCCTCATCCTTTAGGAAGATAACCCAGGCATGTATGCCACACCCTTGCCCAGAGTGCCCCGGTGGAATTCAGCTCTGGTCGTGTGGCGGTAGCATGCTTACTCACTCATCTATCCTCGTGGTTCCTGGAATCGCCTCCTGAATGAATCATTTGCACCTGAATTCTTGCCTCAAAGTCTGCTTCTGTGGGAACCCCAACTAAGACAACTAGCCATCATCTTGAAGCTCCTTCTATGTGCTATAAACTATGCCAGACATCTAAAACACATATATTGTTCATTTTCTCTTTTTTTAAAAAAAAGGTTGTGGAGGCCATTTGGCCATTTTACCTTCATTATATTCAGATAAGAAACTGAGACTCAAAGTGGTTGTAGGCTGTGCCCAGTGAGTAGGGGCAGAGTGGTGATTCCATCCCAGGTCTCTGCATCCAAAACCCACGTTTTACCCAACAGAGAAAACCAGAACTTTCTTAGGAAGAGTTTGCTAAGATGGGGGTTGTCACAGAGACATTGTCTACAAGGTCTTTTGGAACCAGAGCAGAGGGGCATTATGGGGCCACTCAAAGGTATTTAGTGCAGCCATGACCGGGTAGTTAGTTGCAATCTTCCTCCTGGCTCTGCTGCTTCTCCATCCACAGGCTCTACTCTGTTCCATTCGATCTGGTGTCTCTGATTTTCTTGACCTTTCCCTGGTTGTGGTCTATCAAGAGGAAGGGAAATCCAGCTCCTGTGGGAGAGAGGATGAGCCCAGATTCAGTCTAGCCAAGAGGAAGACGGGTTTTCCGAAGGGAAGTACAGCAGGCTGGATGTCTGCGGACACAGGTTGTAGCCTAGTCTTTGGCTCTTGTCAAGCTATAAGACCTTGAGTAGATCCCACACCACCTCCTTGTTTCTGTTCTCTCAAAACAGAAATGAAAGGTTTGGTCAAGTTGTATGCACAAGGGACCTAAGGGCTGGTAATGTTAATGGGTGAAGCGAGCCAAGCACGAGACAACAGGGAAGGATGGAAGAGTGTGGCACAGTGGCCCAAAGCATTCAAAAAAGCTGAACTTGCCGGATTCATTAGAGATGGCCCTTGACTCCTTGTTAGAAATGTTTGGACTAAATGTCCTCTAAATTTTGTGGCTTTTTAGTTCTTTGATAAATGTTATAGATGCCAGTGTTTAGATAGAAACATGCCTTGTGAATAATATATTTCTGTTAAATAAAAGCCAAACGTATTGAACAGCTTCATGAAGAATGGCTTCTAGGAACAGCGCTCTGAGAATCCTTGGGCCGTGACCCTCTTCTGCTTAAAAACCTTTATCCATTCCACAACTTATTGAAAGCCTACTGTGTGCAAGCGCTGTGCCGGGTACTGGGGACCAAACTAAAGTGTCTGGCCTCATGGGGCCTGTTGGCAAGGGAGAGATATGAGACAAAAAACAAAAAAACTTACCTTATAATATGTCAGGTAGCGATGAGTGCTCTGAGGAAAAAAAAGAAGGTACATGAAGCATGGACTGTGGGGTAGACTTTTAGGTTGGGAGGTCACATTGAGGAGGTGTGCGTGGAGCCAATACTCAGATGAAGGGACAGAATGAGCCAAGGGACTTTCCATGGGGAAAAAAATGAGTTGACCTGATAAGGCAGCAATGGTGTTATCAGATGAAGCCCGAATTCCTTAACTTGATATTCTACATCTTTCTCAAATTTGCTCCTGTCTCTGTCGCCACCTTCATTTCCTGTCTCTTCCCAAGCCCACTGTAAGCATCGCCCATGCCAGACCACGTGATGTCTACACTCAGGTCAGGTTGTTCTTCCCCTTCTGTCTGCTTTGGCTCATGCTTAGTGAGCTGGGGTGAGCCCACCAAAGGCTCTGCCCCCACTGGGCAGGAAAAGGAATGAGAAGAGGTGAACCAATGACTGAGGTGATTGCTCACAGCAGTTCAGGGCAGCTCGGCTGGGAAAACGCCCAGGTGTTGACTGGGGGGTGGTGCAAAAGATCATGAGAGCATCAAATTCCCTGGGATCTACAGCATCGCACTGCAAATGCATTGGCGTGTTGGTCTCATCTTTACCATGTTTGCTTTGTATCACCAGTTCAGGGGTTCTCCAAAAGAGCTCTATGGTCAAGTTACTTTAAGTGAGGGTGTACCCTGTATGCACCCTACGGAGATTCTCTGCCACTGTGAGCATGATAAATGCTCTGAGAAGTCCAGTAGTAAAGAACGTGGTGAACTTCACTTCGACCTACCATTTTCCAAACCTTTTTGGTGGCAGAAGTCTTCCCCGTGGGTCACCTATTGAATTTCCTCAGAAAGACCGCTGTGCAGTGTACACGAGCTTAACTGTCATTAAGTTTAGCAGGGGATACTTGTTTGAACCCATCCCTTTGAATTCCTTTAAATATTGACCTATGTTAGAATCACCACCCAAAAATCTCTAGTACATACCAAGTGGCAAATATTTATGCTTATTTTAATTAAGACCTATAAGTGTATATGGAAAGAAAGTACAAATGATTGAATTTAGAGCTATATTCCTTTAAAATTTTTTTCTTTCTTTCCTCTAAAATCCAGGCCCAAGGTCCTAGACATGATAGGCTCCCCCCGGCAAACAAGCAGCTTGAACAAGAAAAAAGTATGGATTAGAGGAAATCTTCCCAGAATCCTCCCCAGCCTACGGTAATGTCACTGGATTGGCACCACCTCAAGGGCAAAATCTGGATTGACCCATCTCTGTGGCCTTCGTGTCACACAAGGCCAGACACGTAGTAGGTATGCAGAAGAACTTTGCCGAATGAATGATTCCCTTTCTGTCTTTCTTTCACATAACTTCCTTAACACTAAATTGCTCATTCATTCACTTGTTATGAAATATTCACAATGCCCTACTGTGTGCCAGGCTCAGTACCAGGGATGACTAATACATAACCCCTACCCCAAAGAGTTCACAGTTTAGCTCTTTCGTTTTTTCACGTTAGAGGTCCCCTCTAGCTCTGGATTCTTCAACTCTAAGATTCTATAATTCGATCACTCAAACACTCTGTTATTCTAAGATTCCATGATTCCATGCCTCTCCTCATGAGCCCTGGACATCTGCCTTTATTTTGGATCCTCTCTTGGACCAGTTATCTAAATAGGAATCTTCTCAGTTCATTTATTTGTGAATGTGTATCAAGCATCGATAGAGAGGTCACCTCTAAGAAATTTGTAGATTCAGTTCAAGGTCAATTGAAGCTAACTGTATTAAAGCAAGATCTTATCTCTCCCCATGAAATATTAGCCGTTCTTTTTGCAAAAAAGAGAATTAGGCCAAAATAGTTCACATAAAGAAAAAAAAAAAAAAGACCTATTGCCGCATATATTTAGGCCTATGCTCATTTGGTGGTTTCTTCTCTTAATTGTGAACAGCAGGCAAAGCTTGAGGGTCATGCAGAGGGTATGTGTGGACTTGGCCACAGGCAGAGTTCACAGAGGATAGCTCCCGAGAGCTGGAAGGAAGCAGCAAGACCACTGAGTCGGTCGCCCACTCACCGGAGGTCACGTGGGAAGTTGAAGGCAGAGAACAACCGACCCCAAACTTACTTCTGCCTCTTGATCTAGTTTGCTTCTCCTTGTCTCCTAAGGATGGCCGGGCCAGCGAATGAGGACCAGAGCTGCAATAAGGACCCAAAGGCATTGGCTCTTTGTCACTATAGACATCGTCTAGGGCTGAGAAGGTAGTCCAGCGGCCTCAGCTTGAGGGGAACAGTGCGACATGGTAGAAAGATGCTGGGCTGGAATTCCATTGGCTTTTGTACAAACGCCCCGCCCTATGTAGGCTTGGGCCAGTCACTTCCCTTCTCTGAGTCTTGGCATCTTCAAGTCTAAAGTTAAGATGTTGAAATCAACAGTTTGAAATTAAATTGCTATGCACTCTCATATATGTTCAAGGAGTTCTTGTTTAAAATGTTGTAAATACACAAGTAATATGTCAATGCATTATATATTACGTGACAGAGGTATAAACGTGAATCCATTATAGAGGAGGCTGGCGTCCATTTCAGCCTCCCTCCCCCAATCCAGTCCTGTGCCGCTTCCTAGAAGAAATCATACTTCTCCTGGTTTGTACCCACTCATTTATACACCACGTGGAACTTCATAATCTCGTCTCCTAAGTGTGTGCTTGTATGATTTTTGTTGCTCTGGGTTTCTGCTCTTTTACCCTTCTGTACTTAGCCCTGCCTGAATTCTTGACCCAGAGAATTGTGGGAAATAATAAATCAATGTTGCTTCAAGTGCCACGTTTTAGGGTGATTTGTTACACGGCAATAGATAACTGAAACGGATGTGTTGATAATTTTTGCAGTATTTTTTTCATTTTAAGTTCTTTTTTTTAACTTTATTAAAGAATAATTGGGACTAGCTGACAGATATAACTGTATACATTTAAATTGCATGGTGCCCTATGATTCGATATACACTTACACTGGGGAATGGCTGTCTCCATCACCTCACCCGGCTAACTCTTCGTGTGTGTGTGTGTGGTAAGAATGCTTCAGATCTCCTCTCAGCCGCTCAAGTGTACAATATAAGTGTATTAACTATAGTCACCATGCTGTACTTTACATCCTCAGAACGTACTCTTCTTATAACTGAAAATTGTACCCTTTGACCTACATTGCCCCTTTTCATGTTCTTATTATGTTTAGTGCTTGGTTAGCTGGTCCTTCGGAAGCTGGGCTCCCTTGCACTGTTTGAAAGAGTTTTTTTCTCTTTCCCTTTTATGAAGTGTTACTGTCTCCAAGCCATCCTTGTCATGAATAATGCAGCAAAAGAAAGATTTGTACCCTTGCGTGTGTGTCACTTATCCTGGGTGTGATGGCGGACTGGAATTTGGACCTTCCTCGTGTGAATGGCTTTATATAGGAGTGAGGAAAGATGCAGTCAAGGGCCATGGGAGTTCACTTTGCTTTGTCTTTCATATGTTATTTAACATTTAGATTGGATTTTCTGGATGTAAAAGTAACATTTACTCACCGTAGAACATTTGTAAAATGCAGAAAAATATAAATAAGTAGATAGATAGAAAGATAGATAGAGATCACCCCTAATTCTATCGTTTTGGTATAAGCAGTGTTATCACTTTGGTATATTTCCCCTCCAATCTTTTTTTTCTAAAGACTGGACACACACACACACACACACACACACACACACACTTTGCATGCTTGAAATCATCATAGATGCAGTTTTGTGTCCCTTTGTATCTTTTTCTTCAGGTTACATTGTGTTTTTCCTGTTTCATTAAAAATTCTTGACCAACGTTAATTGTAATAGCTGCCTCGTATTGCACCCTCTGGATTACAGGCGTCGGGTGACCAACCCTCCGACACACAGGACGCTTCCGATGTCTTGCTGCTACAAACTCTGTAATGACTGTCCTCACGTGTATATGCTGGCAACTCTGGCTTGAAGGAAGTACAAGGTCAGAGGCAAAATACTGCTTTCTAAGAGCAATTAGGAAACTGACCTAATTTGTAATTCCAATTTTGAGATTCCCAGGAGAATTTCTCCTATGGCATGTGCCCTCCTCATGTTGAAGTCGTTTATTTTGAATTCATGAATTCTTCCTCATCAGCATGTTTTCTGGCGTCTAGCGATCCCTTTGTATGCTCCTCACATGGGAGTTTATTTCCTTTGGCCGGTGGTAAAATAGCGCCTGGTCCTAACTCAGTTTTTTCGTTGATTCGTTGCACGTCACCGGGAGTCATCTCCTGCTCCAAGGCCTCTGTTTCCTCATGGAGTGACCATTTTTCACCACCTCCTAACTTTGACCACCTATCTTGTGCCAGGCACCAAGCTAAAGTCTTCATGTGCACTACTATTGACCCATTTTATTGATGAAGAAGCTGAGGCCAGTGGAGTATAAATTGTACCCACAGCCCCTTAGAGGCTTGTCCAGTGTCCAGCTGTAAGGTTTGAATGTCATATCCAGGGTGACATAAAAGTCCACGGGGTTCAGATTCAAGCCATTCCTATTCCTATTTACCAAGAGACCCCACATGTCACGGCAATGACAGATGTCTTCCTCACATTTATCATACAAACCTCACAATTCCATGAATCATTATTATGATTATTCCCTGGGAAGAGGAAGCTAGCATTGAGAGGTGAGGTGGCTTTTCCAAGGCCACACAGCTGGGAAGGAATAGAGAGAGAACTCAACTTGAGTTCTGCCACTTTCAAATTCAGGCCCCATCAGGAGGGAGGGAGAGGGCAAGCTGATGACCTCTTGTCACCACGGTGTGGAGGGTGAGGAGGAAGCCCTTTCATTACTCTGATCTCTGCAGTATGTCTGAACCACTTCTAGATTGCTATACCTGCCTTTCAGAGCTGCATTTCCAAGGTTCCCATCTTCCGGCCGCCTGCCAACTTACCTCCGTTGTCACCATGTTCAAGGCTTCTTTCCGTTATTAAGCCCCACCCCCTCTGGTCTCACTCTCATTGTCTCTCTCTCAAACTCTCTGTCTCTGTCTCTGCCTTTGTCTCTGTCTCTGTCTCTCTGTCTCTCTCTTTCTCTCTCTCTTCCTCTCTCCTTCTCTCCTTCTCCCCCTCTCTCTCTCTGTCACTTCCTTTCTCTCCTCTTGCAAAATACAAAACCAGAGATGAACTGAATACAGAAGTCTGTAAACACATGGGCTTGGCTCCTTTTGAGGCTCTGGGCTCCTGGACGCAATCTTGAATCCTAATTGAGCTGTTAGAGAAAAGCTCGCT
This sequence comes from Eidolon dupreanum, assembly GCA_028627145.1. NCBI lineage: Eukaryota > Metazoa > Chordata > Mammalia > Chiroptera > Pteropodidae > Eidolon > Eidolon dupreanum. The sequence continues at coordinate 5,154,908 of CM053509.1, forward strand.
GCTGGCAGCAGGCTCGGGGAGAAATAGTTTCCATCACGCAGTATCTGGAATCGGAATTGGCTTGCAGGCTCTCGCTCGCTGCTTTCGATACCTAATAGGCAGAATCTCCAATGTTATTAATCTAAGTGAACCATGCAAGACACAGGGAGGGAGCGGTGAATAATTTGATTTAAAAAAAAGAAAACCAGGCAGAGAATGGTCTGTATCTGCAAGTGTCCTGGGTCCCCTGGTATGCGGTGAGGGATTTAATGAAACTGCAAGATAAACTGGGACGCTCGGTCCAAGGTGAAAACACAGAATTCCCGACACAGCCCACGTGGAGCCCGCACCCTCGGGACCGGTGAAACGAGCACGGTGCCTTCTCGATGGCAGGAAAGCAGAGCGTCTGATGCAGCTTCCAGTCAGCGCTGAGGCTGCCCGCACACTTGAGGCCCATTCTGGCCTCACGACCAGCACGGCCCTGGGCCTGGGAGGTGGCCATCTTGTCGGAAAGGACAGGACGGTGGTGACCGTGCAGGGCCTGGGTGGCACTGTGAGGCTGCCTTCGGTTCTCCGGGTGCGGCTGGCCCTCCGTCCCTCAGCTCCTGCCCCAGCACGGTCTCGGTCGCCTCCTGTGCTTTCTCAGCCTCCGCTCTCTTCTGAAGTAGGGCGGAGGAGGCTGGCTCACCCCCCACTGGTCTGTCCCCTCTGCCTCACTGTGGGAACCCTGGTGCTGTTTGAGTGGCAACGCATCCCGACTCAGGGGTGGATCGTCATCCATCCACATCAGCCGTGTGAGGGTGATTGGTCTAGATATGGCATGTGGCCGAATCCTGGTCATTGAGACATAAGAGAAAGTCTGACATCGGACAAGACTGGCACAAGGAGAGAACATTTTTGCCCTCTGTCTTCCTTTCCTATGCCATGGGATATAAGGGCAGGGTGTGATGTCTGGAGTTGTGGCAGTCATCTTGTGATTTCGAGGCAATATATTTAATATATTTTACTTTTATATAGCATGAGTGCTTTACAGATATTAACTAATTTAATAATAACACAATTTATGTCCAATATCCTGGGGATGACAGAACAAAGGGTAGAAAGAATCTGGGTCTTGATGTCATTGTTGAGTTAGCAACCCAACCGTGAGACATGTCTGTCTAGACCTCTTCTGAAGGAAATATTGAAGTCTGGATGTCAAGTATTTCGTTCTCACAGCCAAAAGCCACTGTAGTGGGGACTGCCAAATGTCTATCCAATATCCCTTGCTATCTTCTTTAGTTACAGATTTCTCATTTGCAGCAGGGAAAATTATGACTCAGAACTAAGACGACATGAACAACCTGTTTTTGCAGCTAGAGCGGCTGTAAGATTAAGTTCTGGCCAAGAAGATGTAAGTGAAAGACGTCTGGGGAGGCTCTTTGAAAAGGGCTGCCTGCTAGAAGTGTGCCTCTTTTGTCCTGCTCCATTCATTTGCCTTGCTGCCAGGAAGGTACATGTGAAGGCTGGAGCTCTGACAGTGATCTTGGACCATGAGGCAATGTTGAGGATGAGAGCCACATACAGAAGTAAGTGGAATAGAAATAACCTGAGCATCTGGAGACCCCTACCGACATTCTGTACCAGTCCTGGACTGTCCGATTCTGGGCTTCTTTTCTGGAAGAGAATAGATTTTTGTGTGTTTAAGCCACTGTTATCATGAGTCTTCTGTAAATCAGAGATGAACTTAATCCTGATACTGAGACAAAAGCTAGCCCAAGAGCACTTTGCTTAAAACCTTCGTAGGCTTCCCTCTTTCTACAGGAGAAAGTCCTGGCTTTCGAGACCTGGACAATCTGCCTTGACTTTCCTTTCTAGCCTCATCTGCAGCCAAACAATTCCAACTTACCCTTGGATCTCAGGCCAAAGGTCAACAGAGCTTCTAAGAGGCCTTCCTTGATCCTCTGCCTTCGGGGACCCCTGGTTCTGGAATCCCCAGCGTCGTGCCCACCTCAGCACTGGCAAGTGTCACATTTTTGCAGAACTTCCGAGCTGATGATCCTCGATCTTTTCGTTAATGCTGCGAGGCCAGCAGCGTTAGCGTCTCCTCAACGTTCTCTGCAGAGGGAGTCCGGGTCCAGAGAAGGGCCAGCTGGTCAAGTTCGCACAGCCCTGGGGCAGAGCCCGCACCGCCTGCTCTGAACTTAGCCCTTTTCCTCCTCCCTCCTCTGTTTTATTAAACCAGAGGGAGGCGGGGAGTTGCCAATTTCAAGTGACTCTATCTGGCAACTTCATTTGGCATCTGACTGGAGAAGGGGAGGAGAAGGTTAGAGCCTGTCAAGTTGAGTTTCTTGGGCTCTCAGTAGAATTCTCTCTCTTGTGGAGGACCCCAGCCTTGGCTGCCCTGAGCTTCACCCCCAGACTCAATTGCTGGGGCCTCTGCAGCTTTGCTGGGTGAGTCTAGGTGGCCTGATCTCCTGCCAGGTGCTGACCTAAGGGCTATGTCTGAGACAGGTATAGAGAGGACTGGTGCAGAGAGCAAGTGGCAATCAGGAAGGGGCAGATTGGGGATTGGGGCTCAGGTTACCACCTTTAAGAAAACCCACAGCTTTGGGTTTTTCTTTCACTCCATGTGGCTGGTGCCACTGGGGACAGATGGGCAGAATGGTCAGTGTGCAGACTCCGAAGCTGGACTCTTGGCTTCAAACCTCCACTCCATCATGTACCGGCCACGTGACAATAAGCTAATCAGGTGCTCTCCTTGTGACTTATTTCCCCCATTTGCACAGTTAACAAAGTCATTCCACCAAAAATCATTAAGCATTCAGGATATGTCAAACACTGTCCTAGACATGAAAAGAGTTGTGAGGATAAAGCAGTAAATACAACAGACAACATTTTTTTTTTTTTTTTATCTATGGAGATTTCACTCAAGAGGGTGAGGGAAACAGAGAATAAATACATAAACATGCATACATAATATATCAGGTAAGATAATGGTACAGTAAAAATAAAGCGGGTAAGGGCATAATTTCTTGCTGAATGACATTGGTTGACCAAGCACTGGTCACGCTCGTAGTACGTGTGTTCACCCACCCAGGGGTGGGAGCGGCCCAGAGCAGGCCCCGGTGTGACTCATCTCCGAAGCTGACTCTAGAATTGTCTGGGACAGATTTCCAAAGTGTTTTCCATACGATCATGACTAGGTAGTGAGTACGAAATGGATTCTGTGGTCAGAGTTTGTGAGGCGCTAAGCTAAATAAAACATGTTTTTCTTGCAGGACTTCTCAGAGCCTGTAGAGAGACGAGGGCATGTCGTGACTCTCCAAGGCAGACTGGGGCAGAGGGTGGCTGCCTGTGGCGGGCAGCAGTTCCCAAACTTACTTGGCTAGAAAACCACTTTGGGGCACCCACGTTGGGAAATGCTGCCTCAGCAGGTGTCATCTTCCTGGGCCCTGACCCAGGGCAGATTAGCAGTGGTACCTGGGGAGTTAGTGAGGGGAGGTCTCTCAAAGAGTCACTGAGATCCCATCCATGGTCTAGGGGCTTTTTTTCTTTCACGGATGCCACTCCAGGGTTGGGCTGCTCTCCCTGCCAGGGGACGGGGCTTGGACAGGGCACAAGGAGGTCACGGTAACCTCACTCTGGCGGGAATATCTCCGCAATGAGGAAGCAGTTGCAACGTCCCAGCTTCATGGAGTGGCTGCTGGGGAAGGGGCAAAGGGGGCTCTCAGGGTCTTCCTACTTCCCACATGTCCGTGGAGCTCCAGGCCCCTTGAGCCACATACTCCCGAGGGAGCTTGGAGCCTTCACACTCTTCCCCTGGTCGGTCAGGGCCCCCAGAGTCCCTCCAGGCCATGCTGGCTCCTGAGGCTGATCCTGAAGCCTGAGCCTCTGTGGGCTGAGACCCGGGGTTTTCCTGAGTGATGGATGGACCCTGGTCTCTGGGCGCTTGGGCTGGATGTCATGCTTCTGGAACCAGAACGGAGATTATATAGGCTCATGGGGACCTCTGGGGCTGCCCCGAGCTGAGCCCCAGGGGCCCAGGGGAGGCCTCTGTGTGGAGAAGCCATCCTCGGAGCTCTGGGGTGCCACATGGGGTTCTTGACTGGGCAGGGGGGAGAATGGGGCCAGGGCTACAGCCACGTGGGAGGACGGGCTCCCTGCAGCTCCTCTGGGCTGGGAGGAGGCTCCTTAGAGGCCCCAGGCTACCTCTCATCCAGCCTCTGATAAGTGCCTTAAGTGTCACCTGGGGCCCAGTGGAGTCCTTGGCCTTAGCCTTGGGGCTCAGAGGGAGAGGCCTTGTGCACGTGCCCAGGGTTCTGGGACTTGGCTTGTCTCTGGACTCTGAGAGCCTAGCAGTGCCAGCTGAGGGAGGCTCTGAGGCTTGGGGAAAGACAGGGCCCCTGAGGACCTGTGTGTAGGCAGCCAGAGCTCAGCGCTTGGCGCTAGTTCACCTCTGAGCATAAGAGCACTCTATTCCCCGCCTCCCTTGCAGCTAGATTGGGTCAGCGACTGGAAAGGATGGAACAAGGTGGAGGTAAAATGTTACTTCTAGGCTTGGCCTTCAGAAGCATCTTACACAGCTCTCCAGCCCTGTCATCCCCTTCTACTACAACCTCAGAAGCCATTTCTGAGTCCCCTCTTTGAGAAAAGCTACCTGGGGGTGCTGCTCAACCCACACCAGCCTATGGTATGGGCAATAAACATGCCTTTACTGCACCAAGCCTCTGAGCCATGATATTTACTTATTACTGTGGTGGAACACGTCCTGGCTTCCTTACTCCAATGTGACTCCCTCTCAGGGGTCTCCAGGGTGACGGGAGTCATCCAGGTGGCTTGGCTGGAGTTTGAGACTCATCCTATTTACTGGTCTCAAGAAGAGAGACTTGTGGTTCAGGAGACTATGTGCCTTTGAGGTTTGCCAGCTCCAGGGCAAACCCTTGCTCTCACCCTGACTGGCCGTGTTTCATTCATTGGGCAAGTTACCTATCTCCTCGGAGCCTATTTCCTCCTCATAAAATGGTCACAGTGTGACCCCAGGTTATAGCTTGATTGTAGAAAGAAAGGAATCTCCATGAAGCATCAAGCATGATGCCTGACACATAGTAAATGCTCAGCAGAGATGAGTAATTTCCTTCCCCACCCTCGGGTGATGCTTTAAGAAAGCTTACTCTTCATTCATTTGTTCCCGCAACACCTACTGTGTGCCAGATTCTGCTGAAGGCACAGGGTTTGATACCAGAGTGAACACGACGGACAGAATTTTCTGTCTTTATAGAGCCAACATTCTGTTGGCAAGAGACAGACAACTGATGATGCCTGTGAGTGTTCAGGTGTGGGGCATGTGTGCACAGTCCCTGGAGGACCAGGGCAAGGATTTTCACTTCTTCTAGCTCTGAGACCCCTCTAGCCTTCTGAGCCCCAAGGAGAGAGGAGTCAGAGCCATAAGATGCAGGAATCACATTCAGGAGAGACTTTATGAGACAGTGGGCGGGAGCAGTGTTCTGTGGGGCTCAGGTGACAAAAAGCAGCCAGAGTTGGGGAGAGGAGCATTCTCTGCACGAACCCAGGGACTCCTGGGGACTCTGATGGCCTGTGGAGGGCTTAAGCTGCCCAGGACCCTGTTGCTTCGGGGCAACGTTTTGATGAATTATGTGTGGACAAAACTGAAGCATATGACTGAGGTCTCTCCAGGGGCAGCACGGGTTCCAAGATGGAGAGAGAATCAAGTGAAAAGTCTGCTTTAGGTTCTTGCCCGAGCAGATGGTTGTATAATACGTCTTCCTACCTCCGCTCCTCTTTTTGGACCCCAGATTCTGAGGGGTGTGCATAGCTTCGGGAGACACAGGAGCTCTATTAAGAGGGAGGGAAAACCCAAAGCTGCACACTTCCTGTTGGCCACAGAAGGAAACCTCCGCACCCCACAAACACAGCCAGATCCCGAACGGTCCTGCAACGAAGCTAGGAGAGGCAGTGGGAGGGGTTCTGAGAGCTTTTCTTGGTGCAGCAGTCACATAGTAGGACAGGCAGGCCGTGAGCCGGCCCTGGCCAGGCCCCGCTCTGGCTCGCATTGTGTTCCCAGCCCTGGTGCCAGTGTGTGGCACAAATCGGAAGTTCAGAGGAGGTTCGGATCAGCGAATGAGTGAGTGAATCTTCCTTCTTGCTCATAACAACAACAAGGTGGGTATAAACATCTTAATTTTCCAGTCAAAGAAGCTGAGGCTCAGTGAAGTTAAGTAATTGACCCAAATTTACACAGCAAGTTTATAGAAGGGCTGGCATTCGAACCCCGGCCTGACTCCAGGGTCTGTGGGTTGCCACCCCTGCCCCACGATGCCACGTGTCACAGGGCTTTCAGAGAAGCAAGAAGCATGTCTTGCTTAGAGGCTTGAGATTTCCGTGGGTACCTAGGACTTAGCCACAGACCATGGCGTTCGCTTACTGCCTGGTGCCATTATAACGGCAGCTAACAGCTACCGAACACCAACGGCATGCCAAGCACTGTGCTGGGGACCTTAATCTCCCTACAGCCCTGTGAGTTGGTCCTGTTAGTGTCCCCTACCCTTTTATTAGATGAAGGACTGAAGCTCAAGAGGTCCAAAGGCTGGCCGGGGAAAAGGCTGGTGAGCCAGGCTCAGTTCACGAACCCAAGCGGTCCCGCTCAAGGAAGCCCTTCCTTCACCCACGGCCTAGCGGGAATGCGGCCAGGTGACCGCGGAGGGCCGGCGAGCTTCGGCTGGGGGGCGGGGCATCCTGGCGGAGATGGCTCATCCGCAGGGCCTCGAAGACGGCTGACCGCGTGCGGGGCTGGAGGAGGGAGGGGACACGGGATGACCAGGGGCAGAGGTGGGCTGTGGGAGGCTCCCGTGGAGTCCCGGGTTGGCAGGAGACGTGATGGGAGCCCCAGCCTCACTCTCCTGAAGGGGTGAGAAGATGCACTGGGTCTCACCTTCTACTTGGACTAATTTCCTTTCTGCTACTAATAATAATGAATAATAATAATAATAATAATAATAACAATAATAATGAGTGTGCCAAGGACGATGTTGGCCTGCTCATCTCAGATGGTCTAAAAACGTTCACGTTCAGGGGCAGCTCTTGGATAGTAGTAGGCCAGCAACCTTGCAGTGGGTCCTGTTCCTCCCTAAGCACCAGCCCCAAGAAGCTCTGTGACCTTGAGCCATGTACCCCTCCACTCTAAGTCACTGACCTCTTGTCTGCAAAATGGAAAATTGACACACCTACTCCAAGGGTTATCTAATAAACGAGAGCAAATCGACAAGACTCCCCCTTCTCAAAACAGCACAATGACAACAAAAAGACATTGTAGGTGCTAAAGTCAGATTGCTTGGGACTTACTAGCTCTCCAATCTTGGGGTGGTTGCTAACCCTCCCTCAGTCTCATCTGAACAATTGGGGCAACAGGAGACTGTCTCTTACGGGTTACGATGAGTAATGCCTACCGAGTGATTAGCACAGTGCCAGGTGTACGGAAGGTAAGCAATTAACGTGTGTGAGTACTAGTCACATTATTATTATTATTATTATTATTATTATTAAGTAGTCGTAATGAAATTTTTCATGGCGTGAAATGCCAGACTCTTCCGTGGCCCCCTAATTTCACACTTGCTCTTTGCTCCACGTGGAACTCCCACTCCCTTAAATCCACTTGTCCTCAAAGCTCAGCTCTAATGTCATTTACTCCAGCGTCCTCCCCTGAGAACCGGGGACAGACATATACATGCATTCCCATAGCCCGGGTTCCAGCCTGTCACAGCATTTTCAGCCCAGAATGTCATCTCTTAGAGCCCCCACCTTCCTCTAAGTCCACGGCATCCAGAGGGCAGAGACGGGGTGTGAGCGACCCCAGACCCTAAAGCCCGGAATGGAGTGTGTGCCCCGTCTGTGCAATAAACGAATGCGCAATGCGCCGTCCCCAGTGTCATCTCGTCAAACCCCTGTGACAACATGTCATCGTAAGATGTGGTGGATGAAGTATGGTCTAAGTTACTTTTTTGGGGGGAGGAAGTAATTGAAAGGAGTTAAAAACCATTTATACTAAAAATAATTGGAAAACAATATTTTGTTAAATATTATGCAGAAAACTGAATACCGAAGAAACTGAGAAAAGGTACGTTCGGCTGATTCGTTATTTGGTGGCCGCAGGGCTTGGAATAGTTTTGGGTGCATTTCTTTCCAGGGGAAAAGTGGGCCTTATGTGCTGGACAGTTCATTCCATAAAATGGTCCTCATTTTATTCATAAAGAAGTTGGGGTTTCGGAGAGGCTAAAGGACTTGTCACCCTTTGGCGAGTGACGACAGTCGGCTGTCTGCCTGCGTCCGTGCCCTGAGCCGCTTGCTATGCCCCGTCTGCTCTGAACCAGGCTTCATCAGCTACTCTGTGTGGACTCGCGGGGGCCAGCCGGGCTGGGGGCGGGCGCCCCGGCAGGAACGTCTCCAGCGGTTCCCCACGTCTGCCTAGGGAAGTAGGTCTCACTCATCTTGGAACCATGACTGCAGGGTAAATGTTTCCAGAAAGGTTCAAATAAGTGCCATGAACCTTTCCCAAAGGTTTCTGAAGTCGCCGGAGTCTGGCGTTCCCAGGAGGGTCTGATAAGGTGTGGGGGCGGGGGCGGGGAACGCTTTCCAGCTTCTGGAATATCTAAACCTGGCAGGGGTCTTTCTGGGGGTGATGCTGAGGTCCCCTTTGGGCCCTGAGAGCTCCCGGAGGGTGTCCCTGCTCCACCTTGGTGGGGTGGCGGCTGCTGGCCCCAACTTGGGCTCTAAGGAGTGCCCATCTCCCTCCCTCCCGCCTCCCACGGGTGGCGCCCGCTCAGCAGCACTTGGAGAAAGCTGCAGCGCATAAGCAGCCACTTCCTATTCGCGAAGCCTTCTGCCTGTCGTCACTGCCCTTCTGGAGACACCTTTGGACATTCGTCTGGGAGGAAGCATCTCCCTGTCACAGCCCCGTTTCCTCACGCTCAAGTCGGGATCTGATGCTAAATCTCCAGTTGACGTGACACTGTTTATAATACTTTGCAGTTACTCCCAGGGTTATCCGGTGCTCGCCAAACCCACCTCTCACCTTTCATTCCATCTCTGAAATATGCACTGGGGGGAGGGGCCGCGGGGTGGGTTTGGGTGGGTGAGGGGGACTCCCTATGCCGCCCTCTGACTGCGCAGCCAGACAGGGCTTGGGGTGACAAAGGGAGAGTGAGCTCAGTGCTCAGCTCCTGACTACCAACCACTGCCACCTCTCATGGCCACAGCCAACAGGGAGCAAGGAGGACGGGAGGGCTCGGGAAGAGCTGGGGAATGTGGTCCTCAAGCAAGGAGGCCCCCCTAGAGGGGCCGGCAGCCCAGAGAGAAAGAGTCTTTTGAAGATCAAAGGGCAGAGGGCAGGGGAGGGATAGAGGGGCCCTAAGAAGGACAGGGACTTTAGCATGACTCATCCATTCCTACACACACTGTTTGTGCACGCACGTACGCATTCAAAACAAAAACATTTAGTGAGCACCTACTACGCAAGACTTCGCATATCACCAGCCCTGTCGGCGAGTGTGCTTGTGTAGATTGCTTTCTCTGTGCCAGGCACTGGGCTGAGAGCTTCCTAGACATTTGCACATTGAATCTTCATATCAAGGGTCGGGTAGGGAGCACTTTTCTCATTGTACAGATGAGAAAACAAAGGCACAGAGAGGTTAATCACTTGCCTGAGGACACACAGCAGTGGCAAATCCTGGAAGAGCAGCCACGTCTGTCTAAAACGCTATGCCATGCGAGTCAGAGAGAGGTTCCAGCTTGCCCAAGACACGGGCAGAGAGCAGAGGAAGCAGAAGCACAGATGGGAAGAGGGAATTGGCGTTGCCGCCCCAGATCCCAGAGGGGGAGGCAGTTCTGAGGGCCGGGCACCCCCCGGCTCGGGGTCTGCGGCTGTGTCCACTCCCGCCAGAGTCTGACCGCGTGCGTGCTGCTGAATTGAACCTTTCAGCTGTTATTTTTGGCACCAGAGAGTCCATTTGATTTGACTTCTTGTTTATGTTTTGGCGTATCTTGTGAGGGTTCCTTTTTAACGGAGAGACTCAGAGTCACTGTACGTTACATATGTTTTCCAGCCAATTCCACGACCGTTGATGGAACCCTTGCCGAGGTCCACAATCAAACTGAGGGTTCCATCTGCCTTTCCTCACTGAAACCTCTCTATAAACCTCTGGGGACGTTTTATTGTCCCTATTTTTAGAACTCCAAAGGAGTAAAGAGGATTGCCCCAAGTCACTGGCTGAATAAATAATATTATTATGGCTGCAATTTACTGGGACATCTATGATGTGGAGGCATGGACCAGGCACTTTCTGGCCGATCTCTCTAATTCTCATGACTCCCATTAGGTAGGAGGGGTCATGGTGATTTTACACAGGGGGAAATTGAGCTTCAGAGAGGCCGGACAGCGTCAGGGTGTGAGCTAGCAGCTGGACCAAGGATAAAGCTTTTCCTCTGGGTCACAGTTGCTTCCAATTCCATTATTGCATTCTTTGTACATGTTTTGGTTTTTCACTTTGGATTTTTTGTTAATAAATTTTGGGGTGCTTATATCCTGATCTCTGCTTTCCCTTGATTGCCTCAATAATTCGCCTAGTATGTGCTGAGCACCTACTCTGTGCTAGGTGCTGGGGAGAAAAAGGAGGAAGACACACACGCCACTTTTGAGCAGTTCACAGAAATAGGAAGACTGACAGATCCATCAGCCATAAGCTGCACTACGTGAGGAAGTAACAGAGCCACCACTGGGGCAAGCTTTTGGCTTCCTCCTCTGCAAAATGGGAATAGAAGCAGGGAGTAGCTCTGGCGGCAGGCGGGGTCAACGAGGTCAGGGAAGCACAGCGCTAAGCCTGATGGGGATCTCGTGCCGTGTGATGCGGATGGCGCAGTGATGATGGTACCTGCCCAGACACAAGAAGATGTTTTCTCCCTTCAGAAGCACAAAAATGTTTATATATTAAATGTTAATATCTACCATGGGTAATGCCATGGGTAAAATCATAACAGATAAGAATTAGAAGATCTAAGGGGTCATCTGGTCAATTGCCTTGCTATAGTGCATGTTATTATTGACTTTTAAAATTTTCATGTTAGCCAGCCTGATACAAACGTGCGGGCTGTTTAAATGTGTGTGTGTGTGTGTGTGTGTGTCCGTGATTGTGCTTTCTGTTGTTTCTTTTATTGCACTTTTGCTTTATCTGTTTTATAATAATCATTTTGGTAACTCACACACGCTGTTGGTGGCAGTGCAAACCCCTTTTGAAAGCGATTCAACCGCATGAATTGAGCTCTAATCATTTTCAGGAGGAAATAAATATAAATGTCCATTTTCGTGTTATATATGATAGCTAAACACAAGAGTTATGTAAGCTCTGGTCTGTCTACTCAGTGGAAAATTATATGAAAATTAATGGAAAAGTTAAGTGGGTAAAAAGGATGCAAAGTACGTAGTTTTATTGCCATTTTATTAGGTTAATTAGTCTTAATCTACACCCCAGAAGACCTTTGTTAATATCAGATGGATACCTTACTCAGGAATATCCCCCGCAGAGCTGGTTAGTTAGCATGTGAAATAACTTATCAAAATGTCACCTCCTGGAGCCAACCCAAAAGAACTTCCAATGAATGGCCCAAACTGGGATACTTTGAGCAACAAAACTAAGAATATACTATTGGCTTATAGCCAATATATCCATGAGTCCATACTGATATAAATAAATTATTGAATAAATAGGGGAAGAAGAGATAAATCTTCCTTACAGAAGAATGCACTGATGATAGGAAGGCAATAAATCCAGTCCACACTCAGGGAGGGGGGATTAAACCCTTTCCTCTAGGAGATGGAGCTTAACCCCTCTCCCCTGAGTGTAGGCTCGACTTAACTGCCTTGCTTTCAAAGTATAGAATATGAAAAGGAGAAAGAAAAGCAACTTTAGAGCAGAGAAGGCTGGCAAACAAGACCTTAACCAAAAGATGAAGGACGATATTATCAGCGATGAGTTTGTGTTAATAGTATGAGCCGTTGACTTGATGCTGTGAGGAGGGTACTCCATCTCTGTGGTAATCTTCCCCCAAGCTAATCATCTCAGTTAAGCACAGCAAAATCATCAGACAAACCCAAAGTAAAGGACAGTCTACAAAACACCTGACCAGCGCTCCTTAAAAATGTTGAGGTTATCAAAAAACAAGGCAAGTCTGAGAAATTGTCACAGACCAGAGGAACTTAAGGAGACGTGGTGACTAAATGTGACGCGGCTTCCTGCATGGGATCCTGGAAGACAAGTAGGACAGTAATGAGAAATCTAGGGAAATCTGAATTAAGTCTGGGGTTTTAGCTAATAGCAATGTACCCATGTTAGTTTCTTAGTTTTGACAAATGGATGCTGGTAATGTGAGCCATCAGGGGAAACTGAGTGAAGAATATATCTAAGATTAATATTCGATATTAATTTTTTTGTACATCTAATATTATTCCAAAAATTAAAAGTTTATTTAAAAAATTCTACCTACTCTAAAAGTTGCCAAAAGTGCTTTAGCTATTGTCATCTCCAATTAAAACCAGAGACTGTTAATTAGCACGGTGCATGTTGGAGGTGATTTTTCCGCATATGAAATGAGCGGTGTTGAAAGGTACTGCTCGTCTGGGGCGTTGCACAAGCCCCTCCTGTCTGTGCAGAATTGTCTCTAAGAATCTAGAGACCAAGGCCCATCAGCCTTTGTCATGCTTCCTGGACTGAGGATTCCGACTTAGCCCTCTGGGTGTTTGGGTTGGGTTTCTGACTCCGTTGAGAAGTTTTGCTGAATCCTATAACTAGACTGTGGGCCTGTCTGCAGCAAGAGCCTCTGAAAGAACCAAAGGCTGGACCTCCAAGGAGCCACTGAACAATTCTGTCCTAGATTGTTTTGTTTCTGAGTGGCAATAAATATTTACATGTGGGCAAAATTTGAACCAAAATGTGCATTCACTTTCACACACCTCCTGTTATCTGGCTTGCAAGGGGAGACCCTTAATGTTTTAAGGGGACGTGGAATCACCCTTTCTATATGTCAGTTTTCAGAACAGGTTTTATCTAAGTCCTGAGCTGTGACTCATTTGTAAATGATCAAACTCCAGCTCAAACTGGCTTGACTCACAAAAGGAGATGCACTAGCTTATGTTTCTGAGAAATCCAAGAGGGTGTTCGCTTGTGGTATGGATGGGCCCAGAAGTTCAAATGATGCCAATGGGACTCCCCCTGCCCCCATCTTTCCACTTTGTTTGTCTTCATTCTCCAATAGGCGTTCTCCCTGTGACAGAAAGATGGCCTATGGTATCTATAGGCCTGTGATTGCTCTAAAGCTAGAAAAAAAATGAAAATCTTGCCTTGAAGTTCCACCAAAGAGTGAGGGAAGACTGATTGGCTCAGCCCTGAGCCTATCACAGTCGATCACTTTGATTGGTCGCCTGTGCTCTCCTGGGTCAGCCCCATTAGAACCACATTGATTATTGTAGAATGGAGGAGAGATGATACCCAATGACTGATGGCAAAGAGTCCCAAATCGCATGTGTATCTCAAGCCGTGACTTCAGCTAGGACCTACGTCGCACAGAAGCTAACCTGAGAAAAAGAAAAAAAAATGAGAAAAAGAGTAAATCTGTAGAGGACAGAGCCCTGGTTAGGGATCCAGCATCAAAGGTTCTGATCCTAGCTCTCCCCTAAACTGCTGAATGACCTTGGAGCAGTCACCTTGCCCCTCCAGTCTTCGAGAGAGGCATTTGGTAAAACAAGAGTGTTCACCAGAGGGTCTCTACAGACCCCGCAGCTAAAAAGTCAGTCTGGTGAGTCTGAGGCCTCAAGCAGTGGAAAAAGACTATAAAGATGATTAAATAAAAAGGCTAAGAAAAGTATTCATCAACAAACCCAAACTGAATCTATGTCTTGCAGTCATTTCCCTTGACCCACCCCCATACCTGGATACTTAACTGCTTCCAACTCCCCTTTGAAAACTGGACTGAAAATGAGAAACCGAGACACAAGGGCTGAGAACTGCCAGGTGCTGCCGAAAATGTGTTCCTTGGTTCGGTAATAAGAAAAAACATTTTAAATGGCGAGGCTTCTATTTCCCTTATTCCTGTGTGACCTTGGTCATCTCATTTGGTCTCCAGGAGCCTCAGCTTCCTCTACTATAAAATGAGGAAAATAAAATTCCTCTTGGGAGGCTGTCGTGATGATTAAATTGAAATATTTAAATGTTCGAACATAAAAGCCCTTGGCTGAACATTTTAGCGGAGAGCAGGCTCGTCAGTTCCCTTCCTTCACTCCACCCCCTTTCCGATACAGAAAGTCCCCCCAATATGAAAGCTTTGGGTAATCCATTCTCCAGATCTTATTCTTGAAGAAAGAAATGAGAGGAAGCTCAGGGCCCATGGATTCCATTTCATAGATATCGAACGCCCAAATGGGGGGCTGGAGACTCAGAGATGCCCCAGGGGGTGGGGTGTCCAGTGCTGAGAGGACCAGTGTCCTCCACGACGTGGGGGAAAAGCCAGCCCAGAGGCCCCATAGAGGGGACATCGTGCTGTTAAAAGGAAGGGAGACAAACCTCACGACGTGCTCAGCCCGCGCCCACATCCTGAGGCCTCAGGAAATTTTTGTTAGGATGCAGGCCTCCTACCCGAAGTCCTGTTTGCCTTTGGTGAGCACTGTGAGTGCCCTCAGGCCTTCAGGCCTTTGGGCCTCCATGCTCAACCTCCCCCACTGCCTTCGCTTAAGCTGCTAGAACTCTCCCGCAGCCTGGCAACAGGAATCAGAGGGAGATGGTGCCATAGTCCTCTCCCGAGCAGGTCACCCGCAGTCCTTCGGGCAGGGACTAGCACTAGCAGCCGTCCCCAAGGTCACGTTTGCAGCAGTAACCACCTCCTCAGAAGCCCGGACTCTGCTCCTCACCGACAAAGAGCCCTGGTCTCTAGCCCGTTCTTGACTGATGAGCCAACAGAAGCTGGAAGCATGTCTTCTATGTCTTCTCTTTTTTCCTTTAATTTGAGAGGTTGTTTTTGCCAGAAATGAATGGCATGGCACAAAACAAAGTGTCTTGGAACCAGAGTGGAGTTCAAAGGAGTGACATGTCACCCACACCCGGGCCTCTACCAGGGCTGGTCAAGATGTTGGACAGGCAACCACATGGGCAGGGCAGCTGCTGCTCTGGTCACACCAGCAATATGAACCAGGAGGGGCGGCCAAGACATCCGTGTTTAATGATGAGGCTGTCAAAGCTTTTGTAACTCTCCCTGATGGGTCCACAGGACCTATGTGGGAGTCTGGACAGTCCAGCGCTGCCTTCGAGGTCGCCAAGGAGATGAGCAGCTGGTCCCGAAGTGGGTGCTCACCTGCCTCCACCCTTCTCAGTCCTTGCTGTAGAGGGTGCGAGAAAGAGGGCGAAAGGGAGCCTAAGCTGGTCAGGGAGAAACTGTCACGGTCGATGTCATTCAGGGGAGTGGGTTACGGGGCAGGCACATGTTAACAGGGAGGAATCAGAATCTGAAGCAGTGCCAGATGCTCCAAGCGTGATTCTCCAAGCGTGATTCACAGGCCTTGCCTTCTGCAACACGTAGACATTTGCGTGGAGGGTACCAAGGCGATGGTGGGTCAAACTGTAGGTACCTTAGTGGGACTTGAGGCTCAGGCTCGACCACGCCAGCAGCCGTCACTGTGCTCTTTACAGCTACACACTTGCAGAAAAGTTTCACTGAAGACTGTCCTTGAAGCAACAGTAAAAGTTATAATGTATTTGATTAAATCGTGACCCCTGAGTATACATCTTCTTAACAAATTTTGTGTGAACAACTAATGAACTTTTGATACACACAGGAGCACGTTTGAGTTGTAAGTTGAATGAGCTACTTTTTTTCTTAGAACCCCATCTTTTACTTGAAGGAGCAACTGATAAGTCAATTATGGTTATTGAGACTCAGGCGTTCGGCAAGCACTTTCTAGAAAGTGAAAGAAAGTGAGCCTGTCACTTTAAGGAAAACGATTGACAATATTTGTTGCCAATAATGAACTTCGAAATTTCCAGGGAGAATTTGAATTTTGGAAAATTTGTATTCATAATTATATGCTTCTCATACTTAAAGACTTTAAAAAATGAGACTGGAGGTGATACTAATGAATGTGATGGTTAGATATTATATGATGAAATGCATCAACACTTGGAAGAGCTGCATAGTTCAGAGAATCTGTTTCCCAAAATGACCAATGCGTGATGTTGCAAAGGCACGTGTGAGTCAAGATCATTCACAATGCAAGCCACACCAGTGGTTTTTAACACAGCAAAGCACAAAAATTTCATTGATATATTTTTTTTAATAACACTTGTTGAGTTTTGGTGTAATATCAAAACATACCCCAAACAAAGATCCACAATTATCTATAAAAAAAACAATGAAAACACTCCTCACTTTTACAACTATATATCTGGGTTAAGCTGGATATTCTTCATAAACTTTAATCAAAGCAACATATCACAACAGATTGAATGCCAAAGCAGATACGAGAATCTGTCTTTCATCAAGCCAGAGTTAAAGAGATTTGCAAAAGTGTAAAACGAGGCCACTCTTCTCACTAGATTTTTTTGTTTTTAAAATCAGTTATTTTTTCATAAAAAAAAGTTATGTTAACATGTAATGGGTTTACATTTATTTTTAAATGGATTCATACGTATTTTTAAATTTCTCAGTTTTAATTTCTAACATGGTGCATATTTATATTTACGTTCCCCATAACCACAAGACCTCCGGAGTCCTCAATAATTTTTCAGAGGGTAGAGGGGTCCTGAGACAGAAACATCAGGAGAACCGCGGAAGTGCAGCCTGGTCCAGCTGGGCAGCTCTGAGACATTGTGCAAACATCTCCTTGTCCCTCTGCTTGTGGTCCCAAGGAGAAGACAGGCAGTCCCCTTAGAGTGCTGTGGTCTCTGTGTCCTCTTGCCCTACCCTCCTCCCCAGAGGTGGGTACAGCCTTCCAGCCCCAGGTGGTGCATGACTCAGCTTTGCAACCTATTCTCTGAGAGACTGGCCGAACACAATGGTGCTCTAAGCCTCAGTTTCCCCACTTTTGAATGAGAAGATTGGCCCGGCCAGTCCTAGAGTCCTGTTGCAGGCTGCATAATGACCCCCGAAGATACTCAGGTCCTAATCTTTAGAACCTGTGAATTTGATCTTACGAGGTGAAGGGACTGTGTAGCTGTGATGACGGTAAGGCTCTTAGAGGGGAGGTGACCCTGGCTGCTTCGGCGGGCCTACGGCTGCAGAGGAGGAGAAGGTATTCTACATTTTGTTAATATTTGTCTTCACAATCCTGTGTGTATTTGACCCTTGCGCAACACTCATATTTCAAGTGTGGTGCTGAAGGTCACAGGCGGGCGGTGGCCGCTGCACTGACCAGGCAGGTCCAGCGGACGTGAGCAACTCTCTGCGTGGACCTTGCCGCCTTGCGGGGTCCGCGTCTGGGGCCTGCGGAGCTGTCCGCTTCCCTGCCTGGCCCCGTTCCGAGGGCTCAGAAGGCCAACGTCAGCTGGCCCAACGCTGCTCCTCTCAGGGCTAAAAGCCCTCAGTTCCTCGACTGTTGCTGCTTGGATTGACCTCCACCCTGCCTTGCTCATCACCAGCAGGTCTCTGCCTGCCAATAGCCCCCTGGTGTGGGATTTATATGTGCACACAGGTTTTTTTTGTTTTGTTTTTTTCTTTTTTTAAGCTCACATCTAACTACACCCATATGCTTCCTTTTAATGGTGAAGATGTTACTGCTATTAATTTGACCACAGGCAAAGCCTTTCACTTCTTGTCATCTTCCCCCTAAAGGGCTTGGTGGTGATGGATTAGCCTGAAAACCATCCAGGAAACAGTTTTTCTCTCTCTGGATGTGTGGGAGGGGGAAAAAAAGTCATCTTGCCTTTGTGCTAGGATGACCAACAGTCCTAGCATGCCTGGACTGTCCAGTCAAGCACGAAGAGTCCCACAGTTTCGCCAACCTCAGTCTCAGGCAGGCCAGGATGGTGGGTCACCCTGCCTGTCCCCCACTAGGGGCTGTCTGTCCCGGAAATAGTCCAGTTCTCAGTGAAGGAAGAGGGGGGCTGGAGGGGAACTTCCGCTGATGAGAAGAATTGCGGGGGAAAGGGGCGAAGCCGAGGTCCGTTCTTTCCATTTGGCAAAAGGGGGAAACTGAGGCCTGGAGGGGGCAGAATTTGCTAAGGTTGTCAGGTTCATGGCTAAATTCCTTCCAATACCCTTCTGCCCTCGTTCCGGTAAGCCACAGCCATCTGCGAAAATGGGGGAGCTGCAGTCGTGACCAGAAGACGTGGAAGCTGAATTCCTTGGAGTGAAAGTTTTGGTGATGGCGTGAACAAAGGGTCTAGGATGGCAGAGGGGGGCCACAGACGTGGCCCCGAATCCTGGGGCCTCGGGGCTCAGGGACTGCTTCCCAGAGGGGCATCTGTGATATGCTGGGGGATCCCGTTACCCCCCTCCCCCACACGGGCCGGGCGGAACGTGTAGGATCACTCAGGAGGGCCATCACCTTGTACCCAGGGAGGTGGGGCCTGTCCTCCATCCCATGCTCATGCCTCAGCTGGGACCTCTGTGCTCCGCCCTGGGGCTGTAGCAAAGTCCTGACGCTGGCTGGAAGGGGCTCAGGCTCCAGCCAGGAGTGGCGGCCATGCTGCCCCACGGACGAGGGACAGGAACAGCCTGGTGGCCCCCTGGGCCCGCGCTGCAGGTCCTGTCTTCTCCGCATACCTAATCCTAAGTGGGGAGGGGCTGCCAAGGCTCCTGCCTTCCCCCTTGCTCCCCCAGGTCTCCCTGTGACCGAGGGCCCCTGGGGACTGCAGGTCCTGGAAGTGGCCTCACCCGGAGGACCACCAGCTGCATCCATGTGACACTCATCCCCTCATTTCCAACCAAAAAACAAACAGTTTGGCTTTAATTCCCTTTTTCTCCTAAGGCTGAAACTATTAAATTGGCGATCTGGTTTCTTTTGAATTATTTAAACTTTATTTTTACAGTTTTACCCCTTTCAGTGCTTACTGAGCTGTGATTGTCTGCAGCCAGGCTTAGTGATGACAGCCACCATTTGAAAAGAGCCTGCCACGTGCCAAGTGCGTGCTCGGGGCTCTGTGTCCAGGACCCTCTGGATTCTCCCAGCAACTGTGCCATGTAGGGATTCGTCACCCAGATTTGACAGTGGAAGGGGGGCATGGGAGGAAAAGAACCTCACCGCGTTCCCTGTGTTTTTGGGGTTCCTGCGCAGATTTGGGTTTTAAACTCCTACTCCTTGGCCACGCTCGACTGTCATGTTCACCTTTCCATCTTGCCTGGTTTTTCCTCCAATCTTTGCAGTGACCTCCATCTGCTTAATGACTATAGGATGTTCTCCCGTTGAACTTCATCTTCTCGGCTGATTATCCCTCCAGAGGAAAGTTGAACCAGTGTGATGGGCTGTGAGCTCGGGCGCCCCCAACAAGCACGGCGGAGGAGGACATTCACGGAGAGGCGCCCGTTCTCCTGTGCTGCCTCCAGGGTCTCTCTCGCATGGCCCTCCCTCCTCATGTCCACTCACAGCTCAGGGTCGGGCCGGGCTGGGACAGCCTCCTGGCCTCTACGCCCTTGCTGCTTCAGCCTGGACTTCCCCCTCCTCTACCTCCACCTGGCGAGCCGCTGCCCCCCTCTCCAGAGTCTGCTGAAGCAGCTTCCCTACGAAGCTCCCCTTTCCCCACCGACCCAGATGATCACCTCTTTGGGTCTCCATCCCCATCATCATATCCGAGACCTGGTACTCAGCAGGGTCTAAGTGCTGCATAAACAAATGACTGATCTGAAAGATGCTACCCAATGCAAATCAGGCCAAGGTGAGTTTAGGGTCGAAGCAGGGAGGAGGGACATGCTGGCTTGCTGGAGGGGAGGAAGCTGCGGATTGGAGACTGGGGTCCATCTCAGCCATCACTATTACCCCATTCTAGGACTCGGAGTGAGTCACCTGGGCCCTCCAGGTGGGTGCAGACTAGCTTGCCTCTCCATTTCCTGAGACCTAAAATCCTGTGTTTTTCGTTGTCTTGCTTGCGTCTGTACAGGAGCGCCCAGGAGAGTTAAACCTGGGAGATGGATAGTTTATCGACCTCCATGGAAGCCAGCTGAAGGGTGCCTGTCTCCCTCCTGCCCTCCTGCCTCTCTCCCGCTCTGTAAGTCTTGCCTTGCTTTTCTTTTGGAAGATGGAGCCTCAGGCTAAAGTCCTAAGATCACTTTTCCTCAGATAAGGGACATCCCCTTTCCTAGGTAATATTGACAGTAGAAAGGCATTGCTAAAGGGAACTCATTTTAACCAAAGCCAGACGGTGAAGGCTTAACACAGTTAGGAATGGTGTATTATTTTTCAACTTGGACGGCTTAATGGTACTTTTGTAAGCTGTGAATATGGAAAGAATTCTCACAGATCTACAAACAATCGGTGGGTTCCAGACCTAAGATAAAAATAATGTAGAAATTTGCCTGGGGTCTTCAGGTGGAGTGACACCTAGGCCTCCCTCTCCTACTTTGTCCTGGCTCTGTGATGCGAGCTACCTGTAGACCTGTAAGTGAGGAAGGTCAGAGGGAACCAAAGCCTACAGCGCCTGGGAGAGAAAACGGGAAGTCGCAGAGAGCTCCTGTGTTCTTGAAAAAAGTATCAGAAAGTGGGCATTGGGTGGGCTCTCTGACTTCTGTGTGACAACTCAGAGCAGATGTGGGTGACTACCCGTGGCATCCAGCTCAGTCGAGGCCAACATCTGACTGCAAGAGAGACCCCAAGCGAGGATCACATGGCAATGCCCACAGAAATGTGGGAAGTGATAATACGTGTCGTTTCAAGCCAGCACGTTTGGGGATGGTTTGTTATGTAGCAATCGCTCACTAGAACACATGAGAATGTGTTTTATGAACTATGAAGTGTCCACTAGCCTAGTTTGTTCATTCATTCATTTATTCATTCATACAATTCATTCATTTGCATGTCTGTGGCCACCGACTGTGAGCCCCCCTCAGGGGTAGGTGCTGGGGATACCATGGTGAGTTGGGCAGGTAGTTTCTTTTCTCTTGGACCTTAACCTCCAGTATGAGGAGTCAACAGAATGAGTAAGCAAATAAACAAACAAGAGACTGTGATATGGTGGTGATTGCAGGAAAGACGGCTGTGTTTCCATGGTGATTTTCCAGCTGCTTCCCCGGGTCCGGTGGGCGTCAAGGCTTTGGATGGGACTCCGAGCCCCCAGCGAGCTCGTCACATCCTGACACCATCTCCTTCCATGTGATGGAAACCCGCCCGTGTGCAACTCCACCTGCATCCAGTCCCCTCAACTTAACACACGTTTGCGAGCACTGTCAAGATCAGGGAACATGGGGACAGACAAGACAGGAGCCATGCTCTCAAGAAACGAGGGACACAGAGCTGTGGACTGATAATTACGGAAAAGGTCACAATATTTAAGCCGATAAGCTTGCTGAGCTCCAAGGATGCCATGTGATTCTGGGACACTTGCCTGGTATTTCTGAGCTTTGGCTGCCTTCTCCTCGAGGTGGGAATATTAATCTCTGTCCTGCCTCACAGAGCTCCACTCTGAGAATTAAAGAGAAAATGGAAAGGGCTCTTCTTTGCAAACACCAAAGCAAATGTAAGAGATTAAGAGGCTCAGCCATTGTCAGAGTGAATCTCTATTTTTTTTTTTTTTGAATCGCTAAATCGTTAAGGAATGGAGTTGCTACAAATTAAGAAGCAAAGGACCAACAGCCCAGTAGAAAACGAGGCAAGGATATGAACAGTTTACAAAAAATAAAATGCTAATGGTTTCTAAACATATCAAAAATGCTCAAATTCATTTACAATAAGAAAATCTCACATTAAAATTAAAATAAGATATAATTTTCCTCTTTCTGAATGGCAAAAATAAATTTGATAAAGCCCTGATTTGTCAAGGAGTATGGAAGCGGGCTGTCTCGTACATTGGGTGTTAAAGTCTCTGTGGAACCTTAGAGACGTAGACATCGCCTAGCAGGTCGCTTCTGGGAATTTGTCTTAAAAACGTAACCTCGTGTAAGCAAAACGGTGCACATGTAGGTTATTGTTCTGGCACGTTTTTGCATAGCTAAAGAATGAACATAAACTAGATGGTGTCTAGATAGTAAATAATGACAACCCTTTCGCTCAATAGAATACCACGCAGTGGGGAAAAAAAAATAACTAGGAAGCTATGAATGATACAGAAATTTCTCCAAGATATTTTCAGCAGGAAAAAAGTGTATAACGTATACGCAGAGTTGTCATATACTACTATTTGGGTCAAAATGGGAAGAAAAGTACACAGACCCATTTGCGTGGAATCTTTCTGGAAGGATGCACAAGAAGTTGCAACTTCAGCTGCCTGCGGGAGGGGGTCAGGGTACAGGACTGGGAAGAGATCTGTTCACTGTGCAAACTTCCGCCCTGGGCATGTACGTGCTTCTTCAGAAAAAGACAAAAAACATGTTTAAGGAATGGATGAGGTGAAAATTCAGTGGAAGAGGCTCTTAAGGAAAATTTCGTTGGCTGGTGGAAAATGAGAGACCTCCCTGTTCTTACACTCCCGACCCTGTGTGCTGGGGTCCACACCTACTTCGTGACCTCAGGACAGAGGGAGCTGCAGACAGACGGAGTTTAACTCAGCAGAGGAAGGGGAAAAGATGCAGGCATTTATTAAGCACCTTATATGTATCAGAGTTAGTATCATGCTATTTATATTTATTGCATAAATTTATGATGAAATGTAATAGTTGCATC
>CM053509.1:5178223-5207883 GCA_028627145.1 Eidolon dupreanum
TGTGTGGCGGGGCAGGGGGTGAGGATGGGAGGCCCCTCACCTCATGTAAATATGGCCAATGTCTAGCAGATATCGGGCCTCTGGCCAAGACGAGGTGGCACAGCCTCCTCACAGTCTCAGGCTTATTTATCTTTGTCTGGAATTCTGTGCCCTCCAGTAGGAGACAAAGAGGTTGACCAGGAAGCTGGTTAATCCCCATCTTCCTCATGCGACTGTTCCTAACAGATACAATTTTACCCAAAGAGGAATTCAGTGGATGAAATGTCTTCGTGTCATTCTATGAGAATGTCACGGCAGCCACGCTCCTTCCGGCATGGGCAGGGAACACAGGAAAAGACGTTCGAATAAAACAGAAACGACAATTCTGCAATGAACAAGTCTCCTTCCCGTGTTTTTTTTTTTTTTTTCCTCTAAACCAAATGGCTACATAAACTTACTCGACAGGGCAGCCTCTTCTTTGTTTCACATATGTACACAGGGAAGAAGGCTGGGGGTGAAGCTGCTCCCGGGGGACCCCCAGGCACGTTCACTCAGCTAGGGAGCTCCGAGCTGAAGCAGGACCTTGACCTCTAGTGAACCCGGAGGGATCCAGTAGAGCTGGGGCTTTGTGGACTTGGGCGGGGGGAGGTGCCTGGCAGAATACCAGTCGTTATCTTCGTTATCTTCTCTTCTCTCCATCCTTAGGGAAAAAACATAGGCTGAACTTGGCCACGGAGTCTCCCCTCAGGGACCCTGAGGGACTTTGCCCTCTTTTCCTGATGAGGTCCCAAGACCTCAGTTTAATGCTAAATAAACCACATTATGAAACTGGGTTGTGGATCGGAGGGAGCTTGGCAGCCACCACTGTGCTCGGCATCCTGAGAGCCCAGGGCCCCGGGGCCGAGCACTCGGGTCAGACTTTTCCCCTAGACTCCATCTGGTATTTGGCAGAGGTCACGGGCCGAGGCCTTCGCTTCATTCTGGAGGCTTCTGAAAGTCAGGGAAGCAGCCTGGCAGAGAGGGCAGAGCCCTGGCTTGGCGTGGAAGCAGGAAGGCTCTGGTTTCGTGTGCCCGTGGGCACGTCACCTCCCCAGCCCCGCCGAAATAAGGGCTTTGGACTACCAGAGGGTTGTTGGGATATTTTTTTAAAAATTCAGCTACTCTTTCCCCTGATTGATGAAGTCAGGCTGAGCCCGTCCCTACTCGTTACTCCAGGGAAAGAGGACACAGCTAAAAGCAGAGTAGAAGTCTGCCAGGCTTTTGGTTTTTTAAAAAAGCGAGTGCTCGCCTCTAAATGTGACCAGCCGCAGTCTAGAGGCCATGATCCTAAATCTTGCATCTCTATCAGCTCCTGGACTAATTTCTGCAAAACGCCAGTAGACTTTCTAGTTAGGGCAGCTCTCGGCTGAGTGACCTGGGGCATGTCACATCTGTCTTTGTGCCTCGGGTGTCCTGAATTGTAAGACAAAGAGTGGCAATGTGTCCGACCTCGGAGCATGGACGTGAGGGTCCGATGGGTGAATCCGTGGCCCATGCTTGGACGTGCTCCTGGCTGAGGACGCTGGATGGGTATTTGCTGCCACCATTATTACTAGCCTTATTTTTTATCCCTTAAGTCAGTGGTGTTTTAATAGCAGAAGCTTTTCTTCAAGCAAAATTGGATGCAGACAGCCCAGCTGAACTAAGGCAAGGCTACCTGGACTGAAGAGGGAGAGAGAGAGAGAGAGACCATGCCTTACCCATTCAGAATAAAGTCCCCTCGAAGCCACCCACGAGAATCCCTGAGGGGCCTTCAAGGAAAACTGTTTAAAAATCTCTTCATTGGCTACAATGAAAGAAACGTCAGAAGGCACTTGATAAATTACCGTTTTTCTTGATACAGTCCTGTCTCCTTTGTCCTGTGCAGAACAGATTGTCTGGTCCAGGTCGGCATCCAGGTTGACGGGTTCCCAGGGCATAAAGAGCAAGGTGGAGAGCAGATGCTGGCAGTTTGGCTGTGGGGCATGGCTCGGGATCAACCCTGTGTGATGGCTGGGAAGTAGTAGGGTTGGGTGAGGGGAAGTGGAACTACAGTGCACTCCCAGTAGAAGCCCCAAGGGAGTTCTATAGCTCATGGACCCATAGGAGCTGTCCCATGAGGGGCCAGAGGGCTGAGCCTTTATCCCCTGGTTGTTTGGTCATTGGATGCAGATTGCCCTGAAAGGCGGGGAGACCAGGGCGGGGGAGCTCTCTTAGGTGAAGGCAATTTCTGAAAAGGGGACTGCTGAGGGCTCCAAGCCCTGGGAGCGAGTCCCTCATTCCTCAAGGGGCTCCGGGCAGCTCGCCCAGCAGCCTGGCGGCTCCCTGGCGATAGAGCCATGAATCACGCCCACACGTCTTTACTCTCAAGGAGCGTGTAGTGGGACAGGGAGCGGGTCCAACACCAGGCGAATGAGCTCTCAGGTAACCATAACGGGATGAGCACTACGGAGAATGAGAAGCGGCTCTGATTTGGGAGACCTCAAACCAAGACACTGCCTTACAGTTGGATGTGGCCGGGGGCTGTAGGAGACAGTGGGATGGGGTGTCTCTCCTGAGCTCTTTGAGTCAAATGGAGCCGGCACTTTTATAGGTGAGGAAAATAGAGACTAGACTGAGAGAAAAAGTGACCTACAGGGTTCAAGGGTCAGCACTTAAAAATCAGATGTGCCACTTCTCCTCACTCCGAGGCCCATTCACTCCCGCTGTTCATCTACTCGTCCACGTGGGGTGGTGCCAGCGACGTGCTGGGCACTGAGTCCCCCTGCAGGGACAGCACAGAGGCCCTGGAGGCCCCAGGGGTGGACAGGAAGCGCCGATGCCCAATGGTGGCCCCCTGCTGTTGAGTGGATCCCTCCCTGCCCTCGGGTGGAAGCGTGGCAGGAAAGCCCTTGGGACACTCCAACCCCTGCTCACGGGGAGGAATCTGTGTCTGCAGCAGGCTGAGCAGAACTCCTGGCCTGGTCGTCCTTCTCCTTCCGAAGGGCCTGATGCCACTCCAGAGTCTGCTGCGGGGCCCGAGGTGCTGAGACGACATTCCCGTCTGAAAAGCCCGTGGACACCTGACTTCCCTGGAGCCCTCTGCAAGGCAGCTCAGCTCCTTCCAGACCCCGCACCTCCAGGATGCGCATTCTTTCAGAAAAACAAACAAATGGTTGCAGAGCCGAACGCTTTCCATTCACCCCGGGACCAGAAGGCCTGGCCAGCTGGTCCGGGATGCTCTTCAGGTGGAAGGTGGGAGAAACTTCTAGTCACTAGCAGTGACAAGGCCTCTCAGAGGGACCTCGAGTAGGTTTGGAGGACACAGGCACGGCCCTCCCCTCCAAGAACCAACAGTGTGAGACACAGAACCTAACTTACTGTGGTTCAGCTAGAAACTGCTAACTTCCACCAAGTGATTAGAATGTGCCTGCCATTGCTCTGTTCGATATGACATTTAATCTACGGGACAACCTCATGTGACAAGTATATCTGAGTTTTCTCAGTTCCAAGATGCCATTAACTGGAAGACCCAGCACTGCTTGAATAACAGCATTTTAGGGAAAGCAAGAAAATGCCCATTCAATGTGTGCATTGAGGTGAGATGTGCCCAAATTTCTACAACACGGGCAGGTATTAAATTTGAAGAAAGGTCACCCCATTTTACAGATGAGGAAATGGAAGATCACAAATGATCAGTCACACAGCCAAGGAACAGTAAAGCCATTTGGACCCCAACTGGCCGGCTCACCCCGAACCCCAGCTTTTACCCCTTTGTCTCACTGTGACAGGCGGGGGTGGTGGGGGAGTGACAGGTGTGTTGATGGAGAAACATGACAAACCTAGCGTGACCTTGGGGTGGGTGCTCAGGGCGGGATGGATAAATGTTTACAAAGTGACCAATAGGCTGGGCCTCAAAGACAGAGGGGACTCGGCAGGGGGCAGTGTGCTGGGCTGAGGGGCGGAGGCCACAAAGCGTGGGAATATAACGGGACACTTGCCACATGGGACCCCTGGAAATATCACCCCCAGAAGGGAGCCAGCTGGGTCCATTCACCCCAGCTCCCTGTGCTATCTGGCATGGGGTGTCTCCTCTCCGGGCTCGGTCTCCTCACCTGTGGCCTACACGATCTCTGGGGGCTTTGACCCTCGTCCGGGTCTCACACCCGGACGGCTGCACACTTCCCCTTCACGCATCTGGTCGTGCTGTGATCACTACTGAGACTTCTTTACTCTCACGTGTTCTGGTTTAGACCATAAATCGGGTGGTAAAACCTTTCATGTCTCACAAGGTTTTCAGCCCACCCTACTTAGGACTGGACAAAAGCAGGTTCAGGGGGTATCGACCTTTCTAGAAGTCCCGATCCCTGCTTCCAATGTCTCTCCATCAACACACACGTGCACACACACAGCACACAGACATACACACACACACATTTATAGAATCTCTCACACATACCATGCCATACACGCACACACTCGTACTACACAGACACAGACACGTTCGCACATCCACTCCCGCAAACACAGACACACCTGGACACACATACAGACGTGCACACACACTGACACACAGGCATGCACTCCCATACATGCACTCACATACCCAGAATCACACACACACGCTCACACACAGGCACACATACCACGCAGACACATTCTCTCTCACGCACACACACGCAGTCATACACGCACTTACCCAGACACACACGCCCCCTCACTTAGCCGACCCAAGAGACAAAGAAAAAGACACTGTTCCACAGTCAAGTTCCCTGGAGCCCAGCTGGGAGCCCAGGACCTGGGGGACCGGTCCCTCCCAGGGCACATTTTCCTGTCGTAGCCAGGTGACCCTTTTAAAGGGGCAATATGCTTTAAAATTTTAGGGCCTAAAACAAATTTTCTTCTTCACTGTTTAAAAAGACTCTCTCTTTCAAACTACCTGGTGTGAGAAATGCCCCATTTATAAAATTTGTATCTCAGTGGACCATCTAAGAAAGTCATGCGGGCAGCCTCGCCTCAGGTCTGCCTGTCACAGCCCGGGGACCGCATTTCAGCGCTCGACTTTAATGTGGGGAAACCAGCCACAGCTGGGAGAGCCCATCCAAGGGCAAACAAAACGCAGGCAGCCTCGGGGTGCAGGGTGGGAGGGGGCTTGGCTGGGCTCAGCTTTAAAGCCCCGGTCTGTGTTGGGGGCAGGGTAGGAGGAAGGTTTTGTCCAGCCTGGTGGCCGAGGACAAATCCCCTGGGGACCGTAGGTGACTTGAGCAGGCGGCCCTGGCCTGAGACTAGGCCCAGCCCGCCAGCCCACCCCAAGTGGCCCACAGGAGGCCAGCGAGCGCTTCCGGCCGGGTCTGGCCTGGCCTCCGCCCGCTCCTGGGCTCCAAGAGTAAATCAGAGCCGTCAGTGTGGTAGCAGCTTGATTAAAGTTCAGGGGTTTAATAGATCATTTAAAAAAAAAAAAAAAAACACACACCCAAATGACTCCCACCCCTGGCCCAGCCACCTGGCCCGCTGCCCCCAGTGTGTGGCAGCTCACGGCCGGCACCGACGAGGCCGGGCCGGGCCGAGGTTCCTGCCTATTCCCGGAGGACGGCCGCCGCCGAACGAGACCGACATTCTCAGCTGCATTTAATCTGCCCTGAGACAGGCTGGCGATGAGAAAGCGCAAGGGGCAAGGCGCGTGAGGCGGGACATGGAAAGACTTGGACAGTTGGCCGGCTTTGTTCACTCGGTAACCTGGAGCAGGGCCAGCCTCGCAGGGGCTCCCCTGGCAGCAGAAGTCTGTTCCAATTAATCGTGTTTAACCATTCTAATCACACTTTAGCACATTAATCCTATTTTCAATCCAAAACACATCTGAAACAGCGGCATGTGGGCCTTTTTATGGGAACCGCAAATCAGATGTAACGGAGAGACGCAGGACCCTCGTTGGCTCTGCACTTTCACTGAACTTAAACTTAATAAAATACGGGACTGGCTTGTGGTTGGATTTACTGCGCGATGCCGATGCTTTCACATATAAATAGATCCCTTAAGTGACTTAAAAACCTGTCAGAGAGCGCAGTGAAAATTTGATTATAAGGTAACCGGCACTGCGCCTTCGCCCCTCCTCCTCGCGAGGACATGGTGGGTCTGGTCCCCGGCTGGTTGGCGGGGTGGGGGCGCCCGGCTGCACGGACCCTCTGGGGCGCCTGTCAGGGGCGGCGGCGAGGCACCGGGGCCTCCCGAGGCTGGTGCTGAGCGGCCTCCTCGTAAAGGGGTTTATGGAGGTGTAATCTCGAAAACTTGATAAACCTCAAGCACCTCATCTCTGACGTTTCTGTCGAGTTTCTCCAGCGGTCCGACGCGGAGGACTCCATCGCGGCAGGCCGGCAGGCCGGGGAGCGTCCAGGGCCGTCTGTGCTGCAAAGGGCCAGAAGCAGGGAGGGGAAGGTTCACCGAGCTGCCTGCAGACAGCCGGCGACAGAGACACCCAGTCTAATGTTCATGGTCTATCCTTCCCGGAGGCTGCCCAAAGGGAGGCAGGCACGTGCCTGAGGCCCCAACTGTGAGTTGGAGATGGAGACAGGGTGAGGGCCAGGCCCGCTGTGGCTCCCTCCGGCCCGGCCAGCACCCCTTCTCCTCCACTGAGAGGCCCCTGAAGCACACAGGAGGGCTGAGTTCATGCAGCCTACGACCCTATTCCTTGTTCCAGGAAAGCCTGGTCTAGGAGCCCTTTTGCTCGTGATAACATTCTCTTTGCCTTTATCCTAACTAAGTGCAGTGAGAAGTAGGCAAGCAGCTGAATGGCCGAGGTCATGGGAAACAATCATTTGCATCTGAATAAGAACATTGCCGCATTGATGTTCTTGCATTGCACCTGTGAGTCATGTTGGGCGCTCTGGCCTGGGAGCTGGGAGCCCTGGGTTCGATTCCCGCCACTGCCACTGTCCATTGTGTGCCCTTTACTGACTTAACTTACCTCCCAAGTCTCAGTTTCTTCATCCACAAAATGCAGATGCCAAGAATATCTGTTTTGTGATTTTTTTTTTTTTGAGTGAGAAGAATAAGTCACGTGATTAGCATACAGCCTAGCCCATAGTAAGCACCATAAAAATATCAGCCACCACTCTCCCCACCCCCAAAAACGCAAGGACAAAAATGTTCAGGCTTCCTTGTATATTAAATAGAGCACTGATTCCTGGCACACAGGGTTGGTGAGCAAATTAAGTGAGGTGACACCTGAGAAAGTATGTGTTCCGTGAATGTTGGCTCAAACAGGAGGACATTATCTTTAGTATTTTATATTAAGGACATTATCTTTAGCACTTTATATTAAGACAGGTACATAATAGAGTTGTTTAAATAGAACTCTTAAATTTTAAAAAGAAAGGCCGGACGCAATTAGATCAAATATCCGGGCTAATATAGTGAATTGTATATGAGCATAAAACTTGGCACTGGGTTTCTGGAAAAAGGCAGAAAGAGAACTAAGGTAAAATAAGTCATCCTCGTTATTCATGTATTCAGTTAATCGATTTAGCAAGCACTGCCTTAAGGCAGACGATGAGCCAGAAGCAGCCTTTGGCAAGGATGAGAAGAAAGATGACAGATTTCTTAGGTCCAGCTTTTCCTAAGAACTAATCTCTAAGCTGAGTTCACTCTGTTGGCTATGATAGAAGACCTAATCTTCTTTCTAGAATGATTTTGCAGGGGAGGTGTAGCAACATTTCCTATAAGCAGCTTCTTAAATGGACCCTTGATAATCCTGAACAGTTGCAACCAAAAGGCCTTCTTAAACAAGTATTGCTTTAAAAATCAATTTCCAAACATGCCACTTCTGCCTTTTTTCTGTCTGACACAGTGTAGCTTTCGGGGGTGTGATGGAAAGAAATGGACTCAGAGAAGTAAACTTAATGCCCACGTGTTCCTTTGGACGTGGGGTGGGACTTATCGATTCATGCTAAATGAAATCCACAATGGTTCATAACGTCGTGGCGTAGGAAATGTGGGGAGGAGGGGAGACATTGCAAAGAACTTGGATAGGGACCAGGATTAGGGTCCGATGTTTGGCTTTCTAAGTAAACACGTCTAGCTTTTTATTTTACAAATAACAATCTGGAAAGATGCATTAGGGAATCTAAATGCAAAATAGAAATGAGTTTATCCAGGTAAGTAAGGTTTTATTAAACAATTTAATTCATTCCAGTTCCTTTGGAAGAAACTGTGGGTTATGGTTAATGTATTGAGCCAGACAGAAAGCGCATTCATGAAGCCACCTGCATTTAATATACAACTGTCAGAAAACTGCTCACCAGCCCTTTCCCAGAGAGGAACAAACTGAAGTCGATTTTATTTTGGTAAATGCAACAACAGAAATGGCCAATGGATATTCAAGGCAAGGAAAACCTCAAACTGGAATGTTAGCAGCTGAGAACACGCACAGAATCTCGGAGCATCAAGGACCTCTTACCATTCTAGCCACTTTGAAATGTGCTGTGCCGGAAAAAGATTCTTCAGATGTGACGGCTGGGGAGGGGGAAGGAAAACAAAACAAAACAAAACAAGTCAACTGGAATTAAAACAGGGGTCCCTACAGATACCGTTAAAAAAATAAATCGACTTATGGAATGAGTCTGTAACAGCCATGCTCAAACCAGGAAATTCTCCGAACAAGTATAATCATTTTACGAGCATGTAAAAAAAAATCCTCTGTTCCTATAACGTTCTTTATTGAGAAAGCTAGATGGGTTTGCGTGGGCCTTTTTGCTTTCTGCTTGGTATCCCTGGCATTCATGGTTTCAGAATGGGTCTTTCCCAAGTCCTTTGGCAAAAGAAAAATCGCTGCTTTTTATAGTAAGGGGTTTACCAGGCATCTGGTAAGGAGTAATAAAATAATGCATGATTACAAGTACACGCAAAGGCAGACACACAACAAGTTGTACATGTTAGGCTGTGCTACGCTCAGAGTTATTTCATCCCATGCCTCCCGATGGCTCCTCCTGTTTTCTGAAAGTCTCAAGATTGCCCCTCAGCCTGGTCTTTCGTATTTTTAAACGTTACTTGTGATCTGGGCTTTTGACTCATATTATGCTGGCCACACACTAGGCTCTCGGTACCCAGGAGCTGGCCAAATATAAGCCGGAAGAACATGTAGTGGTTCAGTCACTGTAGACGACAGTCAGCAGTTCCTCAAAAAGTTAAATATAGAATGGCCATAGGATCCAGTAATTCCAAAACCTCTGGGTATATCCCAAAACAATGGAAAGCAGGGATTGGACGGATATTTGTACACTCACGTTTGTAGCAGCATTGTTCACAAGAGCCAAAAGGTGGAAACAACCCAAACATCTATCGACGGACAACCGGATAAACAAAATGTGGTCTAGCCATACAATGGAACATTATTCAGCCTTAAAAAGGAAGGAAATTCTCACACATGCTGTAGCCTGGGTGAACCTCGGGGACATTACGCTAAGTGAAATAAGCCAGTCACAAAAGGACAAGTGTTGTATGATTGCACTTAAATGATGGACCTAGAAGAGCCAAATTCACAGAGATGTAGAGTAGGATCGTGGTTGTCTGGGGCTGGGGGAGAGGGAATAGGGAGTTAGTGTTTATTTAATGGGGACAGAGTTTCAATTTTACGAGATGGAAAAGGTTCTGGAGATGAGCAGACGATGGCTGTGCAACAGCGTAAATGTATTTAATGTCACAAAACTGTACACTGAAAAATAATTAAAATGATAAATTTTATGTTCTGTTCATTTCACCATGCACCAAAAAAAGTAAGCCGAGAAAGTGAAGACTGAATCGTTTCTGGGAAAATGAACTGTTTCTCGCCGGTCCTCGTAGGCGTCCTCTTGGAAGAGTTGAGAGGGCGGCACACGGCGTGATCGGAGTCAGGATGGTGGGAATGAAGGGGACGGCGATGGGCGGTCCCTGAGGGCCGAGGTGGGTGCTCAGGACGGTGCGCGTAAGGCCGTGGAGCCGGCACTGGGGTGCGCACGCCAGCAGTCGACGTTCTGATGGCACTTGATAGTATGCAAAGCAATTTCATGCCTATTATTTCATTGCTGCCTTGAAACAATCCTGTGAGGTCAGTCATGATCTTGCCTCCATTGTACTGGCGAGAGAGCCAGTGAAGGCTTGTGTGCAGCCCCCTGGGAGAGAGAGGAGAATGGAAAGGTACCGGGAGACCCTACTGAGGGAATGTTTCTCCTTGAAGCAGCAGTATCTCCAGGAGGGGAACTGAAGGACCTTTCATCACCTCTCAACCTCCACCTCCTCCTCCTCCTCCAGGAAGCCTTCCCGGAGTGCACAGTGCCCAAATGGCACACATCCCTCAGGAGGGTAGAGTGAAGTTTGTCAGCAGTTCACAGGGCTTCAGAGCTTGTCCCTGCCTCTTCCAGCAGGCTACAAGCTCCCACAGGCAAGGACAAAGTTTTCCCCTAGGATTGTCTGCTGTGCGTAGGGCAGTGCTGGGGATACAGCAAGGGCTCATAAGTGCTTGTGCACTGGGGACAAATGGCTGGGGGCAGCTCTGGAGTAGATTGCTCTAGCTATGCTAGCAGGCGGACGCTGTGACCTGTTCCACAAGGACTGGTTGGCAAGGGGCACTGGGAAGTGACCGTGCAGCCACTGCTCTACCGATGGGCTCTGGGTAAAGATGACGTGTGTGTCGTTTTGAATGAAAACAGAAGTCTCTGTGCCAGGCTCTTTCACGAGTACCCCTGTGTAGTCCTCACAGTCCTGTGCTGGACCTGTTTCCTGTTGTGTGAAGGAGCATGTAGAGGTCAAGGTCAAGGCCCAGCCAAGTGCAGGTGGGGCTGGAGGCTGGGCCTGCCCGCTTCGAGCCTCTTCCTGCCGTTCGCCACTGTTGTGTTGTGAGAATGAGTGTGGGGCGTGAGGCCAGAGCTGACTGCAGAGTTTGGGGGGGCCACAACAGCAGCAGGCAGGAGGCGGCCGATGGAATTCCCTCCTGGGATCCCTTCGCAGGGATCCTGGCTGGCTGGCCCTGCAGGGACCTCGAGATACAGCCAAAGGGGAACTGGACAGAGTCAGAGATGTGTTCGAATCCCAGTGCCCCCAATCAGCCAGGTGACTTTGGGTTCAATGTAACCGAGCCTCAGCTTCCTCATTTGTAAAAATGGACTTAATTACAGCTACCTTCTTCCTCTGGTAGAATTAAAAAAAAAAAAAAATCATGTGTGAAAATGCTGAATGAATGATGTCACAGGGCCCAGCACATAGTAGGCGCTCCGCAAATGTTTGCTGAATGACTATTAAACAACCAGGCAACTGTATAAAAGTGGTCTTGGGGCCTAGATATACAGTACGATCACTTCACAAGGTCACTCCCTCATGTGCATATGAACTTTATAAGCACTTGGCTGATTGGTCTCTCGGAGGAGTCTGGGACGTGTCAGGGAAGATGGCGTCCCACTTGCAAGGGAGGTAGCTGAGGTCCGAAGGTGACCCGACTTGTGCCAGGTCTCACGGCCGGCAGGTGGAGTTGCTGCACATCTGGCTCTGGAGACAGGGCACTCGGCACCCCGCCCTGGTTAGAGAGAAGAGAGCCCCAGCCCCCTTCCCCTGCAAGGTCACAGGCCACAGAGGTCACACAGTAAGAATGAAGAAGAGGGAGGAGTCGGGCTCCCTCTCACTCCGACAGACGCGTTCGCCCCTGCTCTGTGCTGCCAGTGTTGAGAAGGCACCTATGTTGTAGTCACCTCCCTACTTACCTAGGTCCCCGTGCACCTGCAAAAACAGGGCTTTGGTGCTGATCTTGTCTGGTCCAGAGTGCCAGCCCAGTGCCTGGCACACAGGGACTTCATACACGGTCAGCAAATGAATGAATGAACGAATGAATGAATGAATGAATGAATGAACAAACGAACGAACGACCTTATGAAGAAACAGTCCCACTTTTGAGACGCTTTTCAGGAGAGGGAGGCATGGACGTACACTCAGTTCTCAGCCTCTTGCTTCCGACAGAGGAGCTTACGGCTGGGGTTTTGCAGACGCGTGGGGAGGTCTGGTTTGACAATGCTGAACTGCAGAGATGCTGGGCTGATGAGAAGAAAAAGGGAAATCCAGCTGAGAGGGCCGAGGGGGCCAGACTGGGGACCGCCTTCGATGACGAGTGCAGAATCAGCTTCAAAGGCATCCCACGCTCAGAAGAGCCCTGTATTTGGTATAATGCTCTGTGGCGGCCACCTTGAAATTCCTGATTTTTGAATGAGACCCCGCATTCTCATTTTGCCCCGGGTCCTGCAAAGAATGGAGCTATTCTCAGGTGCAAGGAGAAGCACAGTGCCGGTCGGTCCATCTGCCACTTCCGCAGACTTCTGGAGGGGCGTGGTATAAAGTCTGTCCCCCAGGGAACATTCACTCTTCTTCGAAGGCAAGGTCATGTCCAAGTTTTTTTGGAAGCCCCTAGGGCAGGGTCAGGATTAAGGTGAGGTGGGTGAGGCCCTTGCCTCAGGCACAAAAAATCCAGTCGTCAATATAAATAATATCTTGATATAGTATTTTAAAATCCAAATCAGTGCCAAAACTCCATGATGAACAAAATATCAACATTTTATATTTACGGGGTCAGTAACATAGCTATGCTGTGTGCCCCAATATACATGCTTGTACACATTTTTTAATGGTCAATTTTTTCCCCAAATACATTAAAGTGGTTGAAAAACTAATTGAAAAATTGAAAAGTAGGTGTACTAAAATGTAAAAGATTGTTTTAAGTTTAAATATTTTATCTTATTAACATATCAAACAGAATTCATTACATTTTACTTTCTTGCCTAAATGGAAACAAACTCACCAATAATTTTTTAAAAATCTACTTTGTTGCTAAGGCCATTTTCAGTGGAGAGAATGGCCATGTTTGGCAATATCTCTTGACCAAGTGACAATTTAAAAAATTTTTTAATTAACTTCAGATTACTAACCTTGTCTTTAAATTTTTGTTATTTTGGTCATCATGGACTTTTTACATTAATTTTGATTTTTTAAAATCTTGCATTAAAATGTTCTCAGGAGTCATTGTTTAGTGAATACAGAATGTATGTTTGGGATGATAAGAAAGTTCTGGAAATGGATCGTGGTGATGGTCTTACGTGTGAATAAACTTAATGCCACTGAATTGTACACTTTCCAATGGTTGAATTGGTAAAGTTCATGTTATATCTATTTTACCACAGTAAAAAATGTGGTTATTTCTCTCGATTACTGACGTTTTCGAATCCCCATTAAATTTTATGCCTCAGGTGAGCACCTCATCTTAGTCCCAGCCCTAACCAAGGTGCAGAGGGTCCAGGAGCAAAGCTGAGACCCAGTAAGGCTACCACTTACTGTATTGGTTATGAAAAAGGATTCTGAATTTGAGCTGGGAGGTGTGTAACACCTTAAGAAAGATCCAGAAGAGAAGAGTTAGGCTTAATCAATGCTCAAGCTTCAAACGAAAATGGGAAATATAGACGTTTCACAGAAAAAAAAAAAAAAAAACAAAAGCAACAACAACCAAAAAGCTTATGAAGTAGGGATGTTTTCCAACTTCAACAATATATCTGTTTAATAATGTGTTTATTGAGCACTTATTATGTGACAGGAATTGTGCTAATGCTTTACTTGCATTCTCTCATTTAATTGTGACAACAGCACAATGGAGTGAGAGGCTCACATTGTCCTCACTTGCAGACAGGTAAACAGAGGCACAGGAAGAGTAAGGAAATTGCCTGAGGTCACACTGCCGGTGAGTGGCTGACTGAGAGAACCCAGGTCCCTGCCTCTCTTCCTCTTAACCTCCACCCTGTCTCACCTCTCATAAGACTGCTGGCCACCAGTTATCAAGTGCCTATCCACCCTCCAAGAGAATTATTGTTCTTTTCATTCTTTCAATCGTTTATATGCTCATTCACTCAAAAAACACAGATTGGCTCTGAGCCAGGCACTGTAGGAACTATGAAGGTGATCTGCCCAGGATCTTGACCCCAGAGGACTTGGGGCCCTATAGGAAGTAAAAGGCATGAAGACGTTTGGCCACGCTGAAAGGAAGAAACATTAAGGTAGGTGTGGACAATGCACAGCGCAAACCCGAATCAGGAGAGGTCAAATATCACTGGGGCCATCAGGAGGGGCTTCCAGGAGGTGGTGGTCTTGCAGTCAAGCTGAAAACCTCAGCAGGCTCACCATGCTCAAGCTCCATGAGAACATTGTGCCTGTGGGTAAAGAGGATAGGGTGGGACATTGGCAAAAGCAGGTATCCGTTCTGGATCGGAGTTCTGAACTGGGGTCCTGGTTTCTTCTCTGCCTCTAATCGTCTTGGGTAATGAACCTCCCAGTCTCTGCTTTCTCATCTGAAAAAAAAAGGGCAGACCAGACTCCACGTTATTGGCTTTCCATTCAGGAAGAGAAAGGAGAAAACATACCTCAAATGCCCAACGTGTCAAAGAATAAAATATTTTGGATAAGGAGATGAAAAAATAGCAATAAATTATAAAACAAAAGTATGCAAAATTGCTCAGTGAGGATGAATGTCTGATCTGGAAAGGATGCAGCTAAGCTCTATTACAGTGTAGCTTTAAATATTTGTCGAATATTTATTTTGAATAAATTCCTTTAACATATTAGTGGGTCCTCTTGATTATAAAAATAACAAACGAAGTAACTGCATAATCAAGAAAGGTCCTTCAATATTTAAAGTGCCTCACCTCTCTTCCCTCTTGCTTTGACAAGCTGAAGAGAGGGACATGTTCTTTATCGTAAACTTTTAGCACTTTTTTTCAGGAGCACAAAATAGGCTGTGGCCTTGCCCCCTGCCTGCCTGCCGTGTGTGCCGACTTTGACAACGTGTCTGAGAAGAGTTTAGGAAACCTTGTCGCAGCAGACAGGGATGGGCTCAGCTAAAAGGGGGGTTTTATTGTCAGGGGCCGCAGGGAGTGAGGGGGCCGGGGAAGCTCAGGGCTGCCCCACCGGCCGCAGGGGGAGCTGGACCAGCATTGGAGATAAAGCAGTAGCTCTGGGTCTCAAGCGCGTGTGAGCCTTTCCCAGCTGGGTGTCTGCTTTTCCTTCTCTGCTATGTCACCCTAGTGGTGCCTCAGCTCCCCACCTTCCCTGTTCCCCCAGCTCTGGGACCTACTCACGAACAGACTCCTCTAAACAGCTCACATACAAACCCTCTAAGATGCACCCGACGGTCTTAGCCAATCACCAGCCAGCAGCGTCCTAGGTGCCCACCCCGGGTCAAATCAGCTACGTCGGGGTGGGGACACTGGGTAGTGCTCTGAAGAGGACGGGAAGTGGACCGGCACTCCTCAATGATTCAAAGAGGAAGTTGTTCCTGGTCGTTTCTGTTCCTGGAGATTTAGAATCGGTACTATAAAAGTCAGGAAAGACTGTGTTTTACTTTCTCAAATAACAATAATAATAACAACAATAATAATAATAATAGGGAGAGGAAAGTTGCTAACCTTTATTGAACTCTCAATATGTACCAGATGCTGGGTCTTACATGCCTTATCTTATTTGATTTAGAAAACTCTGTTGGTTCATCCATTTGCTCCTCCAAATCCTCTTTTTAGCCTCCCTCTTGCCAGCCCATCTGCTGGGGAGGCTAACACTCCATGGACCACATGGACAGGACCCATTGGCTTCCTGTGGGGTTCAGCCAGCAGGAGGCAGCAGCAGAAGCGGGAGGGCATGAGGGCATGAGGAGGGAGGACAGGGGTGTCTACTCCCCTGGCCCCTAACCTGCAGAGCTGATGGTGGCCCTAGACTATGCTAATCCTCTCTCAAGGTAACTGATTTTCTAGGACTTTCTCCTCCTGGCAACTGCTGCCCCCACCACCCCTATTTCTTAGTGCCTGGGGTAGTTATAGCTGGCTGCAAAATCCCACTTTCTAAATAGGCCTCTTGTTTATAAACTTTTGAATAAACCTAGAGTTATCTTATTTCAAAGTTGCCACCTGCTTCCTGCTGGGACCTGGCCGACTCTCGACTCTCGTCCCCAAGAGGTAGATGCTGCTCTATCTCCCTTTGCACAGATTAGGAAGCCAACCCTTAGATAGGTTAAGGACTTTGCCCGATGTCACACTGCATAAATGACACTGAGAATCTGACCCCTGGCCTGCGTGGTGCCAAAGCCAAGCTCTGTATCACTACAGAGCAGCCCTACCGAAGTGGCTGAGCAGGATCGCATCCGGGGGGCAGGGGGGGCCTGTGGGCCACAGCCCAGGTGACACTCCTCACGGGAAGCTGGAAGTGGCTGAGCAAAGACTGAGTGGTACAAGCCACGTGCTGGAAAGGAGCACTGGGCCCCAGGGTCCTCGACAGAAATCTCCACAGGATGAAGAACATGGAAGGCAACATCATATAAATAACAGACAGAGGAACAAAGGAACAGGGCAGGGAGCAAGCCAAGGAAAGAGGGGAAAAGGAAAAGGAAGCAGAGAAGAAATACAGCTTTGGCTGCAGACACTCAAGAATGTACCAGGAGACAGGTAAAGGGGGAGGCAAAATCCTGGACAAGTTAAGACTGGACTTTTCCTGGATTAGCTCTGAGAGAAGAGAAGAGGGCCAGGGGCCGTGGGGACGCACTAGGGTTACCTCTAAGATGCCGCTATTGACAGTGGGGGAAAGTGAAGATTTGGGGGGCCCGGTGGAATTGTCCCAGAGGCAGAGGGAGCAAAGCACTGCTTAAAAGGCCAATATCTGGAGCAGATGGCCTTGAGTGAACAGACTCTGGGGATGGCAGGAAGAGCCAGTCGGAGGGAAAAGGGCTGGCCATGTGCTCTGCCTACTGGGATGTGGGGACAAGAGAGGACAGAAGGCAAGGTGGGCGACATTCCAAGCGAGGCCCAGGTGGTGGACCGAATTGCTCAAACTGTCCAGGGTGGCTGGAGCGGGTGACTCAGGTGATGAGGGACGGGTGGGGAGAAGGGAGAATGATGTAAAAGACTCAGAATTTGGGAAGACAAAGAGAAACTCTAATTGCTTAGAGGCAGGAAAGAAAAAGAACGTGTCTTGTTTAAAAGAAGTGTTGGAGTTCCAACCCGGCATCGTTTGGAAATAGGGTCTTTGCAGAGGATGTCAAGTTAAATGCAATCATTAGGGTGTGCCTTAAGCTAATATACCTGGGTCCTTGGAAAAAGGAGAAATTTGGACACAGAGACAAACACACACACACACACACAGGGAAGACAGTGTGAAGACACACAGGTGAAAGCCATGTGAAGAGGAAGGATTGGAGGGACACATCCACAAGCCAAGGGACACCGAAGCTAGGAAGTGGCAAGGCAGATCCCCTACAGGTGTCAGAGGGATCATGGCCCTGCCAAGCCCTTGATGTCAAACTTCTGGTCTCCAGAACAGCAAGAAAATAAGTTTCCATTGTTCTAAGCCGCTCAGTTTGTGGTCGTTGGTTACAGCTGCCTTAGGAAGCTAATACAGCAAGTACGGAAACAGAGGTAGACCAGAAGGGATAATAGTTGCCCAGTGTGGCCAGTAGCATGAGCCTTGGGCGTAAGGTGGCCGCGCAAGGGTCTCCAGCCTTGGAAGAAAAGCACCAGGAAATATTCCAGCAGCATCAACTCTGTCTGCTGCCGTTCCCTTAACTCTTCACACTGTTCCCTCTGCCAAAATGTGTTCCCCCAACTTTGCTGCGGGAGAATCCTCCTTGCTGGTTAAGACAGAGCTTCAAGGTTCTCTGCTCTCTGAGATATTTCCTCTTTCCAGCCTCTGAGATTTAATTGGAGGTATTGATCTTAATCAGAAGGCCTTGTGTCTTCTAGTTGCCCAGCACTGGATGGACACCACTTTGGGCAAGCGGCCCCTCTGTCTGCCTATCTGACACCTGGACATCCATTTGCCATGCACCTTACTGCTGCCTACTGCCCAGAGCTCGCAAAGGGGAGGACCCTCATATACCTTGGCTGGATTGAGTTTGATTCCTCATCTGTCATGCCCATGACATCGGCAGCAGAAAGCCCAGACAATGATGTTTTTATACTTCTCAAAACTGCCTTAAGTGTCTCATTAATTAATCACACGCCTGTATGGCTGGAAAATGGACTCTCAGTGTCAGAGTGGGAGAAAGCATTTTTCAGAGGACAGGAAATGATACAGGTTTTCCTCAAGCCTCCAGCTCCCTTCCAAATGGAGAAACAGAATATTCCCAAATCCATTTAAAAAAATTGATAGATAATACAGATGTTCCTTGCTTTACAAAATAGATTGTCCCGGCAATATTGGGTGTAAATCAAATTTCTTAAAATCGAATTACCTTGAAAATGTACCATGGGAATGGGCTTTTAAAAGGAATCCTGCAATGAATTCTTTTGTAAATCAAAGAGACACTCATTCATTTGGTCATTCAGTCATTTATTTATTCCAGCAGTGCTCAGCCTTGGCCAAACATCAGAATCACCTGGGGAGCTTTTAAAAAATATACCATATTGAGGCCCCACCCCTAGAGATTTCCTTTTAATTGGTCTGGGGCGGGGCTCAGGCCTCGATATTTTTAAAAACTCCCAGAAGATTCTGATGTGCAGCCAGGCTCGAGAACCACTGGTTTATTCAATAAACATTTATTAAGAACCCCCTAAGTCAGACCTAGACTAAGTGCTGGGAATTGAGTGACTACTAATAAGACACAGCTTGCTCCCTCTCTGGAGCTTAGTGTCGAGAGGCCAATACAGATACATTAGCAGACAATTTCCCTCGTAATGTGAAATCTGGGACCAATATATCGGCGTTCGTCTATTTTATAAGTTTAGAGTTTTT
Organism: Eidolon dupreanum; assembly: GCA_028627145.1. Lineage (NCBI taxonomy): Eukaryota > Metazoa > Chordata > Mammalia > Chiroptera > Pteropodidae > Eidolon > Eidolon dupreanum. The sequence continues at coordinate 5,196,965 of CM053509.1, forward strand.
CATACCACTGATTTTTTTTTTTTTTTTTTTTTTGCTTTTTGTACTAAGTGAGACACAGTTAAATAACATCTTCAAGACTGTTTCAACTGATATAAATATTGGGACACAGATTTCTCTGGGTTAGTATTTCTTTGCTTTATGTATCTGTCTCTATAGCTTTACTTTCACCATTTCTGTGTCCTTGTATTTTAGGTAGATCTCTTAAACATCATAGAGTTAGGTTTCAAAAAGATCACGCTGAAAAATCTCAGTCTTTTCATCGATGAGTTTGATGCATTTACATTTGCTGTGCGTTTCTGGGCTGACATCGCCACCCAGCTCTCTGTTCTATTTATTGTGGTTTCCGACGGCTTCTCCTTGTCTATTTTCTTGCTTCACAGCATGAAATCAAGTCTTTACTAGTTTCTTCCTTCCTTAATTGTTTGGAAATTATTTTTTTATATTTTTAGTGTTGGACCTTACATGTTTCAACTAGATGGAAAAATATTTCCATCGTCCTTCAAGACAAAACCATAATTTTAGAATATTTTAACTCTGATTTTCTACCTCCTGATTTTTATCAAGTATTTTAGTTCCTTCTTGTGTTTAAGATTCTCCCAAATCATGATTTTTTAAAAAATTTTTACGATGTTTATTTATTGTAGATTTACCAACATAGTTACTAGTTTCACTTCTCATCATTGCTTCTTGAATCTCACTCCTTTTTATTGGATGTAATATTTTTCTTTTTGAGCCAGGTTCTGGTCATGGCCCAGCCATTCTAGATGCTTCTGTTAAGAATCAACCCTTCCTTCCTCCATGCATTTTACTTCTACTTTTGTAACAGAGCTAATCCCTGCCAATCAGGCCTTGTGGTTATAAGTGTTCAACAGGTTTGTCCCACCTCCCTGGGGGCCTCTGTGGACAGCTATGCACCCCTTATTAAAGCACTTTACACTGCGTTTTAGGCAGTGTGGTATTATACATCTTAGACAGAGGTCTGGCTAGGTCTTGAGAAGACTTAGGGCAGGAAACCTCATCATCCATATTTATTTTATATATTGTCAATTGAAAAACAAATGAAATGCTACATGGTATGAATTGACTACTTCAAGATGTAGGAAAAAGCAGACGGGGTGTATGTGTGTGTGAGTGTGTGTGTGCATATGTGTGTGTTTGGAAGATATAAGAAATTGGTAATAGCACCCGCCTCTGGCGTGGAAAGGAGACTAAATTCTCGTGATTAACCTTTCTTCTATCACATGAATCCATTGTTTTCAACCTAAAGAAGTAATTAACATAAAACAAATAACAACATCAATAAAACATCTTTGCTTTTTCTTGTACTTAACCATTCCCCTCTGTCATTTAAAAAAATCTTCCCAGCCACTTATGTGAAGTAGGCTATGAATGATGTGGTTTGAGTTTTTCCAATTCCTCATCAAAGGAATTTAGTTTAAAACCAAAAGGGTTTAAATAGCCTTTGGAGAGATGATCTTTTTGGTGCCTCAGTCTTTGAACTGTGACCTATATTCCCTGAGAACCTCTGGTCCTTTGAAACAGTCCCCTCAGGAGATGTACAATTTGCTCAATGAGGCTGGCCTTGCTCAAAGGTGTCAACCACTCTTTGGTATTGGGCCAGCAGAGATGGGTGGGTTAGCTTTCCAGGAACACAGAAGGCATTTAGTTAACTCAGGGTGTGAACACTGGGCAGGGCCAAGGGCTGTCATTGGCTCCTCGGTGTCACACCTCAGGGCAGGGAGTGCCCAGTGACTCAAGAGGGGCTCAGACTGCATCGGCGGGGAGGGCTAAGTTAACTGTCACATACGCTCTTCTGTCCTTCCTTCTGCAGGGGAGGCAGCAACAGGAGGCAGTGCCAGGGGGCTGGAGCCACTAGATCTCTGCTAGAAGGACACAGTACTCAGCACAGCTGCCCCGAAAATTCACCGAGAACCCGTGCCTCAGATACCAATGCCTACTGCGTTATACCCTTTGATCAAATTTCCTCTCTCCCTTATCTTTCGCTCTCGTTTGCTGCAGCCTACTCTTCTCTCTTCAGATTATCTAATGGGTTTCACTGTCCTCTCTTTCTCTTTTCAAAAAGTCTTTCATTTAAGAGATGTAATGGGGTGTGGGGTGAAGAGGCATTAGAAAATTATGCCAGCTGAGGCTTTTATGTGCGTGAGGGAGGCATAGATCACCCCCAAGGCAGCCGTTCCCTCTTCTTCTTCTTTTCTCTTTTTGTAAAATTTATTACTTTTTTAGTCCTCCAGAAACACAGTACACGAATATATTTCCCATGTAAAAAGTTAAAATTTGCAGACAAAGTTAAAGTCCTCTTTGACCCTCTCCATCCTAGTCTCCCTTTGGAAAGAATCAAGGACATTAGTTTGACAAGTCTACTTCTCCTGATCTTTCTTATACATTGCATATTTAAATAAGACCCCGCAGAAATGCATAGGATTGTTTTGTATCCGTGTGAGCGTGTGGAATGTTTGCCTGTTTTTTTATAAGTTGACTACCCTTTATGAATTACTCTACAACTTGCCTTTTCAAAACTCAGTATTTTGCCAGAGCATATTTCCACCCCTGCTTTGATATGGGCCTCCTCTTTTTCATCGTTACTGAGTGTGGCATGGTTTCCAGGGGTACAAGCTGTGGCTGCCCATCTGATATCTGTTTCACTACCAGAACCCGACTTTTGTTGGTAGCTTGGTCAGCTCAGGCTGCTATAACAACACACCACAGACCGAGTGGCTTAAGCATCAGAAATGTGTTTTCTCCTGGATCTGGAGGCTGGAAGTCCAAGACCAAGGTGCTGGCAAAAAATTTGGTTTCTGGAGAGGGCTCTCATCCTGGCTTGTAGATGGCTATCTTCAATGTGTCCACATGACCTCTTCTTTGTGGGCCCAAGCAGGTGGGGAGTGAGGGGTGAAGGAAGATGGGGTGGGGGTAGAGTGAGAGAGCCAGAGATCTCTCTCCCTCTTCCAATCGGATCAGCGCCCCACCCTTATGATCTCATTTAGCCTTAATTACCTCCAAAACCCTATTTCCAAGTGCTCAGTAATGGCTTGTGAGGTTATTTATTTGTTTAGCCAGAATTACCACTGATGAACTAGGTGACGTTGGGCAAATGATCTAGCTATCAAATGGAGACAAACTAGCTTAAGTCTATTAAGCATTCATTACCTGTCAGGCGCGGTTCTAGCACATTCTGTGTGTCACCTCATGTACTCCTCCCAAGCCCTAGGAAGTAGGTCTAATTATTAGCCTATTTTCCAGGTGAGGAAACTGATGCACACGTGGTGAGGCAGATCACTCCTGATCGTGCAGCTAGAGAGGGGAAAAGCTGTAACGTGAGCACAGGCGCAGTGGTCCTGAGCCCCACCCCTACCTAGGCTAGTGCATGCCGGCAGCTTGACGGCTCAACAGATTGTAGCCATTCTTTGCGCCTCCCCCTTTGCCTCCTTCATCTCGTTGTCATCATCCTCATCACAGGCCCCTGCACAGAGTCTTCACGCGGCAAACCCAGGCGGGTCTTACAGGCAGGCAGCCATGTGCTATGGGATTACAGTTCCACACCTGCCATCTGCTTGTCTGGGTGACCTTAGACCTCTCTGTGCTACAGCTTCCTCTTCTTTCAAATACAAGTAATGCCTAATTCATAGGATGACTAGAGGGGTCAAATCAAATCAAATCCAATACATGGTGATTAAAGAACATTTTCTCATTGCAAAATGTGTAGAAATGTTTAGTCCTGGGTGGCAAGGAATGAGAATGGTCCTTATCTGGTAAGATTTTAATACCCAGCCCTAATGGCGACCATCCACGTACCAGGCACTGGGCCGGAGGCTTCACACACATTACTGTGAATCTTTACAGCAGCCCCGCTGAGCTCCCGTTTATATGGGGGAGTAGTAATCTGAAGCATTGAGGACTTAAACAAATTGCCGTAGATCCCACATAGGAAAGCAGTAAAGCCGTGCCTCATATTCTCATCCATCTGGCTCCAAAGCTTCCGTGTTTTATCTTAAAGAGAGAAATTCAACTCGGACCTGTGGTTTCTCTTCCATGACCCATTCGTGGACACGGGGGTGGGGGGAAGCAGGACATGGCGATTTTTGCTCCTTTTCAGATCCTGCAGAAAGGAACTGGTGAGAGTCCCAGCTGCTGGCCATATGACTGTCTTTGCAGAAGCTGTATGAGGTGTTTGCATAAATGTGCATTGCCTGATGCTGCTGCAGGGGATGGGGCTTGCGAAATGTGGGGGTATCTGAAATGTGGGGATGTCTCAAAGCAAAGGGAACATGCAGGGAAGGAGAGACAGGAGAACGAGCACCATTCCTCTGGGGGTGCTCCGAAGGTTCCTCTCCCCTTCCAGGAACCCCACTTTTGAAGCCTCAAGAAGATGAGGTGGGGCATCAGCAAGCCTGACAGGCTGCTCTCCAGAATCGCCTGATGAGTCTCGTCCACCATGTGGTCTACTCTGGGTCTGGTTAGGGTTGAACCCTGGCGGGCTGCACCGGAAGTCACACCTCCCCAAGCCCTGCGGAGAGCACAGGAGCTTGGTGAGCAGCAGACTTGGGTTTTAGCCTGGCTGACACTTTCTGCTTGTGGGCGACCTAAGGCAAGTCATTTTGGCCTGGGTTTCTTGATCCAGAAGACAGGGTGATTGCTTGATCAAGTTCAAGGAGATGGCGGGGTCAAGGTGTCTGGTGCCAAGCTCAGCACAGAACTGGGGCTCTCTGCGCATGGCCTCTTCCCAGCCTGCTTTCATTTGCTCTGTGGTGTGATTTCAGACCCGTGATGCCACACTTACACCAGGACCCAGGCCCTGCTGCCTGGGCCTCTTTCCCCGACTGGGGCCCCGGCAGGGTCTGTGGGGACCTGGGCTTCAGAACTGCAAATAGCAACCTCAGGAGACATGGGCGAAAGCCTGTCGCAGAGGAATGGGAGGTACCAATGCCAGGCTCCCCGATCCTCAAGAAGATGCTGGGTGGATTGAAGGGACTTTCACATTCTGTGGCTCTCAGAAAACAGAAAATGGATGTCTAAGGAAACAGGTATCTCTGAATCAACATTCTAAACAGAGGTTCTTACTCGTCAGATTCCCCAAGAAAATCTGATCACATAGCATCACACATGGATTGCTTCTGTTCATTCGTTCTTTCAAAATATATTCAGAATCCACCCCTTTCTTTCCACCTTTGTTGCTACCACCTGGGCCAAGTCCCCATCATCTCTTGCCTGGATTGCCACCACAGCCCCTGATGGGTCCATGTGCACTCATGAATCAGATCAGGTCCTTCCTCTGCTCAAAAACCTGCAATGGCTCCTCATTTCCTGTTTAGTATTGCAGACCGATTACTCTTCCAGCACTGCCAGCCTCGCTTACCCTGTCCTAATTGTTATTTCTCTCATACACTTACCACTTCTAATCCACTACAGCGCCCTCACTTACTGTGTTCATTTTTCGTCTCCTTCAGTAAATGTGCTCTCCAGAAGGGCAGTCTTGGGGGGAGACTGAAACGTGAAAAGACGGCGAGGAAGCACTATGTGAAGAGCTGGGAGAGATGCAGGTAAAGAATGGTGAGAGCGCGGAGAAGTGGAGGCTGCCTTGGAGGTAAAGGGGTGATGCTTTACATAGAGTGAACCTCGATGCTCCAACCATTTCATTATCATAGGTGGAAAGCATAACTCTTTGACCGAGGTTCAATATAGTTAAGTCATAAATTTCTAAAAAATCATGCCTCAGTATTTCTAGTGCTATGACTATATAAAACGTTGTTCACTGTTAAGCCAGGTAGTAAACTCTTGTTGAATTTCCTTCCTTATGTTAATAACTGCTTATCAAGTAGCTAATTATTGCCCTGTTTTTTTTAAATGTCTTTTTCTGTGCATCTCAAGTATTTTTGCCAGAAGCGTGAACTTTCTCTCAAGACATTCGAACACATTGGGTAGTTGATCAGTTTTTTTTTTTTTTAATAACTCCTGGAGACTTATATCTTCTGCTCTTGTGCTGGTTGTTCCCAAGATCCGTCACCTAGCTGTCGCACTGAGAATTTCCTTAGTCCTGTGTTACGTTACCTATTTCATGAATTTCATGTTGCTGTAGACAGAATGGTATCCTTCCAAATTCATATGTTGAAGCCCTAACCCCCGATGTGACTGTATTTGGAAATAAGGCTCATAGGAGGCAATTATAGTTAAGTGGAGTCATAAGGGTGGGATCCTAATCTGATAGGACTGGTGGCCTCATAAGAAGAGAGAGATCTTTCTCTTCCTGTGCACATACTGAGGAAAGGCCATATGAAGACACAGTGAGAAAGTGACTGTCTGCAAGCCAGGAAGAGAGCTCACAAGAAACCAAATCAGCTGGCACCTTGATCTTGGACTTCCGGCCTCCAGAACTATGAGAAAATAAACTTCCATTGTTTACGCCACCCAGTCTATGGTGTCTTGTTACAGCAGCCTGAGTAGGCTAGGACACGTGTCCCGCTCTTTCACGGCTTCCCCCCTTTTTGTGGTGGAGCACGTCCTTTAGTAGCTTCCTCAGACCTGGTTAATGGAAGTAAATTTTTTGACACCTCCCACATCTAAAATTGTTTTTAGTCTTTCCTCCTACTCAATTGATACTTTGTCGGCATATATAATTTTGGTTGGCAATCATTTTCCTTGAAATGTTGATGGCATTGTTCTGTCATTTTTACCTTCCAAATATTGAGAAATTCAGTGCCATTGTGATTCATGATTCTTGCATATGACCAGCCCTCACTCCCCTGCCCCCACCTCCCAGAAACATTAAGATCTCTTTAGCTCTGGGTTTTTTTGTTTGTTTGTTTGTTTGTTTTAAAAAATTCTTGATGGTGCGTCTTGGTGAGGACCTTTTATTCTTACCTTGAACTAGGTGTTCAGTGAGCCACTTCTATCTGGAAACTAATTTGATTGCATTCTGCCAAACATAATTGTATTATCTGATATAGTTTCTCTTTCTTTTTTCTCAATTCTTTCATTTTCTAAAAATCCTAATAATTTGATATCTTAAGTCCTGCATTAATACTCTTATTTCTTTGGCTTTTCTGTTTCTAGCTCTTTGTCTTTCTGTTATATTTTCCAAAAGGTTAACTCAATTATATCTTCCAACCCTTTACAGAATTTTTATTTGATGTAGGTTTTACTTTTTAAGCGCTCTATAAAAGACATCCTGTTCCTGAATGCAATACTTTCTTTTATCTCTCTAAGGATATTAATTAGTGTTTTTGAAGTCTCTGTTTCCTACACGTTCCTTTGTTCTGTTCACTGGTTTTAGTGCTTTCCTCAAAGGTCTGGTGATTCTTGTCTGCCTGTTCATTTTTAAGAACAAAGCACAGAAAAGCCAACTGGAAGCTTTGGAGGCAGGGGTGGGCCTTGTTGACTGGTGGGCTTCTTTACAGAGTTATGGCTGTTTCGCTGAGGAACCTCAAATGTGAGAGGCTGTAGTTATTTTTTATCTCAGACTAGTCAGTTTTCCCAGAGAGGCCTGCTCCACACTCACGCTCATGAAAGATGCTATCTGCCCCTGGGAGCCTAGAGGGGGAAGGGTCAGGGGTCCCACCATTTAGGATGCCGACTCCTACTCAATCCCCTGCTTGCAATATGGCACCACCCTCCCCTCATCTGTGCCTGGTTTCCTTGGGTGCCGACCCTCCCTGGTTCAGTTTCTTCAGAGACTAAGCGTTACCCTCTGCTAGCTCGTGGGGCGGGCGCCACGTGGAGGAGCATGATGAGGAAGGGCAGTTGGGGCTCTGACTGCTCGTTACATGGGTCTAGACCAGTCCTCTGATTTTAAGACACACCTTGCTCCCAACCCTTTGAGGTACCTGCAGCTTCACCTCCTGGGTCTTCTGGAATCTAGTTCCTGAATCAATTGGCTTTTTGAAACTGGCTTCCCCTAACGCCCACCCCGGCAGGCACTCACTGCTAAGTCAGTTACCATTGTCCATCCAGAACTTCATGGTCAGTATTTGTCTTTTGAAGCCTACCTCTCTCCCCTCAACTCTTTTTTTTTTTCATGCCTTCATTATTCTTTTACTGTCACTTTAGAAAGTATTGGAGAGAGAGAGAGAGAGAGAGAGAGAGAGAGAGAGAGAGAGAGAGGAGATAAACGCGTGTATTAATATTTCATTAATCTTTATTAGTATTAATCTTTATTAAAAGTTAGTTCACGCCTGTGCTTTTTGCTGGACCTCACACAGCCACACACACTTACCCAGACATCAGCAGTTCAGTGAAAGGAAGCTTCAAACTTGCCATCAGACGCCCTGTGCCCATGCAAATCAGTGAGCATCGGAATCAATGACTGTTAGCAACCTGGTGTCTGCAGCGTGAGCTAAAGTATTTGTAACACATGCATTTAGGAAGTATGCCTTGATTAATAATAATAATAATAATAATAATAATAATGTAATAAAAACTTGATTTACATTAGAACTATCACGACAACGTAATCGCTTTTGACTGTAAACAAAGCTCTTTCCTGATTTGGTGTCTTATAATCAGACAACCCATCCATCATTTGTCCAAAGAATGGAAGGAGCACCGTGTCTGACACCAGCAGGCTTGGGACAGACTCTCATCCTGGTCACTCGTGAGCCTCGAATTCTGACAGATTGCCCCGCCTCTGTGGAGCTGCACTCCCCTTGGGAGGTGGGGTCCGCCAGCCAGCCTCCTGTGTTGCTCCAATAATTTGAGTTCTTGCTCTAGTTCTCTGAAACCAATGAGAACCCAGAATACAGGTGTGTGCATGTGCGTGTGTGTGTGTGTGCGTGTGTGTGTGTGCACGCAGGGAAACCTGGCTCCTCCCTGGATCCTGAAGCCTCTGATCCTGGGGTGGGATCCTACCTCCCATGTTTCTGCTCTCCCTGTGGACCTCCAGCTCCCTAACCTGGATGCCACCAGGGTGCAAAGAACCAGTAACTTCTCCAGAAGCCTTTCGAAGACAAGGGTCTCTGTGAACTGCTGCTTCATGAGCTGCAGAAGGAAGAGTGGGGTGGGGGCTTTGTCCCACCCCGTGTTCAGACTGGATAAAATGACTGGGAGTTGTTAGCTCTAGAGAAGAGAAACGAAAGTGACATTTATAAAATGCCTACTGTGTGCTTAGCACACAGTAGGCGGTTTAAGCGTCCCCCAACACTAGGTGCGAGAGACTCTTACTATGTCCGTTTCACAGACCAGCCTCACAGAGGTCTTCGCCTCAGGAAAACTGAGTCTGAACCCAGGAGTGGAAAGTGGGGCGAGCTCCGGGCACATCGAGGGACTGCTGCTGGAAGGAAGGAAGGGGAGGTGTGTCCCGAGAAATGGCCCAAGCGTGCACTTTGGGGAGGCTGGAGAGTTTCCTGGAGGAGCCCGAACCAGGCACTTAGGGGTGCTGTTGTCCCCACCACGCGAGCAGCCACAGCACCTCCTGCTTGGCCTCGGAGGGAACCCCAAGAGGCAGGCTTGAAGCTTGGGGCTCCGCCCACTCCCCCCCCCTCCACCCCCACGGTGACAGTTCAGACCCCAGCGTCCAGGGAGACGCAGTGGAGGAGGATGAAGGATGCCTGGCGCCTGCCTCGGACAGGCCGGCCTTGACGGGGAACGAAGGAGGGGTTTGCTGCGTGCAGAACACACAAGGCCACGCAGAAGAGCTGGCCCCCTTTACATCTGGGCTGCTTTTCGGCTTAAGGATCGGGAAGGGTCGAAGGCTGGACCCCGGTCACGGCTGACTTGACGCCCCTCAGAATATTTGATAGGGTTCGCCTATTGCTCTCGCTCTCCCTTGAATTGTGACAAAAGGGAAATACTTATTACCAGGCAGACAGAGCCCCCGGGCCAGAGCCTGTCATCTCCGAGCTGCCTGTTAGCCCGGGCTGTGGAATTAAATGCAGTTTCATTTTTATCTATTTGCATGGAAGCTTTCCAGAGAAAACAACAATTTTAGTGACCTGCGCACTTTGTATCATGTTAATTAGGTTTGAAAACTCATATATTGTTTTCATAAGGGCTATTACATTTTCTCTAATTAAATTAAGGGAAAAATAAGGATGCACGGCAATAATATTTATTATTAATACCAGACTCCAGAGGCGCCCAGAAAGTTAAATCGGAGGTAAAAAAAAAAAAAAAATCCTTGAAGACAGCCCAGACTTCAAAAACAACGTGGATTATTCCAGGTTTTCGGCAAGTCATTATTCTGAAAGTTTTGCAAAAGTAGAAAGTGAAAAATGGACCCATTTAGGGGAGAGCAAGCTTCTGGTCCCAGTTCACACCAAGAGTTCTGGGACATTTACTACTGTTTCATTACAGAGATTTTCCCCGAATTGCAGCAACTTTGCTCCAAGGAGAACGTTTGACTTGGGTTTCACATGGACTCAAAGGTTGTCACTGGCCGCGATTTTCGTCCAGCCAGAGATGGGTTTCCATCCCAAGGGGTCTTGGTTTGAGGAAGTCGAGCCAGGCGGGCAGAGCAAAGGAGGTGACCCCTGGGAGAGAAAGTGTCACATTGGTGAGAGAAGGTGGTGACCTGGGATTGTTCAGCATAAACCTCTGTGACAGGAACTCCTTGCACCCCTCGGGCAGTTTCTTCTGGAACCTGGGCTGTGTTCAGGCCGGATTCTAATAAGGGGAAGGGAGAAAAGGGCGAGAAGGGAGAGGTGGGCCCATCTCCAGGCGGAACGCCCTTCCTTGAGCTCACAGCTGGAGTAGGCACTGTAGTTTGGGTCACCTGCCTTACACCCATTTCGCCTTCCTGATGGTACCCTGATTTCCTTTTGGGGCACCCCCTTTGGAATTCAGCCTTGGTGGCATACTAGATCCTGGCGTCTGCCCTCCCACTGCAGAAGCAGATGACTTCCAGAGGCCCCTCTGTCCCTCTCTCTCTGGGCTCTCTCTCCTGGGCCCTGAGCCCTTGGCTGGGCTCAAGG
>CM053509.1:5208383-5231544 GCA_028627145.1 Eidolon dupreanum
AACACTAACAGTGACTGGTCACCCATCGTGTTTGATATTTGTCATCGGGCAACCTCTGGTCTAGTGTGCTCCTGGCTCCTTAAGGTGATGCTGTTGCAGGTATGAACAGGTACACCCCTAAAACTTTAGGCCCCTTCTCGGGCAGTATTCACTCAAGGAGTCCCCTAACAGCTATTTTGAAATGGGCCAATGTCTACCTGGGATAGAGGGAAAATTTCTAAGACAGCTGGGCTTTTTCTAGATTAATTGCATTGATAAGGATCTGGGGAGCCCACTTTGTCATTCAAAGCTGATGCCAGCCTTCCATGTAAATCACAGCTGGTGGCCAGCCTGTTGGCACCACTACATCTATGCTGGCTGTGTGTGGCTGACACCCATTCTGGTTGGTTGGTGCCAATGTCATTCTGGCTGGGAAATATTTTGAACTCGACTTTAGCTGTTGACTGCTCTGACTGCATCCCGTCTCTGCCCCTGCCCCATCCTGTCTGCTCCAGGGACTGGATGGGCAAGAAGGGATGGTGAAGAACATCTCTAGCTTATCTCCCTGTCCGAGGCTGGGTCACTCTCTCCTCCTGCCTCAGCTCTGCAACTTCAGTGGCTCTCCTGGACTCGACAGAATTAAGTCCAGACTCCTTCACCAGGTGGATCAGGACCTCTTGCTTTCTTCCTCCACTTCACTCCACCTGCCCTCTTTCCGACTCCGTGACGAAGTGGCGGGAATCCCCACAAACACAGTTTTCCACCCCTTCCTCTGCATCCCGAGTCCCTCTTCCTGCAGCGCCCAATGTCCTGGCCACCTGCTGCTGAGGTCCTGCCTGCCCATCCCTCAGTGACCTGCTAAACCCAGCTCCTGCAAAAAGCCAGCCTGAGCATTCCAAGTGGGACAGATTCCTCCCTCCTCTTCCCTTCTCTCCCTTGGTGGCTTCCAGAGCTCTGATCAACTTGCTCGGTTCAAGTGCCTTGTGAGCTGAGTTAGGGCAGGGACTGAGACAGATGAAGTCTGTGGCTCCCACAGCATGTAGAACAGTGCCCAGCTCATGATAGATATGATAAATGGTTGGATTGGTTTATTTAGGGGCTGAAGGGCCTCCTAGCTCCAACGCGTTGGAATTTAATGTTCACCGAGCCCCCAGTTCTCAATCCAGAGTACCTGGACAGGTGGGAGGCAAGGCCCCAATGGCGATTCTCCTCTGAGATGACTACGCCGGGATGCTGCACGCAGGTGATTTCAGGAGCGGCACGTGGGGCAGTCGTGGACCTTGAAGTCAGATGGACATGGGCTCCTCCAACCTGTGAGCCGTGTGGCCTTGGGTAAGTCACTCAACCTTTCTGGGCCCCAGCTTCCTTATCCGCAACATAGAAATGATTATATCATGCCTTGTGTTCCTGAGGATTTAATGAGATAATATCTGCAAAGTGTCTCATCGGGGGAAGGCCTGGAAGATGTGCAATAATTGTTGGCCACAGGAAGCTGAAGAAGCTCTGGGCCCAGCATGCCCCTTCACGTAAGATTGATTAAGACTGTGGTTCTAGACATTAACCATGATCAGAACCACCTGGAGGCCAGGGAGAGCACAGGTAGCTGGGTCAGATGGCTTCTGATTCCTAAGGTCTGAGGTGGGACCTGAGAATTTGCATTTTTAGCAAGTTCCCAGGTGAGGCTGACACTGCGGGTCCAGGGACCACCCTTCGAGAACCAGTGCCTCAGGGGTTTACCAGGAGCATCACCCTGTATTCAGAACCTAGTCAAACAAATAGGTAACTCCCTAAGGGTTTGTATGGGAGGCATATTTTAACCACCTAGGATATTTGATAATGATGCAGAAACTCTGGGTATCAGCTTTATCCTAACACACCATTTCTCATCAGCAATGGATAATTATCTTACCCACCATGGTCCACAATTTCTGATGCTGATGCTCCGTGTTTGTCTAAAGATGTGTTAAATCTGCAGGTGTGGTGGTGGTAGTGCAGCATACAGATGGACCTAGTTGAAACTTAGTATCTGTCCTGGGAAAAGAATGACTGAGACCTGACTAGCTGTGTGACCCTGGGCATAGTACATGTAGTCTTTCTGAGATATCTTCACAGAGTGGGAGAAGATATTTGTGGTACATATAATCGACACAGGACTGGTAGCCAGAATATATAAAGAACCCTTACAAATCAACAAGAAAACGACAAGCAATTCAATAGGGAAAAAAGTCAGTGATTTCAACAAGGACTTCATGAAGGAAGACACACAAAGGGCTGATAAACACGTAAAAACCCGTTTCACTGAATTAGTTGTCGAGGAGATGCAAAATAAAACCACAGTGCAATCCAGCTACACCACCAGAATGGCTAAAATTTAAGACTGACAACGCCAAGTATTGGTCAAGACATAGAGCTACGAGAACTCTCATATATGGTGGCAGGAGTGGAGATTGGCCTCATTTGCTTTGGAAAACTGTGAGGCCTTATCTCCTAAAGTTCCATATACATAGGCCTTCTGTTCCAGCATTTCCACTCCTAGTATTTACTCAACAGGAATGTGTACGTGTGTCCGTCCGCCGAAGACAGGGTGGCATCCTTCATGACATCCCATACTTGGAAACAATACAGACGTCCATCAACTGATGACTGGGGAAGTAAAATGTGGCATATCCCTCCGATCTGGATGCCCTGCGTTTTATAGGTCTTATTGGTTGTTGAGTGGATTTACTCTGTTTTATGTCCTGGGGTGATGGCGAGTACAGAGTGGCCACTATAATCCATATTCCCTAGGCTCCCAGGCAAGAGTCTGACAAGTTCTTTCACATCTATCAGCTCGATGAATCATGTGAACAGCTGGGTGAGGTCAGAGACGTTCTCTCCGTTTCAGAGATGAGAAAACTGAGGTTTATAGAGGGTGCAATAACGTGCTCCGGGTCACCTGGATGGTTACGGGTCTGCGTCTCCAACTGGAACGTGAGCTGCTCAGGGATCGTGTGTCTCCACTCTCCTGTGGCCCAAGCACAGTGCTAGGCGCTTTGCAGGCAGTTAATAAATACGAGAATGAAATTGGTACGAAATCCTTGTGTGTGTGTGTGTGTGTGTGTGTGTGGCACACGTTGCGTGTGTGCACGCTGCTGGAGAGCACCCTGATCGTGTGGGTAAGGTCATTACAAACACAGCGTCACTATTGATTACAGCATGAAGGCCACTGGCAATGGCAGCCTTTCCCATCCTTCCTAGTTCAAGAATCCCACGGCTCCAAATGGCTCTGAGCCCTGTGTGTGTAGGGGGAGCGTGCGGAATGGCAGTCTTTTAAGCAACCAGGCACAGATGTCCACCCTCTCAAGCAAGCACGTACCCAAATGACTACCATCTGCCCCGCACGTTGCGAAGCACGTCCACGCACGCCGACTCACTTGGTCGTCCCTCAGACTCTGGCGGCGGCTTTGATTTATAGAGGTGAGCGTAAAGGCTCGCTGCATCTGAGCGATTTGCCCCGGCCCTCCCAGCTACTGCAGGGCAGAGGTGAGTCACAAACCCACGGCAGAAGCCTACACTGCACGAGGCTCACAGATTCTAGCCACTAGCCCCTTGCATTTGCTGGTCCTCCTGACAGACGCGCCCATCACCGCCCCACCTCTTCACCATTGCACTCCGTTCCCACCACAGCCAGTGCCCTGCACAGGTCTCTTCCAGGCTGTCCAGGTGTGGTGGCCTCAGAGACTATGCTCTTCTCTAGACACTTCTTTGGCCTGGACTCGCCACTTGATATGGTGGAGGGGCTTCCTTGCGCCCCATGGAGCCTGGGTCTGCTGTGCAGTGCACCAGCTCACCCTTGCCTCCTCCACTGCGCCTAGCATAGCGTCGCCCATGGCAGCCATGCAACAAATAGCTGCTGTCTTGGGTTGGGTTTCCTAGGAGCTGACCCTGAAACAAGGGCGTGAGTGTCACAGTTACTTGGGAGATGACCCCAGGAAGCACAGGGAAGGCAGTGGGGAAGCCGATGGCAGGTGCGTCGCCGGACAGGTTATCGCTGTGGGTCCCGACATACAATCCGCTGGGCACCTCTGGAGAGCGTAGACCACACCTCGGAGGTGGCCTATTGGTAGGGGGAGGGACTGGGGCCTTTCCTTCCACCTCCCACCCATCATCGGCTGAGGGCTCTCCAGGCACCATTACTCCCCTGGACGTCCATCTGCTCTACCTGGGCCACGAGAATCCCTCAGGTGGGGAGTCCCAGGCGCTTGCAGTACGACCCAGTTGGGATACACCGGAACTGAGAGTACTGAAGGAATGTGGGTGGGACACCAGTGTCTGTCACCCTTGGCAGATAAATGGTTTCAGAGAGTCATTACTGAATGCGCCGATGTTTAATTTTTAAATTTTGATCTTGTGATAAAAATGCACATAATGTACAATCTACTAAATTAACCATTTTCAAGGGTGCGGTTCGGTGGCTTTGAGTGCGTTCGCATGGTTGTACAGTCATCACCATCGTCACTCCTTCCAAGGAGAAGCTCTGTACCCATCAAACACGAACTCGCATTTCCTCCCCCCGCCCTCCGCCTGTGGTAACCTCCGTTCTACTTTGTCTCTGTCGATCTAGCTATTCTATGTACCTCATATAAATGGAATCATGCAGTATTTGTTCTTTTGTGTCTGGCTTAGATACATTAAATTTGAAAATGCACATATCTTTTAACCCAGAAATTACAACTCTGTGAATGTGCTTTACAAGAAAAAGAAAAGCAGCAGTACTAAATGACATGTGTCTCAAGGGTTTTTATTGTAGCAATTTGAGTCAAGGTTAAAAAAAAACTGAAATCGCATCCATCAAAAGAGACTACAGGTTGAATAAATAATTTTACATCCATATTCTGGGATATTATGCAGCTATTAAACAGAATGAGTAGATTCATATGTGTCAGCCTGGAGTAATGGCCAAGATATACAAGTTTTAAGCAAAAAAAGGCAAGTCACAAGTAGTGTTATAGAACGATATTATTTTGTTTAATTTTTTTTTAAAAATTAAAGAAATGCAGAATACTATATGTGTGCAGTGCACATGTACCTGTGTGTTATGTGAGAAAGTAGAAATTATGTTAGAATATGCCCTGGGAGCGGGAATCCAGAGGACGTGAGGCTTAACTTTTTCTTTGTTCAACTTACAACATTACTGTCTATCACTTCTGAAATAAAAATAATAATAATTAAAAAGAGCATATCATGACCCAGTAATTCTACTCTTGGTTATATATGCAAATGAAATGAGTCCTTATATTCATCAAAAGATAGTTGGAAAAATGCTCAAAGGAATATTATGTGCGCTAGCTAAATGTCCATTAACAGTAGCATGGATAAATAATTAGTGGTGTGGTCACCCAGTGGAATGCTACACAGCAAGGAAGAAGAATAAACTGCTGGTGCATGCAACAGTGACGCTCAAGAACCAGTGAAACTCATCTGCGGTGTGAAAGATCAGGACAGTCTTTAGATGGATCGTGAGGAGAAGGGGGGAAAAGGGGGAGAAAGGGGGGTACTGAGTGGTGATTCTGTGGATATATGTCTACGTACAAATCCGTCATAAGCTGATAGATGTGTGCACGTTGATAATATGCACATATATTATTAAATAAGAAAAATATCTCGGTAAATAAGAAAAAAATTAATAATTAGGAGAGGAAATATGCAGGGAGGAAGATAGGGTGGGAAGGAAGGAAGGAAGGAAGGAAGGAAGGGAGGGAGGGAGGGAGGGAGGGAGGAAGGAAGGAAGGAGGGAAGGAAGGAAGGAAGGGAAAGAGAGAAGGAGGGAGGGAGAAAGGGAAAGAAGGACGGAGGATCAAACAGGAAAAAGTGACTGAGCGGTGTCTTCGCGGGGCTCTCTCTAGGAGAGGAGTGACAAATACAGAAGCAAGAAGGAGACCGGAAACATCAGCCTGGGGTGATGAGGGAAGACATCCCTCTACCCCAATTGCTCTGCATTTCAACGGGGGACCTAGTCGATGGGAAGTGCCGTACATGGCGGCGGTGCGCACTAGGCTTTGGGGTCACACAGAATCCTGGCTCTGAGGTCCCCTGGCTGGTGCCCTGGCGCAGGGCTCGTGGCCTCTGTGCTGTGACAG
This sequence comes from Eidolon dupreanum, assembly GCA_028627145.1. Classification (NCBI taxonomy): domain Eukaryota; kingdom Metazoa; phylum Chordata; class Mammalia; order Chiroptera; family Pteropodidae; genus Eidolon; species Eidolon dupreanum. Next base: position 5,214,482 of record CM053509.1, read on the forward strand.
ACCCTCCGTAAGGCCGGCGGGCGATGCCAGACGTCTGCGTCTGTGCCCGGCTGGCTGTAGACCTTCCACGTGGTCTCCCTTCCCCTCTGCTTGGCAGAATGAGAGAGCAGAGTGATCTGTTAAGTTTCTGGACAGAGGGCTTTTGACAGGTGAAAGCATTTGAGAAAGAAAATCCTCCTTGCAATAGAACGGATGGTCGGAAATTTCTTTAAAAAAAAAAAAAAAAGTCAAGCTTCCAACTAATGTGAGCCTCGGGTGAAATTTAAGCATTTCTCTGATTATGTATCTAATATTGACCAGAAAGGGGAGGGGTGGGAGTAGATAAAAGACACTTCTTACTCAAAATTCACTCTTTCCCTTTTCCATATGCTGTGTTTATGATTATGGGTTTTAGAGCATTTTTCTTCTTGTATTTCAGAAAATACCGCATTTATTCACATAATTCACCCTCCTGTACCCCCCTTTCCCTGATATTTTGCTGCAGAGGAGGAAGGGAAGGGATCGTATGAGCTTCTGGGGGCTGGTCTGCCGTCTCCCTGGCAAACATCTTAATGCCCCGAGAGCTTTCTGAGGCCCCGGGGCTCACAAGGAGTCACCCAGAAATCAGCAGCCAGTTTTTCCAGAAATCTCCGTGTCTGTGAAATCTCACTCTGTCGTGTGAAAAAAAAAAAAAAAAAGACTGCTAAAAGAGTAGGCATGTGCGTGTGTGTGCGTGCGTGTGTGTGCGTGTGTGTGGGTGGGTGTAGGGAGGAGGAGTGGAGCAGGAAAACTGGAAGGCTGTGGAGAGGAGAGATTTGGGGGGATCCTGGGGTAGTGTCCGTCTTTCAGAGTGCCTTCCTTTGGGTCTTTAGGTTCAGGCTGCTGTTGGGGAGTCTCCTGTGAGTTCTCACCCAATATTAATTGAAGGCTCCGTGGTTGGAGGCCGGCGAAGGAGGACACCCCTAAGAATGGCGAGTGAATCACAGTGAAGAAACGGCGGACTGCCAAGGTTAAATGACTCCCCAGCTGGTCCAGTTTCACATGATAACCAGTGACGGAGCCAGCACTAATACCTGGGTCTTCAATCAGAATCAGCCCAGGTTCCCAGCCGCTGTCTATTACACTGTATGATGGAAACTATTTTCAGTGTCCTCCATTAATTCTCACAAGCCATGTTAAAGGCGGCAAACTCACTCTTTGGGGGTAAAAGTGAGAAACATGAGCTGCGTGGTTAAAAACACAAACGTCGGTGGAGCCCAGGAACACATCTCTGTTTACCTGAACAAAAACACGGTAAACGTATGTAAGACTAAATGTATTTAAAGTGTATATACATGATATACATTAATGCTTAGACATAAAGAAAAATGACTACTGTTTTCCACTGACACAGGATGCTGGCAGTGCTTACCTAGTCACAGTAGGTATGAAGGGTAGAATTGGAAGGCATATTTTTTTTTTATTTTGGGTGGTGGTGGTGTTGTTGTTTTACTTTTCATTGTGGAGAATTTAAAATATACACAAAAGTAGGCAGAATAGTATAATGAATCATTATGTACCCATCACTTAGCCCCAATATTCATCAGCCTAAAGTCATTTCTGTCTCATCCCTTCTCTCATCTACTCCCTCTTTTGTATTCTTTGGAAGCAAACATTACAGACGTCAGAACATTTCCTCGTTACCTATTTGAAGCATTAAAAAAGAAAAAAGAATAGTGAGTGCAGTTTGGGCAGTACTTGTGGATTACAGTGTCACATGTAGTGTGGGGTCATGGCTAAGGGCTCATGGGAGGAGGAACCCTGTGGGAAGTTGGGGTGCTCTGCATAAAAGTGGCAGAGATGGTGCAATGTAGACGCTCCATTTATACAGGGTATTAACTTAGGCAAAGACCTCAAAACACAAGACTCAGAGAGAATTCCTCCTGGTTACTTCTCTCCACTGGCAGGTAGAAAGATTCCTTGGGGTCACGGCATCTGACTCTCCTGCTGGGTGGCTCTTATCATGTTTCCTGGGCTCTTGGGATGTGGGTCTATCACCATTTGCACCCTCATAATTGTTTACATGTCTCTCTCCTCTAGAAAACGATCATTTGAAAGCAAGACGTAGGGCTTCTCCATCTCCCTGTCCCTGGGATCAGGTGCTAGATGGAATACATAACATGTGCTCAATGAACAATTGCTACTCAGTGAATGGAAGAGAGAATGAATGAAGTCATAGGCCGGCATGGGTCCCACTGTGCCCGAGATCAAACAGTGCTACTAAGGATAGCAGGATGGCCAGACAAGTTAGTGGCAGGTTAGAGGAGGACGTTTAATGATGAGCCCCGTTCTCTCCTTGGCTACACCTACCAACCACCCAAGGAGAAGGTGCCATTATCCCCAGCATACAGAGGAGAAAACTGAGGCTCAGAGAAGCTAGGGGTCTGGCCCGAGGTCATACATGATGAGTAAGGTGTACAGCTGGCATTGGACCTGGGCTGTCAGACTGCAAAGCCCCGCCTCTCTCTACCCTGCAGAGGCTCACTGAAGACCTATGGTCTCATTCAACCAACTCAAGAATGCTTGTCCAGGGAGAAGAACCTGTTGTCTCCAGGACACAGTCTGGCCACCTGCGAGGCAGGTTCTTGAACTGGACCGTCCTGTCGAGGGATGAGATCCCGGCAGCCCAGAGGGGGCGATTCAGCAGTAGGGTCGGGTGACCGCTTGGGGCCGTCTGGCCCTTGTCCCCCTCACACGTACATCACCTACGCTGCTCCCACAGCAGGCTTCGGTCTCCCCGGGACCGACCTCACCATCATGTCCCGCTGCCCGTGGCGATGACCACCCTCATGGTTCGCCCTGGGTGGGTGATCTCCGCAGGGCCCCGTGAAACTGGGGGTGGGGGGTGGGGCATTAGGAACACCTGGGAAAACAGAGCGCAGAGGTCAGACCCTCCCCGAGGTCACGGGGCAGTGGTCTCGTGGCTGCCCCCAGACTCAGGTTTAACTTTCCAGGAAGATTTGGTGTTAAAATGTTTAAGGCCCTCCCTGCCAGGACCTGGTGCAGGCAGGTGATACTGGGCCCAGTCGTTTCGCACAAGGTCAGAAAGCTGCTTGGAAGATGGACGCTGTCCCCATCCGAGCAAGAGCAAGAAAACCGCCATCCCTGTGCCTGGGTGCATTTCCAGAACATTCGCTGACCTCACCTCACAGGACAGTTCCGCTCAGATGCTGCACACGTGCCAGGCCCTGCACACAGTCAAGGACCTCCAGGCTCCAGATGAGGGGGCAGTAGCCAGAAACATCGAGTGACCCAGCTATGTCCCCCAGCCACGCCACCCAGCCAGGCCCAGGCAGAGACATCCTTTCTGGCCCAGCTCTGACCTCCAGCTTCTAACAGACCAGCTCCTCAGTCTCATGACAGAAGACTCTCAGCCCGGGTGAGCTGGGGACACTATGTTCTGTTGCTGGAAAGGAAGCAGCAGTAAAATGGTCTCCAAATGGTCCCCTCCAAGCTGGCAATGGCGTCCAGAAAGGTGGGCAGCCTGAGGCCCTGGCATGCCTATGGGCACAGGAATGCCCATCATGGAAATGCCCAGACTGGTGGACTCTGTAAGGAGACAGAGGTGCTTCATAGGCAGATACCACACCTGGATACACGTATTTTCCTTACCTGGCCCGAGCGCCTCCTCCATGGAGGAGCCATGAGGAGAGGATCTGAGGCACCCAAGCAGAAATGGGGCGATCATGCTTCAGCTGTGGAGATGTGTGTGAGAGGCTGTCTCTATGTGGCATTAAATTAAAAGGTATTTATAAATTGCCCAGCGCAGGGCTTGGCACATAGGCAATGATCTCGAATATGCATTTCTCCCCTTCTGTCCCCAGCAGGAATTGGACCCAGGAATCAGGTCACAAAGGGCGAAGTCTGAGAAGCTGAGCCCTGAGCGTGGTGCTGCCCCCACAAGCCAGCTGCGCCCAGATGTTTTGCCTCTACCTCAGGATTGTTCTGTGCTAAATCCTCTTGCTGTAAAGAGGCATCGTGTGGCGAGAAGCCCCCGGCTGGAGTTGTTATGAGCGGGGAGGAGGGACCCACTTAGCCTGCGGAGGCCCCTCTGATAAAAGCAAGGGTGGGTGTCAAGAGCCCCTCTGTCTGTTGGTGGTCCGAGCCTTCTGCTAATTACCCACCTTCCAGGGGCTTCTCTCCTCTGGTTTGGGGATTTGGGATATGGAGGGGGAAAGCAAGGGCTGCTAATTGGTGTCTTCCCAATAACCCTCCGATTAGGTCTGGGGATTACAGTAAGGAGGTGAGGAGGTAATACCCAAAATAAACATGAGGACCCTCCCTAAGTGCATTCCTGCCAGCAAGTTAAATAATCCGCCCCTGGAGCCTGTTCCTAAAAGATTTAAATACTAATTCAGGGACGGGGGTGGGTGGGGAGCGTAGTAGATTTCTACCGATTCTGACTTCTTCTGACATCTTTTAAAGGCTTCATTACTGCGTTGTTTGATTCCCTTTGACGATTGTCAAGTTAGGTTTACTAAAAACTGGAGAAGACTTTGTTCCGGGGTGGGAGGGGAAAGGGGGCCGTTGGATTGGAAACATGAGTCGCCCCCAGCTTGTCCATCTACCCTGGCATCGTTTTATTTCTGCTTTTCCGAGAGGCTCCGACTAATCAATTCCAGAGGCTGGGCCGGGAAAACCTTGGCCAAGGGGCCTCCTCCTTGGCTATCGCCTTGAATATTTTATGCAGCTAATAGAGTTGTGATGGGGCCCAAAATGTGGGCACTTGGAAATCTACGGGGTCCTGTTCGAATTTGTGTTCTGATGGATATCACCCGCCCCCTGAGAGCTGTTCTCTGGAGGCCCTCGGAGCAAACGTGAACGTGCAGGCTTCAGGGGAAGAGAAAGTCTTAAAACTGGCTGATCGTCAGCGACTACATTTATTGAGCATTTACTGTGTGCCTGGTGCTGCATTAGGTGCCTGCATTCACCTTCTCGTTTAACCCTTGATGACTCACAGTCTGGTCAGGAAGGACCTACCATTGTCCCCTTTCCCAGATGAGGTCACCCAGGCTCCCAGATGCCTGCCTGCTCAGGGGCCTGCCCAGGCAGTAAGTGGTGGGTTAGCACTGCCTTGCTCCATCTCAGGTAAAAGTCAGGTGAGAGGAATCGTCTCCTCCTGGGCGCGTCTGCCGAAGGAACTTCATGCTGCACCGTGTTGGCCTCATTGGGGTCTCCAGGCCATGCTCTGGAGATAAACGTGGAAGTGACATTTTCTGAGTAAGGCACAGAGTCCTGGAATGACAGAAGCGTGGGCTGCGCCCCCGTCACAATCTGCTCGCCGAGCGGTCAGTTTGTGTCCATTCGCTGCCCTCCAGCGACAAGCCTCTCATGTCTCTGGAAGGCGGGTGGGTATGCCATCCGAGGGCGGTGAAGGCCGATGGAGGCTCTTTCTGAGCTGAGGTCTGAGTCGGGTAGGTTCTCCCGGCCTCAGAGGAAGTGCAGCTCTGCTCTGCCCCACGATCTGTCTCAGTCCTTCAGAAAGCAAAAGTTGTTCCTGAAACTCCACAAACCACCTCCTCTTATTTTGTCCTTTTTCCTTTAAGCCAATAACAGCAGAAAGCTGAGAAGAAAACCGGCTTTTCTGTGTGACTCACGTGAAAACCACTTTTGAAGTAGCTTTAAATATGCTGTCCTTCCCCTTACCACTGTGCCCTCGGGACATAGAAGTACAGTACAGGCATAATCGGTGCTGCCCGGGAATGCACTGCAATGACCAGATTTTTCCAGGACCTAGAGGCTGACCACTTAGTCTTCGTGACCCTGGACTAGTTATTTCCCCTCTCTGAAACTCTACAAAATGACATTAGTATCTCCTCTCTTGGGGCCACGTGACGGTCAAATGGAAGAAGTCATGAAAGGCCAAGCGTTGCATAGAAGTTGCAAGAATTGTCACCAGCATGCGAACATGGACGCTTGGGGTTCCCGAGACTCTCGGGATACCCGGCATATAGTGCTGCTTAGCTTGTCCACGTTTGTCGAGTGCAAGGATAAAGTGACATATACACTTCCTTGCTAGCAAGCCAGGACACAATTGCAGGTTAGATGAATACGCTTGAATAGCTGCTCTGTGATCTTAGCGAATTCATGTGGCCTTCCTAAGACTTCAGTTTCTTCATCTTACATTGGGAAAGTATTGTCGCCTTGAAGCATTAGGGCAATGACACATGGGAGAGAGCCAGGGCCCGGCACACAATAGGCGCCTGATGGATCACTGCTGGCTGTCTTCTCTCCCCTCCCTTTTCTCGCCTCTGTTTGAAGATGAAAGCATCGCAGCTGCTGCGACATAAAATTCAACTGATTTTTTTTTTTTATTAGCATTTAGCAAAGAGGTGAGAAGTGACCTTGCAGAAATACTGTAATCGGAACATTGTGCCTCTTAATAAATTTGGGGCAATGTGTGTCATTCCACATTCTGTGGAAATAATTGTTTTCCAAGTGGCTTGTTCCTCAGGTAACCCGATGTTGACTGCAATAATGCAATTTTCATATCGAAATGTTGTTCTAGAGGGAGGGTGTCTATTTTACTTAGTCTCGTTGAAACCCAATCTACAGGAAAGGACTTTATAACAGAATTGGAGGTTAAATTTCATTTGCTGATTTAATAAAAACTAACAGGATGGATTTGGGGATATTTCATTAATCTTTCTTTCCTTTCAGTGCAAAGGAAATTAAGTTCACTCTAGTTCAAACTTTGTTTCACTCTTTACAATAGGCTGCCAACGTCCACTTTCTCTCTGGCAAGTTAAAACCTAATTAGTCACAGAAAATTCTTCCCTGACCCTGTCACCGTGAGCAGGAAAACACTGAGCAGCATGCATGGAGCCGCACATGCGCCTGTGCACACGCATGAGTGTGCACACACACACACACACACACACACATGCACATGCACCCCTGTCATCCTCTGTTGAGCCTTGTTTATACTGTCAGTGGCTTTTAAAACCTGGTGTGGTGACCTTTCCAAAAAGGTATTGACGGGGCGTGAGTTTTGCAGACGCTCCTTGCTAGGATGTCGTCCAGTGACTATTCAAGCATCTTAGGGGTGTGTTGCTTCACTTGCAGAATGGCCCAGGATGCTTTTGAAGTGGTAAACGAATACCATTTCAATTATAGGCGCCCTATCCAGCAATCAGGCTTTTAAATGTAAACTCTGTATTTTCACTCTGCGGAGCAATTTGCAGGAGAAAGATGCATGGCAGTGAAGGTACCAGGGACAAGGGCTGGAGCTCCGGGAAGCCCACGTTTGCACCCTGCCTCTGCTGGTTATTGGCTGTGTGACTTTGGGTAAGCAACGTAACCTCTCTGAGCCTATGTTTTCTCTTCTGTAAAATGAGAATAAATAATCCCTGGTCTACCTGCCTCAGAGAGAGAGATGTGAGGATCCAAGATGACCCCCCAGGGTTCGGTCTAGTGGCCACCTCCCAGAGCGGTCAGCCCAGACCCCCCTTTCCTCTCGTCACAGTGCTCTCTGTGTGCCCTTCACGCAGTTCTAGTTATACAGCGTTGGCTGATGTCCGTTGGCTGCCTGTCCCTCATCCCTGTGGAGGAGCTCCAGAAAGGTGGGTGCTCTGTCTGTGTCCCACTGTGTACCGGCGCCTAGCCCTGTGGCCGGAACATGGGGGACCCCCAACAGGTGTTGGGCGAATGAGTCAATGCGTGCACAGGAACACCCTTTTAAACAATGGCGTGCTGAAGTGACATCACATCACTGGCCCAGAGAGATATAACCGTACAAATGTGATAGTATTTATGGCAAATTCGCACCCAGTGCTTCTGGGTCCTCTGGAACCGGCAGCTGAGTGCCCTCAGCGCTTTCTAGATCAGTGCGTGCTCAGAGCTTTCAAGTCTCTAAAGGTAGGTGACCTTCCTTGCGTTTACAAGGCTTCCAGGCTAGAAGCCATTCCTGCTTGAGGCGGGTGGCATTTCTTGCATGTGGATGTGCTTTGTAATGTGGGAAGTGTCCCACCCGTGGATGTTTCAGAATCCCATTCTAAACAGCGTGCAGGTCGGACACAGGTCTGTGGGACAGCTTCTGGGCCTGTCACATCAGCCTTCCTGAAGGAGGCACAGTGGAAAGTGGAGAAAGACCAGTCCAGGCGGACCCTCTGCTTGCCCTTTACAAACGATGTGGGCTGGGCAGATTGTTTCATCCCCCGAGCCTCAGTTTCCTCATCTATAAATTGGGGACCATAATCACACTGGCTGTTACGCCAAATGATGTGTGACAAACTCCTCCACCTGAGCAGTGGAGGTATCCCTAAGCTCTCCCCGTGGCACAAGTCCGCTCAGCCTCGGTGGCCCCAGTGGGGGTTCTGATCCAAACGATCTGGTCCGCCAGTTGGACTGGGTCCTCTCCAGCCTTCCCCCTGCCACTCACCCACAGAGTCCACCCAAGGCGCCACCCTGTCTGATAATTTATCATCATGGGGGAGGGGACCTGGACGTAACCACGGTCACCCTGCAGCATTTGGCGTCCCCACGTCTTTGCTTGGAACATTTGCCTTCTGCCCCCTGCTTTACTAGGAGCCGATCTCGCAGCTGTGTGTCGGGCTGAGCAGAAGACCAGGGCCTTGGTGGACAGCCAAGGCATTTTCTCCTCATTTGACAAGTGGGCCTAAATGTGCCTGTGGCCCTGTCTGTCCCACAGGGCCACACGGGAGGAATAAAATGGACGAGCACAAGTGAAAATATTTTTCAACAGAGCTGCACAAGTCACATTAAGAGTTCTGGTTCCTTAGCTGTTCTTCTGGGGGCCCGTGGTGCTGCAGTAGGCATGGGGGTGAGGGCAGGGAGCAGTACGTGAAGGAATGATGAATAATAGAGTGTGCTGATAGGGACGTTATTACTGAGCATTTATTATAGGCCGGGCACCGGGCTGAGTTCTTACTGCAGCCCCTCCTCATAAGGGGAACGTACCAGCATCCCTACGGGCATCGTACAGATCAGGGTGCTGAGGCTCAGAGGTCACAGGGGTTGGAAGGCAGAATGCCAGGGCTTGAACTCTGGTGCCTGTGACTGGGCCGCGTGGGTCAATGAACGTGGCGATGCCAAGCGGGGGGGGGGGGCAAGAAGCACCCTGAGTTACAGAGCTTTAGCTTGGTCTTGAAGGAGGAGGGGAGTCGATGCATAAGGAAGATGGGGAAGGCCGTTTCAGGTGCGTGCAGACGGGCAGGTTCGTGGGAAAGGTACGTGGCTGGAGTGGTCAGGGAGCCTGCCCAGAAGAGGCGAGGCTTGAGCTGGACTTAGGAGTTGACCAAAGAGAAGCACCTGGGTGGATGGCAGGGGAGGTCCTAGGAGACAAGGGTTGGCCTGGCCTCCCCAGCAGAGAGATGAGAGCAAGGAGCAAGACGGAGAGGCCAAGGCTCTGAGAGGCCCAACACTGGCCCAGGGTCCCAGCCAGCGGGAGGCAGCTCTGAGTTTGGAATCCAAGGTGGCTGAGCCCAGGTCACCCCACTCCACATGCCGAGGGGCCCTTTCGTTCCCTGCCCATCTCCCCTCCCTGGGTGAGAGCTGACTGACCGGAGGGTCCTCAGGGGTCAGGAAGGATTCGACTGAATAGAGGGTCCCCAAGTGCCAAGCCTCAAACATAGAAGGCCCACTTCTGTCTCATTATAGAATCTTTTTTCTGCCCCTCACTGTTCTGGGGGGCGGGTGTGACCTGCCCACAGACCCACAGTGAGGCAGAGTCTGCTGGTGCTCCCAGGCCCGGGCCCCTTCCATGGACTTGCTTGTGCCCCCTCACAGACGTGAGGGGGTGCTCCAGGAAGAGGCTCCCTGTCCCCTCCCCTCCAATCCGCTGCTGCCACCTTTGTCCAGACTTCATCCTTCCACCTACTGTGACCGAGGGAAAGGATGGACGAACAGGGAGCTACGAGCGGAGCCAGTCACTGGGGTAGACTGGACGGGATGACAAAGCAGAGGTCATACTCTGTTCCTCCTGGCTCCCGGTCCTGTGGAACACGAGGTGGCCTTGGAATCCTTCTCAACCCAGGGCACTGACAACAGACAACACAGCAGCGTCGTGTCACTTGGAAGATGCCAGGCGCCATTCTAAGTGACTGAAGTGGCACGTACGCATGCGCAGTAACCCTGAGGCAGGTACGGGGTCGTCCCCATTGCCGGGATGAAGTGGCGCAAACGCATGCGCAGTAACCCTGAGCCAGGTACGGCATCATCCCCATCGCGAGGGATGAGGAATGAGGAGTGCAAGGCGCAGGATGTTAAGTAACCTCCCCTGTGTGGCCCGGGCTGGGACCTGGGCACAGGTGGCGGGGCTCTAGGGTCTTGTCTCCTAACCACTTCACCAGAGGCCTCACCAGAGTGAGTGACAGACGAGCGACGGGCAGTGTATTGGTCACACCTGGATTGATCTGGTGCATCCTGAGTTTTGTGTTTCCCTGGACCCACCTGCCTCCTCCCTCTGCAGTGTCAGCTCCCAGGGGTCTGTGTGTGTCCCTACAATCTGCCTCCTTCACGGTCGAGTCCCTGGGCCTGGGACACTGCTGGGCCCGTGCCCGGGAAGGACTCCGGACCCCTGGTGGGCATGAAGCGTGAGCCCGCCTGGCCTTTCCCATTGGCGCCCTGCGGAGCGCATGGTGAGCCAGAGCACAAAGTCACTTTTTCGGCTGGGTTAGCAATCAGCCTCCCGCCCTTGTGCAGCTGCAGCCGCCTGGCCTTTCCCTCTGGTCCACCTCGTCCTCCTCATGTCCCCATTTCTGGCAAAGAGGGAGCCACTCCCCTGGTCACATAGGCTAGGAGAGGGGACATGAGGACCTATCCCCTCCTTCCTTCTATCCCACACCGAGGGTGTGACTTCTGATTCTTGTTTGTCACGGGAATCTTGTGCCAATTCAAATGTTTCTGCTTGAAGGTCCTTAAGTACTGTCTCTTGCAATAATACCCACCCCTCACCACCAGGCCTTTGATTCATCTGACACATAGCTTCTTCCAGGAAGTCCTCCAGAATGCCCGTGAGGTCCCCATCTCTTGCTCATTGTGGTGGTGTCTGTCATACTCGTTCTGTACTGTTTGAGCCACTGTTAACTGGAGAGCTGCCCACCCTGGACTGTGAGCCCTGGAGGGCCGGCGCCTCCTCTCGTTCTTGGCTGCGCCCTGTGGTAAAGTGTGCAATTCACCCTTGTTTAGTGGATGAATAGGTGAACGAATCCTTCTGGGGCACAAACAGATCACAGTTCAAGCCCACTCTGTGCTCACCCGTGCTCCCACTGAGTAGGACTGTGACAGGAGCCATGGTCCACCACTGCCACCTTCTCGTTGTCCATCAGACGCAAGGCCCCACGATGGGGAAGGACTGGGCCGCAAAATAATAGGACTTGACCAGCTGACCTGCTGGCCGCGGGCATCTGAGGAGTCACCTCGCTGAAACGAACGAGGCCTTGGTGGATTGGAGTTGCCCGGGGAACTTGATAAGTGGGGGCTCGCTCCCCATGTCTGCAGGAGGACACACAGCTGGGGAAGGTCTTCGCATTCCGCCACTCTCTAGATTTGATTATAGCTGATAGCAATCACAGAGGAACCGCTGAGCCAAGGACAGCAACGCCAGGAGCGGCCTAATTCAATAGTCTGAGGCTCGGGCGTTGTTGATCCGTCTCAGGTACTGCCGAGCCCAGTCGGGAGGGAGGGTCTCTGCACTCCGAGACAGGCGCTGCTTTTATCCAAGGGCCCATTGGCAGGGCCTTGGCACTGCAGGGGACAGGCGCTGGATCTCGCCAGAACTGTCCAGGCCGGCTGCTTGTGAAGGTGAGCTTCTCTTCAGGGACAGTCACCCTCTTCTCGCTTCTTGCTTTCACTCTAAGGAGGGTCCCCTGCCTTCCTGCTGGTTCCCTGAATGACCCACCCACCTCCCACTCAGCCCCCCGCAAAGACCTGCCAACCCACTCACAGGGTTGGGATCCAGCTGGCCAGGGGTCCTCGTAGGAAAGACCCTGGTGTTTCCTGCCTCACTCAGCAGCCTAGGTAGGAGGAGACTCAGCCAAGGTCCCAGAGTCGGGTCTAAGGAGCCCAGGGATGGACCAAGGGGCTGCCCAACCCGCGAAGTGCATCGCTAGTTCCCTACCCATGGGGGCTCCTTCATTTTCAAGATTCATTGAAAACGTGACTCCTCAGCAAAGCCTTTCCGGCTCCCCCAGGCTGTGCCGCTCTCCCCTCTGCCCCCATCTCAGTCCCAAGTCACAGATGCCTCAACAGGGGGCCCAGCCTGGTTCTCTCGGCGGGGATCCTATGCAGGCCTCCCGTGAGCCAGCCTGGGAAGCCAGGAGCGGCCAGGGCTGGCCCCGGCTGCCGCCCATGTGGACCACAGACTGGTGAGCCTGTGGGCGTTTATGTGGCTTCAGGCTGGGGCCCTTCCCACATACACACACGTACAAGAGTCTTCAGCTCCGCTCACCTCAACGCGGACACTCCGGCCAGAGCGCCCATCCCCCCAGGTGAGATGGGATGCTGGAAGGAGGGGACACACCTCCTTCTCTGAGCAGTGCTATTACTCAGTGACACCATTGGACTCTCCCAGGTAGGCCCGTACTCAGCAGGCTGGACCTAGGCTTTCGCATCAGCCTTTACTAGGCACCTGCTATATACTCTTCGCCCTGAGTTTAGATCCACAGGGACGTACTCGCATAAGACGGACAAAGACATGGATTTGAGAAAAGTGGAAATTTGTTGGTTTTGCAGATTTCTGCCTAATTCAAAGGTCTAACAGCCAATCCTCGAAACATTTTAAGAGAGAATGTTGAAAATATCAAGGTTAAATGTGACAAATATTATAGTAATTTAACCTCTTTTAATGCCATCTAAACAAGTTTTTGGAAAAGGAAATTAGGGGGAAATGCCTTTTTTGCGTGCTCATATGCTGATGATAAACATAAGCTGAAAAAAAATCTAGACGTTTATACATATGATGAAAATACAAACACGTGTGCATTGGTGTATAGATGTAACTTCCAAGAGATAACCTTCTACATGAATCTCACCAGGAAGCATGTCTGCAGTGTCTTCGTGCATATAATGTGCACGTGCATTTATGTGGCGCCAAGAATGGAAACTAGAAAAAGTTCTTCCAAGAACCCTGCCCCAGGTTCAGAGATTTCTAGCATGCTTGAAACACATAAAGTTGATATCATAGCATAGATTCCAATGAAAACACAAGTTAAGAAAAAAAAGAATATCCTAAAAATCCAATTGGCTGAAGAAGGCTTCAGCTCTATCACGTACAGGCCTCAATGGGTAAGCCATGGGGTTCAGGCCCATTGTCCCCCACCATAGTGTGGGGGCTCAGGCTCAAGGGGCCAGTGGCAAGTGCCTGCTGAGTAGCAGGCAGGGCTAGGGGCCTGCAGGGGGCGCTGTGTTAACAGAGCAGATTCCGGGGGGGCCGGGAGGCCTGAGGGAGCCTTCTACCAGCCAGCTCGAGCAGAAATAACCAAGCACCACAGACTGGGGGTCTCAGACAACAGAAATTTATTTCCGCACGGTCTCGGGGGCTGGGAGTCAGCGAGGTGTCTGTGGGGTTGGTTTCCTCTGAGGCCTCTCTCCGTGGCTTGCAGGTGGCGCTGCCTTCTCTCTGAGCCCTCGCATGGCCGTCCCTCTGTGCGTGTGTCTGTGCCTTAATCTCCTCTTCTCGTAAGGACACCAGTCATATTAGATTAGAGCCCACCCTAGTGACCTCATTTAAACTCGATTACCTCTTTAAAGACCCTATTCCCCAATACTTCACAGTCTGCGGTACTGAGGTTCAGGAATTCAGCATATGAACTTAACAGCCTCTAATAGCCTTGGATATAGCAGGGTGCCCAGACTCAGGGTCAGAAGTCCTGAGTTCCCGGCCCAGTGGGTCTCTGGCAGCTTTGTAGTTTGTAAAAGCCATTGCGCATGTCTTAGCCTCCACTTTCCCGTCTGTGAAATGGCCTCAGTGACCCCACCCTGCCTCTCTCACGGGACGATGGGAGAACCCAAAGAGGTGGAACATGCGAAAGTGCCTTACAAACCATAAGGCACTGTCTCTGTGCCACCAAACTCTCCCTGTCTCGGGAGGAGCCTGGGTGTGGGTGGAGGCAGGGCCACCGGTCTGGCTGGAGGTGAGTCCGGGTGGGCAGGGGGTAAGAGCGTTGGCACGAGGAAGCCGGGCTGAGGGTTTGCCCTGCAGTGCAGGTGGTGGCACGTGACCGGAAGTCGGTGATGGCAGGGTTTGGTGCTCAGGGGACCGCCTGTGAGTGAGGTTTTGGTGGAGAGAGATGAGTGGGTGTCCTGGGAAGGCAGTCACCATGGGAGGGGTGGCCGGGGAGGCCTCTACACAGGGCCCACTGAAGGGGCCCCAGTGGGTGGAAATCTAGCCTCCTCCCCACTTGCCACGCCATGTTGAGTACAGGGCGGAACTGACCTGGAGAAAGGAACTCCTTCCTCTAATGCACACGAAGGTTCTGGAAGGTTCTGAAGGGCCAGCAGAGGCCTCGATGGGAGTGTGGAGGAAGCGGGAGGGGATTCCATGTAGGGGAAGCAGAGCACAGCCTCCAAATCCCGCCGAGCCCTCCCTGCCCGCCCGGCCTCGGCCCTCCTCTCCGGTGGACACAGTTCTGCTTCTCCGGCTGCATCAGGAATCACCTCTCCTTTGGGCCAAAGACAAAGAAGAATGCGGACTTGTTTCCAGGATCATTAAATTACACACCGCAGATTCTTCCCCCGCGTGCCCCGTCTTAGCAGGGTTTAGAGCTGCGTTCGGGCCGGCCGGGCTCTGGTTACCTCTAATGAGGATAATGATCAGGAGGCTTAACGATAATTCTTCATTGATTCTCTCTTGCCTGCAGAACCTGTGTTGGCCAACTCGGAGCCCGGGGAGTGCACAGGGGGCTCCCCACCAATCCTGCCACTGCCGGCTGCTCACCTTGCTCCGCTGGGGGCCGAGGCCTCCCTCCCGTCCTACTTAAGAGCGGCCCCCGCTCTCAGGGTGGGATTAAACACCAGCTTACACAGGGAGAATGAAAGTTAGAGCAAGAAATGAAAACCCAAACAAAAAAAAAAAAAATGCAGCTAATTCCATCCTGTCAGCGGTGGATATTAAAGACTATTTGCTGGCAAGGCCGGCAATGTGTAAGCCACAATGGTACTACTGTTAAGTTTTAATTTAATTTTCAGAGAGGTAAGCGAAGCCCCAAGTGCCGGCTGGGAAGTAGGTGCTGGACGTCTTCCTCCATGCAGGCAGGGTGGAGCTTTCCCCAGGCCCTGCTGAGTGGGCTCCCTGCCTCCGTGACGGGGCGTGTCCGGACAGCAGTGACCCTCGAGGGACAGTCTACGACGGTCACGATAACTCAGAGGCAGATGTAATTATCCCCATTTCATGGAGGAGGAAATGGAAGCTGTGATCTCCGTGAAGTTGCCCAGCCAAT
Organism: Eidolon dupreanum; assembly: GCA_028627145.1. Classification (NCBI taxonomy): domain Eukaryota; kingdom Metazoa; phylum Chordata; class Mammalia; order Chiroptera; family Pteropodidae; genus Eidolon; species Eidolon dupreanum. The sequence continues at coordinate 5,229,898 of CM053509.1, forward strand.
AAGTGGCAGAGCCAGAACTCCACCCCTGCTCTTTGCGACACCGCTGGCCTTTCTCATTCTGTGGCTCCCGTCCTGTCCACTCGCCGCTGCCCTCCAAGCATCAGGACCTCTGGACCGAGAAGTCTCTTACATGGCTCTGTTCCCTTTGGCAGCTCTCTGTAACAGCTGGCGCTATTTCTCAGAAGTGGAATGAAGGACGAAATTTCACCCGTCTTTTGCAACGGTCCCGTCTACGCCTTTCACTCCGCAGAGCGCCGTGGCTCCAAACTCAACCCTTTTCATTGCTCAGTGCTTACGAAGCATGTCTTCTTCCCAGCCCTGAGCTTCCTGTTTTTCAGAGCTTACAGAGGGCAAGCTATAATGTCGTGCCCACTTTACAGCTGGGAGGTGGCCCCGATCCCATGGCCAAACCTCGGCCAGGCTGCCTTCTTTGTTCTGAAGTCAACGGGCTCTTACTCAAAGGAGTGAGAAAGACAGGGACAGGCACAGGAAGCGAGGGGCAGGCAAAGCTATGTCATAGCTTATCAAGCAATGAAGAATGCACATCGATCTTCTTACGTTGACAAGAGTCGCCTGTGGTTAATGGCTTGTAGGTTGCCGCCCCGGGAGGCCTTCTGGAAGTGACCACTAGCACTGCCCCTGGGATGTGGAGGTAAAACTGTCAGAAGAGACAAGTGGCTTGGGAAGAGTGATTCTTGGTTATTTCTGAGGTGCCTAGAAACTTCCGTGGTGCCCAAAGACATCAGATAGACCGTGAGGACTTCCATCAGACAGACCTGGATTCAATACCCTTAGCCGTAGACATGCTGGGTGACCTGTCCATTTTTCTTACTCTTTTTGGGTCCAAGTTTCTTCATCTGACACACACACACACACATGGCTCAAAGCTCTGGCTGAAAGTGGTGGGAGGGAGGACCCCATCTGCCCTGGCAGGGGTGAGGGAGGGAGGGTGGGATGGAGCCCTACCCGGTTCCAAGGTGGGCCTTCTGAGTTCACGGCTGCACGGAGCATGTCTGGCTTTGCCTGGAGGACATGAAGTGGCCTCTCAGGCTCTCCGTGGAGGCCCAGCGGCAGAGCCAGCATGCACTGGCCCCTGAGAGCAGATTGTGAAAGTTTCAGGAATTTTATGAGCATGTCATTAAACAGAGACGTCATTAGAAATTAAAAATCATGTAAATTTCCAATTAAATGACGTCTTAAAAACAAAGGTAACAGTGAAACTACTTTGTATGATACTATAATGATAAATGCATGTCATTATGCATTTGTCCGAACCCACATAATATAGTACACAACACCAAGAGTGAACATTAACTATGGACTTTGGGTGATGATGACGTATCAGTGTAGCTTCATCCGTTGTAACAAATGCCTCACTTTGGTGGGGGATGTTGATTGTGGGGGAGGATTTGGGGTCAGAGGGTACATGGGAAATCTCTGTACTTCCTGCTTAATTTTGCCATGAACCTAAAACTGCTCTAAACAGTTAAGACCATTAAGTAAAAAAAAAAAACAAAAACAAAAAAACAAAGGTAACAAATACTCAAAACTCATCACTTCCTGATTATTTTACTAAATCGTTACTATTACTTAAGCTCTTACGCTTATTTCTGTCTGTCGTATCTGTACAGTAGAAATACTAGGTAA
>CM053509.1:5232044-5255007 GCA_028627145.1 Eidolon dupreanum
AGAGTTACACTGTGCTGGAGTTCTACATTTGCCTGTCACTAAACAGTACATCCAGGAGATCTTTCCATATCAGACCATATAAGATTCTTCTCAGTGGCTGCATGGTTGGTTATCTGTCATGAGTGTGCACTGGATTATTTCATGAGTTCTTTATTGGTTGTTTCAATGCCATGAATATCCTTCCAGAAAACCTTGTGTATAGTAAGAGTGGAGGGGCTTTCCAGGGTCGATTTACTTAGAGGGTCTTAAATCTTAACCTTAGGAGGTCAATCTCTGAATCATATATGCTTGGACAGATCGGTTAGGCCCATCAGTCAGGGTGATGGGGAGGTTCTAACTGAACTCTCACCTGCAAACTCGCCCCTTCCCACAGGCTTCATTCATCGGAGGCAGAGATAGGCTAGGGGTGACCTCCACCTTGAGAAGTGTGTGCAGCTTTTCCCCGAGGACCCCACCCAGAGGACCCCACCCACCCAGCGAGTGATCCCTCAGCTTCTCCAACTTGCCTGCAGCGGGAAGCAGACTTGGAGTGGCTTGTCGGTTGAAGGAGCAAAAAGGCCAGGCTGCATGAGGAGTGGTCTGGTGGACAGGAGCCTCTGGGCCACCACAGCCCAACTCTGAAACCCAGAGCAAGTCCCTGGGCTCCTCTGACCCTGTTTCCTCAACAGGAAAGCCGAAGTCTCAGTCCTGGCCCTGTGGGCCCCCTGCTGCTTTAATCTGAGAATCAGATGAAGTAGTGGAGAATCGCAATTCCTGAGGGAAGCAACATTTTCCTTGGAGATGAAACCCTTTGTTATGCAGAAAACAAAGCCCAGGCCTCTGTCTCACTGCCCCAGATATTTAGGCTTCTCTGTCCCTTGATGAATGACTTCCTGAAACTTTGTGAGGGAGAGCTGGGGGCCTTACTGGTAAAAATCAAAAATCACTGGGGCCGCTTGATGAGTTCTCTCCGCCCGCACTCACTTCCTCGCCGTGAGAAGGGGAACCTACTATCCCAGCTTACAGAGTCCAAACCGAGCCTCAGGGTGTTTACAGGCTTGTTCTGGCTCCCACAGATCATAAGTAGCAGGGCTGGAAGGCAGTGGCTCAGCGAAGCCTGGACTTCCAATCCCCACGTCGCCCACGAGGGACGTAGCTCAGGGGACTGGTCCTGGGCTGCTGCCCTGGGAATGAGAAGCTCTGGAAGGAGGCAGCCAGTGCTCAGCAGTGGTCTCACACGAGATGAACTGCCAGCGCCTGGCATTGCTGCGGTGCCATCATTTTTTCGGCTGGGCCGAGCAATGACTGTCTCTTGACCTTCTCTGTCAGTGCAGAAGGCCAGGGAGTGGTAACCCTGGTCTCAAAATCATCCCCCAAAAGGGAGGAGGGCCCACAGACAATGCATGCCACGAGTTAGGACTCTAAGGGACAGCTTTCCAAGGCCAGCAGGAAAGCATCATGGGAGGCCAGTCGCGCCCGGGCAGCTCTGACCCCACACCCGTCGGTGGCCTTGAGCTAGACACTGACCTCCCTGCCCCTCAGGCTGCACCGCTGGGAAACAGAAGTGTGTGTTTCCCAAACACAGCCAGGACTCGAATTAACGTGGAGAGTGGCAGGTGTCTGCGCACAGAGGAAATGCACACTGTGTTTCCTGATTGCTCCCCCACTTCGCAGACGGGAAAAGCAAGGCTCCAACGTGGACGTAACCCTGGAGGGTCTGGGGCGTCTTCATGCTTCCTCCATTCAGGACCCACTCAGACAACAAGGGATAGCCATTCAGATGCATCAGTCCTCAGGGCCAAAGGTGACAGGCAGCCTGCCTGTGTACACAGGTGTGGCCGAGAGACATAGGTGTTACCTGCGGGCCAATACTAGCTGCGCCGCCGTGACCCCAGCCACCTTCCGGGGAACTGCCTTCTGCCTCTGCCCCTCTGCCCTTTATTTCAGAAAAGCACTCACTGTGCTTAATTAACACTCTCCTGCTAATGGCCTTTGGCCTGGAATTTGGGGGGATCTAGAAGCTTGCGGCAGGGAGGGGCAAGGGTGAAAATGTACTTTCCTTAAACAAAGAGTTATTTAGCACGTCCATTGTGCCGAGCCTGTGGTCAGCTGGTGGGAGATATGGAGCGGAAATGATGCTGATCTGGCTGGTGTGGTTCCAGGATGGATACCCACCCATGGCTCCGGGAGAACTTGCTCGGGAGCACAGGGAGGCCCCAACAACCACCTCCAGGTCTTCAGAGGGGAAGAGGACACAGCCACATGGCGAGACAGGGGAACCAGATGGGGATATGCAGAACCAGCAGGGGACAGTCACGTAGGAGGAGAAAACAGAACCGGCAAGGGCATACAACGTGAGCAGCACAGGGCAGGGCGCCTCCAGGTGGCAACGATCCTAAGGGACATTGACGGGAGGGAAGGCAGGACGGGTACTTGGTGCCAGGGAACAAAGGTGTTGCTCGCCAGGCTGAGGAGCTGGGCATTTCACTTCTTTTACAAGAGCTGGCATAGGAAGATAGCAGGAAAGTGGCTTCGGAAGTGAAACGGAGCTGAGTTCAGAGCCAGGCCTCGGTTGGGACACTTTGGACAGGTCTCGGCGTCCCACCTGGAACAGGGCCCGCCTCCCAGAGGTGCAGCGACCCCCCACGGAGCACAGAGATGATCCTCTCCTTCCCTCTGCCTTCATCCGGCCAGAGCTTCAGGATTTGGCACCAGGTCCACGCGCTCCGTGTTCTAGAACTACCGGACGAGTAGTTCGCACTAATTTACAACATGGTCACGCCAGCCCTCGGTACTCGTTTCCACCGATCTGTGTCCCAGGATGCAAATGCTGGCTCTCGCTTAGCCTATAAAGAGACGATTCGTTACTAGGTCGGGTGACTAGGTGCGCCGGGACAGAGGTCCGAGACGCCAGACTTCACAGCGACTCCGCTTTGTGAGCGAGAAGCAGATCACAAAGAACTTCCCGTGAAACACGGAGCAGTGTGCATGCACCCCACATATCCAGTATCCATCTTCCGTCGGAAGGGCCGAATTCCTCGGTCGGGCAGAGAGCCTGGAGACGCAGCTCGCTCGGCCGCTACGCCAGTTCACTAAGGACTTCAACAGTGAACAAGTTATTTTAAAAATTATTTCAAGTCAAACATCCACTTGATCACCCTGGTCTAGTTTAACTTGGAAAGCTACTTTCTGAGGGTTTGGGGGAGGGGGCGGGGGGAAGGAAGAATGGCCAAGGCTTAACTCAGAATGTGGACAGCATTATCAAAAACTTATGTTCCCGTCTCAGAGTCAACTGGAGATACTTTAAGATCCAAATAACTCCGGAAAGTATTGTCATTAGTTGGGCATGAATGTGTTTTGATGTCACCGTTTCACTTGCAGATATTGTGTTGACCTACTGGGCAGAGCTGAAAATGACTATATCTACAAACCTTATGAGGGGAGCATAAAATCTTCTTTAGGGACCTGTTAAAAAAACCTGCGAGGGATCATGTAGACAGAGGGGTTCTTTTCAGTTCAACTGTCCTATGTTTGGCTCATATACTGAATTCCCCAAGCTATCATTACTATGAACAGACTGCTTTTCCCCGTAATACATAAATTACAAACAACCCAGCGACATGGGAGATGGACTCTTGTGATTTTAAACCCAAGACCTTCTGGTCTGCAGAAGGAATTTTACTGCTAAGTGAAACCAAAACCACGTCGTGGTTCAAGCATCATTCAGTTTTTGTTCCTGGCTGCGGGGAGATACCCCAAACAAGAAAATAAACACAAACTCCAGAAACGAGGCGACTAGGGAGCTGGTATTGGGACTGACAGGCCCAGAAAGGATCAAATGTGCAAAACAAAGGGGAGATTGGGAAAGAGGAGTGTGTGTGTGTGTGTGTGTGTGTGTGTGTGTGTGTGTGTGTGTGGAGGGCAGTGTATTCCTGGCTAAGAAGAGACAATGAAAGCTCCCAACACAAAGCAAACAAATTGAAAGTTGAGGTTGTTCCTGGGAATTCTCCTTATTCCCATCAGGAACCGGCAGAGAACTGGCCCGAATTAATCCAGACAGGCTGGTGAAGGGCTCAGCCTCCTCTGCTCATGGCGAGGCCAAGCAACAGTTGAGTCACAGCATCAGATCCTTCTGACTGTGTGGCATTGAGCAGGTGACGTGACCTGTGACCTCCGAACTTTTTTTTTCCCACTTATTACTCTGCCTAACCCCTTAGGCTTCAGAAGCCTTGATTTCTGCACATAAGCGGTGGGCAAGGGAGGCGGGCTGCTTCTTTAAAAGGCAGACAGGAATTAATGGGTCCAAGCAAGTGCCCTTTTAGGAGTTCAGAGAAATGTTCAAGACCACCACCAACAGCAACGCTGAAGCGAGCTGCCTTCTCCTTCCGTGACGACTTTGAAGGACAAGACACATCTGTGAATGTGCTTGTTAGTTTCCTCGCTTCGATGATTAAAAAGAATAAACAATGCTACCTCACAGAAATTTCACATCCAGATCTTAAGAGTACCTACCAGCAAATGACCTTTTTATCAAGTCCCCTTTAAAAAGACAAATCTACTAACAAAGTTGCATATTACACATATCTCTACTGATATCAACCTCTCTAGACCCAAAATTTTACACAAGTAACACAGCCACCCAGGCACGGCTGTCTTTTCCTATAATCTCCAGTTTTATTTTATATTCTTTCTTCAAAACAAAACCTTCAACCTCCAAAATTACCTTTTAAATATTAAGTGTCCCTCCTTTACCCAAAATATATATCTTGCATAGCTAAATTTGATCATAAACATGTTTTGGGGGTAAGTTTCTGAAAGTTAGGCAGCTAAAAGCTTCGGAACTATTTTATTAGCATATTAATTGTTTTTCCAAGAACTTTAAAACTACAGCTAATAAAAAAAAAATTACCCTTATTCATTTCAAAATGGACAGAAAGTTAAGACAGGAATGTAGAATGCTTAGAACAAAACAAAACAAACAAAAAGCTTGGTGCCTTCTTTATGTCATGGAATGTGTCCTTTCCTTTCCGGTTTGCTGACCACAATATGATGTGTTGGAATGCATAAGAAATGTAAATAAAACACCTCCTCGTGTCTTCTCTGTGAGTTTTTTCTTAATTACATTTCGTCCCAGCTCAGTTTTTATGAGATCTCAGCTTGTTACTAAGGTTCAAGTGTACAAAGAAACGGGTCTCCCTTGCTTCATGAGCGTCTCTCTTCACCCCCGGCGCCCCCATCCCTCCAAAACTTCACAAAGCGGGTGATGCCTCTCAGAAAGTCTGTATATGACAAAGCTGACATACACAATGGGCAGGACAAAACAGAAGAGAAGGTGGTGCCCACCCGGCCTCAGCGCACGCACGAGAGAAATCGAGGTGTGGCCCCGTCTAGCACCCCAGCACGACCGACCGGCAACCTCGGGGGAACTTGCTCCGTTTCTCCCTGGGCGACCTGCCGCCCAATCCACATTCCACTGCTTATTTATTATGGGAGGCGGATATGTTAGCAGCAAATGGGTTTATGCAGACTTCTCTGTGTTGCAGAAACCCTGGCAGCTCAGAGCAGTCTCTGATCTGCCCTTTGCCGACTTTGCATCTCCCAGCAACAGCCTCCCACCGAGAGAGATCCCCGGGAATGGCTCAGATATGCCATTTGTGTCCAGTGACTCCATGCCAGGATGACTTTCTTCGGGGACTGAGTGATTTTTGCATCTTAATGGATTCTGTGACACGGAGCCATTTTGCTGGTAACATCCCGAAGTGATACCTAGATTTTTTAACACCTATTTGTATGTTGGACTGATTGGCTCGGCTCTAAGACAAGCATATAATGACATGCCAGTCAGTCCCAGCCCTGCTTAAGTGTTCCCTCAGATGGACCGGCTTAAAGAAAAATGACAGAAAATGTTCTTTAATAACTATGGTTTATCCATTTCTTTCAGATAGTAAGTGGCACGTTCTCACCTCATTTGCAGCTTTTAATCTCAAATGGACATTGCTTTTGAAATATCCTCTTTCTTTCTTTCTTTCTTTTTTTCTCCCTGAGGCTGCCACTTGAAAGTTGAAATCTAGCAAGAATGTAATGGTAGGTGCCAGCTTTCTGAATTACAGGGTGACTGCCTGAGCTGATCCTAAAAAGCAAGTGTCTTTTTTATACCGCATAAAAGGCTGAAATGTTTACATATCAAAAGGCTATAGGCCAATTTCTGTCAAAATTACACATGAAGTTAAGCAGTACAAGCAATTTATTTAAACACTAGTCATTGTAGAAAAATTCAAAACCATATGCTCTTTTAGCAGTTTTTCACAAATGCATTTGACCCATGACTTGGCTAGACATACAAGCTTCATAATTTACTCTAAATTTCAAATCCCCTTGACGTTTAAATAAAAGATCTTCATTAATGAGGTTTACATGAATGAAAACTTTAGAAGCTGATATCGGTTAGCGAGGGGCTTCAGGAACCGTCTGTGCATTTGCTCTAATTTTCAAATGACTGACTTTGCTAATCATTTCAAGAGAAAGTTCCACCGAGAACGAATTATCATCATTTGCATTCTGTGATTTGCAAAAGCAACGATGCAGTCGCTTCGAAACAAACTTTAGTAAATAGCTCGGCTGAAAGCAGATTCTTGCAACCCCGGAAACCCAGAGCGATTTCTTTTCTGATGATTTGGGAACACGTCATTTTTCGACACCCTCTTCTTCTCCCCCAGTGTTATGTTGAGTTTTCCTAACACCTTGATTATTTCGTCCTCAGGGGCTCGGTGCGCTTATTTGGAGTATTGCAAAACTTCGAGCAAAACTCAGCTAGTAATTGTCCCTACGTCCCGCTGAATGCGAGACAGCCCCTGCCCTTGTGCGTGCTGCCCCTTAGTGGGGTGGCATTTGTGCCTGCTGCTCGACTCCACTCAACAAATTCACACGGAAAACCCCCGAAGGCTACCTGAGCTGTCCTCGAAGGAGCTGCAGGGTTGTGGAGCGGTCTTTTGAGCGCTAGCTTTAAGGCACTGGATCTCTTTTTAAGCCCAAATACGAGCAATAAAGCCTATTTGCTCTGTGAAAACGGTGCGGGGTCTGGACGCCGGCTCTGCGCATTGTCCCTAATTCCTCGGACCCCGCTAACTCGCCCTGCGAGGGGGCCTCCGTACCTTTGAAAAGGACACGCCAACTTTTTGCATGCCATGAAAAACCCTACTTAAACGCATCCGATTATGAACTCTGCTCTGTGACCGGGCAAGAGGCTGAAAGAATTAAGAAAAGAAAGTTCCTGAAACCGTAAGAAGTTGGGGCGGCATATGCATTTATTTTTAACAGCCGCGGGTGCGAGTGTGTGTGTGTGTGTGTGTGTGTGTGTGTGTGTGTGTGTAAGGATAGTGGGCGACAGTTTTCTCCAGGATGAAGATATCTTGGGGCGGGAGGAGAGATCTAAACTTGGGCACTCTGTTTTAAATCAGAGAAGCAATTTAATCTACGCTCTATGAATCAATTTAGCGATGACTGCTGCGCAAAAGCGCCTTGATGGATGCCGAACCGCAAATATACCTTATGCATGTAGAATCCGCTGATCTATTCTTTAATATCTTAAAAATGAGGGCTATTACTGGGGCGACTGACTCTTCGACAAACACATTTTCATAGACTTCTGCGTGGTGATTGCTTTGTGTGAAATCGTGTTTGGGGGATAATAGGGAAAATCAGCGGCGTGTTTACTGCATCTCGGACCTAAACGCTCTCCAGCCGCCTCTGGCGGCTCGCGAGCCTCCCATGCTGAGCGGTGCGTGCGGGGCCGACAAACAATCGCGTAGCAACGCGAGGTGGGCAATTTGCGTGCGTCGTATTTGTTATTCCAATTGCACCCGGAGACGCGAGGCCGCTGATTGTTTGTTTAGCGCGTTTTGGACACTTGTGGGTTTTGGCCCGCAGAGGAGGTGGCCTCGCCCCTGACTGCCTCCCCAGCTCCTGCCTCCCCGCGGACACAGTCGAGCTCCAGTAGACTGAGGGGCAATCTGGAGGGGGAGGCCCAGCTGTGCCGGGGGGTGAGCTCCCAGAGAGCTGGTTGTATAACTGGGGTAAGGTGGCCTCGGGGTCCCTGTGACCTCTTCCCGAAAAGTCCCCTCTGCAAGAGGACAGAAACTTCGAATCACTTTTTCTTATCCTGGACCCAGCTGACACCCAGACCCTGCCCTCGGGTGGGGACAGTACACACCTCTGTCGCAGTAAAAAGAACTAATAAATGCCCCTTAAGTCCACCTCTAGTCTTCTTGGCGAACCGGCGACAACTACACAGCCTCATTAAATGTTAGGGTTGTTAGGGACCCAATGAATGTTGGCGTTGGTTCAATCAACCTAAAAACCTGAGGCCTAGCGAGGAGGGGTGATTTGCAAGGTGACAACGTTCAGTCTAGAGCGCTGACGCTCAGACTCGCCCTGCGGTACTCTTTTTTCCACGTGTCGGTGGTACAGTGGGGTGCTGCAGGAAAGCAAGGGGCAAAGTCCAGGGGTTTGCTAAATCTCATCATTTAAAACAACGTACAAGTGGCAGGAGGCATGCATGGGGGACGTTGCCTATTTGAAAAACTCGGAGGCGCTCTTAGATCTGCGGCGAGGTCTCCGCTCCGCGCTGGTCTGAGCACTTTTGCAGAAACCGACAAGGACTCTGCTCTGGTTTCCCGCGGCGCTTTGCTTCTGCCAGGCTCAGCAAAGGTCTTGAAAGATTCATTTACCCGCCACTGACGCGCGCACCCAGCCACAAACACAACCGCGGCCAGAGTCCCTGCTGAAGTTGCAGCCTCTAGCTGTCTTCCATCAATTGCCCTGCAGACTTAAACCCGGCAACGGCTGGGAGGAGTGCATGCTCCCAGAACCTGGTGGTTTTTAAGTCTGTGAGAACGGGGGAAATGCCTCTAGCCCTAGTTGGTAGGAGAGGGAAGGTTCTACACTTACTTCCTTAGACCTGACCTCTCGGGAAGGGAAGGATCACACTCTTTCCCCTGGGAGCGGTTTTTATCGTAAAAAAATCCAGCACTTCTCCAAATTGAGACCCATCTCTGTCCTGCCCTAACCTCGCCCTACAACCGCGTTCTAGTTTGCTCAGCCCTCAAAAAAGCAAGGCCGTCAGGCCACCAGCGCGTGGGCGTGAGGACGCAGGGCGCCATCCGGGGAGGCCTAGGCGGAGAAGCGCCGCCGCCACGCTTCTCGCCGCCGCTCCCGCGCGCCGCGGGAGTTCTGCGCCCCGGGAAGACCGAACCTCCGCGCAAGCGCTCCTCCGACCCGGGAACGGCAGTTAACAAGTGCCCTTTCCCCTTCGCCCCCGAGCCGGGGAGCAGGCAGCCCACATACTTACTTAGCCTTAGCATGGCGACTTCAGACACCCCTGCGGGGACCCCTGTTAGTTAACCAGAGACGTACAGCGAAAAGCGATGAGTTAAAGGCGGCACTCTTTCGGAAAACCCGAAGTGCCCCCACTTTTCGGCCCTCGGAGGTCTCGCTTCGGCCCGGCAGTGCTCCTTCCCCTGGAATAGTTGGAGTTACCTGCGCGAAGGCCCGAGAAAGGACAGCGCCGGGCCCGCAGGACCTTGGGAGCTGCTTTCGTTCTGCGCGCGCCGTCGCCTACCTCCTGGCAGGGCGCTGGGCCGCCTGCGCTGGATGCGTCTCCAGAGGCTCCGACGGTGCCGCGTCCGCCGGGGATCCCGCAAATCACTGCGGTCGCCTACCGCGAGCAGAGCCAGGCTTCGGCCAGGCCGCGGGCACCCGGGGAGCCCCACCTGGGCCTGCGGGATGAAGGACAGCTTAGAGGGCCGGGAACCGGCGAGTCGGAAGGGAAAAACGCGACTCAGTTGCTAGGGAGGGAGGGAATCCCCAAAGCCCTATTTCTTTTTCTTTTCTTTCTTTCTTTCCTTTCCTTTTCTTTCTTTCTTTCTTTCTTTCTTTCTTTCTTTCTTTCTTTCTTTCTTTCTTTCTTTCTTTCTTTCTTTCCTTTTCTTTCTTTCTCGGACTAAAACAGTTTTGGGGAGAAGACATTACATTTCCAAAAATTATAATTAAAGAAAATAAACACACACACACACACACACACACACACACACACACACAAAACCTACCGACAGCCACGCAGGAAGCAACTGGAAGCATCGCTTCAGCGTGTTACTTTTTGGTGGCCAGTTTTAAATAGTGGCTGACTTTGTTTTCCACTGTGTAAGGGCTGTTAATGTAGTTTTCAGACCCAAAACGACTGCAAAATATGTATATATACATACATACATATATAAATATATGTATGTATATATACACACATATTTTTATAAAGAAGCACGATGCACCTCTGTCATTGTTTTTGCCTTTATAAAATGTGGCCTTTGCAAAAACAAAAGGGCGGAGCGGGGTGGTTAACCAATTCCATTAAGGAGAGAACCTCAAGATAAAAGAAAATAGAGGCGAAATTAGGCGGTGAGTGCACTGGGGCCCGAATGAAGAGTGGAATTTGCAGTTCTGCTTGAGGTAGGACGCAGCCCCTCACATTTTCTAAAGCAAAACAAATTCGGAAAAGGAAGAAAGAAAAAAAAAAAAACACGTAGCCCCAAAGTAAACTCAGCCACAATGAATTTGAGCTTCGCGCAGAGGAAATCGCACCCAATAATAGGAGCGAATCTGAGGGAGAAGGGTGGGAGCGGAGAGGTCGGGCGGAGGGGGTTGTTAACTGCGGCCGCACAATGGATTAATGAGATTAACCGGGGCAATTAGGACGCCAGCCCAGCTCCGCCGGCCCGCGGCAGGGTGGCTGAATGGAAAAGATTAGGTTAATTTCATTAATTCGCAATCCACAATCGCTTTTCAGGCTCCGTGATCCCCTCCCTTTGGCACCTCTCCCCCTCCCCCTTTCCAAGAGCCCCATCACCCAAAGGAACAGAAAGGGCCAAATCTGGTTCTGTTTGTCATCTGCATATTACCAGGAACTAAATCCAGGATGACGTCGACTCAGTATAAAACCAACAAGAGGTTCAGCTGGGCTAAACTCCGTCCTACCCGCGAGTTGAGTTCAGCGAACGCTGCGGCGAGGGGAGGGCGGGAGGAGGGAGAGCGGACGCAGGGGGCGGGGAGGGGCGCGGGGCCGCGCGCTCGCCGGCGCTCTCTTTCGGTTTGGTCCCGCTCGGGAGAGTGGACCCCCCCACTCTGAGGCTCTTTCTTCGGCGCGTCCCCGCCGCCACCGGTCCCGGCGCGGGGCTCGGGGATGCCCGCCAGCATGTTCAGCATCGACAATATCCTGGCCGCCCGGCCGCGCTGCAAGGACTCGGTGCTGCCGGTGGCTCCCAGCGCCACGGCTCCCGTGGTCTTCCCGGCCCTACACGGGGACTCGCTTTACGGCGCCGCTGGCGGCGCCTCCTCGGACTATGGCGCCTTCTACTCGCGCCCCGTGGCCCCCGGCGGCGCAGGCCTCCCGGCCGCGGTCAGTAGCTCCCGCCTCGGCTACAACAACTACTTCTACGGGCAGCTGCACGTGCAGGCGGCGCCCGTGGGCCCGGCCTGCTGCGGGGCCGTGCCGCCGCTGGGCGCCCAGCAGTGCTCCTGCGTCCCGACGCCCCCAGGTAGGGTCGCGCTCGCGCGGGCCTTCGCCGCTGGCGGCGGTCCTTAGCCCCTGGGGCGTGAGCGAGTGGTGCAGCGTCCGTTTTCTACTTTGTACCAAACTTTTCTCCTCTTGAAAAATCTGCGTCCCCACCCCTTTTGGGGAGGCGATCGGGCCGCAGGGGTTTTGCACACTTGCTGCAAACTTTATTGGAGAGTTAGCGGAAACTGTAACTCAGTGCCTGCCTAGGAAGACTGGGCTTTAAAAGCATTCTCTGACGGGCTTTGGGAGTGTGCGGGTGGACCCTCTGGCACGCTCCCCCGCTTCCCTGCGCCCTCGATTTCCGCGCGCCTCCAATTCCCGGCACCCCCTTCAGACCGTGTTAAAGTTGGCGTGGTCACAGGCTGCCGTGTGCGCGGTGGCAAGAGAGGCGGCTGACCGTGCGCTCTGCTCTGTCGCAGGCTACGAGGGCCCCGGCTCAGTGCTAGTGTCCCCGGTGCCGCACCAGATGCTGCCCTACATGAACGTGGGGACGCTGTCGCGCACGGAGCTGCAGCTCCTCAACCAGCTGCACTGCCGGCGGAAGCGGCGGCACCGCACCATCTTCACGGATGAGCAGCTGGAAGCCCTCGAGAACCTCTTCCAGGAGACCAAGTACCCAGACGTGGGTACCCGCGAGCAGCTGGCCCGGAAGGTGCACCTCCGCGAGGAGAAAGTGGAGGTAGGCGCGCGCGCCCCGAAGCCCTTCCCAGCGCGTAGGGCCCCAGCCGGGTGGGTTGGCGCGGTCCTGCTTGGGTCTCCTTGCACTTTAAAAACTTCCCAGCGGCGGCCCGGAGGCTGCTGGGGGGCGCTTTAGGCCCAGGAAGTTGAATGAAAATGCGGAAGCGGGAGCGAGTCGCCTCTCTTTTTGTCGGCGTTCGCGCGCCCGGTCCCCCGAGTTTCGATTCCACGCGGAGGTGGCCCCGCAGCCACGCCGAGCCCCGGTGCGCCCGGGCTTCGCGGGAGCGCGCCTGTGATCGCAGCTGTCGTTTGGTCCTCCCTGGTGAAACAGGTCTGGTTTAAAAACCGCCGGGCCAAATGGAGGCGGCAGAAGCGGTCCTCGTCGGAGGAGTCGGAGAACGCCGAGAAGTGGAGCAAGCCGTTGTCGAAGGCGTCGCCGGAGAAGAGGGAAGAGGAAGGTAAAAGCGATTTGGACTCGGACAGCTGACGGCCGCGGGCCGGCCGTGGCACTTGCCTAACTCGAAGGACTTGCACAGACAGACGATGCTACTTTCTTGCACACGCGCTGCCTTGCGGGAGGGGTCGAGAAAGAGGGCCGAAGAGCTGTAAATAGTGTACAGAATCGGGAGGGCGGGCGCCTGGGCTTGGGCCGCGCAGGGGCTCACAGCTCCGCAGTCCGAGGCCTCCGGGGCCTCGCTTCCCACCGTAGTATTTATAGTTAAGTTAACGGTGACAATACAATAAAGTGATGACGATGGAGATGGCCACATTCCGTATTTCATACCCCTCTGCCACCACCGTCATCTGTGGCCCAGAAAAGAAATCTATCTAGTCTGTAGCTTCGGAAGAATAAGTGGGCAGCTCTGACCCGTCCAAAAAAAAAAAAAAAAGGAAAGGAAAGAAAAAGAAACTCCGGGTATGGATCAGTCACAAGACTGGTGTCCTGGTTTAGATGCACACTTCTCTAGGTCTCCAGGAAGGGGGTGGAGAGCGACATTGCCGGGGGCTGGTAGCGGGTGGAGGGTGTAGCACTGCCCGTGAGAAGGGCAGCCCCAGATTTCTGTCACCCCAGGCCCACCCGGGGAGAATCGGGACTCACCTTCCTTTCCCGGGGACAGGAAGCCTAGCGGGAAAGCAGGATCCACACCGCAGCTGGGGGAACGTGGGAGCCTCTCCGGAGCTGCTTAGCCGCCCACCAAGCCCTGCTCTTACGAAATCCGCAGACCTAAGGCGCAGGATCCGCCAGTGAAATTAGGCAGTGGACTCGCCCCCATTCTCGAGCTTTCCTGGATCTTTCGTGGTCGTCCCCACTGCCTCCCCGCTCCCCGGCAAGCGTTTCCACCCCACTACCCTGCTGGGCCCAGCTCCCTCCTGTGGGAGGTGTGAGCACCAGGGCCCAGTGGAGACCCCAGCACTTCTGGGCCCATCATGCCTCTCCCCAGGCATTTGGGCCCGGGGATCTGTTGGCCAACCAGGCCTAAGAGGGCACTGGCAGCCGGGTCACTGCGAGGTGGCAGGGTGGTGGCCTCCGGCTTTGTCCTGGAACTGTCTCCCCTGTTTTCCCTAGTTAGGCTTGAGTAGTGCCCTGAGTTCGCCCTGTGAGAAGGCCAGAGAAGCTTCCCTGCCTGATAAACGTTTGGGACAGGGACGCAGCAAGAGCAAGCCTTCTGTATGGTCCCGGGACCATCAGGGGGATGGGGCGGAGGCCAAGGGCCGGCAGGAACGGCTTTCAGTGTGTTAAATTTTATAGATTTTGCATTAAATCTGTTTTATGGGCGAGGAAGCTAAGGCTCAGAGCTTCCCTGCCTGGTGGGTGTAGCTGCTGTGCTGGGGTGAGTGAGCTTGAGCTTCCTCCAGGGCTGCCACCCGCATTTGGTGCAGGGTCCCTCCAGTGGAAGGCTGTGCACACTCAAGGGAACAGCTTTTCACGAGAAGCAGCATTTTTTTTCACAGTTTCTTGTATGTTTGAAAGGTACTCCTGGAACAGGTGAAGTGACACTTATGAATTATGAAGTGATTCCCAATCATGCCTTTTTCATAAGGAGGAGGCAACAATGTGGGTGGAGGTCAGTTTTGCCTCAAAGGGCAAGATTTGCCTTGGTTCGTATCCAGACTCCATAATTTGTGACCTCGGGCTAACTAACCCCTCTGCTCCTCGCTTTCTGTGACTGTAAAATGGGCATAATAATAGTATCTGCTTTTCAGGGTTGACGTGGACATTTAAAGGCACTAATGCATGCAGAATGGTGCCCGGCATAGGGGAATCCTTCAACACGGCTACTTACTTTTTTAAATGTTATGATTTATTTTGTGTCAGACTCAGCACTTCCAGGTTTGTGTACATGTTCTCATTTTGCTTTCAAGAACTCCGAGATGGGGAATGTTTTCACCATTTTACAAATGAGGAAATTAAGGTTCAGAAAGGTTAAATGCTTTCACAGCATTCCGCTCATAAGAAGTAAAGAGGGGATACCCGTCTTTGCCCAACTAAGTCTCATACCATAATTGGAAATGTTCTCACTTATACCAATTCTGGTGAGAAATTCTCAGAGCCCGATACACTGATTTCAAAGGGATCTTTTGATGGTTTATTGTTTTACCTCCTCCTAAGACATCAGCCTTACAGAGTGAGGGAAGCTTGCGCACTGTGTACTCTGCCCCCTAATCACAGTTCCTGGAAGCTGTCCCCTGTCCCGTTGGAGAGTGGCAAGCTTGCAGGGGAATCCAGGACCAGCCCTGAATTCCACCCCTCCTTCCATACTCCATTAGTCGAGAACATTTTAACACAGGACGGAAGTGGGCAGCATCTCTCCACCCGGAGAGATGTGACATCTCCAGAACTCTATAAACTCCTTTGTGTCTCTTTGTCCATAATTTGCTCTCAGAATCCCTATACGACAATATCTTACTTATTTTTAAATCTGTGTCTAGTCTGAAGAGGGGTCCATGGCAAGTGACAGGGAGAAGGGGGGTTGAGGGGGGAATAGGTTCTAAGACACTCCCCCCAGGAGCATCTGGTGAAAAGCCAAAATGGGGGTGGGGAAGGGGGGGCAAGGAGGACGGAAGAACTGGAGAGCTGCTCCCAGCTTGGCCCCAGGCAGGCCCAAGGTGACAAGCCAAAGCTCTCTGCCTGTCCACGTGTCCACGCCCGAGGGCCCCCGTGATCGCCCAGCTCACAGGAAATAAACATAATAAACATCTGGAGTGAAGAGGGAAATGTCAGGAGGGTCTGTCTAATTATAGTTCACCCACCTTCCTTCTGCATTCCCCAGTCAGCTGTGGGGCTCAAACCGTTGCCTTAGCCTGGCTGTTGAATTCAGGAAGGCATTTGGCCTTCAAGAGCTGTCTTTGGGCCTTGTAACTGTGTTCGGTGGGAATTCGGCTCACAGTGTTAGCACGTGGTGCGTATACCTGTTCAAACGGGCAGGGCGTAAGCCGGTGTCAGCTTCCGTGTTTTCCAGTCTGGGTTCCGCCTCCCCAGCTGGAGGTGTTCCTCCCATTTCACAGTTGAACAAACTGAGGCACAGAGTTAACACAAAGGGCCATAGTGAGAACTGTCATCTGCGAGGGACAACACTTGGGATTTCCATAGATCAGGCTTCCTCACAGAACCCAGAGGGTTGTTTTTGGTGATGACACAAGCTATATGTAAAAGTTCACCAACAGCAAATGACCGCAGGAGCGAATGCAGTTGCCCCGAGTCTGCCACAAAGTGCCAGACAGAATAGCAAAGAAAAGTAACGACAATTACAACCCCTCACATTATGAATCTAGCACTTTCTCCTGCAGAGTCCCTCCACACACACCTCAGGCCCTCAGGAGCTGGGGTCGCAGACATTTTGCAGATGGGAAATGGAGGCTCAGACCAAATGCCTTGCCTGAGACACGGAGTAAACGGCAGAGCAGGCCCTGAACCCCCAAACCTGAGCCAACTTCCCACATACCTCTTGGGGTGGTGGCAAGGTATGGGGTAACAGCTTCCAGGTGCTCCAGGTCACCTGTGCTAAGGAGGGTCCTGGCTGCAAGGTGAGGAGCTGACAAGGAAAAGTGGAGTGTGTGGGATAAGAAACGGGGTTCTCGGGTTCCGAATATGTTCCACGGAGGACAGCTCTCTCCGTTCTTAGCAGTTGGCTGTGCCTGGGATTGGGGGAGTCGGGGGGAGGGGGTGGTAGGTAAGGGAAGGGCTTGAAAACAATTGCCTTACAATCCGCACCCAGAAAGAGTATATCACAGTGACAGTTCTTTAATCAAGTTGCCTTTCACCAGCTTTTGAACTCTGAGCTAATGTTTTAAGCCTGTGTGAAGGATGTCATTTTAATGGCTATGTGTGAGAGCAATGCTGGCGGAGCCTTCTTTCCTTTGCATGTGGGGGAAACAAGGCCAGGACGTTGGGGTGACAGCTCATTTTCGGAATTAGATGAGCTTTTAAGTGACTCAAGTAGAATAGTTAAGGCACCAAGACCAACCCCACCCCCCAAAAAAAGGATCATTAGGTCCTTGTCTCAGGTTCCCCAAATTCACTTTCCTTTGTTGTTGCTACATCTTCATGAAGGTGGCATTCCAGCCTGGGGAGGGCCAGGCAACATGATGTGAGTGGACAGCTGGGCGGCTGGCCTGTAAGCCACAGGGCTCCAGGCCTCCATCCACACGGGGTCATGTGCTTGCCAAGCGACCTGGGAAAGGTTCCTTAAGCTCTGTGTCTATCTGGTTCCTTCCTCACCTGCGAAATGGGCTTGGGCAGAGGCTTAGAGATAATGTAAGAACCCAGCAGAGTGTCTGACACATCGATTCTTGTGTACTTTGAAAAACACCTTCAAATCAGTTGGGTAATGCCCCACAAAAGTGGATTGGAATTAGGAATTAAAGAATGCACCTTGTTTTTCATTGTAGTTGGTTTAGGAGTTTATCCATGACCACGGGACAGAAACTCTAAGGAAATTGAATGTAATTGCTGTGGATTTAGGACAAGGAAGTGTCTGATAAGGTATAATAGGTTGCATTCTCCCTAAGAGGTTAAGGACAAGGAGATGTAGAATGAAGAAGGAGAGAATTCGGAGTGAATTCGGACTCAAATTTCCAGGTTTTGCAGAAGGACCTTGAAGTTTTTCTTCAAAAAGTAAAACGAAAACAAACAGCAGCTGCCAGTACAGAGCTCCTCTAACATTCTGGAAGAAATGGATCCAGTTGGGTTTTGGCAGTTAGGGCCTGTCACAGAGCCATGTGACAACAGGGAAGACCTCTGCTCATCGTGGCTTGGTGTTAAGTCTGGGGAAAAGAAGAAGCCATTGTCTCTGCAGTCCAAATGACCCACGGAACAAACAGGATGGATTGTGGTTTTGAAAGTGGGTCTGTCATTTATGGATTCCAGCAGTCCCCGTCTGCACTCACGTGTCTCACCCTGGGAAGCGTCAGTGAGAAGAGATGCTAAGAATTCCTCTCCCAACCCCCTTCCTTTCCTTAGGAGTTCATTCCACTTATACCTTCTGTTTTCCTAATTTTCCGGTCCTCCAGAGTCTGCTGACCAAATCAAGCGGCCGGGTTTAGCCGAGTGAATCGCGCTTCCCCGGGCGTGGGCACCCCCTCCCTTAACCTGAGCTGATTTATAGAGACTGTAATTAGTGAGCTCATTTTAGCCGAGATGGACTGAGCTTAAAAGTATCCATATCCTTTCCTCACTGATTTATGGGGTGGATCACGCTGAGCCCAGGAAATGCTTCAACCCTGTTGTGTTACCTGCGAGGCTGCCACGGTGGATCGAGGAGGCAGGTTCTCCTCATTGCACTGGGAAAGGCTGAGCCCCGCTCCCAGCATGAACATCCCCCGCACCCCCGCTATTGCCATGCTCCCAACACCCAGAACTCACACGTGGGAACTTGTTCACAATTTTTTGCGGGGAGGGTGGGGTGGGACAGACATATCTTAAAAGCAAGAAATGTTCAGAGAAAAGACCCGTGTTGTCCAGCAGCCCGTAGTGTGCCACAGGTGCAGTGTCCCAAACAGGCTGCAGACAGCACAGTGGCGAGGGGCCCACAGCACCGCAGGGGTCACACAGAAAATTGACACGGTGGCAAACGCGTTTCTCCTGTGGGCCTGGGACGGGGTGGGGCACAGCAGCCAGGTGGGGCTCACTGCGGGGAGAGCTGGGGGTGGGGGCCAGTGTGGTCTGAATCACCCCAAGCAGTGTTTGTCCAGCCAGCCTCACGGTGACGGTGCCCGCTTTAATCGTGTCCCAAACCAATTATTGACATCACCCGGCAGGGCCAAGGGATGCTTCTTTCCAGATGCAGTGTGGCTGATCCTCCTTTGAAAACCCTCAACTTGCTAACTCTGGGAACAGAAAAATAAAACTGCCCTGCTCCAGGAATCAGGGAGGCCCAGAGCATTTGGAAAGTCCCCCTCTGCGAGGAAGACTCTGTGAAGTCGGAACCCCAGCTGGTCGTTTCATCTGAAGAGGTTCCTACCAAGGCCATATGGCTGGGACGTTGCAGGGGGATGCGCGCTCGACGCGGTTGTGTGTTTGAGGAATAAATATTTAAATCCGAAACCAAGTGAATCACTTTCTACAGAGGCGGGCAGGGATGGAAATTGTGTGTGTGTGTGTGTGTGTGTGTTGCTGTCCCCTCTCTCTCCACACTCGGTGACTTTAAGAAGGGGCCCCTCTCTACCGGTGCGGGATGCCGGGAGCGTGGTGGCCCATCCTCGGCTTTAAGGTTGTTTTTGTTTGGCATCTGCCTTCGCTGCAAGAAGCCAGCAGATGTACATGGGCCGAAACAGAGACTTCGTCCCCTTGTCCATTGTTTGAAGACACCCGCCCAGTTTTGTTTTGGCCCGTGCGGTAACTGGAATCTGATACGAACGCGAGCGGAAGAAAACAATCCTTTCCTCGGCTGTAATTAAAGCTCTAGAAAGATCGTAGATCTTTATGATTTATTTCTGTCTTTATGGCAGATGTTTTTGTGTAGCTTTTTATTTTTTAAAAAGGGGAAATATTTTCTGCACTGCCCAGATTTTCTGCACAAATGATCTTGTGTCATTTGAGGATTGACAGTTTCATAATCACTGTCCTGGGCATGTCCTCGTCTAAGCCCTTCTAAGCAGTATAAGGCAGGGTGGAAGGCATCACTGTCATCTTGTTAGAACAGTAGCTACCGTGACAGCTTTTGCCCGGAGTCAGGTGCTGCTGCTCTGAGTGCTTTATCTTGTGTATTTTTTATGTAGTCCTGTCGCCGCTGTGCAGAAGATGAAATGACATGTCCATGTAAGTAAGGTTGAATCTTAGGCTGCAAGTCCAGTGCTCTTTCTACACGGCCATACCACCTCCCTTGATGAGGACCAGCCAGGAGGTCTGGATTCGAATCTCAATCTGGTCACCAGCAGGCAGTATCACTTTTGAGCTGCCCCCTCATTTCCGACATGGGAGGACTGTCATTTCCTGCAACGTGTGAAAATTACGTGGAGTTCTGCAAATGTAAATGATTAATCATGGTAACTATATCAATACATGAAAAATAGAAGCATGTAAACAACACATTTATTGAAAACTTTCAACAACAACGATAGTAATAATAACAATGGCCTCCATTCAGTTCACAAATATTAAAAAGATGCCTAGTCGGTGTCCGGTCCTGTTCTGGATGCTGGGGATACAGCCTCTGCCCTCTGGCAGTTTTCTGTTCTGTTGGGTGAGACAGTCACCAACTAGACAGGCCGTGATTTCAGACAGTGTAAGTGCTAAGGTGAAAGCCATGTTTGTTGAGGTGACAGAGGGTGTTAGGGGATGATTCGGGGTATTTTACAATCTGGTCTAAGGTTGATGTGATGAGGGCATTAAATGTCATCTCAAATAATCCTCTAGAGCGGGGGTGGGCAGACTGTGGGAAAATCTGGTCCATTGCCTGTTTTGTCAATAAAGTTTTATTGGAACATAGCTGTGCCCATTTATTTATATATTGTCTATGGTTGCTTTCCCTCTATAACTGCAGGGTTGAGTTGTTGCAGTAAAGACTATAGAGCCCATAAAACTGAAAATATTTACTATCTGGTCTCTCAGATAAAGTTTGCAGACCCTGGTCTAAAGTTTAGTTTGACTCAGAAATGAAGGCGATTGCTAATGAGGGTTGAAGCCAAGATTTACACTCACTCCTTCCTCTGTGGTCTTGGCACAGTGTTAGGCCTCCCTTGATGGGGATGGGGAATAAGGCTGGATATGGATGCCCAGTATATCTAATATGGCACCTGATGCCTGGGAACTGCTCTCTTGTGCAAGAAACAATTTCCAAATAATAGAAAACAGGATGGCAAGAAGTACTCAATTATGTGACATTGGCTAGGAGACCGAGAGAAGACAACTACAACCCCAGAAGCCTCCCTGGAAGAGGTGAGAGTTGCAAGTGGGTTAGTATTTGGCAAGAGGAAGTCCCTCAATCCAACCAAAAAAGAGTCTGCCTGGCTGGCACACCCCCACGTTTCTGGGTACCAGTTAGCTCCCTCTATTTATCCAACACTCGCCGAGCACCTACTGAGTGCCAGGCCCTGTGTTGAGTTGGGTCACAAACACGAATAGAGCAGTGTCCAATCTCAGACATGGGGATTAGGCCGGTCCCATATCAAATGACCAGCGCTGAAGTGGAGGATGAAAACCCCACAACGTGCTGTAATTGGGCAGAGGAGGGGTCCTAGGCTGTAAGGGGGGGTGGTCATTGGAGCCACATGGTTTGAGGTACCTGGTGATTGTGGGGAAGGAGGTGGGTAGGGAGGCAGAGTGTGAAAAAGAACCAACCACCCGCGGTGGGTTGGGCCGGGCAGAGAGCCGAAGGACTGAGGCAGGAACTTGGCAGGCATCTGCAGTCTGGCACCGTGTGGTGCTCGGTTTACTGAGTACCAACCTGCAGGGTGGGCTTCCCTTCCCTGTCAGGTGTCAGAAGGTCGTCACTGAGATGACCAGGGTCCTGCTAACGCAGCGTGCACGTCCGCTGCCAGCAGCCGGCCTTTCTGGCTGAGAGAGGCCCGTGGGGCCGTATCTCGTCAGCATCTGCTTGGCGTCCTCTCCATCTGCTGTTACAGAAGGAGAGAAAAACATCTCACTCAGAGCCTTCTGCAGAGATTTTTTTTGTTATTATTATTTGGAATGGGTTTTAAAATATAGTGATTTGTGGCTGGTAGTCGAGTTCATCAAAGCGATTTTTCCAGATGCTGTAGTTCTTAGGCAGCTGACACATTAGGCCCCTCCACCCCCACCCCATGTTCTAAGTTTCTCTCCAGCCTTAGGCACTGATCCTTCCTCACAGGATCTGGCCGAGGCATGCGTGCGGCATCGTATAGCATGTAGAACTTGTCCTTGCAACAACCGTGGGTCGCAGGCATGGCGGGCACTGTTCTTTCCATTTCACAGAGGATCGAGCTGCTCTCCTAAGATCACATAGCCACAGGGGAAGAGTGGAAGAGCAGAATTCTTGCAAGTCCTGAAACTTCCCATTTATATCTGGCTTTGTCTTTGCACACGGATACAACTGTTCTTCCTGGATGTAACGGCGTGTTTGTTTCAGCATCAGGTGAGGCCCAAACTCATGCTCTTCCTGGTAACCAAATTCTCCGAATGCCACTTCCTCCACACAGCCTTCTTGGATCACTCCAGGCTTTCTTAGGCCTCAGAGGTTTTGGCCTGGTCTCTTGGGGATTCTAAGAGTTTGTGAAGACCCTTGGATATGCTTTAGAGTTCATGCAGGCTCATACTGCCATGATGCCCCCCTGCCAAATGAAGTCAAACTTCATGTCTGCCAGTGACCATGAGATTCTAATGCTTTAAAAAAGCAGGTCTGCTCCAAATATCTGTTGCCATCACCCTCCCCCACCTCTACAGATTTCCATGGCATCCCAGAGAATCTTGTCCTCCTCAAAATCTCTTGACAGAGGGCTTATCTCTATTCACAACCTCTGACACAAGGCAACCCTGGAGGAGTTACATTAACTCACTGGCAGAGATTTATTTTTAAGCTGTTTTGTCTCGTGTGTGGGACACAGGTCAGCTTTGATAATGGAGACAGTGAGTGACTCTAAAGCCCCTGGCAGTCTATGAGTGATTTTTGCTCTCCACTTGTCATTGGGTCCCCACTACCTCCTTTCAAGGCAAGTGTTCCTTTCCCTACCACACGTGGGAAGGGGTGGCCCTCAAGGCTACGGACGGTGAGTGAGAACAGGGTGAAGGCGGGCAGGGGGCTGTGAGCTTCTGGGGTCGGAAGGCTGGGCGGGGGCTGCGGCAGGCTGGAAGCAGCTACCCCTCAGCCCTCCCTCTGCTCTTGCTGAGCAGACTGACCTTTCTCCTGGATAAGGCAGCCCAAGAACAGCTCCTTGGCTCTGCTTCCCTCCGCTGAGCGCTCTCTCCAGGCCCAGGGGAAGCACTCTTGTGGGCAGGCGGGGGCCAAACCCTTCTCTGAGCTCAGCAGTGGGGAGGCGGGGCTGCCTCTGAGCACACCTCCCGAGACAGAAAGGATTTCCTCCACCGGTCCAGCTGCTTTCCCAGGGGGCCTTGAGGGCGACTCTGGCTGAGACACGGGGCCAGGCACCGGGTGGTGGAGGTGAGGAGCGCATCCTCTGATGTGTTTTGCAGCCTGGGCCCGGGCAGATCGGCCCCACTCACCTCTCTTCATTTCTTTCACTGCCAATTACTACAAAGTTAGGCTTTGAATTAGGACTAAGCATGGG
>CM053509.1:5255507-5279541 GCA_028627145.1 Eidolon dupreanum
GCCATAACCCTTCCATCTCTGAGTGTAATACGTGCAGCAGTGAGCAGGCACACCATAGGTGCCCTGTGCACGTGTGCAAGGAAATGAAACGAGTGGCAAAGGCCACGTCTCTGTTTCACGCGGCCCACAGCAAAGGCGTCTGGGGTCTCTTCCTGGCTCTGGGATCTGAGGCTTCTAAATGAGCTCACATTCGCCATGCAGATTTTCTTCCGACCCCCAAAAGAAAACAGTATTCTAGGAGGTCTGTCTGCCTAGAATAATACTTGGGGCTAAAACTGAAGGAAAGGAACCCAACAGGAAGAGGGGCCATTTCCCGGTTCAGTAATAACTCTCGACTGAGTGGTGACCCTGACTTTCTGGCGAAGAGTCAGGGAGTGGGCGACAGGCTCAGCTCGTCTGGTTTCCTCTTGCTTCGTTCTCACCTCTCTGGGAGAAAGGCTATGCCGTCGGCAGAGACGAGGACTAGGTCTGGTACTACATGAGTAATTAAAAGTGAACCCTCGGATATTTGCGTAATGAGCCGAGAGTATTTTCCACTAAGCTGTCATGTGGGGTCTCTAATCAACGCCGTCTTCACATTTAATAGCAAATGACAGTGTTTATATAACAGAAAGGAGAAGAAGGAGGCGTGTGGATCTCCCAGGCCAACCTGTCTCCCCTTCGTTCCTGTCTGAATTTCCATCTTCCTCAGCGCTCACTGCTGGCTTGGGTCAAGGCAGGCCAGAATTTGGTTCGATGGTGGCAAATGCTTATGGAATGGTTCCAGAAGCCAGTTAAACCTGTAAGTGGGGGTCAGGGCCAAAGAACAAATGTTGGCTTTAATGGGGGGGCGGTTTAAAATATAGGGGGTGCACATAGATATAATTTATTCTGTAATCCCTCAAGTGATACTTGCCTGCACATTTGTTTCATAAAGTGCCCCCGAAGTGAAGGTTAAAGAAGTATAAATTAGTAGTTGGTAGATGGTGAGGGGATGCGGAGCAGGCAGAGGGAATGAAGTCAGCATTAATGTAATGGCCAGGTGGGGGCCAGGGGAGAGAAGGAGCAATTGGGGGGGATCATTTCATAAACTATATAAATGTCTAACCAATGTACTGTATACTTGAAACTAATAATAAAATAAAACTTAAAAAAGAAAATAACTTTTTAGTTTATCTAATGAACGCAAAGTGTTAATAATATTAATTTGTTAATAGGTAAAAGTGAGGGGATGATCTCTATGGAAAAAAATAAATTCAAAACAATGAAAGAAAAAGTGTCCCCAAATACAAAAGTATCTAGAATAAAAAAGCTGTAGTCCCCTTCCGCTGTCCTGACCCCAACACATTTACGCGTGTCTATGCAGAAGAAGGGGTCTTTCGGGGTCTATTCTCCAGCTTCTGGACTTTCCCTATCAGCGGCAGTCACCTCTTTCTCTGCCCCTGGATGGCATCTCGGGCTAGTCCCATCCGCAGCTTTTCTGGTCACTCCTGGAAAATAAAATGTCCTCTGTCTACTTTTAGCTTTAAAAGCAATTTCTTTGTTCGGTCCAGTGTGATCATGACAGCACTGAATTCCACCCGAAGGTGAACTTCTCCCCACCTGCACAGTGGAGGCAGGGGCCCGGGAGGGGGCGGTGGCCGTAGGCTGGCCTGGGGGGCTTCTTCCCTCTTTCCTCCACCCCTGCCTCCTCTGGGCCTCGCCAGCTATCCTCGCTGCTCCAGGGTGGAGGGAAAGAGTGGAAAAAAGTGACCTGTGGACAGTTACTCCTGGATGGAGCAGTGGTGGCCTGGGCTTGGCGACATTCGCTGAGCATCCTTCCTGCCCGGCGCCCCTGTGGAATTCTCAGTAGCGTCTTCTCCTGTTTCTGGACCATCCCTTGCCTTTGCCCTTGGCCTCCAAGCTTTATCAGCCTACCCTGTCCTGTGGTGTCCTGCCTCACCAGGTGCCCCCCGGCAAAGTCCCTTCCAAGATGGCACCACCGCCGCTCCCTCGGTGGGTCTGCTTCGTGGGGGAACAGCCTCTCAGCGGCAGCACCATTCCTGTCTCCCCACTCTCTCCCACTCCAGGCTGGTTGCTCGGGCCCTTCTCTTCGGGCACCGGGCGACACCCTCCAGCTCTTCCTCCATAGACATGAGGGACACAGCTCTCCAAGGGCCCCCTGAGACCCCCTCCCAGGCCTCAGGTAAGAGGGCAGGGTTGTTTCTCTGTGGAGCAGGGCAACACCCCAGCAATCCACCTGCTCTCCCCAAGAAACCCTCCTTCTCCCTGTCCCTTCGACTTAAACATTGGCCACTGGGCTGAAAGTTACCAAAACAGGTTTTAATCTGCTTTCCTTGTGACTCACAGGAGGTGGTCTAGACTCTCGCCTTGAGATGTGGGGCTATCTGAACCCTCTTTATTTGCTCCTGGCCTCCGAGGCTTCAGTGGAAATCTGAGACAGTCACACTTTAACACCCTGTGCAACGATGGCTTGTCCTGATCACCCTCTGGCTATATCACGGCCGTCACCCCATTCCCAGGCATCGTCTTACTTGACACTGCCAGTAGTATGTGGGACAATTTATTTCATTCCCATTTTACAGATGAGGATATTGAGGCTCAGGGAGGTTAAGGCATTTGCTCAAAATCTTAGCACCAGAGAGCACGATGCCCTGACTTGAACTCTGGTCTTCTGACCCCACACGCCCCTAATGGACGTTCATCAAAGCCACCGCACACCTTGTCTTCCGAGAGTTTCCAGGTGGGTCCTGGGAACTCTTGGCAGGAATTGTAACTGACACCAGCCGGCGACTTTTTGGGCGCTCTGTTAGCTGGTGCTGCTCTTTGGGGTTGGTTCAAAAATGTTAATGAGTTCATTTACACTAAACTGTAGGGATCCTCAAGAGTTTGCCTTTCCATGGAGAACTCACTGGGGGAATGTGCTTAATCTGACAGCGCCACAAACGAAAAGAGCTGCCCATGAACAAGACGCAGTCGTTGTCTTTGAAGCAGGACACTTCAACAGGAGAGGTTCGGTGCTGAGGTCCAATGACAAATACGTGGCAGAGTCAACTCTGTCTGCCTTCCCACCGGGGACCTCGCAGCCCGGTGCCGACTTTAGAGGTGGCTCCTTCTATGTCATATTTTCCCGTACTAACTTGCGGTGTATCTCGAAGACATCTTAGCAGAGAAGAGAGATGGGAGAACCACGTGTCACCTGGGTGGTGACAGCCCAGCCCTAGCTGGGGTGCGAGAAATAAAAGCGCTGAGCGTCAGTGGTCTCTCACCATGAAAGGAACCCGGAATCACTGCCTCTGTGGGAGATAAACTAGAAAAGTCTTTGGGTGGGGCTGGGGCCTCACTCCCTGGGTGACCGTGACCAGCACCAGTCAGCCAGATGGCTCTCTTTGCAGCTGTTCTTCGGACTTTGTATCTGACCATAGAACACATGTTCTCCAGCCCTCTTTGGGGCCGGATCTGACCAACTGAATTCTTTTTAAAAATTTAAAGCTGTGTCGTCCTCCAAATTTGGACTTCCTGAAACTGGAGGATCAGCACATTTTGAAAACTGACATTTCTGGGGAACTAAGGCTTTCGGAAGCAAATCTTTCCAGCGGTGATGGGCTCTTGGCATTAGGGGGCATCTTCGAGGTAATCCTGCCCGAGACGGGTAGTGCCCCTCAGACCTCTTGCCAATGTCATCCTGCCTCAGAGGGCACCCCCACACACCTTGGGCATCAACTAGTCTGTATGGAAGTGCGAGTCCCAAAGCTGGAGGTCATGTGTCCCCTCTGGTCCAGTCCCGGCCCCAGCAGAGAAGCCACCAGTGAAACCGTCACGCTTCCTCCGCCTTCGCCCCTGGCATGCCTTCCTCTGGCTCTCCGCTCTGCCTCCTGCACAGGACCCGTGCCCGCGTCTGCCCTCGCCTGACCGCGCTGCCCCTGGTTCTCCACAGAAACCCCCAGGTCTTGGCTCAAGTGCTGCTTTCTTGAGATCTTCTCCGAGCACCCCTCGACCCCCACATTCCCCAGCCCTCCCCACTGTCCTGGCCCTATGGTTTCTGCACAGTGCTCGTCACCGTCTGATACGCTATGTTGTTGGTTGTCGCCTGTCTTCCCATTAAAATGGAAAGGCCTTCAAGGAGAGATATTGGGCAGTTTGCTCCTTGCCATATTTCCAGCGCCTGGGACACTGCAGGCACTCGGAAGGAGCGTGATAAAGACCAAACGGTGACGGAGTGAGCCAGCCCAGCCCAGCCGGTTTTTAGCGTCCTCACGTCTTCAGTCTCAGGGGCCCTGGAATTCAGTCTTCCTTCTGGGAGCTTTCCACCTGGTGTCCAGGACATGGGTTCCCGTCATGTGGGCATCCTCCCTGCTCCAGGCAGCGTCCTTCTTGACCCAAGGCCACTGCTCGTGAATTTTTAAAATATTTTGTGATGCTTCACCTTTTGCTTCTTCTTAAGGCTAAGTCAGATTTTTAAAAGTTGACGGCTCAGTTTGTAGTTTTCTCTTCCTTCCTTCCTTCCTTCCTTCCTTCCTTCCTTCCTTCCTTCCTTCCTTCCTTCCTTCCTTCCTTCCTTCCTTCCTTCTTTCCTCCCTCCCTCCCTCCCTCCCTCCCTCCTCCCTCCCTCCTTCCTTCCTTTTTTCCTTCCTCTCTCTCTCCTTCTCTTCCCCTCCCTCTTTCCTCCCTTCTTCTCTCTCTCTAGCCCCTCTTTCTTCCTTCCTTCTTTTTTATTTCCTCAGATAACAAGACTATAAGAATCCTTTTCCCCCTCTGGGTTACTGAACTGTGCATCACCAGACCTGACCATTCCAGACCGTTATATCCAACTGCTAACAGCACGTCTCCACCTACATATCCGCAGACTGAGAAATTGAGGCGGGGTCCTGACTCATCATCCAGCGAGGGTGGGGCTGAGTCATACCACTCCTCTCCCTGGTCCTGCCTGGAAGTCCCCCTGGGCTGTAACTCTGGAGGACCCTAGGGTTCAGAGCCAGTTCCCAAGATAAACCTCAACTGACTTACAGACCTAACTGTAAAAAACAAGTAAAAAAAAAAAAAACTGTCAAAGGCTAGAAGAAAATTTAAGTGATTATCAGCTCTCAGAGCGGGACAATCTTTCATGTATATTTATCTCAGTGGTTAATATGCAGTCATCAATCCCACAGGCATGGCTGCACGTGGCTGCGAAGTAGGTGTCTAACCAGCCCCTACAGCTCTGCATCTGTTTTCCAGATCCTTGCTCAGAGGCTCACTGTTTTAACAATTATTGCCAGCGTGTTTGTATGCTTTGAGAAGTGTTATACGTAGTAAAGAAAATATGAAAGCGCATTACACATACTGTACCATATCTGACCGTTCATGTAACAATTTATCGTTTCTTATCAATATTTGTAATGCTTCTTTTTTAAAAAAATAGTTGAATGTATTTTAATAGCAAGCTTCTAGGAATAGCACAGAAGACAGACAACATCAAAAAACGTGTACTTGCACATGGACCATTCAGAAAAGTGTACTGAATGAACGGACTCTACAATAAAAAAGCTAAAATCAACACTTCGTCGCCATCAATAAGAAACTCACTGGTTTTTATTTAAAGATCCAAATTGCTGGCACTGTCCAGAAAACGCAAATAGGTTTATTTATAATTGTCGTAAAGTCGAACTGCTGTGACCTGTTCGCTGAAACATTCTGACTTGCATGAATGCTTTACGTTGAACATGTACACACAAATGAAAATAGGAAAACTGCCAATACGTGACTTTTGTCCTCAATTTTCCATGTGCAATTATATACTTAGGTACCTTTTGACCCTATGGGAAAAAAAGAATCGAACATTCAGAACTCCTAATAACAAGAAGAAGACTCTTTTTGTTTGTTTGTTTGTTTGTTTGTTTTCGTTCGTTCGTTTGTTTTGAGACTGACATGTGTCCCATCCTAGGACACTCTGAGGCGTGTTTTCCACGAAACAGCTGGGGTGCCAGCTGTGTGTCTTTTGACCTAAGTGTGTCGAACTTGTGGCACAGAGAGCACAAGCTCGATGTCTTCAAAAAGGGCAACGAGACAGGTCCTGCAGCCAGGGAGCCACCTGCTTTGTGGGAGCCACCTGCGGTACAGAGACTTCGCTCATCTCTCTTCTTATCTAGAGCTCTGGAGCTGGAGGCAGAACTGGTGTTGGAGAGAAAGGCTACTTCTCAATTTTAAACAGCAGTGTCGTCACTCTAGTTACTGCGAAGGAGTTCAGAATGTGCCACGCCCCAGTGTGCCACGCCGGCGCGTTAACTGCTCTGAGTTACAGGCTCGTGAAAAACAGCACTTTTAAGAAAAACACCCCGACCTTCCTTCTTTTTCTTAAAAGCAGATGAAATCGCCGTAGGAAAGCTGTCCTTCTTGTGACAAAAGGAAAGTGACACTCTCATCATCAAGGATAAGAAGTTGGGAAACAGAGAATCTATACACACAGACCTGGTTAAAATAATTCTCACCTTCTGTTCGCCTCCCTCCATCGCGAAGCCACTTTTGACAACTGCCTCCCTTTGTCTCCGTCTGCTCATCTGTTACTGCTGGTGTATATACATATAAAAAACCTATTGACTTTGGCATATTTATCATGTATCTGGACATATTATTGAACTCTCATTATTTTTTAATAGCTTTTCAGATGATTCTCTTGGGTCTTCTTGATATATCGTAGTATCTAAAAATAACCTGATTTCATCTCTTCCTCCAGGAATAATATCTGTTATTTCTACTTTATAGAAGATGTATTGAATGGGAATTGAAGAACAATGCAGACTAATAAAAATACCCCTGGCATCCTTTTCTTGCCAAAATTTAGTATCACTCTCTGTGCTACCTCACCATCAAATGTAAGATGACATTCTATGTTCTATTCTTCCCACTTCTCTAAACTATTTCAGAAATTTAAGTGGAGAATAAACATCGACTTTTTTCAAATGCCCTTCATAATTTCCATTTGTGGAGACTATTTGTTTTTATAAACAGATTTCATTAAATTAATAGTTTACTTACTTAAACCACTTTGCCTTCCAAGTTCCTCTACTGAGTCTTGGAGAACATTGTTGTAAACTAATTAGATTCTGGCTTGCTAATATTTATTTGTTTTTCCATTCACATTTAATGTAAATCGGTGTACGTCTCCAGGTGTCTGTGTGCAGGCCTGATCTAAACTAAGATTTATAGGACCGACAATGAGACTATGAAGATGTCCTGTGTTCAGAGCAAAAAGAGAAGCCCATATACTATAAGCCTAAACACTTCAACGTTGCGAACCAAACTTACGAACCACTAAATGATACATATTCTATCCTGCCTTTTCAAATATACTCATACAATAACAAAACAAATAATCCATAATGCTATGATTTTTGAATGATGAAAAGTTGGCAAAATAAGAAAAATTAAATTTAATTATTATAGTGCATGTGTGGGTGTTCTGATGATGGGCTATCCATGTTTGAAGGTGTAATACTGTATAAAAAAAATCCTTAAACTGCTAGATATTTATTTCAAAAAATATTTTTATTCATTCCTTGCAGCAAAATCACTGATTATGTTATGATCTAAATTATCACACAATATTTTCTATTGACAATAACGAGCTAAAGCATTAGAAAATAAATGTACTTAAATTCAAAGTATACAAAATGTGAATATACTTTCAAAAAATACAATGAAAAAATGTAAAAGTCAGAAAATTAAAAATAGTTCATGATTGCTAATCATGATTTTTTTCTAAAATATTTAAAATTATACTAAAGGTCAGAATGCAAATGACCATTAATACAAAATTTTAAATCAGAATTACTCAAATATAGCACAATCTATTTTTTTAATTTAATTTAATCTCATTAAATATTTTAATAAACATAAAACCCCTTGCAATTCTAACATAACTGACGGTGTGAAAAATCCATCTTAAGTTTCATGTGGGTTTGTCTAGACCTGTGTTATGCAAATTTGGAAGTAATATGAATTATTTAATATCGAAACATTCTCCAGCTGTCATGAGCAACTGTTTGAGAATGTTATGCTAATTTGTGAGATCTCCAGAAGCACAAATTGTAACCTAAAAAGAAGCAGAAGGATGGATATTCGTACTTCTGGAAAGCGAACATTATTATGCAAGAATCTGAGAGGAAGAACTGACACATCGCCCAAGCCCTCAAGCCCTCCCCACGTTGAGAAGCTCTGTCTCCAAAATCAACAGGAGCACAACCCGGATCCTTCCCAGCATCTGGACGCACTTTTCTTTTGTTCTAATGACACAGGGCTAAAGATGTGGAGGCACTTTTGTTTCTCTGGGACCTGAACAGTGTTAGTTGTGAGTCAAGGTTTAGGGCTGCACTGAGCACCTACCCTGAGAGTCAGAGGTGCCTGCTTCTGTGTTTTTTAATATTTTCGTGTGTGTGTCTGTGTGTGTGTGTGTGTGTGTGTGTGTGTGTAAGTAGATATGTATATATGTATATATGTGTATATATGTGTGTCTTGGTGTCTGCAACTTACTTTCAGTTGATTAGCAAAGAAAGCATATGTGTGTGTTTGTGAGAGAGAGAGAGAGAGAGAGAGAGAGAGAGAGAGTGTGTGTGTGTGTGTGTGTGTGTATTTTTCTTTTTGCCCAAACAGGCAAAGATATCCCCAGAGCTTAAAAAGAGGCAAGGATGGGGCACAAAGTCTAATACATCTGTTGAGTGGAGGAATTACAGCAGCCAGCCAGAATTTTGAGGGACATATGAGAGAGGGTGGAGCTTCCCTCTCTGAAATGCTGAAAGAAACTTTAGCATTTCCAAGGGCAGTTGATGAGAGCTTTTGCATCGAGATGGCATCCAAGTGCAAAAAGGACAAAGATGAGCATTCCAAGAATCTCATGAAGATTCTTGTGGAGAATCTGTCTGTGTTACAGGGTCAAGGGGTGAGGAAAAGGGGTGATGTCAGCTATAACAGAGACTGTTCGTGCACCATCCCAGTTAAGGGTTCTTATTGCTTCCTTGATGAGGAGGAGCTAGAAGCACCACGACAAGTCCCCAGATAGTATCCATGGCGTATATACTTACGCTTACATCAACTTAATACAGTGCTTATTCCAAAATGCAGGGTAAACGATTCTCAGTAAACGTTTTTCTTATATGCAGATAACTCCAAGTTAAAGACACCTTTTAAGCGCATTGGATCTACCTTATATGATTCATTTAGTTGAGATTTTGGTGCTCAGAGTGGGCAAATAAGATGACCCTCCTGTAGAATCTTGATCACCTACTGAGGCTAAAACTTCCAGATATGGGAATGGGTGGGACCAACTCATATGGAAACAGATGGTGGAGCTAAGGGACAGTGGGGGAAATATTGGACCCATAACTAAGCGCAGATGTCAAGAGACACAACAACTCAAAAGATATAGGCAGACAGGAAAGGCAGGGGCTGAGCAATGCAGCAGCAGGCAGACACCAGCTCTGAACAAGTATGTCCCGTGGATGGACATATAATGCTATGTGAATCGACAGGGTGGGGTACCAGAAAAGCAGCATCTCCTGCAAACTATTAACAAAATAATAACGACAAAATTGTAGTAGATAAAGAAAAGGTAGTAAATAACTATTTGACTCCACCAACTTCGGTGTACGAGAAGTGTTACACGTTCTTATTTTTAAAATTTCAATTCATCTGGCTCTGAGTCCTCATTCAGTTGGCTGGAAACTCATTATCGGTCATGATCAGGAAGTGGGTGTGGGTGGGGCTCCCTCTCTTCCAGGTAGTTGAACAGGAGGCTTCTGTGGGGCTCATTAATTTATAGATAATCCTCAGGTCTTCTGTCCTAACGATGCTTATGAGATGCTCATTGTCAAATCTTTATTGCAATGGTCATGGTGCCTGACTCCCCAGTATCCGTCCTAATGGAAGTCCATTGTTATCACCTCAGCCTCTCACTGGGGGTGGCTTTGGAATGTGAGAGATTCTGAGCTAGGTCTTCCTGATCCTGGAGCTCCTTCTCTGGCTGACCCTACATTCTTAGACTGGGCAAGGTAGGATGGGGGGTGGACCTTTAGATGGGAGACCTGATTTTGTCCCCCATCTCCTATCGAAGCATCACAGCTCCCTGATGTGTCATCACCACTCTTCCCAGGTAACGTCAGGTGGTATTTCTCATGTAAAATTAGTGGTTTAGGTGGATAGAAAATTCTCCATTTGGGCAAAGGGCTTTCATGGGTTTCTTCCTTAAGAAAGAAACCATGAGTAAAATCTTCATGGGAACTTCTGTCTAAGATATGAAGATAAAGACTACTTGACATTCTGCAGCAATTTGATGACTTTAATTAGAAAAAAAAAAATCTCTTAGCTAAAATGGAATTAGAGTTGACCTTTTAAAAAGTTTTGATTTTAGCTTTTCTGAAGAAATATCTTTGAATTCTGAAATATACGAAACTCAATGCAGCGGGAAATTATGGTCAATTGCCCTGAACACTCTTGGATGAGAATTCAGACGCATCTAGGGTTACGTAATTGTTTCCAATACTCAGACACGCATAAACACTTAATTTCACTGTTGGATGGGTCCTAGTTGTGCTGGCGAACTCTAGAAAACAAGTTACAGGCAAAGAATTTTTGCACTCCCCTTGATTTGAAGTTGTTTTTTGAAGAGGTAATATTCACATCGTTCAAAAGTCAAAACAAATTAAAGAAGCACAGTATAATCTCCCTCCAAATCTCTCCCAGGCACCAAGCTCCTTTCCCAGGGGCAAACATGCTTTAAGCAGCTTGAATACTTTTTTCCCAGATATATTTTATCCACGTATAAATGGCAGCATAATATTCACATCGTTCCCCGTTTTGCTTTTTTCATGGGCCTAAAAATAAATATATTTTGGTGATCTTTCCATATCAGTTCCCAAAGAGTCACAGAGAGTTTACTCATTCTTTTTGTCTGCATCACATTTCTTTATATGCACAAACTGTCATTTATGTAAACCGTCATTTATTGGTGGGTATTTAGGTTGTTTCCTTTCCTTTTTCTTTTTTGACTTTATTTTTTATTATTTTTTAAATTTTAATTTAATTTATTTATTTTTACTCCCCTCTCCCCCCCTCCCCTTTAACAACCATCAGCTTATTCTCTTTATCCAAGGGTCTGTTTATGTTTTGTTTATTCATTTATTTTGTTTTTTTTTAGATTCTACATGTAAATGAGGTCATGTGGTATTTGCCTTTCTCTGTCTGACTTATTTTACTTAGCATATGCCCTCTAGTTCCACCCATGTTGTTCCAAATGGCAAGATCTCATTTTTTTGGTTGATGAATAATATTTCATTTTATACACACACACACACACACACACACGCACACTCACATATCATGTCTTCTTTATCTATCTATCTACTGATGAACATCTAAATCGCTTACATATCTTGGCTATTCTCTTGGCTATTCCTAGTACATAAGGACATACTAGTGAACCTAGGGAAACATATATCTTTTTGAATTCGTGTTTTGTTTTCTTTAGATAACAACCCCAAAGTGGGAATGCTGGATCATATGGAAACTCTATTTTTAATTCTTTGAGGAATCTCCGTACTGTTTTCTATATTGTCTGCATTAATTCACAGTCCTACCAACAATGAACAAGAGCTCCCTGTTCTTCAGATCCTCGCCAGCACCTGTTGTTTGTTGGTGTATTAACGATACCATTCTGTCAGGTGGGAAACGGTATCTCATTCTGGTTTTAATTTGCATTTTCCTGATGACTAGTGATGTTGAGCATCTTTTCATATGTCTGTTTGCCATCCGTATGTCCTCTTGGGAAAAATGTCTATTCAGGATAAATTCCTAGAAATGAAATTGCTGGGTCAAAGGGTATGTGTGCTTATAATTTTGAGAGATATTATCAGATATCCCTTCACAGAAGCTGCTCCAGTTTATGTTTGTTCTAGAAATATATGAAAGTCCTGTTTCCCCACACTTTTGTCAATATATTATCAATTTTTTTGATCTTTGCCAATCTAACAGATGAAACAGAGCTACTCGCTTGTAGTTTTAATTTTCACTTGTCTTGACCTGAGTGAAGTTGAGCATATTTTCATCAGTTTAAGAACCAAAGTAATTTGCCTTATTATGAACAATTGATTAATATTTTTGTCCATCGTTGTAATAGGTCATTAGTCTTTTTCTTATTGATTTGTAAGAACTCTTTATATATAAATAAAATTAATCCTCTTTCCATAAGATTTCCCCCAGTTTTTGCCCCAGTTGTATTTCTGCCAGATTTTCCTTTGTATTTTGACTTTGTTTATGAAAGCTTTTGTCATGCAGCATTTTAAAAAATTTATATGTATTTAAACTTATCAGTCTTTTAAAAAACAATGAGGTTTTAAATAGATCTCTAATAATTTTTTCTAGTACTTCAAAGGTTTTAGTTTTTACATTTAAATCTTTAATGTCTATAAAATTTATCCTGGTGTACGCTGTGAATGCAACAGTTAGGATAAGCTAACATATGCTGCAGTAATAAAGAACTCCAAGTCCCAATAGTTGAGAACAATAAAGGCTAATTTCTTGCTCATGTTACATATCTATTTCTGGTTAGCTGAAGGCTCTAGGACCCAGGCTAACAGAGCACATTTTTGGGAAAATTGCTGATCGCTGTGGCAGGAACATAGAGATATGTGAATCATATCCTGCCTATTAAAGGCTTCCTCTTGGAGGGAAAGTATTTATGCTCACATTTCATTGATGAAAGCAAAACACATGCTCAGAATGAGGGAAGTGGAATATTTGTGAACAGACTCAATGATTATACAAGAATTATGGATCCAGCTTTGTATGTGCAGATGACAGCTCTATTTAATAACTAAATCCACATTTTCTCCACTGATTTGAAATACTTTCTTTATCATAGTCCAAAATTCCATTATATATTTGAGACTATTGGCAGATTTTTTATTTTGTTCCATTGATCACTCTGTCTATTTATGCCTGATGTGGTTTTAATGATAAGTTTTATAGTGAATAAATCATAATTTTATAATTTCAATTAAGAATGTCGTAACATATTTATTATCTGATTGGGCTAGTCCTCCCCCAATATTCTTTATTTTTTCAGAATTTCACTAACTATTCTTGCTTGCTTATTTTTTCATGAGTTTTAGAATCATCTTGTTTATTTATAACATCTTATTGATGTTTTTATTGAGTTCCCATTAAATTTATATCTTAACTTGGAAAGAACTGATGCTTTATGACACTGAGTCTTCCTACTTAAGGCCATAATGTACCTTTCCATTGTTTGAATCTTCTTTGTGTTTATCGGCAGCATTTAAATTTTTTTTGTCCATCTAGACTTGCACATTCCTCAAGTGTGTTCTTGACTATTTTATTTGTTATAATTATTGCTGTTATATGAAAAAGATTCCTCCCACCATCCTTTCTCCTTTCCTTCCTTCCTTCCTTCCTTCCTTCCTTCCTTCCTTCCTTCCTTCCTTCCTCCCTTCCTTCTTTCTTTCCTTCCTTCTGTTTCTTCCTCTCTCACTCTCTTGCTCCCTCTCCTCTCTTTCTTTCCCCTTCTTTGTATATGCAAAAGCTATTGATTTCTCAAATTCCTTTTAAAATTATTAAACTGGAGGCAAAGATAGAGTGGAATAGGCACAACCCAGTGTTAACATAAGAGTTAGTAAGAGTTGCTCAAAGACATTTTTTTCCCTTATTTAACCTATACAGATCACAAGACAATGAACTTGAGCTATATGGTTGTTATTTACAAAGTAGGTTTTTTTCAGAAAGTTGGTAAGATGGAGACAGGTTAATATTAAGGTGGAAAACAAGTATCTTACTGGAAAACTCCCAGCTTCAGCCACATCAGGTGTTTCCCAGGCAGTGGAATGAATGAAGACATCACTGGGCCAGAGATCTCACACCTAAGAGTGCTTGAAACCTAGTAGCTGCTTTATCAGATATTTTTAGAATAAAGTGAGTCCAGCTGCAGAGTTTTAGAGCTAGAAATGGGCTTAACATTAGCTGGAGCCCGTGGTTCTCAGTTCTGGCTGCACGTGAGAATCACTAAGAGACCTTTAAAGAAATCACTGGTGTCTAAGCACATTCTAAACCAATGACATCAGAAACCGTGGGAGTGAGGCCTGGGAATCAATACCCTTTAAAACTTCCCAGATGATTTTGTTGTGCGGCCAAGGTGAAGACTCACTGCTTTGGGCCCACGCTCTTGCCGAGAAGATGAGGTGCGAGCGGGGGAGCAAATGCAGCGGGGAGGCGTCCGTGGTTGGCTGAGGCCCGGTCCCCAGCCAGGGTAACAGCAGCCATGCTTCTTGAGGCTGCCGTGCGGGCAAACTCCTCAGTGCAATTCACGCACCCTGTCACCACCCCACGAAGGAGGCCCTGTATTACCTCCTTTTTACAAGGGAGGAATGTGAAGCCAGTTCTTCACCTTGCCCGAGGTTATGCAGCTAACGGGGCAGGCGAGAGAGCGAGGGAGGGAACGCAGGGCTGCCTGACTCAGGCCCACGTGCTCCATGCCCGCCATGAGGCCTTGGGACATCAGCAGCCACTTTCTCCTCCCTGCGGAAATAATCAGTTCTATACTATGATGTCATGAGAGATTGTCTATAGGTTAAATATTTTCAGCAGTGCGACCTCCGACCTCTCTCTGGGTTGAAATCTTGCTTCAAGAACAGGGCGGCACTGCCAGCTTGGAGCAGGTGGGGAACATCGAACGCCACCTCTTGGCCCCCTCTGCTCCGTTCACCCCCTGTCATCCTCCCCTCGAAGAAGCGTTGTTTGAAAGGCACAGGAACAAGTGCTGTTGGGATCTTTTCCTCTTCTAATACTAGACGACGAAGACCAAAAGAGGAAAAGGACGAGGGATTTGTTCCCCGTGCCTCCCTCGATGGATATTTGGGTGGTTTCTACCTTTTGGCTGTTGTGTATCATGCTGCAGCGAGCATGGGAGTGCAAATACTGCTTTGAGATCTTGATTTAAATTCTTTTGGAAGTACATGTAAATACGTACACACACACACACACACACACACACACACACACACACACACACACACTCACCCAAGTGGGATTGCTGAATCATATGCTAAATCTATTTTTAATTTATTGAGAAACCTCCACACTGTTTTCCATAGCACCTGCACCATTTTACACCCCCGCCACCAGTGTCTGAGGGTCTCAATTTCTCCACATTCTTGCCAACACTTACTTCTGTTTTTTTTTTTTTGTTTTTTTTTTTTGACAATGGCCATCCTGAGAGATGTGAAGTGATGTCTCGTTGTGATTTAGATTTGCATTTCCCCGATGATTAGTGATGTTGAGCATCTTCTCTTATACCTGTTGGCCATTTGTGTGTCTTCTCTGGAGAAATGTCTATTCAAGTCCTTTGTCCATTTCCTAATAAGCTTATTTGTGTTTCAGCTACTGAGTCGCAGGAGTTCCCTATATATTTTGGATATTAATCTCTTATCGGATACATGGTTTGCAAATATTTTCTCCCATTCCGTAATGTTTCTTTTCACTTTATACATACAGTAGAATATTATTCAGCCTTAAAAAAAAAAGAAGGAAATTTGGTATATGTGACAGCATGGATGAATCTGAAAGACATTACGCTGAGCAAAATAAGCCAGTCACAGAAGGACAAACACTGCATGATTCCACTTACATGGGATATTAAAACAGCTAACCTCGCAGGAGCAGCTAACCTCCCAGGGGCTGGGGGGAGGGGAAATGGGGAGTTGTTATTTAATGGATGTTGAGTTGTGGTTATTCGAGATAAAGATCTCCTGTACACTATTGTACCTGTAGTCAGCAATACTGTATTACACACTGAAAATTTTGTTAAAAGGGTGGATCTCACGTTAAACGTTCTTATTGCAATGAAAAAAAAAAAAAAAAAACAGGGGAGGGCTTCAGCTGGCTCTGCTCACTTCACACCAGCGGCCTGCGAGCTTTCTGTGTTTCAGTTTTGCCAACCCCAGGCCCGCAGACCGGGCCCCCTGCCTTGGGATGGCCTGCTTCTTAGGGCCACACCTTAGGGGCTCTCAGGTTACCCTCCTGGCCTCTCGTAATGAGCAGATGGGCATCTGCAGTGTGCACATGGATCAACCATATTGGACCACTTTTCTCTGCCACCCCTCCCCCAGGCTTGGGGCAATCAGAGGCCCGGATGCCAAGCCTGGTTTGGGGAGATTTTCTCCAGCAGGCCCCCTGCACCCCTTGCCCGCCCCCTACCTCTTCCCGGTCCTGGCAGCTGCAAGGGGACCTCTAGACCCGCTAAGTGACGGGTCTGTAGGGGGCAGGGGGCCAGCTCCAAACTGCCTCTGGAAACAATTTCTTGCTTTACTTGGGGAGTCTGTGAAATTTTCTCTCCTGTCTCTCCGCTGCCTTTCTCTGCGACTGTCCCCAGGGTTCTGCTTTCCCTCTTGCGCCAGCCAGCCTGCCGTGTGTGTGCGTGCATGTGTGTGTGCGTGTGTGTGCGCGTGTGTGTAAGACAGAGGTTCGCTGTGTTAACACCTCTCTCACTCTCTCCTCGACTTCTCTCTCTTTGTCCTCTGTTCCTCCCGCAAGGACAGCCCTGGTCTACCATGGGTCCAGCCAGCCAGCCAGCATGGCCGATTGCCCACCCTGGCCTGGGCACGACCTCTGGTGCCTGAGAGATCCCGAGGTGGCTCGGACGTGGTCCAGTGGGCTGCAGGCATGAGAGGTGGACACTGAAACCACGATGCCCGGGAAGGAGGGGTCCAAGCTCAGCAGAGGTGTGGGGAGCCCCGAGGGATTTAGGGCAGACATTGCTTCCGTTTGGGAGACCCAGAGAGGGGCGTGACTCAAGCCTCGGTCCCTGAGTTTGTTCCGCTGTAGAATGCAAGGCGTCCCTTTCTCTCTTCCCTCACAGGTTCGTAGTGAGAACTGAATAACGATGTTCAGTTCCGTTTCGGGGGCCAGTGTCATCACGGCCTCCGTCTGACAGATGCGTTTGCTCCAGTCCCACGGCCGGTAGAGCATCGAGCTTCCGCCGAGGACCCAATGTCTTCCTTTCCACATGGCCCCTGCCTCCCCTTCTCCGTGTCAGTTAAATCTGTCTTCGATGTGCCTTCTGTCACAAGGCATGACTTTCTGACATGCTGCCCGGTCGTGCTCAGCTCCACCGGGACCTCCCTGAAGGCAGACACTGTGTCAGGCTCACCTGCGTGGGACAGAAAGATGTGTCCCAACACGACCTGTGCTACTGCTGTGTTCGTTTGTGCTTGCTTGTTCCTGAAGGCCCACAAGTCTTCGAGCTTTGTTGTTGCAGAACTTTTGGGTCATGGAACCGAGAAACACATCACCAGGCCACCAGAGGGCCCCCTCCAGCTTTAGTGCTGTGGACACCTGAGCTCACACTGGTGACTTGCCTCCGCTAGATCATCCCTCAGGCTGTGGAAGGAGAGACAGAGGGATGGCCAAATCAGAGGGACAAACAGGACCAAGCTCCTTTACCCCAGAAGGGAGGGGGGTGCAGGAGCACTTCACTCCATCAAAAGGGCCACTCAGGAATAGGTGGGAATGGCCTGTCAATCAAGCTAAAGCAAACTGCCAGATGAAATTTGTTGTTCAAAAACAATACCTTCAAAACAACAGAACCGAAAATTCTGCATACGGGTACAGTTTTATATGACTGAAAAGCAGCCAAATACCAAAGATGACTGAGTTTAATTATTATCGTGTGTATCTGGGTGTCTGTTGATGGATCAATAATGCTTGGATGAGAAGTAAAATAAGAACAGGTAAGTCACAAATCTTTACATATTTCCTGTAACATTTATTTTTGTCTTTACTTCAGCAAAATCAATGACACTGTCATTGTAATAATGATCTTCACATAAATTGGCTCTATGGACAGAAATAGTCTAAAAGATGAGTCTTGCTCGATTTTTGTAAAATGTGGTCAAACATTTCTGAAACTGTAGTCCTGTAATTTAAGCTGCTTCATAGCTGCCGTCTTCTCTCTCTGGGGACAGTCTCGTGTTT
The DNA here is from genome assembly GCA_028627145.1 of Eidolon dupreanum. Taxonomy (NCBI): domain Eukaryota; kingdom Metazoa; phylum Chordata; class Mammalia; order Chiroptera; family Pteropodidae; genus Eidolon; species Eidolon dupreanum. The sequence goes on from CM053509.1 coordinate 5,273,499, forward strand.
GCCTGGGATTTCAGTGCCGGTCACATCTCAGCACCTTGTCCTGGGCCACCTTAGGGATCCTGCAGATCACTCTCCACTCCGCCCAGCTGCCTTCTCGACCAACCGCATGCTTCATTTACTCTACACATTGTTGACTGCTTGGTATTTTTTAAAATTAAATTCGTTGTCAACATTCAAAAGTAGAAACATTTTCACATAAAAACCCGGCTTTTTAGTTTCTCCTAAAACTTGAAAAGCCAACAAATCTGGGACACCTTTCTGCAAGGCAATATTCAAGTGAGGTTGGCAGGAGGTGAGGCAGAGGTCGTGTATATGTGTGGGTCCCCGATAGCAAATCATCAATTCTTCTAAAGTAAGAGAACCCCCCATTCTGGTCTGTGCACATGGCCACTCAACATCTAAACGACATTCCTCTGCCTCTCTTGCAGCTAGGCATACCACATGACTAGGTCTGGCCTATAGCGTATGAGCTGAAGAGATGTGTATAATTAACATGTATAACTGGAAGGTGACGACACTGATAGGTGTCTTCAAACATCCAGAGGAAGACAACACACTAGGGATGGCAGGCTCACGATTTAGAAGAAGCCAGGGTCCCTGATGACTGGGCGAAGCAGAGCTACCTCCCCGCTTCTAGGTGAGCTCAAAATTCAAATTTCTATTCTGTCTAAGCCGCTGTCGCAGGCAGGCCACCACTGGGTGCCCCCTTTAAGTGAGGCTCCACTCTCCAGTTCACCGTGGTCCCCACCACTCCTCACCCTTCCCCAATGCCAAGGTCCGCTGGCATCTGCTTCTGAACTTGTACTGTTACTTTCCCCCCTCATCCCTGCCTATTACCCATCTGGCCTCACAGGCATTTGAGTTTGGGACCCCATTGCCGACCCTCAAGAAAACAAAAGGGAAGACACGCCATTTTCCAGTACTTTGGGGCTGCTCACTCCTCTTTTTCAGGAGATACTCTCAGTGACTCCGGGGCTCCCCCTTCTGGGGAAGTAATTTTACTGACTCGGTGGTGCTTGTGGGCACCTTCTCACCTGAGGAAAACAAATTGGTAAATTTTATCTCTGGTGGTAAATGCGAAATGAAGGTTAACTGGGGAGTCACGCATTACAGACTCGTGACCAGCATTCGGCGTGGCTCTTTGTGTCTGCTGGCCACCCGCACTGCTGCTCTGGGGGGGAAGGGGGCAGGTATCTAGAGAGAGCCAGGGGCAGGGCTTGGTTTTGGGTGTGTCCGGCCCCAAAGCCTGTGTGACTCCCTTCTGTGCAGTCTGGAGATGCAGGGGCAGGAGCCAGCCAACAGCCAAAGTCCCAGTTGCATGGCCCACAGACAGTCATAGCCCCTAAGGTATGTCTAGAATGGGCAAAAGGCCTTTATTTAGGACACTCATTTTCTATGGAAATGCTCATTAGTAGGTGGCCCTAAAGCAAATTTTGTCTGCAGGCTTCAAAAAGATTTTGCCAAAATCGTGCTCAGCCCCACGAGGGGACACAGGAGTCCTTTGTCACATTGAGCACACCAACTTAACTCTTCCTTGGGTCATGGGGACAGGAGCATTTAGTGCCTGCTGTTCTCAGTGTGGTCACCCCACCCGCAGCCTCAGCACCCCTGGGACCTTGTGAAGAATGCTGGACCTCAGCCCCTAGACCAGACCTATCGAATCAAAATCTGCTTTTTCCCAAGATGCCAGGGGATTTGTGCACATAAACGAGTTTGAGAACCACTGATTTAGCAAAGCGGATGAGAATGGAGGAGTTTAAGCTTCTAAATAAAACACATCTGAATTCCAGCTATGTTACCTACCAGCTGAGTGACCTTGCACATTTGTCTTAAGTTCTGAGTCTCAGCTGTTAAAAGAGAGAAATAATATTAGGTGCAACCATATGAAGTTGTCCTTTTCTATGGGTAAAAAAAAAAAAGAAGGCCAAATATAATCAATTTCACATGGTTCAACCTAATACTTATCGTTTTAGGTCGTTGTGAGAATTAATTTTAAAATGAGATAAAGTACCTAAAACACCTAATAGATGTTCACTCAAAGGCACAACTTTGATCTTACTTACTCCCCTCGTCCCATAAATCTCCATGAAAATTGCACAGAAGAACCAGGTTACACATAATCTCTCAAACCTGATTCTGAAGCTTTGGCCTGTGGGCCAGTTGGTTATTTTACGACGGCATGAAGCTTGTGCAAGGGTAGCTGCATCATCCCATTTCATTTCTAGGTGAAGAAATGGAATCCTGGATGATGTCTCCACGGCCACACAGAGACCTGGATGCTGACTTGGTCCCCAGAGTAGGGGACCCCAGACTGGTCCCCTACTCCGTTCTCTTGGGGTTGCCCAGCACGTGTACGGGAGCGTTACCCCAGTGGGTTTACAATCTTCCCTAGGAAAAGCAAGCTTCCTGTTTCCATGTGGAAAGTCATCATCAGGAAGGGGCAGTTGAACTCAGTGCCGGGAGGGGACGTGGGGCTGAGGTCGGGCTGAGGCCTGGGAGTGAGCTGGATGCCGGTGGCCCTCCTCATCCAGAGTCATCGCAGCCCTGTGCGTGATCTGCAAGGAGATTTCTGGAATCATTAATTGACCCTATAGAAAGGCTTAACCAGGTCTTAATTTTTGCACCTTTTTTTTCTTTTCCTTGCTTAACGCCATACTTAACTATCCGTTCACTTCCCTGGTCACTTATTTTTCTATCCACTCTTTGGATTGTGGGACTCATCACCACCCAGTATGTTACAGATCTGTTTGTTTATTGTGTCTTCCCATCCCGTGCACTAGGTTCTGCTCTGTCCCTGAACTCAGTCTATGCCTGGGACCTAGTAAGCGCTCACTACCATCACATTGCCTTCATTGTCACTGCTGTCTGTGGCAGATCACTTAACCTGAAGTCAGGGGGTCGGGTTCCGCACATCCCCAGGTGATGTGCTCTTGGACAGGTGATGGGGCCCAGGACCCCTATTTATTCAATGAAGCAACCAAGGCTTAGCAAAGTGGTATGGCTTGCTAAGGTCACACAGCCAGGAAAGGACAAAGTCAGGGCTCAGACTCGGATCTGTTTGGTTTCAAAGCCCACACGCCCTCACATACCCTCCACTGTCCTGTCTAGAATGCATGTGACATGGAGGTTACTTTTTGCTGTTCAACAGAGAGAACACAGGCTTTTGGTGTCAAATGGTCTGACTTGGCTCAAGGGCTGGCTTGACACTAACCAGGAGTCATACCCTGGGGTGAATTTCTTGGCCTCTCTAAGCCTCAGTTTCTTTATCTGTCAAATGGGGATGACAACACTTACCTCATTGGCGTACTGCGAGGTGCTGGCCAGGCATAGAGTGACGCTCAGCGAGCATTCAACGAAAGTGGCATGGGAGGTAAGGCCGATGGTACCTGTGAGCTATGAGCTCTCTCCACCTCCCTCCCCCCACACTCCCCGATTTGCCCTCAGCCCTCTGCTTCCTCCTGTGATTGTCCAACCTGAGTGTATGGCTCTGGGCATTTCTTTCTGTTCTCTGTACCTAGAGCCCGGTCTGACCTGTGTTTCTCTACAGATCTTTCTAGATATTTCTAGAGCACAAATATGACCATGCTTAAAACCCTCAAGTATATCCCATTTGGCCTCAGGATAGAGTCCCCGGTCATCAGAGTGGATTCCAGGGTCTTCCAGAGCCTCAGCTCCACCCAGAGGGGGACTCTTGTTCCCCGAGGCGTTTGCCTCTTCTCCCCAGGCTGTACCCATGTTCCCTCTCAGTCCCTTCTTTACACAGCTTGTCCTCGGGCCCAACACCAGGAATGACCTTCCGAGAGCTCCCCCTGCACCTTGGTGGTAGGAGGGTCCATCAGCACCTTCCCTCGCCTTGTCTGTCACCTGAGGGCAGGAATGGGGACTTATTTTCCTGGTCATGGCAACAGGTGTGCCATAATGTGGAATCAACGCAGAGAAGCAAACAGTAACTGGCAAAGTTACAGGAGACGGCGCCGCCCGTCTTTAAGGAGATACTGGACATCTTCTTCCAGTAGATGCCAAAAGACATCGAGACCCCACGGCACCTTGAAACCCAAAACCCGCTTCCTAGCTTACTTTAGAGATGTTCAGTCCAGGCTGCCCGGGGAGGCCTCCGCCCACAGCCACTCGTGGGAGAAGCAGCTCCAGTCCGGAGGTGCTGGCAATGGAAAATTTGGGGAGATGGAAATCGAGTTCTCTGTGGAGAGACAAAAGTGGTTTGTCGTTGAGACTCCGAAAGGGTTTGTGTGTGTCACACACACCTCCGGCCTCCCCTCCGGCCTCTGTCCCCCCGGCCAGCCCCAGGACTGCAGCCTTCTATGCCTCTGCCCCGCCTCTGGTCTCGCTACTCCCCCAGCACCCCCTCTCCAAGGGAGAGAGCTTCCTAAAATGCACACTGTCCTCTATTCAACATCCATGCTGGGCCCCCTCACCTCCCTCACTGTTTAAGGGCTGGAGCTCCAGCCCATCGTGGGGCCTCCCAGGCCAGCAGGAGAGCTGGGACTAGAACCAGCCTCCAGACTCCTGGTCCAGTGTGCCCACCAGGGCCTCACCCTCATTCCTTCAGGGAGGCCCTGGGGTGACAGTGCCCTGGGGGTTGATGGTGCTTTGGGAGGTCACAATGCCTGGGAGGCTGAGAGTGCCCTGCAGGGGACAATGCCCCGAGCGTGACAGTGTCCTGAGAGCAACGGTGTCCCGTGGGGTGACAGTCACTGAGGGGCTGGGCGGGGAGGCGGGGACCTGCCTGTGGGTAGTCTGTCCACCTTGTCCTGAGCGAACTGTCCCACTTGATCAGCGTTTCGGGCAGCAGCCCGTCTTCCAGCTGCCCCAGCTTGCCCAGGCGGGGGAAGATGAAGAAGGCGGCGGCGTCGCCGGCGAGGTCCACGTGCAGCACGGAGCACTGCAGCTCGGGGTCGTGCAGGAAGCGGGGGCGGGCCTTCTGCTTCCTCATGGGCACCCGCACGGCCCTGCGCTCGTCCGCAAAGAAGTCCCTCAGCGTGGTGGCCCTCGGGTCTAAGGGCTGCGCCCACCCTGCTGAGGGGGAGAGAAACGCCGAAATCACCCTCAGAAAACCCGAGAACGGGCTCAGAGGTGGCCGGTCCCGCAGCCCGTGGGGACGGGGTGTCCCAACGCGGGCCGCCACGCCCAGCTTTGTCACCCCCTCTTGGCCGGTCCTGCGTTACCTGTGCGACCCCAGGGGCTGAGCGCTTGACTGCCCTGAGCTGCTGCCACCTCGTCTGTAAGGGGATAAACACTATCACACTAGCATAATAGTGTCGTGAGAGTGCCAACACTATTTCACTCTCTGGTCTCAGTCTCGCTCAGGTGCGGTTAATTTTAAAGAAAAAATGTATCACTGTGGTGCAAACGGCTCTGGGCACAGGCGTGGATCTGACAGCCAGGCTCTGCCTAGCTTTGGGGTCTGGGGCGAGTTACCTAACATCGTGCCTCAGTTTCCCCACCCGTCAAGTGGACGTAATAACATCCACCTTCTCGGGTTACGAAGAGAATTCAACAAAAAATAATATGCCCAGTAACTGGCACGGACACAGAAATGTCCCATTTAGATTGTGTGCGTGTACAAACACACTTGCATAAAACACACGAGAAATATTTGTAGACGTATATTGGAGTAATGCCTTACTGGCTTGGGAAAATAACTTTTCTTCTTTAAAAAAAAAAAACTGTCTTCTCATCTGTAAAATGGGAATGTTAACCTCAGCCTTATCTGGCTCATCCAGGTGAGAAGGTCAAGTGAGAGTGAGGCTACGGGTCCCTCGAGACCCGCGAAGCACTGTACAGAATGCGGATTGCATACATCTGCTGAGTTAAGGAGCGTGGTTAAGGAGCAAGGCATACATCTGATTGGCTCTTTTGGAAAAAATAAAGGGTCTCCTGCTTGGGGGGTTCTTCCTGCTTTAATCGATGCCTCCTGGACCTGCCAGATTTGTGCTTTGATTCAGTGTTGCTTACAGGGTTAGCCCTCCTGCAGCAGAATCACCTGTGCAGGGAGGAGGGGAGAGTTTCTTCAAATGCAGGGTCT
>CM053509.1:5280041-5325646 GCA_028627145.1 Eidolon dupreanum
AACTGAACCGAGGCTTGGAAAGGTGAAGGGGTTTTTCAGGGACAGAGTGGGCGCTAGCCTCCCCGCTGAGCGGGGGAGGGGATGGAAGCAGAGAGTGGTTAGGTAATCAGCTATCCGAAGGCACGCAGCTACTTGGGAGAGGCACCATGGAGGGGCCGGGTCCCTCCTGTCTGAGTCTCACTTTGTTTCTATCGTGCCAGGTGACATAAGCAGGAGTCCTTTACCTGGTAACCTACAGATTCCCAAACTCTGGTCTACAGGACAGAAATAATGATCGCATACCGTGGTAGGATGGATAATTAGTCCCCACCTGCAAGATGTCCACATCCTAATACCCAAACCCCATGAATGCTATTTTATATGACAAAAGGGACTTTGCAGGTGTAATTTAGTTAAGGATCTTGAAACTGGGGGATTCTCAAGAATTACCCAGGTGGGTCCTAGATATAATCACAAGGGTTCTTATAAGAGAGGGAGGTGGCAGATCGGCGTCAGAAGAAGGCAAAGTGATCATGGAAATAGGAGAACAGACATTGCGACGTGAGGCCGGGGTCACGGGACCCCAGAGGGAAGCCCCGCCACCCAACTACTTGATGTTGGCCCGGCGAGGCCTAGTTTAGAGTTCTGGCCTCCAGAACTGTAAGAAAATTAATTCGTGTCGTTTTAAGCCACTAAGGTTGTCATAATTTGTTATAGCGGCAACGGGAAACTAGTACGATGCCCCAGAATGTGCGCCAGGTAAACCTACTTGGGAAAGGTGGGGCTAGCCGAGATGCGGTGGCCTTCTCCAGCCTGCGAGTGCGGGCCGCGGGGACGTCTCACCCCAAGCTCGCGTGTGAAGAACTATCTTGAGAATCTTTTGTGTCAGGCCCTGACTCCTTGCTCCTCAGAAAGGGTGTGAAGGAATGGGGCCCGGGGATGGCTGGTTTTGAAGGGCGAGGGCTGAGGGCTCTTCGGGGCACGGTACCCTCCTGTATTTGTCTGCTCAGGCCACCACGACAAACTCCCTCAGACTGGGCCGCTTGTTGACACTCAAAAGGAGTCCGGAAGCGCTGGCGAGAAATCGGTGATGAAGACCGATTCAAGGGTCTTAGGCTTTCGAACCGCAAGCACAGTGAGGCAACAGCCAGCGTGTTCTGAAGAAGAGAGGAAAGCGAAGAGCTCGTCTGGTCACCAGCCCGTTCTTGAGATGACGCGGTCCCGCGTCCTCCGCCTCCGGGGGCGTGCGAGACGGTCACCCTCCAGACACGTGGCGGTCTGGGTCCTGGACGTCAGCAGGTGTGGACATGTGACCGTTCTTTCCTTAGCCCCTCAGGGAGCGACCAGAGGGGTTTCTGGGGGCTGCTATGTTTCGGGGCATGAGCACAGACAGGAGAGTTCAGACGTTTAAGTCCCCAGCTCATTGGAACAGGAGCAGAACCGGTCCCTTGGGCCTCGACCCACCTGATTTCGGTAATTTAGCAGCTCGACTAGAGAAACACCCTTTCATTGCTTCACTGTATTCTTCAGGCATAATCAGAGGAATTTATTTCTCATAGGTCTGGAGGCTGGAAGTCCAAGATTAAGGTGAAGTCAAGGTTGGTTTCTGGTGAGATCTGTCTTCCTGGGCTGTAAATGGAACATTCTTGCTACGTCCTCACATGGCCTCTTTGTATAAATGGGGAGGGGATCACAGGAGAGAGAGAGGGGGGTGGGGGGGCTCGGGCATCTCTAACCCCTCTCATAAGGATGCCAGTCCTGTGGTACCAGGGCCCCACCCTTGTAAATTTATTTAAGTTTAATGACTTCTCTGAAGTCCTCGTCTCCATATACAGTCACATTGGGAGTTTGGGCTTCGACCTATGAACTTTGGGGGAGCACAATCTAGTCCATAACAACTGGGGTGAGTGGGTAGGATGGGCTAGGGGTCAGAATATGGGAATTAAATGGACCAGCTAGGTTGCGATAGGTTTATTTTTCCATTGACGTCAAAAGCAGCAAAGAGCCCCATCCCCAGTGGGTTATGTATTAAGTGGAATTATCTCCACTTTACAGTTGAGAGAACTGAAGCGCAGAGAGGTGGCCCAAGTTCCACGCTGTGTTATGGGTTGAACTGCATCCCCCCAAGTTGCAGTCCTAACCCCCAGTACCTCAGAGGTGACTTTATTGGATATAGGGTCCTTGCAGGTGTAATCAGTTAAGAGGTGTCGTTCTAGAGGAGGACGGGCCCTAATCCAACATGACTGTTGTTTTAATAAAAGGAGGAAATCCGGACACAGACGCAAGGTCAAGGAGAACGCCAAGTGAGCATGAAGGCAGAGATTTACAAGCCGAGGAAGACTGCCGGCAACGCCAGAAGCTAGGGGAGAGGCAAGGGGCAGATTTTCCCTTGCGGCTTCAGAAGAAACCAACCCTGCTGATGCCTTGATCTTGGACTTCCAGCTTCCGGAACACGTGAGACAATTCTTTTCTGTTCGTTAAACCACTCAGGTCGTGGTACAACAGCCCTAACAAACAAACACACTCAGTAACAGGGGGGTCCAGATGCAAAGCCAGATTCTGGCTCCAAAACCCAGGTTATCGACCGGGTTCTCTGCAGCCTCGGGATGACTCTGGAGACACCTGTCACTGGGCCGTGTGCACTGCAGGGGCTCAGGCTGAGACGAGGAGTTACTCGTCTCAGAGCGGACCCTCCTCAGAGAGGGCGCCCCGCCTTCCCAGGGAGCTGGGGATGGGGCGAACTCCGTCCTGCCCTTTGCCGGCCACATTCAGTCGGAGCCAGGGGCTCGCAGGTCTGTATCTCGAGGGCACCCGATGTGCATCCTGCCCTCTCCACTGCTACGGCTGCGGTGGGGCTCCGTGCCCACTTACAGGTGAGTGTTGGCCCCACAGCGCAGGGTCAGTGGAGAAGCTGGGACTGCAGCTCCTCTTGTCTCACTCCAAACTCCCAGTGCTGCCCCCCTACGGGGGAGACCCCTCTACCTTCCCGGCCAGTGGCCAGCCCCACTTAGTAACTCTTTGTTGAATAAGAGAACAAATAACCAAATGAGCCCATGATGCCGCGCGCCTACCCACGAAGGCCGTGTCGTCTCATCACCCGCCGCTGGCATCTGGGGTCCCCCAGACTACACCACGGATGCTCCTGGCCCTCGAATTGCCTCCCTCTGCTCTCCCATTGCAAAGGGCAGGAAAACCGTGGTTTTCCTGCTTGAATAGAACTTCTGAAATTGCAAACACACCCGGCCCCTCTGAGTGCTCAACGCTGGTCCCGAAGGACGCCTCCTCAGTGCCGTCACGAGGGCCCCCCACAGATAAGAGATCCTACGGGAGAGCGGCAAACAGGAAGAGGAGGAGCCCCGTTCTCAGGGGACAAGGTGTCCCGCACGAACTCTTTTCTTTTCTTTCTTTCTTTCTTTCTTTCTTTCTTTCTTTCTTTCTTTCTTTCTTTCTTTCTTTCTTTCTTTCTTTCTTTCTTTCTTTCTTTTCTTTCTTTCTTTCTTTCTTTCTTTCTTTCTTTCTTTCTTTCTTTCTTTATGCATTTATTTATTTATTTATTTATTTGTTTGTTTGTTTGTTTGTTTTAATGTTCCAAAAGGTCATTTTGAAATCTGAGGAGCGGGACTAAATATTTACCTGATCGATTCCAGGGACCTGTCAGGGGGTGGTGATGCAGAGCAAATAGCTCAGGGACCTTGCTCAGGACACAGCTTTATTCATTCGTTCGTTCATTCACCAACTATCCACTGGGCCTCAGGGCACGCTAGACTGAACGAGCAGCACCCGGGCCAGGACGAGGGTGAACAGGGCCCCGCCTTCAAAGCTGCTGTCTAATGGGGGTCCGGGGGCGCGGTGCAGGGGCAGAGATTCATCTCTTGTTGGATGATAGGATGACAGTTTGCCTTAGGGAAGAGACGAGGCATTCTGGGAGATCCTGGCAGGATGAAGATTCTCAGAGATGGGGGAGGGAGCATTCTGGGTGACAGGGACCTGCAGGAGCCGTGGCCTGGAGGTGAGAAGCTACGGATCCCCTGGGAGAACAGCAAGGAGAGGTGGGAGCAACCAGATCAGGGAGGGCTGGACTGCAGAGAGAGGAGTCCGGATTTTATTTTGTAGGCAATAGGGAGCCGCTGAGTGTGTTTGAGGAGGGGAGGGGTGAGCTTAATCAGAATAAGAGATCATCATTCTCAGGGCTGAGCTGAGGGTGACTGTTCCCCCTTCTCTCCTTCACCGCACCAGGGCCTCACTTTCACACGTCACCCCCGCAGTGCCGCTGCATGGTGACCTCGAGCCTATGCCTCCTTTTCGGCTTGTCCCAGACTCTGGGGTCCACACCCCCTCCCCCACACCTGCCTCCGTAGGGCAGAGATGGGAGTGAGTCAGCTTGCACCTGATTTGATTTCTTACCTGGCTGTTAAAAAAAAAAAAACCACGCTCCAACTTCCCAGCAGATGCAGGGGAAATGAACCAATGTTTTAGTCACACTCTTGTTTTTCAGCCGGTAAACCCAGGACGGGGAACAGAGGGCCAGGCAGGGTCTTGAAGCATTTCTTATCCACACGCAGCCCGGAGTCGCTGCGTCCACGCAGCCTGGCGCCGCTGTGGTCAGCGGTGGAACGTCCCGCTCGGCAGTGTCCTCGTTTGGGAACTTGCCTTTGTCAGCGCTGTCCAGGGGCCGTGCTGTCCAGCTCACGGCTGTTTTACAGGCAGGGAGGGAGACAACCACAGGGGCTTCCCTTCCTCTCTCGCCTGTACACCGCGAAAAAAGGGGTCTGTCTCTCACTCTAGATATTGGTTTCCTGGTTTCCCACAACGAGTCTATTCTGAAACTTGCATCCAGGGACCCTGCCATGCCACCCCTGGAATACTGCGACTCTGGAACAATCGTCAGTGCCGGAGGTGGCTCTCAGCATGTTCTCAGCAGTGAAAACTCTGGGCTGGTGACAGCGAGGCCTCCTGTCTCTGAGGCACTGGCCATCAGGAAACCCCACAGGGCCCCGCCCGGAGAAATGCATTTGCTGGAAATCGCAGGTTTGAGACGGACACGGCCAGGTGCTATCGGCTTGCCTCCTCCTGTGGGAGGGGTACAGGTTTATTCTCACAGGTTCTAGGTGGACCCTCCCCAGAGAATTCACCCCACCTACTCAAAGAGAGTCTGAGCTACACCACCTGGGCCAGCATCACCCAGGTGGGGAAACTGAGACCCAAGAGGAGGGGATCTGCCTGAGGAACCAGAGCAAATCAGCGGCACAGCAGGGCCGTGAGAACAGGCCTCCAGACTGCGATCACGTGTTCTTCCTTCTTCTGCAGAGCACCCGCGGCCACGGCCATGGCCGTGTACTCCGGGACAGATGCTGGCCACATCTCCACTGCCACAGGTTGGGGCAGTACCTGTCACCTGAATGGCTGCCTGCCTCACTGAGTGAGCCCTCCTCGCCAGGTCTCTGTGGTAGCTCTTTGGTTGGGGTACTCCTTGCCAAGGCCTTCTGGGCCCCCCATCATGGAACAAGGCACTGCTTCCCCCTTCTGCAGACGCCAGCCCACAGGAAGTTGGAGCACCCCCGTGTCTGGGACCAGGTATGCCACGGGAGTGAGGGGCCAACCCCAGAGAAATGGAGAAGGAATGCAATTACTGAGCATCTGCCAAGTACAAGGCACCTCATAGCCAGGCTCCTCGTAGCCATCGTTTGTTTAATTCGCACAGCCGCCGTGGGAGGGCTTCTCCCACTTTTTGGGGCAGGAACTTATTCAGTGAGATTACATGATCTGCCCGAGGTTGCATAGCCCTGGAGAGTTGAGGGTCTAGTCCACATCCATCTGGTACCCCCCCATGTCTCACCCCCTCTCCAGCAGTTTCTGCCCGGACTCCTGGCATCTCCTACCTCCCGACCCCCTCTCCCAAAGCAGAGCCCTCCAGGCCACACCCTCCCGTAGACAGGCAGCTCCGGGAGGGCTATGGTTTCGTGGGGTTGACGACCTTGCCCAGAAAGAGGATGCTCTGAGTGTCGGTAGAGAAGATCACCACGAGGAAAGGCCGGTTGAACCGCAGGACTCGTTGATTGAGTGGGGCGGACAGAAAGGTGACAGAGACGCTGGTGGCCGCTGCAGCCTTCGTGCCGGCCTCGTCCACATCCAGGATGGCCTTGTGGAAACTCTGGGAGGGAAATCACAGCGTCATTTCCGAGAAAACATGACTGGGGGCTTAGGGAAGACTGGGGGGACCGGAGGTCGCTGGAGATCGGTCCATGGTTCACTGCATGCAGAGCCACTCGCTGGGGACATCATAGCAGGGATTTCTATGTTGGTTGGCTTGTTGAGTTGGATGACCTCTTATTTACACAATAATGATAGCTATCACTAACTGGTCCCTTCCTATGTCCCCAGCACTCTTTCTAATCTTCAAAACCACCCTATGATATTGGTGTATTTTGTCTATCGTATAGATGAGGAAAACATATTCAGAGGCCAGGTGGCCCTTTCGTGCCATAAGGAAGAACTGGAATTCAAACTCTCAATCAAAGCCGAGGCTCTGCCCTCTAATTCACTTCCGTCTATTAGTTGTAGTCATGGTCCCTTTCTCTCATCTAAGAAACCTCTGCGATACACACGCGCCCAACCCAGCCTCAGCTGTATCCTTCCTCTACTTCTGGCATTGCATTTGTCCCTCTCCGTTGCCATGATCTATGAAGATGCTGTCTCCCCATCCCGACTGAACAGGGACTGGGTGGATGCTGTACTCCCAGCGCCACCCTCAACATGTGTCATGTTGGTTCACAGATGTCCGTGCCTATGGATAATCGCACAGACTCGGGCAGGGAGAGCGACCATCGCCCAGCAGCTCCCGAGGGGCAGAAGTTCCCACTGAGGCCTCTAGGTATTCATGGCCACCGATGACTTACCCTGGACACCAGCAGATTTTCCTGTGTGGTGATGCCGGACAAATTAGCCTGCTGCGAAAACAGGTCCCTGATGCCCAGCTTGGGCAAGATCTGATCTAAGTCATAGGAGCCGGAAATGGAGAACTTGGGTAAATGCAACTCGAGCTTCCTATAAAAAGACCTGGAAGAGGCAGTGAGTTAAACTACGGGCGTCCTGAGCGAGCTGGGGACCGCGGCCGGGCTGTGCTGTCCTCGACTGCACCCTCTAGCTGCCTCCCTCCACCTAGGTCCTGTTGCCACATGCACCCGACTGCTCCACCCTTCACGCGTGTTCCCAGGGGCTTGAGGCCGGGCCCTGTGGTCTGTGGGGCCTCCCCGCCTCGGGTGCTCGTCTTCAGCAGAACTGGCTTCCCGTGGACGTGCCGGGTGCCCGGGGAGATGCGAGTCTCCCCGCGTGGCAGTCTTGCTCGACCTCTGTTGGGGCTTTGTGGTTTTCACTCATTAGGAACCAGATGATGTATCTGGATCGGATTCCTGTGCCAAGTGAATGGTGTGAATTTTCCATCCACATACGGCCTAGAGTTGAGGTCCTCGTGTTGTATGTGGTTGGAGACTTTTCACCCACTCGTAGCCCCAGGGTGATGTGAAGCTTCCTCGCTACTTCCCAAAGTGGCTGGGTGGGCTTTCTTAAACCCCTCCACCCCAGCTCAGTCAGCCACCTCGACCGGAGGTCTCCTCAGCCCCATCGAGCAGCAGGAGAGCCGAGAGCCAGTGTCACTTCACCCAAGGCCTGTGCAGTGTGAGGGTCGCATCCTAAACTAAGACTCCTCTAACTCCTGGCCTGGTTCTCCTCTCACTGCTGAAATCACATATTGGATGCAACAGGAGAGCTCATGAATTAAGGAAACCCATGAACGTTTTCGAGTAGATAAGAATTCTTTCGTAAGTTGGCGTTCGCTCCCTATCTTGGGCACCGGCCTTCATCAGAAGGCTCCATTTGAAGGGCAGTGCTGCTACCTCAGCACCACATGGCACCCCAATTACCTCCTCTGGAGCAAGTTGTCCCATCTCGCCAGCATCTCTGGAGTCAAGACCTCTTCCACCTGCTTCATTTTCCCTTGGTCAGGAAGGATGAAAAAAGCCCTTGCGTTTCCTTTGTAATCCATCCTCAGCACGGAGCAGGGCAAGTACCTGTCGTGAAGGTACCAGTGGTGGTGCCTATCTTGAAACATCATAGGCACCTTGACCTTTGTGTTCTCGTCGACATAGAAGTCTCTTAGACCGCTCCTCGAGGCCATAAATGGTTTCTCCCACGTTGCTAAAGGGAAGAAGAGAAGAAGAGGCAGAGTGGCCATGGACCAACAAGCCAACCTTCCAGGGAACGCCTCCCCCCCGCCCCCCGCGGTCACCCCAGACCCCCACCTTCCCATTTCATCGGGGTGTACATTTAGATCATTCACAGCCTGAGGCGCCTGGGGAAGGGGTCTCCCAGGGTTCACCTAGATTCGAAATTGAGAGACACCAGAGGATATCAGCAAAGTTGTAAGTCTTCACCAATTCCTTAAAAATTGTTGCACTTGCATTTTTTGCCAAGCTGGTGTTTATTTAGTGGAAACCCGTGCACTTTCTTGGTTACAAATGAGGTTGAGTAACTAACCTTTTATACATTTATTGATCAACTAGATGTCCTCTGTTTTTAGTTCAATGCCAGTTCAGTTTTCTTTTTAACCTGTACTTCTATAGGGCTGTTTCTTAGTGATTTAAGGGGTTCTTTCTGAATACTAGTTGGGTATCAGCTATGTGTGTTGCAAATACATCCTCCCCTTGCTAGTTGGTCTTTTCATTCCCAGGGTTCAAAATCCTTAACTTTTATGCAGTGGACATTGATCTTTTTCTTTGTGGTTAGATCTTCTGTGTCTTGGTTAGTAAAACTTTCCACACCTCAAGGTCATGAAGACATTCTCCTGTGTTTCCTTCTAGAAGCTTTTTGTCTTACCTTTTGCATTTAGGACACGACTCAACCAGGAATAAATACTTAATGACTGCTGGGGTCGGGGAAGGGTCTGAAGGCATTTTTCCCCCATCAGGGGATCTAGTTGTCTCAGCACCAATTTTTTAATTTATTCTTTCTCCAATGCTCTCTCATGCCAGCTTTGACAAGTATCAAATGTCCATATATTCATGAGGTCAATTCTGAGCTCTGCTTTGGCCTCTCACTATTCTGCTCCATTAGTCTATTTGTAGCATACAGTCTAAATAAATATAGTTATCGTAAGTCTTGCTCAGTAGCAGACAGATTTCTCGTCTTAGCTATTCTTGGCCCTTTACACTCTCATATACACTTTAGAATCAGCTTGATAACTGTCACCAAAAAGAAAAAAAAATCCCATTAGGGTTTTGACTGGGATTACATCAAACATTTAGATGAATTAGAAGAGAGAATGGCCATCTTTATCCTCTTCATGAATGTAGCTTATCTGTTGTTCATTTAAGTCTTTTAAAATATCTCTCAGTATAATCTTATCTACAGAGATCCTGAGCATCTTTTGTTTGTGTTCTTCTAGGTGCTTTTTGCTTTTGAAGATAAGCACAATTGTTCCATGTGGCCTAGACAAGGTCTTGGGACTACATGTACAGCCCCAGAGTGCTGGGCAGAAGTGTCTGAGGGCAAGATGTCTCTACCTCCCTTCTGTTTCTGAAGATCTTTACTTTCTTGTGCCCCAGATACTAACCTTGTTGGATCTAAGTGTCTTTTAGGAAGAGAGAACCAAAAATTATTATTTCTGGCTAGAGCTTTGGGTAGTGTGATGATATATTCAATATATTTAAATTATATTTTAAAAGGAATGGAGTCAAAAGAGTACTGGGCAGCCACAACAATGAGATCTAAGTAAAGCTTTCCATGGCATAAAACTACACACACACACACACACACACACACACACACACACACACACACGAGTGCATGTAAAAACTGATAAAATCTGAATAAAGTCTATAGATTGCACCCCTGTCAATTTCCTGGTTTTGCTATTATATTATGGTTATGTAAGATGTTGTCTAGGGAACCTAGGTGAAAGGGACATGGGACCATTCTGTACTACTTTGTAACTTCCTATGAATTTAGAGTTATTGCAGAATTAAAAAAAAATTTTTTTTCAAAGTTTTCAACAGTGCATGCAAATTCCTCACGTGAAATGCAGGCAATGACCGATTTGGCTGGATGGTCACTCTGGGACTGTTTGCCAGAATTCCATTCTCCGTAGATTCAGGTTCAGGTGTGAGGTTGGGAGGTAGATGTGAAGCAGCCACTGCTCGTCGAAGGGCTTTGCGGGCAGACAGGACGATGACGAGACCCAGGGGAGCCCCGCGTGCTGCAGCTCATCCACACCCTCCTCTGAGTTTGTTGTACCAACTCTAGTCCTGCTGACCAACAACGTCACCAAGCCACCACCAGGTGTCCAGCATGGGCCTCTCCAAAGCTCCCCCGACACGGGCCCCTTCTGGTGGCTGGATGTGCTTGGCATGTAGATTCCTTATAAGCTCTAACTTGTCCACCTACACTAGCGACTTTTTTCTCTGTCCCTCCGTCTCCAGCTCTTTCCAGAACTTCACTTCCCCAGCCGCTCCCACAATCATGCCGGGTCTAATTCCTATAACGAGCCCTTTCTCCTTAACCTTCCTGGTGGCCTTGCTCTGCTGATGGAACCTGACAGGGACACATTGTATAAAACTGTTCCCACACTGTCATTTCAGCTGTGTTAACATATGCGTGTGAACCAAAAGCTGGAAAAAAATTATGCTAAAATGTTAACATTAGTTGCCTCAGGGTGGTAGGATTGTGGGCAATTTCCATTTTCTCTTTTATTTTTTAAGGTATTATTAAGGTTTCAAAATGAAATGACTCATGAGAGTAATCACAATTCCTGTAATTATTTATTGAGTATACATAATGGTCAGGGGTCGGGCAAACTTCTTTTGCAAAGGGCTGGAAAGTGCTTTGTAGATCATTCTGTCTCTATAGCAACCACTTATCTCTGTGTGAATGAAAGCAGCCAGAGGTGCTACATAGGAGTGGGCGTGGCTGTGTGCCAATAAAACTTTATTTACAAAAATGGATGGCCAGCAGATTTGGCTGAGGACTGTAGTTTGCCTGTCCCCTTAGAGCCTCTTCTAAGGTGTATACAAATATTAGACATCATTTAATCCTTAGAATAAAAGTCTGAAGCAGGGACTCTTATTACCCTTACTCCAAGCAAACAACTTGCCCTATTGATGCTTCATTACGAATCCAGCAATTCACCTAGTTGTGATCATTGGATATAATGCATTTTATAAATTACTGTTATTAAGAAAACATGTCCAAAGATACAAAGGGATGGAAACTTCAAGGCTACATAATCTTAAATATCTGGCACTCTAACTTAAATTAAATCTTCTGAGGGCTCTTCGACCTTATCAGACCCAATGCATCCACTTTCTGTTTTAAAAAAATTTTAATTCATCAATAAATTGGGTGGGGGAGATATAGGATCTACCCACAAATTGACTCTTACCTTTGAAGTAAATGTAATTCACCAGCACCATCATCGTATCTGTGCTGAGCCCATCGACCAAGTCCTTAATCTTCCCTCGAGTTTCCTCCTTGACGTGGTCGTTGATAAGCTGGGCTGTGCCCTTGGAGTCAAGGAAGTCGGTGCGGAAGAGTTTGGACTCATAGAAGACCATGGTGTCATTAAGGAATCTCGGAAGGAGCGGTAGGTCTTGGCTCAGGAAAAGGGCACTGCCCATGTGTGTCTCTAGCTTGTCGTCCGGGAGGTTGAGAGTGTGCAGAACGTGCTGGAAGCCCTGGTGGATGTCGGACTCGGATACCTTCGTGAGGTTGAAGCCCAGACCCTCGAGGATCTGGGTCCAGGTGTGCGAGCGGGCCCCCAGGGACAGCATGGCATAGGCAGCGGAGATGCTCAGTGGGGAGAAGAAGATGTTGCTCCCGGGGGCTTCGGAAGCCATCAGGTGGTAGAGGTTGAAGGCAAAGGCGGTGTTGCTCGGGGCGATCTTGAGGCTGGGGGAGCCCTCACCTGGGCCTGAATCCTCCTGAGAGTCGTTGTGAGTATGACCTTGGCCATCATGAGAAAGGGCCAGTAGTCCGACCAGGAGAAGGAGCAGGCACTTGGCGAGATGCATTTTCCAAGCGCCCAGGTCTATAGGAGAGAAGAGAGTGCCCAGGAAATTCCCGTAGCAGGACACCAGCTTTACTGAGCAGCCAGGCTGGGGACAGGGCCCCAGGATGGCAAGTGGCATTCTCAGCTCCTGTAGATGAGCTTTTGACAGACTAGCGAACACCCAGCGCCCTCCACGTGTGAGGTGACAGTAATGTCCTCTGGCACGCGGCTTGTGTTCACCATCTCATGTCATTTCTCATTTCCTGAGCTCTGCAAAGACACTGAACTCCACTCTCATTACAGAAGTGGGTAAACAGGGGCTCCCCAAGTGACGTTGCCAAGTCACCTAACTGGTAACTATCTGAGCTGGAACGTAGGCGTCTAGACGCTCAGCCTGGGGCGCCGTGCACCATGTGGGTTTCTTTCCTTGTCCCAATAACTCATTTCACCAAAGGCGCCAAATCACCAAAGGTTGTTTTAGTGTCTACTCCACATACCTCATGGCCCTGTGGCACACTTTGCGGTTTACAAAATCACGTCTACGCCATTTTGTTTGACCCACTTACCCAGGTCGAGGTCGGTAGGATGGGCATTCTCATCACCCCATACGGATGAGCCCACAGATGTTGAATAAATAATATGCTCAAAGTCTCTGGGGTAGCCTTGGCTCCTTTTCCTAATGAAATCCACCTGCCCTAAACAAGATACTCAGTTTTCTCTACCAAATCTGCTCTGCCCCATCCAGTGGCCCTACCATTGCCTAGTTCTCAGCCTCACACCCAGGTGTCATCTCTAACACTTCTCGGGCCTTCTGCCCCCCCCCGCCCCCCCCAGCCTATCAGCACACCCCACAGCTTCTCCCTTCAACCTCTCAGCCCCTCCACTGCCATGAGCCTCACTCGAGTCTCCCGTGTCTTTCACCCGGAAGAGGGTCAGAAAGCTTTTCCTGTCAAAGGCCAGATAGCAAATATCTCGGGCTTTGTGGGCCGTACGGTCGCTGCTGCATCCACTCGGCTCTGCCGTGCCACCTGGAAAGTGGCCACGGACAAGACGGGCGCCGAGGGTCGCGGCCGTGTTCCCGTAAAATTTTATTTCTGGACACTGAAATCTGAATTTCATCTACTTTTGATATGTCACAAAATGCTTGTTTTTTTTTTTTTTTCAACCACTTAAAACCTTTGTGTCTATGTTGTATCTCTTTTATTCTTAGCTCATGGGCAACATGAAAAGAGGGAGTGGACCTGGTTTGACCCACGGGCCGTAGCTGGCAGAACCCTGACCGGGACTATGGCAGCAGCTTCCTAACTGGCCTGTCTACTCTCCGCATGTCATACAGCTGTTCGAGTGTCATTTAAAAACACACATGGAACCACTTGGTCCACCTACTCGACACCCCTCCACCCACCATGGCTTCTTAACAGCCATGGCCACGTCTCCCCTGGCCCCAGCTCTCACAGACTTCCTCATGGCTTCGCCGTGAGCTCACCCAGGATTCTGCTGGGAGGCAGCAGTCGGCCCAGGCTGTGTCCAGCCTGGGGGAGGCCATTTCTGGGTGTGAGCACTAGTCTTCCCCTCCCCCCCCCACCCCATGCGGTGAGGACGTCGGTGGGATCACGTGTAGGGGTCTTTTCAGCCTGAGGATTTCTCACCTCTAGGTAGAGTGACCAATTGTCTCAGTTTTCCCAAGACTTTTCTAGTTTGGCTCTACTTGTCTGTTTGGCTCAAATAAACTCTAACAAACTCTTACACATTCTCCTGCAGGTTTGGATGTTCTTACGTTGACAAAGCACCGAAAATCTTGTGTCCCAGAACCCCGAGTCCTCCCTTTAGAGTGTCCCTCGGTACTCACAGCACAGTCGATGCTGGAGTGGCCTCGTGCGGTCGTCTGAGCTCTAGAGGTGGCCCAGGAATGCGGCTTGGGTTTATCAAGCTCAGAAAGATTGAAGAGCGCTCTCAGCAGCACCTACCGCCTCCCCCTGATAGGTAATTATTAATGAACAGACAAGTAAGTGGGTTAAGCATGGAGCCTCAACACAGAGAGAGCCCTCACTGGGAGCTGGCTCCCCTCTTTCCGAGGAAGCCCCCTCTTCCCTCCCGGGAGACCCCAAGGGGGTTCACCCCTTCCTGTTTCTGTTCTGCATTCGGGGTCTGCCTGCTACTTGCTTCTCCTTGAAGCTCAGGGGAACCCCTTAGTGGATCCGACCCCCACTACGGGTTTTTATCTCCCTTCTCCCCCAGTTTCACCTTTCCTCCCTGAAAAATGAAGAGCTGGACCAGACCAGGGACAGCAAACCCCTGTGCCTCATGAACCTCGTTAGGCTGCTTCTTGGGGACATTGTGGTTGAATGGGGGGGAGGGGCACGTGGAACTGGGGAGACTCAGCTATCTGCAGCCGACAAGGCCCACCCGGGTCCTGGATCCCACCCAGGGCCTCCAGTTTGGGGTCCTGGACGCCGTGATTTCTGAGGAGGCTTCCGGCTTTAAAGCTGGAAGATTCTGTGATGGAACCTGCTGAGATGTCATCTGTTGGCCTTCAAGGACTGTGCATCCCAGGAGCAAGGGTGGCATGGGTGGGCCCGGACTCCTCCTTGGGCCAGGAATGCAATTGCACATTTCCTCTTTAACTGTGGAGCTTGAAGCTGCTCTCTCTCCCATAATGAGTGAACCCCAGCTTCCTTGGATGATTCTGGGGCAGCTGGATGTGCGGGTGACATCTGGCTGTGTCTCAAGCCGTTAGGGTTAGGACCACAGGGAGCGATGTAGCCCTCAGTGTCACACTGAGATGTGCATGAGATGCCCTTGACATCCAGGCTTCCTCTAGCAGACTTTTCTGAATGTGTCTCCAGGCACGTGGGCCTTGGGTGGAATATGCATCATGGAGCAACAAATCTGGGCTGGGAGCCCTGAACTGAGCAGAGCACAGAGAGGCAGACCAGGTCTAAGCACAGGGGTGGACCCACCTGGCCTGGGGGCCTAATCCCAGTTCAGCTGTTGGGCTCAATGAGGCTCAAGGTGTAAACAGAAAAACAAGTTCTGTGGAAAGTAATCTCACAGGGTGATCTGAGCATAAATTCCTGACTGGGCAGGTCATGGGGGTAGTTACACCCCAGGCCTGTGACTTCTTTAGCAAAAGGTTTATCTTTGCCTTAAGCAAGCCCTGCTCATTGTTTTTGTGCATCTAGGTTAATACAACTTAGAAATGCCTCTTTTCAGACCCGTCCTTCTACAGCTGACCACCACCCCCTGGAGAGGGCTCGCAATCTTGTTAACTACCCCGCAATCCAATCCCCGCTCTGCGTCCTCCAATTTCTCTCTGTCCGCTGAGAACTCGCTTACAGGTGTCTCCTCTAGTTGACTCAAATTTTTATAAAAATTCTCTACAGGTTTGGACATCCTTACGTCAACAAAGGACACGTCCTAATGTACAAGACAAGAATGCGTCAATACCAGGAAAACAATGGAACTTGATGTACCAGATAGGAGTAAGAACTATTATGTCACTTAATTCTCTCTCTCTCTCTCTCTCTCTGTCTCTCTCTGTCTCTCTCTGTCTCTCTCTCTGTCTCTCTCTCTCTCTCTCTCTCTCTCTCACACACACACACACACTATCCTTATCCCATTTACAGATGAGAAAACTAACAGCCAGAGAAATGGTTAGCTCAGATCCCAGAGTCAAAATTTGCACCCTGGACCACTCTTTCTCTGCATGGACAAGCCCCTCCTCTAGAAGATCAGGTCTAGTCTTGCTCACTGCTGTGACCCAGGTACTAGAACAGGGTCTGGCGGACAATCAGTGCTGCAGCAATATTCACTGAGTGAAAGAATGAAGGAAAGATGTTGATTTTAGGTCTCGCGAGTGCGAAAATAAATTATTCCCTTCGCGGCGGTCTACAATGGGGTTTTTGCTTCCTTTTAGTCTGGCTTCTACAACGAGTTAGAAGCTGATGCAACAAATTCTAAGGTTCAGCGTGTGCCTAGCTGTACCTGGAAAGACAGGTGGCCTGACCCTGCTGTGAGTACACAGCCACTGCCCTTTGCTTCCTGGCACCTGCCGCTGCGAATCTCTAGACAGAGGTTAAACTTTGGAATCAGACAGGAGCTGCCACCACTGAGCCGTG
The DNA here is from genome assembly GCA_028627145.1 of Eidolon dupreanum. Classification (NCBI taxonomy): domain Eukaryota; kingdom Metazoa; phylum Chordata; class Mammalia; order Chiroptera; family Pteropodidae; genus Eidolon; species Eidolon dupreanum. Next base: position 5,296,176 of record CM053509.1, read on the forward strand.
TGACCTTGGGCAAGTCACTCCACCTCTCTGAACCTCCCTTTCCTCATTTATCAAAGTAGGAGCGATGGCTAATTGGTCAGGCTGACATGAGGGGCACAGGGCAGCACCCTTGATGTGTCCAGTTCTACGTCAGGCTCAAGGGGTATTTCCTTCTTTCCTCGGGGCTCCCTGCTATGGTGGGGAGCAGGAACTCAGGGTCCACACTGCCTGGGTAACTTACTTGCCTCGGTGTTCTCATCTGTAATCTGTGGGTGATACCTGTTCCTAAATCTCATGGCTTTCATGAGGAGTCAGTGAATTCCTTCCGATGAAGTGCTTAGAATAAGGTTTGGCGACAGTAAGTGCGATGTGAGTGTGAGTTGTTCTATTGTCATATTCCAGACCGTTTGTGCACTATTCGTTGATCCCCAAATATAAATATGGCTAAATCAGTGTTTTCATGCTTCTTGGCATCGTGGTCCCAGTAGATTACCTCGAGAAAGCTTCGGTCGCTCCCTGAAATACACGTGTGCACACACACTTTCCAGTCTAAAGAAACTTGGCTCCCACGAAGTCCACGTGGTCACTGTGTGCCAGGGTAGCCATTCTCTCCCACAGGAAGCAGTCCATGCAATGGGGAGATGGAAATGACCTTCAGATCTTTACAGGGAGTCACTGCCTGAGAGTGTGGCGGAACGGGGGAGGCTGATGGCCCTCAGCACAGGGGGCAGGCTGGGCTCAGCCACTAGTTCAGAGCTCATTCTTGCCCAGAATCTGGCTGCTCCTCATCCTAAGGCCTCTGGGAGGGCTTGAGGACTGTGAAAACTTTGCACGTGACACCCTGGAATGCCACGAGTTTCTCGTTAATCACACGTGAGGTCCAAGTAGGTAACAAACCACGTCACAGTCCCATCTACCACTCTGTATCTGAACAGGCTTGGCTTAAAGAAGAGGCCTCATAAAAGTTGGTGAACAAACAAACGAATGAATGAATGAATGAATGAAAGAAAAGACACCAGCAGCTTTGCTCAAAGCTTGGGCAGCGGCGCGCTCCCCAAAACAGCAGGATCTCAACGATACTAGTTTACATGATAGAGGAAAAGCTATCTGACCTGGAAGTCCAAGGTGGAAGTAGGGAAGTGTGGGGATTGGCCATTTCTCTTTGTCCCCCAGGGCGAGGCTGCTTCAGTGGCAGGTCTGAGGTCTTTAGTGCGAAGCTCCTCTTCCCATCGTCTGAGAGCAGCCTGAGCTGTGCCATAGTCATGAACCCCACTCCCTCGAGACCTTCCCTCTGCCACTTCCCAGCTCAAGCTCAAGGCCCAGCCCTTTCTCTGTGGATGTCCTGGCCCCCAACACCAGCACAGCTGCACTGCTAAAGCTGCCCTCCACCCAACCACTCCCAACCCCCTTCACGTGCCCTGGACCCTAGGTGGAGCCAGGACATGACCCTTATAAAGGCTGTCACTGTTTTGAATTTGATTGTCAATGTAATAATAGTTGCTATGAAAAATGTGGGAGGGTACCAAGTCTAAAAAAGAAAATTAAATCATTTACAAATTTGTTGTTCAGATATAACTAAATTTAATTTATTTCCTTCTAGTCTTTGAAAAAATGGGTACGTGCACATACAGAGTATCAACAATGTCACCCTTCCAGTCTTGGTTTTGATGAAGCCATAAAGACAAGAGAGGGATGTTATAGCCCAAAGACGCTCCCATGCAAACATTTTAGAGAAGGCGGTCAGGAACCCGCCTCCTGACTCTTAAATGCTTTAAAAGTGGTGAGAGGAAAATTACAAAGAAGAGGGAGGGGAGTGTTTCCCTAGGCCATGACAACAATGAGGGCTGTCCTTAGTCCCTTTGGGCTGCTATGACAAGACATCACAGACTGGGTGGCTTATAAACATAAGAAATTTACTTCTGGCAGTCCTGGAGGCTGGAAGTCTGAGGCCAGGGTACCCACGTGGTGGCCTTCTGGGGAAGGCCCTCTTCCTGGTTCACAGCTGGCCCCTTCTCACTATGTCCTCACATGGGGGCGGGTTGAAGGAGCTCTCTGGAGCCTCATTTTTAAGGACACTAATCCCACTTATGAGGCCCCCACCCTCATGACTTAAACACCTCCCAAAGATCCACCTCCTAACCCATCATCTTTGGAGGCCAGGATCTCAACAAAGGAATTTTGTGGTGGACACATTCAGGGGCCTTCAACGGGGGCACTCACAGAGCACAATGTGCACCCCTATTGTTGTGGGGGGGACAGTGGACTGGGGTCCGGTGCTTGTCTGGAAAATCTAAAAGGCAGAGGTGGACTGGTTAGACTTCCTGGGAACCCCCTGCGTCTACTTCCCTGTCCCCCTCTTTAACTCATCACTTTCTGTCTGGCTTTGGGACATACACGTATCCTGCTTATACACTGCCAGGTAAGAACCTCCCCTCGCCCAACAATTCTGTGGCGTAAGACAGCAACAGTCGTTAGCATTATCATCTCTCTCAGCTCTGGGTGTGACTGGGCTTAGCTGCCCCCTTCTCTCATGTGGTTCAGTGGGACGGTGGCTGGGACCAGCATTATCTTGAAGACGGACAAGCTTCAAACCACCATATTTTATGTCCCCACTAGACTCCGGGCTCTCCCAAAAGCAGGAACAGTGTTTTATTTGTTTTCCTCCCTGTGTTTTCCCCTCTCCCTCTGACTTTCATTGTTTAGTACTGAACGAGCCCAATGTAAAGGTCTGGTTAAAAATAGTAACAACTACAACAGTTGCAGCTCCCGTTTGCTGAAATAAAGCATTTAAGAGTCAGGAGGCAGTTTTTCGCCAGGTGTCAGGTCTTGTATTTGGTGACTTAACCACATTATCTCATCCTAGGAAGCCTAAGGAAATGGGAGAGCTGAAATACGAACCTAGGAATCTTTGGTTCCAAAGCCTAAGATCTTAATCTCCACTTTTGACTATTACCATTAAAAAGGGAGTGATTTAACCTCAGCCTATTGGCCAGTCAGCCAGAGGCCACAAGGACCCACCCTTCCCCTTCAAAGGGGGTTGGGCTTTCTTTAACTGGTTTATGTTGGTAGCCTGAGAGTCCTGGGGGAGGGCCTATGTGTGGCATTGTCCCTGTTATTCCTGAGGCCACAGTCTTGTCCTAGGCCAAATAGGCCCATTAGACCGTAGAGGCGGCCTTTTGCGGGGCCTGACCCCTGCCGTTTACCGTTTCACCAGCAGAGGGCGCGCCACCATTTCTTATCGGCACGGGCATCTCCACCGTCAGGCATTCGGAAAACCTTTGCCCTGGGGATTGCAGGAAAAAAGAGTGGTTTTTGCGTTTGGGAAAGCACTCCTGGCCCTCTGCTATTCTGAAAGAGTGTTAAAAACACCTCCTCTTACAGAGAGCGACAGAACTTAAGGAAGGCCAGGTGATGCAGAGCTGGGCTCAGAAAGGTGGCATAGCTCGGCCCCCATTAACACAGGCCCCCTTTTCCTCCCAGCTCAGACTTGACTATAGGTTGGAAGGGAATTAGAAACACCTGGTGGCTCAGGAAAGAGAAGATTTAGGCCGGTCCTTGCATGCGTGCATTCACTCATTCATTCATTCATTCATTCATTGACCCCAGCTAGTTTCTGAGCCCCTGCTAGTGCGACCAACATTTTCACGTTCTCGTGGGCGGGGCCAGTAAGCACACACTCACCTGTAACCACACGTATAGTATGTAGTTCCGAAGTGAAGGAGTCAGGACTGACTGGGGACTTGCTCTGGGCGGGGGTTAGGAGGGATTTTCGGAGGAAGGGACTGGAGCTGAGCACAATGAGGCCAGTTAAAGGAGAGGAGTTGGAGCAGGGAACAGTGGTCAGATGGGGAACAGCACGCACGATGTCCTTCAGAAGAATGAATCATGGAGTGATGGGTACTAAGATGCCGGTGTGCCTGGGAGTTAAGGGGTGAAGGGCAGGGTGCTGGGAGAAGGCGGGGAGAGGCAGGCATTGAGGACACGCAGGTGCACAAGAGGTAACCTTGACCTGTGGAGACAGGAGGCCAGTTTTGGCCACAAGCAGCGTCAGTGTGAGACAGCCCCCAGGAAGGCCGTCCACCACAAGGCAAGGGGCTGGGAGCGGGAGACATGACGGGCTTCATGGAGGAGGTGGCATTTAGGTTGATTCCTGGCTTGGTTTGGTTCAAGGACATTGGGTTTCTCTCCCTGACTGTGCAGAGTGGGTGTCATCTTAGCCATGTAGATCTTCTATCTGCTCCTGAGCAGGTTAATATCACTCTGACCTGAGAGGGGAGGGAGGGGGTGAGGGTTTCTGCCCTTTAAAGGGCAGCTCGGGCCCTACCCTGGCTCCATCCCACCCCTAGCTCTTCCGCAAGCCCTGCGGGTTCTGTGCAGCTCCAGCCAAAGGCCAAACACGCGGTCTAGGCTTTCAGCCCCCTGCCCATGACCCTCCGCTCCCCTCAGCTCAGAGCTACCCGTCTCAACATTTAGAGCTGTTGAAGATTATGGGTTGACAGAGGAAAGGGTTTTACAGCAGGCCCTTTTACTAGAGTCCGACTCCATTTTTGATGTCCACTGCTGATAACAGTTTAGCCTCATCCCTCCTTCTCCCGTTTCGGCACCTCAGGCGTGGGAACCCTCACCCCAGTACCACCCTCGACCACCATAAAAACCCCAAGCCACCTTCAGTCCTTGCTCTCTCTAGCCACTTTCGGACTGTCTTGGAAGCCTGCCTTGCTCTCCCCAGAAAGCCTCACGATGAGCAGTAAACCTTTCCATGCCCTTCGGGTGCACATGTGGTGTCATCAGTGTTGATGTCCAAAATGAATTTCAGGTGGTGGTCTGTTATGGGCTGCATCACGTGCCCTCAACATTATACATTATGCTCTTACCCTCCAGGACCTGAGAATTGACCATATTTGGAGATGGGGGTCTTAAAGGAGGTAATGAAGTTAATATGAGGTCTTTGGGGTGGGCCCCAGTCCAATATGAATGGTGTCCTTATCAGAAGTGATTAGAAACAGACATGAACAGAGAGAGAACGCCATGTGAAGACGAAGGGAGAAGGTGGCCACTAACAAGCCAAGGAGAGAAGCCTGGGGCGCCGGTCCATCCCCTACACCCCGCAGGAGTCAGCCCTGCCAACGCCCTGGCCTCAGACTGCCGCCTTCCGGAATGGGAGACAACACACGTCTGTTGTGTAAGCCACGCCGTCTGTGGGGTTTGGTTATGGCAGCTCCAGCAGAGTGAGACAAAGTCCATCCTGCCTTTCTCCTCAACACCCTCTCTTCTGTGAGATCTGCCAGAAATCCTGGACAGTCCCCAGGGCCACGGCCAGGCCTATGCTTCTGTCCCCCGATATGAAACTGGTGGCAACACTGAGCCATGGGCCACTGCATACCTCTCCCGGAAGTGGAGACACAAGGACAGAGAGTCTTCGCAGCTGAGTCACGGCAGTGGCAGAGCTTTGAAAGGCAGTGGTGAGGCCCCACGGCCGGGTCCTGGGCTTGGCCCTCCCGTGGCCTGGTCGCTCCACATTTTCCCTTGGATTCCATGACGTCCAACAGCCTCACAGTCTTCCAATCAATTCTCTCTTTTCTCGTCTGTTTAAGCCATCCGAAGTGTCCTGAGACTTTGCAACCCAAAGGAGTGTAACGAGCACAGTTACTGACGTATTTTACAAATAACGAGATGTTGTTCTCTTATGCTGGGCTGATGCTCTCCTTCAGTTTTGCCCTGAGAATAAGTTTGGTCCATAAACGCATCCTTTATTGTTTAGCCCATCATTCGGCTTATTCTTCGTGTGAGTAATAATCCTCATGTTAGTGGCGCTGGGTGAGACCCTACCTGGTGTCCCTGGAGTAGATATACCTTTATCCGGGTCTTATAAGCAGGGCCCCGGCAAGGGACCCGTCACTGGGGTGGATCATGTATGGCTGCCATATCTTGGCTGCTTCTCCCATCAAGAGGTGGAGTCAGTCTTTCCTCCCTTCCTTTGAGTCAGGGCTTCCCTTATGACCTGTCTTAATCACATGGGCAGAAGTGACACTGTGTAAACTGCTAAGGCTGAGCCTGAAGATTGGCAACTTCTGCTTTCACACGCTGGTATGTTCTTTTTTGGGAGCCTCGTGCCAGGTAAGAAGTCTGACTCTATAACATGGCAGTGCTGTGAGGAAGCCCAAACTAAGCAAATGGAGAGAGAGGTCACCAGGCTTTGAGAACCTTCCAGCCCAGCTCAGCTCAGCCCAGCTCAGCTCAGCCACGGTCTGAGTGAATGACCCCGGCCAGCACCACAGAGAACAGAAGAACCACCCAGCCGAACCCAGCCTCGGTTCCCCACCCACAGAATCCCAAGCAGATAAAGAGGCTGTTGTTTCCAGCCACTGACGTTTTAGGGGCCCTGGTTCCATTACCGATGAATAATGCGGAAAGTCTCAGACTTAAGGCTTTTCTAAAGTGTGTTTTTTCTCTTTCTGTAGAATTCCAAAGCGTAGTTACCTGACAGACACTAAGGACCCTAACGCCATGCCAGGACGGATGATACTGTCACGGGGGACGACCGTGAGCCCGGGGAGGAGGCAGGAGTCCGTGCACAGCGTTGTCGTCAGTCATTTACGGAGCGCCTGCCATGTGGCGGGCCCTGTGCAAGGTTCCAGGAGTGGAGCGTTGGGTAGGGCAAAGTCTCTGTCCTCATGGAACTTAGATTTTAGTCAGGGTGAGGGACCGTAAACAAATAAATGACAGAGCCTCAGTTTGTGGTCAGTGCCAGAGGAATACGGTGGGGGAGGATGTGATAAAAACGGGTGAGGGCTGGGCGGTCAGGGAGGTCCACTCTGAGGAAGTGGCATTTGAGCATGAAGGGAAGGGACAAGCTGTGCAAACAAGTGGGGCCAAGTGTCTCAGGCCAAGGGAAGAGCACAGGTTGCCCAAGTCACACGGGACATCAGCAGCCGAGGCGGGTGGTGGGGGCACCCTAGCGACTCCAGGGAGATGCAAAAGCCACAGCTCCCGTTGCCATGGAAACCTTCTCAAAAAGAAAGTGGTGGCCCTCTGCCTCTCTCCTCGCTCACCATAGAAACCCAGGAAGGAGACAGGGCAGCGAGAGGAGAAGCAGCAGGTTGCCAACCTCCAGCAGGTGTGTGGGCCGCGATGCAAGGTGTCAGAGACTGTTAGCTGACAGGTAACTATGCGTCAGTAGAAATGACTAGTCTTGGAACAGGCATGGCTGGGTCGGATGTGCCTGGTGATCGTTTGATCATAGTAAGTTAAAAAAAGAAAAACAAACAAACAAACAAACAAAAACAAAAAAAACTCTGAAATAGGCCACAGTGTTACTCAAATGGTAGGATTTATGGGTTCTGTTTAGTCAGCCACCCATGAGCCCCAGCTTTGGGGTGGGGGTGGGGCTGCTGAGCTTCTGACAATGAGCTCGTGGCGTGAACTTAAGCAGAGAGGTGTGGAAGGGACTAGCTCCCGTAGCTGGAGGCAGCGAGAGGGGCCGGGTAGCCGGGGATGGGAGTCAGGCAGCCTGGGTTCTAGCTCCGTTCCACTGTGACCACTGAGTGACCTTCAGCAGGACACTTTCTCTCTCCAGGCTTCAGGTTCCCTGTCTGTAGGTTGGACCAGTAAGCGTTTGTTTGCACACCGGACCTCCACAGAGACCAGGTTGTTAGCATGGCCACGAGGCCAGACACAGGAGCATGGTGGGAAAGCTGACTCCCGCTCCCCGAGCACCGGCATTTCAGACTGTGTTCACCACCAGGAGTATCGTCAGTGCCCAGGCCGTGACCACCATGCAGTAGATTCTCGGGAAATATTTGGAGAAGGTCTAGGCAAACACTTGTGCCAGTCTCGCGATGACTCCCCTGGACCTTCTGATTGTTCCAAGCAAGCTGAGAACCTGGATCTCTTTGCTGACGTGAACTGTCCCAATTTTTAAATATGGGCCCTTAATTTAAGGACATTTAAAACATCTGTGCATTCTAAACAGTATAGGTTGTACAGGTTCAGCCCATTTGCTGCCAGTTTGCAATGACATTGGTGCTAGAAGATTCTCAAGGGTTTTTCTAGCTCTGCATTTTTGGGAGGGGGGAAAAAAATGTTTATGTCACACTCAGTCCTGTAAAGAAAGGATTTGAGGCTGGTTTAGGGGACTTCCCCAGATTTGATTTTTAAAGTTAAAATTTTTTAAATCAGACTTACCATCAGGAAAAAATATAAATGAAGTCAGAACGCTGATAAAAGCAATGATAAAAAGAAGGAAGTTGGAGGACTTACCTTTCGCGATTTCAAGATACTGTAAAGGCACAGTAAATTAACAAAAGCAGAATGCCATGGACAGAAGGCCCAATGCAGGGCGTATTTATAAGCTAGAAGTTTTCACGCGGCTCTTTGCCTCTGTGCTTCCTACAGACCAAAGTCCAAGGGCATGTTCTCTCATATTGTTCTCACCGTTGACATGGGGAAGGACGCTGGCTCTTCACCGAAACGTCTCCCTTTGGTCCTGGCTGGCGGCACAGAGGCTCCTGCTTCCCAGGACACAGAGGGGAGGGGCCGTCAGGATGGGCAGAGCTGGGCACCCAGGAGCACTCTCCCTGGGGGCAGCATCTCTCTGTCGGGGTTAACGAAGCAGAAGAAAGAGCTGTGTGCCCAAGGCTGTCTCAGGTCTAAGCTGGGGGAGACTCATGGGGTGGGGGGCATTCCGACTGCCCCATCCAGCCCGGAGTGTCTAGGTAAGTGTCAGGTGGAGACACAGGGCTGGAGACGCACGTGTGCTTGGCCAGCTCCCTTGCCTTGGCCCATGCTGCTTCTTCTGCCTGGGAGGCTGTCTCCTCCCCTGCTCACCAGCACCCACTGCCCTCCCTCATCGCCCCTGCTGGTCCCGGCCCCCAGCACCGTGTGAGAGAGATGCTCTTTCTGGATGCTCCTTCTTCTCACTCTGGGTGTTGCAAGTCAAAAGCCATCAGTGTTGGCAATTCGTATGGTTCAGTTTAACACACAGAGCATCGCATCCTGCTCTTCCCACTCAGCATTAGACCGTGAGTCATCCCCCACGTTAAAAAAGTCTTCCAAACATCCGCAATATTCTCTCTTCGGGATCTGTTATTTAGACAGCTGCTGAGGAATTCTTTTTCAGCCTTGGGAGATTATGCCAGGCATACGTCCTTATACCTGAATGCATGCCCATTCCTGATTTCTCCCCTAGGACAGGCTGTTAGGACAGGGACTCTGGGCTTCGGTGCTGTCTTAGTCTCCCAAGGCCACGGTAACCAAGCACCACACTGGGTGGCTCAGAACAACAGAAACGTATTCTCTCAGAGGTCTGAAGACAAGGTAGTTCAAAATCAAGGTGCCGACAGGGCCATGCTCCCTCCGACAGCTCTAGGACAGGATCCCACATGGACGCTCAGGCCACCAGAGGAGGTGACTCTTTAGCCTGCTCCGGGTCGAGTCACGGCACGTGTTCTCTGTGTACTCGAGACTAGAGCTTTGGGCAGGAAAGGAGGAGTTCCAGGCCAATGAAGGGGACACCTCCATCTCCATTCACAAGCGTCCCCCGGCTCCAGGCAGCCATGCTGTGCGAAATGTGTAGCCAGACCCGCCACTGGCCCGGCCTCGGCACTTGCTGATTGCCAGCTTCCATGGCCACATCTGGAAAACGAAGACCTCCTTCCTACCTCAGAGGGTTGTTCTGAGGAGCAGCCGGAAGAGCAAGGCTGAAGGGGCCTGGCGAATGTCCAAATTCTGGCCACGTGTCTGGCTCGTGGATGCTGTCCCAGACAACACTCAGCCCAAGGCCACGCTGCCAGCGTCCCCTGCTTCTGTCCCCGAAGCCACTGCTCTGCCCGTCACCAGGATCTCCTTCCACCGACTCCATCATCAGGTCCTGGGGACACACACTTGGCCCCATATGCTGTACACGCTGCCTCTCTTCCCAGCACCTGCTATGCCCTCAAGCCCCTGGGCGTGATTCTCCTGTGTGTCATAGAGTTCGCTCCCTTGACTTCAGATGACTGGACCCACGATGGGCGTCCCACTCACGGCCTCTCATCTAGAGGGCTAAAGGTCCCCGGGAGGGCCACAGGAAGCCCCTTATCCCGGCCAGTGACCAGCTGGCCAGTCAGATCCCTCCGCCAGGGAGGCCCAGAGTCAGCAGCGGGGGCCGGGGTGGGGGGGAGCCAGGAACCCCGAGGCTGCGGAGGAGTTGGGGAGGTGGAGGCAGGAACAGCTGAGTCCCCCTCAACGCAGTGACTCTCGCTCCCTCCCGAGAGCACAGCAGCCGGCCCGGGTCCTCGCGGGGGGCAGCTGCGGCTCCGCGTGGGAGCTGACGGCACGGCTTCCCAGCTCCCCCCCTGCTCTCTCCTGGGTCCGCTTACCATCAGCCTCCTTGTCTGAGGCGTGCGAGCAGGTCTTCATTCTTTGCCAGTCGCACGCGATCAGAGTCACAGAATGCCAGTCCCAGCGGCCCTGCCTTCCGGTGCAGCCGTGGGGGCGCAATGAGGTGATGCTGAGCAGGGGCTTCGTGAGAGGCGAGCGCCGCGTCCCGCCGACGACCGAAGCCGGTATTTATCGAGCACTTAAGGGGCAAGTATGAGATTCTTCCCTGGAGTCAGGCCACCTGCCCTGTAAGCTGGGTGCTGCTGGCCTCACACCCGTCTCACAGACGAGGAAATGGGGTTCCAGAGTCAGCGGACTCTCCCCAGGCCTCCCAGGGACAAAGTGGCAGAGCCGGTGTTCAAGCGTGGTCTTCCTAATTCTGAATTTAGGGCTCTGCGCTACTGGCCGGCCCAGGGGCTAACTCCTTGTCCACTCGGCACAGGGCTGAGTCTTGCAGGCGTGTAAACGCATAATCGCAGGCATGTAAACGTGTAATCGCAGGCGTGTGAACGTGTAAATGCATGCCCTGGTGGACGGCTTCCTTCCCTCGCAAGAAGAAAAACCGGCCCTTCCACCTGGGTCTCGAGCAGACCTTCGCCTGGCTCCACTCCCATCCGATCCTGCTGCCACAAATCATTTCCAACTCATTTTCTGAAAGTCTGGGGTGTTTCCCCAGGCTCCTCGGCTGTGTGTTCAGGGGGGTTTGTATGTGCGCCAAGGCCGGGGGACTGTCGCTATGGAGCGAGGAGCATGCCGGGAAGCGCAGTGCTTGGTGTGGAGCAGTTTCTCAGCTCAACGCCATTGGCATTTGGGGGGGGGGGAGCGAGGTGCGTCCCGTGCATCAAAGGGTGTTTAGCAGCACCCCAAAGCTCTGCCCGCTTGGTGCCAGTAGCAACACCCTCGTCACCATGTGACAATCCAGAAACTCTCCAGACACTGACAAGTGGCCCCTGGAAGGCTAAACTGCTCCCTTTGGGGGAACGCTGACGTCCAGGAGCCTGTGGCCCTTCACCCTGGACCTCGTCAGCCTTGCTTTATGCCTGAGCTTGTGAATCTTTGACAAAGCACAGCCCGAGTCTCACATTCTCCATTTGCTCCTCCAGCTGTTTCCCCCAGCGGGGCTTCCAGGCCTCCATTTTCCTGGGGCTGGTTGCCTCTGGCCTATGGCAGGGCAGGTGACCAGATTCCCAGAGGACAAGGCTTCAGGCTGCCAGCAGATGGCACAGAAGTGCTTCCGAGGCTACAGAGAACACTGACTTCTTCTCTGCATGTCCTGATTTACTTTGAGAACCAGATAATATTAGGGCTGAAGAGGGCTTTAGTGTCCCGGCTCTCAAACGAGGGTGGCATTGCCGCCCAGGGGACATTCGGGAATATCTAGAGACATTTTGGGTTGTCACAATCGGGAGAAAGTGTGTCCAGACCAGGGACGGTGCTGAATACCCTACGGCGGCCGGACAGCCCCCATTACAAAGAATGATGTCAACTCGTGTCCGCGGTGCCAGGGTTGAGAAGCCCTGGTTCATAGATGAGTCAACAGGAGCAGCTGGTCTGCTTGGTGGCGTTCCGCCGTGGTTCTACGCTGTGGGACCAGACGAGATGAAAACTTTTTGTGGTGAAGATTTCCAAATACCTACACTGAGTGGCTGAGGGTCCGATTTCTTTGTCTTTCTCTCCTGCTTGCAGCAGGAGTGCTCAGGAGAAGTTGGCTGAACGGGATTGAATCGGCCCCTACATCTCTGAAGACGGATGGCAGCTCCAGGTGCCTTGGGTGCTGCCTCCTGACCAGCTGTTAGCGGGTGCCTGGAGTGCTGGGTTGAGAAGCACTGGGGTCAGGAGGTCAGTCCTAGGATCAGCTCGTAATGTCTGCTGTGCATGCAGAAATAGACTGTCAAAAATTCAGCCTTTTTTGCTGACCTTGCAATAGATAATCAGAATACTGGCGGGAAAGATCCCATTAGAGAGGATTTTCCTTATAAATCCTAAGTCCTCAGCACTGGTTCACTTTGTAAAACAGATAAACGCTGAGACGCACGTAGAGGATCACGGGCAACAACAGAGATGGTATAGAGGGGTTTTGTGGTTTCCGGTTCTGGTTCGGTATGTTACACGGGTATGAGATGGAGAATAGTCTGCTCACCATGATTACTCTTCCAGAGAACGCTGTCCCTGAGGAGGTGCTAGGTAACTGTCTCAGGACTCTTGCCTGGGTTGGTTTGTGTGGTGCGCTGTCTCCGTGGGTGCTGCCCCCTGGCTCACCTCTCCCTCTGTGACATATCTGAAGCCAGACTCCCACATATTCTGACTTCCGTCTCTGCCTCTGCTCAGCTTGGCCAAGACCCACCACCTACCCTAGCTTCAGGCTGCTTCTCTGCAGAATGGGACTCACAATATTCCCCTTACACTGTAGGCTGTGTTTCCCAAATTAAAGATGGGGTTGTGTTTCCTAAATTTTGAAGCACTAAACACCTGCAGGCACTCATTTATGGACTGGGCAGCGGATTAGGCGATGCCATCACATTCTGCCTTTGAAGGGCATAATTTCCAGGGTTCTGCCGTTTGTTTGTCTTTGTTTCTTCCTCCCTGGGGGCCACGAGGCTGATAAACCTTTGGGACTTTAGCCTCAGCCCCAGGCTGCCCTCCATTTTATTGTCTCGCTTTGTTTTCACATGATAAAAGTGGCCTTGGCTGGGTTAACTGTTCCCGATAACACTATTGCAACAGTCAACATGGATTTTCAGGGCTTTCCATCTTTACTCATTAGCCTGACCTGTGCCCTTTCCTCCAATCCTGGGGCATCTCGGTGTCTGGCTCACTGAGCAGGCGGAGGTTTCCACATCAGCTTCCATGTGTCCTCCTAGGGTATCTTTAATTGTACCTTGATCTAGAGAAAGGACCCTTAGCCCTCACCACGCTCTCCGAGGGGTTGCTAAGCCCAGCATGGTGGATAGATGACCAATTACAACTCTTTGGAGAACCGAGGCCCAGCAAGGTCTTAATCTCAGCTGCTTCCAAACAGCTGGTGACAGTTCAAGTCACTCGGCTCTCTGAACCTTACAGTCTTCATTTATAAGTGGGGACACCCATCCCATAAGGCTGTCATTAGTTATAAATTAAATAATGTACATAACCGACTGGCATATAGTAGGTGCTCAATTAATGTTACTCTCCTTGTGTCATACCCACAAGTTTCATTAAAGGCAGAATAAAAATCTACAATAAATAAGAGGAGATCCTCATCCTCTGCCCGTTTCTGACCTTGCCTGGACCAAAGGGTCCCATTGAGGGGCCCCCTCCTGCGGTCATAGATAATAGGAACATGGCCAGAGAATACAGACCAGGGTGATGATGGCTCTTGAGTCCATGTCCTGAAGCCTGACTAAGGAGAAGGTGGCATTTACAGTGGACAAGAGATGATACAGGCACGAGCTGAGGCGCATCATGAGACGCCTGAAGGCCAGTCAGCCATGCGTTCACCCAGCACTAAGTGCCAGCCGCAGTGCAGGGCTCTGAGACGCAATGCCAGGCAGTTCTCACTCTCCAGGAGCTCGCAGACTTTGCAGACCTTCTGATGTTTGGGGAGAAGTAGGCTCTGCCACTCCGATGTCCAATGGCTTCTTGTTTTGTTTAAGATGACATCCAGATGTTTGCTAGATCCTTAGATTCTGTTTTGGCAATGAAGCACTAAAGGAAAGATATACTGGAGAATGTATATTTTTCCAACACTATGTTACTTTTTAAGTCAAAACAGTACTTTTATGGAAAAAGAATGTTGGTACAGACACAATATTTTTTAGAATATACGAAAGAACCTGGGGTATGTGTATAGAAGTAGCAGTACCTAAGAAACATCCTTACGTCATCTGTAAGCAAGCTGAAAGATATCATTAGTGTGCTATATTTTAAAAACTTAACTATTCTTTATAACACAGAAAGTCATTTTAAAAGTCTTGATTTGAAAGATATTATTAATATAATGAGCTCTATAAGAAGAATATCACAAAGAGAATCTTTACATGATGAGGAATTATGTTGGAATTTTAACATCAGACAGAAATTTTCCATGTATCTCGTGCAAAGTACTTGAAAGCATGATTCTTAAGGATGAGTTGCATATATTTTTTTACATAAGACAGATGTTTCAAATTTATCGACTTTTTTTTTTCTTTGCAATAAGAAGAGAATCTCATTTTCTGGTGGATATATTTTACCCCAAAATCTGTCTCTTCGATATAAAATGTTTTAATTATGAGTCAGACAGTAACTCTTTTCAAAAGACAAACAAAAAACAGCCTCAATCTTTGAAAATCTTTCTGAAACAGAAGTATGGAAACACTTCTGTTGTTATGTAATGTTGTTGTTGAAAGCCATGAAAATGTATCACCTATAAAAATTCCTAAGTTGGTAAACTTGACAACACTTGGCAACAGAAGCTTTGCATCCATTTAAAAATTTTTCCAAATTTTTAAACCTGAGTAGACTGGCGTGTCTGCTGCCTCTCCCTGGGAAAAGATGCTCTGTGAACCCAAAACAGCCACATACGTGCAGAAGTCTTAACCCCCAATGCGTCAGAACGTCATCTTATTTGGAAATAAGGTCTCTACAGAGGTAATCAAGCGAAAATGATGTCATTAGAATGGGTCCTAATCTAACCTAACTCGCATCCTTCCAACAAAGGGAAATTTGAACATGGAGACAGACGTGTGCAGAGGGAGGACGACAGGAAGAGACATGGGAGAGCATTCTGTGGCGACAGAGGCAGAAATTGGAATGATGCAGCTGCAAGCCAGAGGATGCCAAAGATTTCTAGCCACCACCAGAACCTCGAAGAGGCGAGAAAGATTCTCTCCAGAGCCTCAGAGAGCAGGGTCCTGCTGGCACAGACTTCCGGCCTCCAGAACTATGAGAGAATAAACTTCTGTCATTTAAGCCTCCCAGTCTGTGATTCTTGGTGGCTCCCAAACTAACACATAAGGTGATGTGTGACCCCGGAGTTAGGAGCACTGCGTTCTATGAGACAGGTGAGGGTGAGGTCAGGCAGAGGGGTCATATCGGAGGGTACAGTGGATCTAGATTTCCTTCTGTCAGCAAGGAGGATGCTGACAGATGGGGAAGAGTCACCTGGTGGGCAGGTACTGAAATAGCTGATGACAAGTGCCCATGGTCTGCAGTTGGCGTGGGGGGTGTTGTCGCCCCAGAGGACTGGTGGCAGAGTGGGTGGTGAGCAGGGTGGCATTCCCTGAGATCATGAACACAGGCAGAGGAGTGTGGTAAGGTCCGGAGACAGGAAAGGACGCTTGGGGCCACTTGGAGCCTGAGGACATTTGATGAGATGTCCAGGAGGCATTTGAATAAGAATAACCAGACAGAACAGAGTTTTCCACAGTACTCAGATCAAACACCTCCTCAGAGAAGCCTTTCCGCAACACCCCGTCTCCATGTGGGGTACGTACCTCCAAGTTACACTCATGACCCTGTGCATTCTCATAGCATTTACAACATCTTGTTCTTTTATTTGCTTGTTCGAGTGCGTCTGCCCACTAGTAAGTCTCATGTTTGCTGGCAGATGTCAACCGCCCAGAACAGTGTCTGCACATGGTCAGGACTTGATCCAGATGTACTAAATGAAAGCGAGAATGAATGATGCGGCCCAGGAGAAGGCCCAGTGCTGTTGGCGGGGCTCTCCGGGGGCAGATGCTGAGATGGAGTTGGGGGTATAAGATGCTTTGTAAGACAAAGCACCTGTGAACGGAAATGGGAAGAAGCGGGAAGGGGCAGATGGGATGTGGAGCTGCAGCGCCAGTCTGATGAAGCCTCGGCCAACTCCCGAGCTCGAGAGGGAACATTGCTCACTAGAGTTGTCCTCTCTTGGGCCAAAATGGTGGGGCCTTTACAGCCTCATTTGGCTCAGTCATTGGACACAGCCCGCCTGGGAAAGGGCAGACCCTGAAGAAGCTGTCTGTTGACCGCATTCCCATGGCTGAAGGCAGCGTGTCTCCACATCCACAGACCTGGACTGGACACAGAGGTCTACAGTGTCACGGCAGCTGGTGGTGACGGTGTTGAAACCAGGGCAGTGAGAACGTGATGAACACCAAACAGCCCGTGATCCACGCCATAGGAAACCGGTGGCTCAGGCACAGTGGGGAAGGGAAGGGTGTGGCCTCTTCTAACGGGGAAGAGCCAGGGAGGCTCTCCGGAGGTGGTGGGATTTGGCTTGAGGGTTTACTAGTGTGTAGTTATATAGAGAGCTGGAGTGGAGGGAGCTCCCGAGAGGGCGGGCAGCCCTGGAGTGGGGAGCTGCTGGATGTTCGTGAGAAGGAATGGCTAGAGTTTGGCTGCAGGAAGACTTGGGAAGAGTTAGCAGGAATGCTTTGAGAAAGATGGGTGGAGGCCGACGTGTGTGTGTGCATGTGTGTGTGTGTGTGTGTGTGTGTGTTCGGGGGGCAAGGGGGGGGCGATGGTACAAAGAAGAAAAAAGCAACAGAAGATGCCTTCGCTTTCTCTTTTAAGACCCAGCACCTTAGCAGGGAAGAGACTCATGCAGGAGGCCTGCAAGTGGGAGGCCGGACCCCTGTAGAAAGCGGCACGACACGACCACTTCAGAAGGAACGTTCCGCTGAAAGAAAAGAGGAATTCAGGGGAATGTTGGTAATAGGGCATCTCTTTAGAAACTTCTGGGAAGGACAGGAAAAAAAACCAAAAAAACGAAATTACAAGCAACCCAAAAGGTGACAGAAAAAAAAATGTATTTTCTAACACAATCCCCTAGAGGCAGAGTGGAGCTTTCGTCTTTCAGAAACCCCTACAACTGTCTGTTACTGTCACCCTACAGGGCAGGACATGGGAGCTGCTGACACATCTTATCCCTTTGAGTAGAGAGAGAATGGCAAGAAAGGCCATCGGGGCTGTACTCACCAACCTGGAGTTCAAGTGGCTGTGCTAATGCCTCCTGTCCTCACTGGGCCTGCCTGTGTGGCAATGGGCTTATGCCAGGTGGCATTCCAGGTCCCCAAGATGCTTCTGCCTGCCCGGACCCCCTTGCCATGCCTGTCTGCTTCACCCTCTTCTCTCATTTCCTTCCAGGACAAAGATTCTCAAGGAGTATCACCTTAATTCCTTTGCCAACTCAAGCAAAAAATTCAACTGAGAAATTACGTGCCTGTATTTTTTCCTTTTATTACATTTCTGGGTTTGGGGACTTAATTATCTAGATCAGCAGACTTTGGCATAGCAGAACTAGAGATGAATGATAATTATAGGCCTTTCTCTCACTGGATTCTAGATATGAGGAGGTAGAGCCATGTACTGTCCCTTTGGGAAACCTGCATTTGTGACAGCCTGAGGGAATTATTTTATCACTACCCAGAGCCTACCACAGTGCCAGGCACAGAGACGGTCAGGAATGAATGAATGAATGAATGAATGGGAGTGGAGGGCAGGCCAAGGGAGGGAATTCCATTTTCTATCCCTTATCTCACTCTAACAACTCCTTGCTATTTCTCCAACGTGTCTGTCTAAAGCTACCTTTAGAACTTTTATTCCCACTCAGGGAGTGATGACAAGATAGGTCAAAGCTGAGGGCCCAGACAGTAAAAATGTATTTCAATGTTAAGGGGAGATAAGAGAATATAACAGCACTTTTTCTGTCAGCCACATTACAATAGTAATTAAATATTTATTAAGATAAGAATTTGTTTAATGCTGCATTGACACCACCACCATCGCCACCATTACCACCAAATCAATCACCAACATCACTACCACCACCGTTATTGCTACCAACACGGTCCAAGCGATCCGAGGGCCAGGACTCTGGAGCTCTGAACACTACTGAATTCTAATGACAGGTACGGAGGAAATGCTTGTATCGTACTTATTGAATGAAAATAAGAAAAGAAGGAAAGCATGCAAGAAAAAGAGAGAAAAAGGAAGAACAGAAGAAAGGATGGAAGAAAGGAAGGGAGGGAGGGAGGGAGGGAGGGAGAGAGGGATAGAGGACAGGTGAAGTCTCACAGGCTCAATGGGGAGGCGGACTTGGGAAATCAATAACTTCTCTACACTGAAATAAGGACAGTGATAAGAATAAGCCCCAGGACCATGGACCCAGTGCAGGGGGGCAGTGTTGGGAATGATCAGCTCTATGTGAGGAAAGAGGTTTAAAAAAATCCCCCTGGAGGAAATAATATCTAAACTGAATTTGAAAGATGGATAAGAATTTCCCAGGTGGTCAAGAGCAGGTACTTCCAGCCCAAGCCCAGAGTGTGTCAAGACGGGAAGGGCTTGCAGGGCCAGGAGAGGCCTGAGGGTCCAGGCTCCTCCAGCGTGCAAAGGCGGGAGAAGAGGCTGGAACAGCTGGTGGACTGAGGCCACGGGGACTGGCGGGCACTGATATCATAACGACGACATTCCCGAGAGGTCGCTCTTTTAAAAACTTGGATTTCCTTTCATAAACAAGGGGATTTTGCTGACAAAAAACATTTATTCGTTTGTTCGTTTTTTTTCATTAATTTATTCAACAGTTATTTGTTGAGTGTCTTTTATACGGAAGGTCCAAGGGCCACAGCCATAAATAAAACCACAAAATCTATTTCAATGATCTCATTGATCCTCACAATAAACTTAGGAGGCTGCAACCTTATATCCATTTTGTTAGTATTAATAAAAATAGCTTCCAAGCCCTAAACTCAACATTTCCATAATTATTCCTCATGACAGCCCAGTGTAAGGTGCAAGAAGTCTATTTTCAGAAGAAATGGAGGCGCGGCGAGACGCAACAGCTAGCGAGGGTCACGGCCAGAATTCCAAGCCGGGCGGGTCTGATGTGAAAATATGATTTTTCCTCTTCAGAGTTTGGCCTGCACCTAATGGGTGATGTTATAATGCCTGTTCTGCAGAACTCGGCCGTCCGGTGGGTTATGAGCGTCAGGATGTTTTTAATACTAAGTTCGAGGTACTTGTCGTAGACAGTGCTTTTAGCCTCCCTTCTTCTCTCCTGTGCTTAAAAGAAGTGAGCGTGTCATCTCCTCCCAGGATTTTCCTGGTCCCTCTGAGAGTACCACGGGCTCCCCAGGGAGTTTCCTGAGCACAGCTACCCACCGGCTTTTCCCAGCCAGGGGCCACTGAGGCTCAGAACCCACTTGCTGCCTTTCAGCCTGAACTGTCTCTGGGATGCTCAGGGTGTCAGAAGCAGCAAGGACTCCTGGGTAATTAGAGAGGCCTCAGGCACCTGGCAGACAGTCCTTGGCTGCCTCCTGGCTGATGTCTTGTGGGCATCGGAGAGGACTGAAGTTCGGCTCCCAACATCGAAACCTGTTCTCCTCCATCTGAAACTGATTAGACTCCACACAATTAGCCCCACCAGCCCAGTCTGCTGGGCATTCTCTTTATGTCTGGGAACTCACTCATCCCCAGAGAGAAAAAAGCAAAGTTTCTAAGACTGGTGTCGGGGGAGAGGAAAAACATATCGGTCCAATATGTAGAAAAAGGAAACGATCTACGTGACACACAGGTACATGGGCATGCAAGCCGGCGGATGCTCTGGGACGGTGATGGTCAGTATCTCTCCCTGACTCCGGTGTCGGCTGCTCACTTCGGCCACGCCCGCTGCTGTGTCCTTCCTTGTGCCCAGTACACAGTCGGTGCAAATACATGTTTGCAAATGAATGAAGTGAGTGAAAGGGAAAGAAAGATTTAACCGGAAAGCTGGGCGATGCTCTCCTGCCAGAAAGAAGCCAGTGAAAGCTGTGCTGTCGGCTTTGAGGAGACAGCAGGTGAGTAAGGAGGAGACAGGAGCCTCCCAAATCCACCTGGAATTTCTCTGCTGTGCTTCCTGCCGTGACAGGTACTGCCCGGGGTGCTGAGCTGCGTCAGCCATTGTCTTGTTCTCTGGCCTCGCACTTGTGCACGCACACACACACACACACACACACACACACACACACACACTGGGCACTGTGAAACGACGTACGGTCCATTCCTTCCTTGTTGGGTCCTGGACTACAGGGCTGATAGAGCCGTACATTATGCCCCAAAAGGGCAACTTCATCGATACTTATGGTCAGCAGACTGGCTGCCCTCCTCTTCATGCGTTTTTCCTCCAACACTTGTCCTATTGTATTAATTTAATGTATGTGTGTGTGTGTAATAACTGAAGTGACACGTTTAGTTTCATTCTTCCTGTCTTTAAAGAAACCACCCCTCCCCAGGTGCCTACAGGTGCTGCCATTTTACCACCTGTCCTGCCCTGATTCCTTGCCCAGAGGTTTTTGGCCCAGGGTGGGACATCTGAACCAGGCAAGGACAATCTGGTCCCTGGGATTAAAGATTTGAATCAGGAAGAACTAAGGCAGTATGTCTTGGTGGCAGAAGAGAAGATATAAACCTTGGAAGATGTTGGGAGTGACAGTTCTAGCCAGGTGGGTCAACTTAGCTAAGATGGCACCATGAGGTGACAATGGAGCAGAGGCCCACAGGACGGAGAGAAGAACAAGGACGAAGTTGCCAACCAGAGGAAGAACATAGAAGAGCCACAGTCTTTGTGGCAGGAGAAGAGCTAAGGGGAGGGTGCTGGGCAGTCAGAGCATGGCAACAGGCGAGGGGATCCGCATGATGACAGGCGAGGGGATCACCATGGTGACATGCTAGTGGATCACCATGGTGACGTGCTAGCGGACCACAGCATGGCGACAGGCTAGGGGAGCAGAGCAGTCCTCAAGGTCCTTATTTGTTGCTGCTTCTCCCTGTCTTGATACTCTTTACACCCATCCTAACTCTCGTCCACCTTCTTACCTCCACTCCCATGAACTGGTCTCCACACTCTACACCCAGTGGCCACTGAAGCCCTGATTCCAATGACGGTGGACTCAGAGCTCCAACACTTGCTCATGTCCAGCCACCAACTGCCACCACCACAGACGTCTCTCACCCCTGCACTTTCCGCAGACCTCCTACATACCTACGCTGGCCCAGATCGAGTCCCTGGGATCAGATCCACTGCCCCAGACAACATCTGGGCCACATGCAGACACCCTCTCTGGACACCCACATCGCATCTCACCCCAGCCCCAGCCCCAAGGTTAGCAACCATGCCCAAATCAGGCCTTCAGAGCCACCTCGAAGGACCTGCCCAGGTCCCCACCCAGCCCCAGCTCTGCCTCGCCCCCACCCCAACGCAGCACTGAGTTCTGAACATTCTTCTCCCACCGCCGCCAGGCCAGTCGTAACTGAGAGGTGAGTCACGGCTGCCAGCAGCCGGCCAAGAGCCCCTGTCTGGTGGCTCTGACGTCCAGCTCTGCCCACATGCCTATGACACACACCTCTTGCCCAGCCTGGCATGCCCAAGGCCACCAGAGTGTGCCAAGTGGGAGACAGCAGTGATTGGGAGGTGGGATGGGTGTGGCCAGGGGATGTGGACATACTTGCGGGAACGCTCTGCCTTCTGTGGCTCCATCTCCATCACCGGACACATCGTAAGATAATAATTAAAGCTGTATATGAAAATAAAACAAGAGCAGCTCCCGTGGAGTGCTTCTATGTGCCAGGCACAGAGCGAGGGCTTTGCGTGCATTATCTCTGTTAGTGTCCGTTTTCCAGGTGAGCAAGCTGAGCCACAGAGACACGATGAGATTTGAGTGGGCACCAGGCAGGAGTCTGGTGCTGCTCAGACCCACACCCCTTCTCAGGCTGTGAGTCCCTCACGGAGCCACCAGAACAACGGAGCTGGTCATTTGAGTAGGGAAATCATTTCTGACATTTGGAGCCCTGACTGGAGAATGTTGGCAGTTGCGTGTTTAGGTTTTAAACCTTACACCACACAGATTTTGAGCTGACCACGCAGTGAACTTTTTTTTTAATTCCTCCGAAAGGGAAGACTAGGAAAGCTTCCGGCCTGGCCCTAGGAGGCCCAGCAAGATCCCAAAGTCATGAACAACCTGTGTGCGTGGGCAGTCGCGGTTCCCACCGCACCCCTTCCAGTCCCTTGTTTAATGGATCCTCCCAATGGATTTCTCAAGAATTTCCTCCAAATTGATGGGTGAGGAAATTGAGTTCCTGAGAGACAAAGTAACTTGAGGAGGGTTGTGCAGCCGGGAAGTGGCAGATGTTAAGCCTGGACGTAGATTTTCTGACTGCAGATGGCACCCTCTGGTCCACACTGTTATCTTTCTCCACCCTGAGGTCTTTCCTTCCCGCTTCGGATTCCTGGAGCTCTGCTGTTCCTTTCCTTGGCCCCGTGAAAGGTATCTGATATCAGTCCTTTACATCTTAGTGTAAGTTTCAGTCAGTATAGTCTCTCTTCAAAAGTCTTTCGTTTTGTCTTGGCTTGTAGAGATCTGTAAAAGGTCTGTCTGGTATCAGAAAATCAGCGGTACCAGCTCAGAACGCACCCTTGCAGATAAAGGGGATCTACTTACCAGCCCACATGTGGTTCTCGCCCGTCTGCTTTCTCTCATCCCGGAAGAAGGAACAAATGGCACCTTCCTTTCCACATCCCTGATGTGCCTTGCCGTGTGAGCCCTGTGGTGATTGCTTCCCGAGCTTCGTCACTCCCCATTCCTGCCCTAGTGGCTTGCGGCCGGTCTTGGACCCTGTTTGGGGTTGCCTAGACCTTTCCTGGAGAACGACTGCAGAGTCTTGAGCATTTCCTCACCACTTCTTTGCCCACGTGGCTCAGCTTCCTCAGCCCTGTGACTTGGCTCTTTCCTTGGTCTTTTCCTGAATTTCTAAAAACTCAGAAATGAGATTTCCCACCCATAACTGCACTGTCACATGTAAAACATCCAGCAGTTACCCAAATAGAAACATCTTTTTTTGTGCTAACTAAATTATTTACAGACCTCGGCCTTCCTTAAAATTCTACTCGTGCAGTCTGATCCATTATTTATAGCACACATTCCATCCAATGGGAAAAAACTGCCCTGCCCCTGAGTCTCCAGCAATGTTAAGCCCCTCGCACACTCTCTAGAGGCTAGAGGATGAAAATGATGAGGAGTGCGCGACTGGAATAAGAATCAGCTTCCTTTCATGCTCATTGTCACTATTATTATTGTTATTATTATTAATTATTTTTATTATCACCAATTATTATTAATTTACCGCCTGCATAGTAACTATTACATTTAATAGCATTACTGACAACTTGGCGACGTGGGCAGAGCAGGTACTTCTGTAATCCTGTTGAACAGACGGAAATGAAGCAAAGAGAGGCGTGGTGAGCCAGGTGAGGGGGTGCAGCTGAGCTGTGATTGGTGCAGGATTAGAACCCAGATCTCTCTGATTTAGGACCTGTGCTTCGCCTCGACGTCATGATTCCTCTCTGAAGATAGGTAGGGACCATGACTGGGGTGGCGGGAGTGAGGTGTTGCTTTTCTGGAGATCTTGACTTGATTCGACAGGTGGAGGTCACAGTGAGTCCCTCTCACTCCAGAGTCTCCACCTGTCCTGTCTTGCCTCCTCCTAGCCTGCTCACTCTGCCCCTCAGGGTGTGATGAGAATGAGGAAGGGGGGCATAGTCAGGTCGGGGGGGGGTTCACTCTGCTTCTCTACCTTTCTCACTTCCCTACCATTGAGCGATTGAGCGTGTAACACTTGGAAATCCCATCTTGCTCCTGGGCCTGGTTTCCAGGCAGGTGGGCGATTAATTATTACATTGCTCAGAGCAGCCCACTGAAGCTCAGTGAAGAGAATGAGATAGAAATCAGCCACGTGTCTGGGGTGTGTGCGGTGAAATTCTACTGGGCCCACCTTCGCCTGTGTGCATCCCATAGTGTCCTGTGGCTTTGTTATGGACACATTTTCTCCAGCTGCAACTGTGCTGGGGCTGCTGGAATGAAGTAGAAAAGTCTCAGACTTCATTTTAGAAAGACAGACATCACCTACTCCAGGAAGCCTTCCTTGCTCTCTTGGGAGGCTAAGAAACTTCTGTCCCCTAGGAATTCCCAAGGGTTTGATCAGGCCTCTATCTCAGAACTTGCTCCAGTGCCCATCTCTCCCCAGGTCTGTGAGCTCGTGAAGGAGAAGTGGGTTATTTCTCACTGCTCAGCGCCCGGTTTGCTGCCTGCCTGCCGCGTTAGACACTCGTTTGTGTTTCAACCCAAATTCTGCCAGTCGGTGACAGACAGGGGGCCAATTTGAGGATGAAAAGAAAGACGGTGCAGATGTGGAGCTGAACAAATGGCTCAGAAACTGAAGGTGGTACCAGCCTTCCGCTCCCGGCTGGGGCTGGTCTCTGTAGAACCAGACGAACCGGGGGAAGCATTTGGACAAAAGCCACAAACTACTTAACGGCAATGGCTGTAAGTGGTGCTATAGGGACAATCCCAGTTTTTCCTCAATTTCTCCCAGTTTCTCCACTAATGGCATCTACATTTAATTTTTTTCTTCTTTTATATTCAGCTATTCTTACGAGGAAGTACATCCACTTAATAATGAGGCGATATTTAACATATTATTGACTTCTCGAACCTCAATTTCCTAACCTACATAATGGGAATTACAATAGTCCTTCCTTCATAGACTTGTAAGAATTAAATTTGTGTGTGTGTGTGTGTGTGTGTGTGTGTGTGCGCGCGCGCACGCTCACACAGCTGAAATCAAATCGGTGGGCTTATCCCGAAGTGTAGTAAAACATTAAATTAGGGACTTTTTTTTGCAATTTGCAATTGTCCTCCCATGAAGATTTTTCTGAAACCTTCTGCTTCTATACTTTCTGTTCTACTGTACCAGACTCCATTCCTGGCTAAAATGTCATAAAGCCCAGACTTGGATCTGTATTATTTTAAGTGGAACTGATTCACACCATGGCTTTTAAGGGGTTGGCCCCCCTCAGGCAACCACAGGTCCAATGTATCCTCCCAAACCCCACTGAGCCAGAGTGAGGGAGGCTTCCCTAGTCAGCTGGTGCATTATGGGTCACCTGCGTCTGGACCCCAGAGCACAGGTCCAGGCCAGTGGGCTCCGGACCTCCCAGAGCTTGGGGGAGGGCAGGGTGAGGTACCTGCTCCCAGCCTGCACCTGGGAAGAGGGGCAGGGCCAGGCAGACATCGCTGCCATGTCGCTGGTGTTCTACGGCGGGGCCAGGGTACCTGCACCCACACCTCCCCTGCAGGAGGGAAGGCGTCCAGGTGGATGATGCTACTCGAAGACATCCCAGAGATCAGGGCTATGGGACCAGGGACTGGAATGGAGTGTGTCTCGCTGATTTCTGGGCTGTGTGCCCTCATCTTTCTCTGGGAGCTTTACTGGGAGCCAAATATTCGGGTCCTAGCAAGCCAGGTAGATGGATGTACAGCTCCCACAATGTGCCTAACACGGTGCCAGGTGCTGTTTGGGGCGAGGGAGAAAAAGCAGGCCTGAGCTTTTCCAGGGGGCCAGGAAGGGAACTCTCAGACATGTTGCCGTCTGGGTGTGGACCCCAGTGGCGGTCCTGTCTTGAGCGCCAATTGATTATTTTATGAAAGACAGAATCATGGGGCCACACATACAAATGGAAATTACAATCTGGGAAGGTGGCTGGGATTCTTTTTTCTTCATTCTACTATTAATGGACATTTGAGTCATTTCCACTTTGGGGCTATCACATAAAACTTCTATAGACATTCAAGTACTTGTCTCTTGTGAACCCACAAGAACTCATTCTGGAGTCTGTGCCCTAAGATACAATTAACAGGTCCAAGGGTAAGCATGAGTTTAGTCATAATGGATCCTGCCGAGCAATTTCCTACAGTGTGTGTTCATCGGCACACACAGCCACCAGCCGCATAAGAGAGTGCCACCTGGTCCACGTCCTTTTAATTTTAGCTATTCTGTATCAGGGAAATGCCAATCAAAACCACAGCGAGATACCACCTCAGACCTGTCTCATCAAAAAGACAAAAAAACAAGTGTTGGCGAGGATATGGAGAAAAGGGAAGCCTTGTGCACTGTTGGTGGGAATGTAAATTGGTGAAGCCACTATGGAAAAACAGTATGGAGTTTCCTCAAAAACTTACAAATAGAACTGCTGTTCTACCCAGCAATTCCATTTCTGGGTATTTATCTAAAGAAAACAGAAACAATCATCTAAAAGACATATACATCACTATGTTCATTGCAGCATTGTTTACAATAGCCAAGATATGGAAGCAACCCAGGTGTCCATCAATAGACGAATGAATAAAGAAGACGAGGTATATAGGTGTATGGCCATGCCACCCTGAACAAGCCCAATTTCGTCTGATCTCGGAAGCTAAGCGGGGTTGGGCCTGGTTAGTATTTGGATGGGAGACCACCTAGGAAGACCAGGTGCTGCAGGCATAAAAAATAAAAAAAAATAAGGGATTGTAAGCTGACAAATTCCTTGCAATCTGTGAGGTCGAACAAGGGTTGCCTCGCCTAAAAACTAAAAAAGAATAAAAAAATAAAAAAGAAGAAGATGTGGTGTATATATACAATGGACTATCACTCCGTCAAAAAAGAATGAAATCTTGCCATTTACAACAACATGGATGGACCTAGAGAACATTATGTTAAGTGAAATAAGTTAGATAGAGAAATATCATATGATTTCACTTTTATCTGGATCCTTAAAAACAAAATAAATGAACAAACAAAGCAAAACAGAAACAAACTCACAGATACAGAGAACAAACTAAAGGCTGCCAAAGGGAAGAGGGGTGGGGACACGGAAGGAAAAGAGGAAGGTGATTAAGAAGTACAAATTTTCACTTACAAAATAACTCATAGGATGTAGTATGCAGCATAGGAAATATAGTCAATAATATCGTAATAGCAATGTATGATAAATGATTACTATATTATTATGGCGAGCACTTTGTAAGGAATATAAATCATTTTGTTATACACCTGAAACTAATATAATATTGTATGTCAATTATAATTAAAAAATAAAATTTAAAAATAAAGAAGTTCAGCTATTCCGAGTGTGGAGTGCTATGTCATGGTTTTATTTTGTATATTCCTGATGCCTGATTGCGTTGAGAACCTTTTCAGATGCTTATTTTTTAAGTTGTCGTTTTTTTCTTGTTTGTTGCAGGAAGTGACACTCGATGGAGAAATTTGGACTCTCAGACAACTTTGTTAAAGAAAGGAGAATTTATTAGGCAGGCGGAGGGCGTGGGGCTTTCAACAGACCCAAAGCATGAGCTCCCCTTGGTTAGATTTCTTACAGCTTCTATATCTCAGCAGTACCCATGCAAGGGGCACGTGATTCCTTTGTCTGAGGTTCTGTGTGCCCTTTGTGACTCAGGATGGGGAGAGGGAGCTTCGGGTGGGGAGCAACAAGTGGGGAGGAATTTCCAGACCACTGGTCTTATCTACTTACAGGTCGTTTTGCCTTATAGAACTTGGGGTCTTGACGTTATCAGCACCATTATAAGATTCTCTGAGAGACAGGACACCAAGGCTATGAGCAGGAAGTAGCACTTATTGATGCCGGCAGCGGCTTTGTGGACTCCTTCCAAAGACTGAGCCCCGACTGTAGCATCACAAGCAGTTTTACAGTCTTGTCATTCCTACGTAGCTACAGAGATAAAGAAGGACGTTGGTTGGATAGCAAGCCATGAATCAACGGATGTGAGCTGGAGGGTCCTTGAGGTGGGGGAGGGAGCTATGGGAAAACATGTGAGCTGGAGAGTCCTGGGGGGTGGGGGAGGGGGCAGTCAGGAATGGACTTCAACCGGCTGAGTCGGTCATTTCTGCAATCCCCTTCCTTTGCATTTTTCCAATGCCTCCTCTCCTCTATTAATTGATTTACAGAAATTTAAGAAATTAGTTATTAGTCTTCTTTCAGACATATGTCTTACAACTATTAGGTGACGTTTGATAAATAGAAGTTCTTAATCTTAATAAACGTCAATTTATCCCTTTTTTATGGTTAGTGCTTTCTGGGTGCTGTTTAAGATATCTTTGTCTATTTCAAAGTCATGAAGAGATTCTACTATATTTTCTTCTAGAAGCTTTATGGTTTTGATCATTGTGGGTTTTGAGGTAAAAAAAAAAAATCATTGACTATCAGCAGTTTCATATGGTTCATTTGAATACCTTTCACATTTGGGCCTATGATTTCTTAAATTAATTTTTGTTTATGGAATGAGGTGGGGTTAAGTTCACTTCTCCCCACAAGGATATCCAGTGTTTTCAGCATCATTTGTTGAGAGAATCGTCCTTTCCCTGCTGAACTGCAGTGGTGCTTGGTCACATATCGGGTGGCTCTTCTTGGGTGGGACCATCCTGGATCCTTTAGTCTGTTCCATCAATCAGTTTATCTATCTCTGCGTCAATGTCTCGCTATCTTAATCGCTATAGCTTTACAGATCTCTGGTGGTGTAAGGAAGCTCGATGTTTTCAGAGATGTCTCAGAGTTTTTCTACAATCATCAGGTGGAAATCACCTGCTTTAGGGCAGAGAGTCTCAGCCATGGATGCTCATTATGAGCCTCAGGAGAGGTTCTTAAAAATGCCCTCACACAGGCTTTATCGTAGACCAACCAAGTCAGCATCTCTGGAGGGATATTCACATGGTGGATAGCTTTAAGCTCCAAAATGATTCTTATGTGTTCCCATTAAAGCAAGGCTGAGGTGACTGCTTTAGAGGTAGGTTTCTTCCAAAAGGAACCAGAGGCTCCCAGTCACATTTTCTAGAGGCACCAGATCAAAAGTGCACTCACTTCTTCCAGGCTGCAGGATCTTTGCTGTGCTATTCTTGTCATCAGTTTTCACCTAGGAAATGTCTACTCATCCTTCAAAACCCAACTCCAGAGTTTCCCAAACACTTCAGGTGAGATAAGGTGCCTCTTGCATGCTTTTACCTCCCAGAACTACCTCTGCCTCAGCCATTACTGAGCTTGGTTGTATCTCATGCTCTCCTGTGTCCCCGCCAGACCCAGCTCTTGGAGTCAGGGGGATGGCATGGTCATTAATTTGTTCCTAGATCTCTCATGGGCTCAACATCAGGGAGAACCAAAGAGCAAGGATGAAACTGGAAGCCCCTTGCTTCCCTCTCTCGCCTACACATGGTCATGCTGTAAAAACACACAGAGGCCACTCCCCAGGCTCGGGCCACCGCCTCTGCTCTATCAGCTCACTGCAATGTCCCCAGACTGGAAATCACATTTGCCCTCCTAGCCCTTGATGGAC
>CM053509.1:5326146-5355739 GCA_028627145.1 Eidolon dupreanum
GACGAAGATGCTGAGGCTCTGAAGCGTAAAGAGGCTTGTTCCATGCCTCCTAACAAACACATAAGCAGGAGAAGATCAATATCCAGACTTCTGGTTCCATAATCAGTTTGTATTCCCAAAACTTGGCAAGGCGGAAACAACTTTCAGGAGTCCCTGGCTGGGCATCACTGTAAAACTACGTGTGTGAGTTCTCTGGGCCAGAAAATCTTTCTGGGCTGGAGCTTCCAGCAGGTTCTCCCCCCTGGTGGGTTCTGGCCCTGTCCTGCCCTGACCCACCCTCACTCAGCTCCTGGCGGGTTGCTCCATGGCTTTGCGCCTCGCCTGGCTGGTAAACGTACTGTTGAGAACGTTCTCTGAGCTCCCTGATGGACGTGTCTAAACGTCCCCACTCCCAGGCACTGGGAGATGGTGCACACTGGTGGCTGTCTCCTGTGAATGCAGGAAGCTTCCATCACTAATCCGGACAGACTTCATGCACGGTCCAGCCCGCTAACCTGAGAGAGTGAATTGATTGCATTTTCTGTTTTCTTTCCTTAGTAACATCCCCAGGACGTTTTACTAATCTTCTCTTCTACAATCTAATTTCAGGCACCCTTGTTCATCACCAGCTATTTTTAATTTTTATTAAAAAATGTATCACTAGGAGTGGAAGGTGCTTAGATATCACCTAGGTTCAGAGCAGAAATTCCATCCACAATGTCACACGGCAGCGAGGCGTAAGGTCAGAGAAGGGACTCTTGACTGCTTGGTAGTCCTAGATTTTTAAAAATACATACGTACTTGTATTCGTTAGGATGCTCTGGGCTTCAAGTAACTGACCACGGAACTCACACTCACATCACTGGAAGTCTGGAGGGGGCGTGGACTCTGGGTCAGCTTGACCTGAGGCCCCAGCTCCAACTTCTCTGCAAAGCCCTGTATGCACCCTCTTTGCATTCTAGCATTGTCCTGGAGTCACTTCCCTCATGGGGCAAATGGCCGTGGCAGTCTCTGGCATCTGTGCCTTCCTGCCCAGGACGCTCAGAGGAAGAGAGAGGGTAACACCTCAACATTCTAACAAAGAGCCCTGCAACTCACCCTCATGGGATCACTTAAGTCACGTGCCCCTCCCTAAACAACCATCAGAACGGAACCTCACCGTGCACTGGTGGATTAGGCGCGGCTTCTGAGCCGGTCACGAGCAGAGAGGTTGGGGTAACCCTGCCCCAATCAGGACCCCCTGTGGTGCTGCGGACAGGGCCCCTGTCCCTAAGGTAGATGGGCTGCCTGAGGGAGGGGTAGGTACTCAAGACAAACAAACAAACAAACAAAAAACGTTCTGCCAGGAAGATGGGGCATGTGGGAAGCGACAGGTCGTCTCCACCAGAGTTTTCATATTGTAGACCATAAGCTCCTTAAAGACGCGTGTTTGCTCTGGTGATGGCTGCACCCATGGTGCCTGGCACAGAGGGTTTGGGGGCACAACAGACTTGGGGATATGGGGCGCCCCTAGGTGCAGGTCTGGTGCTCGTGTTCATTTGCCCTCCCATTCAGTCAGGAAGAAGGGACCCCTTCCATGCCAGGCACTAGAGACTTAGCTTCGGTCTATCCTGCTGGTGCCAGGCCCATTTCCCCAGGTTGATAGTGCTGTGAGGGCTGGCTGCTAATAACTCACAGCTGCCTCCACCACTCCAGAAAACTGTAGTTGGCTGACAGGAGCTAACGGATCTAGGAAGTTATACCCTAGAACTTGCATCCCGGGGGCAGACCACAGCTACTGATGCCCTCCGAAAGCCAGTCCCCTTGCTTCATGGGCTCAGTGCTGCCACGTGCTTCATGCTCCAGGGTGCCCGTGTAGCTGCGGATCAGGCCAAGCCTGGATGCTACCTGGGGCCACATCCCTTCTCAGCTCCTTTTTTTCCTGCCCTGCCTCTCTCACTTCCCAAGGAGCTCTTCCTAAGAGCACTCCTTCAATACAGAATGCACACCTGAATCCTCATTTCAGGCTCTGCTTCTCGGGAGCCCGAGCTAAGACAGCGCTGCATAGCCTTTACTGTTGAGGACCATCACATATCCCACAGACTACAGATACATACATATGTAAATTATAGGACAAAACATAGTAAATGATAACAGAGGACCGAGCAAAGAAATTGGCCTTTATTCAACATATAAATTGGCATAAAAACCATTGACGGTAACATGGCTAACGAGAGAAATCAGCAAGCTTTTTGGAAGACCATCCTTTGGGTGGCTCTTTGCAATATTGGGTTTAGAGATTAAGGGAAAATAAAAAATGAAATTCGTGTTCCCTCAAAGCTCACAGACCCATCGGAAGATGCCACAGCTGAGAGACGTTGAAAGAGCTGCAGGCCGGGAGCCAGGCGGACTGGCTTTCCTTCTCCACCTCGTCACCCTCTTCTCCTTTCTGGGAAGGGGGTTTACTGGAGACCTGGGTTCTCCTGGGCTGCGCACCCACCACTTACAGACCATGTGATCTTAGACAAAGGCTTGACTTCTGCAAATTAGTCAGGATTCTTTGGGTTGTAAAGAAAGAAATCCAACTCCAACCAGCCAACCCTAAAAGGGAAATTTGTTGGCTCATAACTTGGAAAAATGGAGGTGATTGGGCTTCAGGCAAAACTCAATCCAGGGGCTCCAGGGATGTCACTAAGGATCTCTCTCCATTTCTCTCTTTCTCTCTCTCTCCCTCTCTTCTCCACTTCTCCATGTGGAAGTCACGGCCACATTTGGTTCTAGGGCTGCATCATTAAGCTAGTTCTCAGGGAAAACCATCGGCTGATCTGATTTTGGTTGCACTCTCATTTCTTTACCCATCAGTGTGGTAGGGGATGAAGTATTATATAACGGCCTAGCCTGGATCACATGCCCACACTACGGGCTTTTTCTTATTGTGACCCGGTGGAGTGGAGGGAGAAGTTCCTCAAAGAACTTGAGATTCTGTCACCATAAGATGGGGAAGATAGGCACAAAAACGAGAGCTGTTTTCTATACTCGGGCTCTCGTTTATGAAATGGGGACCATCATTTCTAGTCCCCGGGGTAATTGTAAAGGTTAAATGCTAAAATGGACGTCAAAACACTTATAAACCACTGCACACGGCACATGCTAGTCACTGTATTACTTCTTTCATCTGGTCTTGCTTGTGCAGAAGATAGCAGCAATGGGTTTTGTTGTTGTTGTTGTTGTTGTTGTTTTCCACTGACCTCAGGTCTACTACTCCACAGGACAATCTCCAAGGAAAATGAACCGCACGCTGGGCCTGGGCCTGATTCTGGCTGGCCTCCTCACTGTAGAAGGTCTTCTGAAGCCCAACTTTTCTCCAAAGGATGATGGAGCTAGGAGCCAGCCCCAAGAGAGGAAGGGCAGGAGAGCAGCCCAGGAGCTTGCAAGGCGGAATACAGAATTTGGCTTCCAGCTGTACAAGAAGCTGACCTCCACTGGCCGCAGCAAGAACATCTTCTTCTCCCCCATGAGCATCTCTACGGCTTTCTCCATGCTGTGTCTGGGTGCCGAGGACTCCACGCTAACAGAGATCAAACATGGCCTCAACTTCAAAAATGTGCCAGAGAAAGACCTCCATGAGGGTTTCCATTACCTCATCCAGAGGCTGAACCAGAGGAACCAGAATCTCAAGCTGAGCCTTGGGAACACCTTGTTCATTGACCAGAGGCTGCAACCGGAGAAGAAATTTATCACAGAGGCCAAGAACCTGTACGATGCAGACACTGTCCCCGCCAACTTCCAGAACTTAGAAAATACTGAGAAGCAAATCAATGACTATATCAGTCAGAAAACCCAGGGGAAAATTAACAACCTGATCAATAATATAGATCCTGGCACGGTGATGGTCCTCGTAAACTGTATTTTTTTTCGAGGTAAGGCTTGGAAAAGGATGTGTTGGCATAGAAAAGATAGGATGACCAGTAGACTTGCATTAAAAACCTGGGTTGGCCACTTGCTTGCTCTCTGGGACTTTGAATTCATAAGGAATCTCTCAGAGCCTCACTTTTTCTATCTGCAAAATGAGTGCCTTGATATCTAACTCCTAGAGCAGTTGTTGGGATTCGAAGTGAAAATGTATGCAAAATGAACTTTGTAAAGTGTAAATTACTCTCCATATGTGCATTTTCATTGCTACTCATTATACTCACACTACGTTGGCTATAGAAGCGGCAGTGACGGCCTTCTCCTCGTTTCTTAGATGAGGAAAGTGAAATTCAGAGAAACGTTAACTTACTCGCTTACAAAGCCAGTCGATGAAACTCAGGGCTAAAACCCACTTCTTTTGGTGTAAGGGCTGTACACGTTCCTTCACTTCACGTAGATGCCCAGGGTGGTGGTGGTGTTGATGATGGTGATGATGATCGCTGTAGCGGGAGCCTCCGTCTCCCATCAGACCTTGTAGATTGCCCATGTGAGGGTGAGAGACTGAAGAAGAAGGTGGAAGAGTATTCCCAAACCTGAGCACCATCCCCCACACTATACACATCTACTCATACACCACATGCATACACAAAGGTTGATCAACATAAGTGAGAATCAGAGGCCAACAGCCCTCAGGCCAGGCAAGATTACTGCTGAGCTGTCAGCAACAAAGTTCTGATTATGGAAGTTCAGCTCTCTCAAAATCTGCAAAAAGAATGGTGGCAATAGAAGAAAACAAAAAGAGTGATAATGGTAGATTGAAATCTCAGTCTTTCTAAAGCAGAGGGAGAAAAGAGAATCTGGAATTTCTCAAAGACCTTACATCCCCTGGATTTGAACAAGAACAATGGCAACAATTATGCTGATGATGACTAGCATCTATTCAGCACTCACTAAACACAGTCATTAAACTGTGCTCCCTTTTCCCAGTCTCACTGCAGCCCAATGAGGTGCCCATCAATATCCCCTTTCTGCAAGTGAGGACACTGAAACCCAGGGAGATTAAGACTCTTGTCCAAAGTTATCCTTCTAAAACAGTAAAGCTAGAATTTGAAATCAGGGACTTCGCCCTCAGAATCCTATCCTGGGGGCTCTGAAAGTAGTGAGTGTGAAAACACCCAGGTCTGAGTTAATGCCCAGTGGCATCAAAGAGTCTTCAGGATAGAAAAAGAGGGGTCCAAACACCCAGACTTGGGAGTTCACTGCTCTTCAGCAGGCTCCCAAGGGCAGCCTGTTTCATTTTTTCCCTTAGTCTTACATGAGAGTGGTACCTCGAGGGCTGGCTTAGAATAGAGTTGAGCATTTTCACTCACATCAGACCCAGAGCGGTGGTTGGGACACTCACGTCGCTTTGTCCTTCTTCAATCTTAAGCCACATGGCAACATGAATTTGATCCAAAAGTAACTAAAGAGGAAGATTTCATTCTGGATGGAAACAAGCCCGTGAAAGTGCCCATGATGTTTCGTGGGGGCATGTATCAAATTGGCCACGACGACCAGCTCTCCTGCACCATCCTGGAGATGCCCTACCAAAACAACATCACGGCCATCTTCATTCTTCCCGACGAGGGCAAAATGAAGCAAGTGGAGGAGGCCTTGAGGATGGACACTTTTGACAGATGGAAAAAATTAATCACGCGAAGGTAAAGAGGGTGCCTGGTATAGGCAGCTTCTTCCTCCTCCCTTTCCTCCCACTCTCTTTACTTCTTCTATCCCACATGTACTGAGCTCTTACTCTGTCTCCATCTTCAAGTTATTTCTGACCACGTCCCACAGGGCTGCAGCTCTGATGCTGGCATTGGTGCTTCAGAGTCCTCTCACCAAGCCCCTCTGCAGCTGAGACCTCCACGAGGGGACCGCCAACCACACACGAATATTCCTGAAGGACTGTCACCCTCGCTCTGGTTTCAGGAGATGACCCACACTCCTCCCTTTGCTCCTTACCCAAGTGAGGGATAGGCCCTGTGAGACTTTCTGCAGGCTAGCACGAGCCCTACTGGAGGTCTAGAGTCCCCTCCTAGCGAACTCCCGGTCTGCCTCCCACACCATGTACGACGTCCCCCAGCACGTCGTGCGTCAGGCCAGGCCTCCCTGCTGGGGGCACCATGGAGAGGATAGTCACTTTTACTGCAGACAAGGTCCTGCCTCCGTGGTCGCTTCGGCCCCAGGATAACTGAGAACAGTGATGTCCACCCCTTCGTGGGAAATCTCATTTCCTCTTACAGGAAGTGCCCTTGTCCATGGTTCCCAGTAGAGAAACTGCATTTTATCAGACCGTGATGAGCCAACGTTCCGCCCTTCCGAGCTCACGCAGTCTGGAGGACAACGTCAAGTCTGGACTATCCCACTGGTCCTTAATGGGGGAGGACAGGGGGATGGACCCTTCCCATGTGTTCTTTATGCCCCTCTCC
The DNA here is from genome assembly GCA_028627145.1 of Eidolon dupreanum. Classification (NCBI taxonomy): domain Eukaryota; kingdom Metazoa; phylum Chordata; class Mammalia; order Chiroptera; family Pteropodidae; genus Eidolon; species Eidolon dupreanum. Next base: position 5,332,485 of record CM053509.1, read on the forward strand.
AGACCGGAAAGCCCAGGACAGGAAGAGAAAACTCCCCTCTCCCCAGGAGAAGTGACCAAGGCAGCAGACACACACCTAAAAGACACACCCCAGCCCACATGTGCCCGGCACGCTTGAGAGTTACGGACGGCTTGAGCCTGGACTCTGCAGAGAAGACACTCCTGCTTGGTATTTGAATAACTAGAAACCTGCCATGGTGGATTCCCCAGAGGAAAGGCTCAGTTTTCCCGAAGGCAAACAGAAAACTCCACTTACAGTAGGCACGCATTGTTAGTGACTTTGAAATGTCCATTTTCCCATTTAAAATTTTAAGAGTCCATTCCTGGCCTGCGTACCGCGTCGCATCTTTCCTTAGTCATTGTGATATGTAACCGCCTGACGGTATCGGACCCATGTTTTCTGCTTCCCCACTTAGGCATGAGCCGAAGCCACTCTCCCCATCTATGCACTGGATCCTACCTCCCTCATTGCTCAGGAATAGCACCCTAGCGACTGTCTTTCCTTCCCTACATCAACAAATGTGTTCGCTCTCTCCTGAATCATTCCCATCTGATACACAGCTGCTGTTATTTCTCCCATCATAAAACAATCTTCTCCTGACCCCACTTCCCCCGTTATTGCTCCTTTTTTTGCTCCCCTTTGCAGTTAAATACTTTGATGCAGATTGCCTTGGTCACCTTTCGGCTGTATCTGGGGAAATTTGTTTAACTTCTCTAGGCTTCCGTTTCCTTTTCTGTACAATGAGGACATGTAGGGTACCCACCCCAAGGGGTGCCTGTGAGGACTGAAAGTGCCTCATTCACTGTCAATCCCAGCTCCTGCCCTGGAAAAGGGGAAAACCTGTCTGCTCACCTTTGTCACTTCTCACTCCCTAGGGTTGTAGATGTGTCCTTGCCCAGGTTCTCCATCACTGGTACTTATGACCTGAAGAAGACACTCTCCCATCTGGGTATTGTCAAAATCTTTGAGGAGCATGGTGATCTTACCAGGATTGTCCCCCATCAAAGCCTGAAAGTGGGACAGGTAAGCCTGCCTGGCCTTGGCGCTGCCCTAGCCAGCAAAGGGAGCCTTCGCACAGCGCCGGGCCAGAGTGGCTGTCGCGGGCGCCGTACGAGCCAGGATTCCACCCACCAGTCAGGCCGAGCGCCTACCAGCCACGTGATCCGAAGTGAATCACGGACCTTCCCAGACCTCATATTTTCAGTTCTTAAAACTGGAACCAGTCTCCTGCTGCTGTTTTGGAAGTCGATTCAGTGCAATAAACAGTTGACCATGGTCGGCACGTTCATCAGGTCTAGAACGGGTCTATGTCTGACTCAGACCCTCTCTCAAAGGCCTCACAGCCGGTTAGGAGTAAGTCATACTGATGGTCTATGCGATCCAGAGATGAGCAAGCAACAGGCCTGTGGTGTCCGACAAGGCTGAGCACCTGCCCGTTGGGGGATAGCAGAGAGGAACACGTGGGATAGGGTCCCCAGATGTAACAGAATACAGCACATCTGGTTAAATTCAAATTTCAGAACAGTGATGATTTTTTTTTTTTTAGTGTATCTCAAAAATTTCATAGGATATACGTACACTAAAAAAATGCATTATTTATTTGCATCCAAATTTAACTGGGCATCCCATATTTTATCTGGCAACCCTACTGTTCGGTGAAAAGGGTGTTGAGGCGGGAAAGATTTCAACCAGCAGAGTTAGGTGTTGGGAGAATCATCCAGCGGGGGAGCAGCACGGCCAAGTAGTGGGTGGTGGGGACCATCTGGCACCGAGCGCGATGGTCAGGCCCACCTGGGAGGGTCCACATTGCCAAGCTGAGCGAACGGTCGACACTGAATCAGATTTATTTTCCAGTTTGCAAGAGAAAGAGATACAGTTAATAGAATGTTCTCGCTTTTAAGTTTTCCTGCCACAAACTTCCTATCACCATTCAAGGCCAGCTGCCCCTTTTCTATAGGCCTTTACTGAGTTCATTGGTTTGTCCCCTTCTGCAAATAAGTGTGCGGATAGCTGGGATTCTATATGTGAGTGACGGCTACTGGCCTGCTGGAAAGTTGGTAGGATTTTGAAGAATGGAATGGAATGTGTCACTGTTTCACAGAAGCCCATCGATTCCCCAGTGCCAATCACCCACTCAGAAATGCTGACGGTGTTGGGGTGGGTACGGGGTCTACGTCATCTCCAGCAGCTGCCCTGGAATCTGGCTCCCTCTTAACCAACCCCCAACCACCCACCAGGCAGATAAAAGGAGTGCGAGGAGGCTGGAGGCCTCGGGGCGAGATGCCACCAATTCCCTTCCATCTAGTTAAGGCTCGACAAACACTCCTTGCCATTATCACCATCGACGCCTCCCTGTAATTCCTAGGCAGGATAGCAAACCCCACTCCATTCCCCATAGCTGGTGCTCCCTCCGCATCGTTATTTCTGTCACACTGCATCTGCTCGTCAGTATCCTTTAGTGATGGCAGATGACAGCAGCAGCCCCGGGGAGGCTGGCGCCAGCTAAGCTACCGCTGTGCTGGGCAACTTTGGCTGACACCTCTCCCTCTCTGAGCCTCTCGCTGTCCTCGGCTCACACATGGTCTCCAAGTGGCCTGGCAAGCAGTGACCTTGCTCCTGGTTCCCACAGGCGGTGCACAAGGCTAAGCTGAAGATGGACGAGAAGGGCACAGAGGGAGCCGCGGGCTCTGGGATGCAGACGCTGCCCATGGAGAGGCCATTAACCTTCAAGCTGAACAAACCCTTTCTGCTGGCGATTACAGAGGACATCATATCTACGGTGCTCTTCATAGGAAGGATTGGTGACCCTGCCGGGACATAAGAAGGATTCTTGTTTGCCGCAGACCTCGACCCTGGCCTGGGGCTGGGAACATTTCATCTTCCTGGGACCAAGACCGCAGGGACATTCTAATATCACGTTGCTGTCGTGCGCTCCCAAGACCAAACAGGAGCATGCTGGCTCTCGGGGCTTCTGTGCTTAGCCTTCTCCCCACGCATTTAAGTGCTGGGATTAGACCCCCACCCACACCCGCTTGTCTGGCAGTGATTTCTCTTCCCTTGGCAGGCAGAGGAGTTGTGCAATTTAATAAACATCTTCGCAGGTCTGCTGACTCTTGGTGGGTCATTTGAGGAAGCTGTGAGCCAAAGCAAGTACCCGCACTTCAGAGAGAGACATGGGTTCAAATCTCAGTGACAAAGTGTCTTCGGGAAAGCCGCGTACTTTCCCTGAGCCTCTATTTCAGTATTTCTAGATAAGGACAAGGATACTCATCCCTGGGGCTCTAAGACAGCTCGCACACTGCTTTAGAAAAGTTAGTTCACTTTTGTGAGCCCTGGGCCTTGGGTCTTTGACACGTGAGCTCCACGTAGAAGCTCTGGGCTCAGCCAGCCAGCCAGGCCAGTGGCAAAACAGGGGTGGGCCTGGTCCAGCATTGGAAGGATGCGACCTAGAGTGGCTGCAGCTGGGATTTAACGCCAGCTTTGTCTGATTCCAGAGCACAAAAAGCAGAGCCTGGCGTCTGAATCCGTTAGCAGGCTCTGCTGAAAAGAGAACGGGGTCCACACACCCGTCCCAGAAAACATGGCCCTGCAGGGTCTGCCTATGACCACTAGTGGGCACCAAAGGCACCGGTATTTATGGGGCTACTTAGCTTAAGAGCAAGAGGCGCTCTCAATTCCAGCATGGATGTGGAAACTGAGGCTCTGAGAGGCGAAGTGACGTCCCTGTGGCCTCACGGTTTGGAGCAGGAAGGGAGGGGTTCCACATGCAGCTGGGGACCCAGCCTCGTCATTCCTCAGCTCCTCTCGAAGCTAGATTGCCACCCAGCTCACTTTGGCACATGGTATACTCAGCAAGCACCTCCCTCCTCTCTGTCCTGGGCATCCGCAGGGCCCTAGGGACCCAAACCACTCACAAGCTGGTGGAGAAGGCAGCGTGGGAAGGGACTGGGCTGGTTTCGGTGGGAAGTGCTAAGATCAGGGAACACCAGAGTAGGCAGCCCCTCTTCGAGAAGACGGGAATGGGGAGAAGGTTGAGACCCTGCACCAGGGACCCAGATGTGGGACCAAAGGCTGGGAGTCCCCGCACAGTGCTTTGCTGACCATCTCCATCCCTCGGCACCAGCCTGAGGGGGTAAGGGTGGGACGACACCAGACAAACGCAGAAACCCTCAGTGGCTGTCACGGGTCTGCAACATACACCACTGGGGACGTGGGACAGTCAGGTGAGCCACTTGGAAGCAGGGTGACGAGCCTGTCGTTTAGCCCTTCCAAGCCTCAGTCCCGCCCTCATTTACTGAGGGGGAGTAATAAGGTCTACCTCCCGGGGCTGAGGAGCTGAGAGTTACGTGAGACGGCAGCGGAACCACGCCTGGCACGCAGTAGGCGTTCTGCAGATCCGCTGGCGTGCTCTTTCATCACCCTGAGATGAACAGTGGCTTTCTAGAAGCCGTATTCCCACCATTGGCCTTTGCCTTTACTGGGAACGCTTACCTTCTGCCTAATGAGCTCCTATCCATCCTTTAATACCCGGTCCATTATGCCTCTAGGAAATCTTCTCTACCTTCCCAGCATCTTCCAAGCAACCTTCAATAAAGGATTCATGTCCATGCATTGTGATGGCTCCTGGGTCTGAATTTTCTCTTCACCCCCATGTGGGCTGCAATCGATTCTATATATTACACCATGACCTATGGGGCAGCAATCCCCAACTAACTACTGATACGAACAGACCTGGCGACTCCCCTCATGGGGTTAACGTTGGGTGGGAGAATCAGCCGTGAATAGAGTAACCACACACATCAGTTCACGATGAGCACAATGAAGGATGATTGTCTTGTGCTTCGAGAGAGTAGTAACAGGAGGGTCTGACCCAGTGTAGGAGCTCGGGCAAGGCTTCGGGATGTGAAAATCGAGGAGAGCTCTGAAGGCTGGAAGCTTATTTGTTTTTGAACTACAACTATTAATTAAAATTGTATATGCATGCATTTTTCCCAGTGTAATTAATAATATATAAAATACTGGTTGGTCTTTCAAATTGAAAATGAGCTTAAGCTATAGTGCTTTATTCATCTTCCTTTTAACTAACTTTATTCTAAAACTGACAATTGTACATCTTAAATATTTTTCTATTGGTTTCCTACTTCATAGCCTTATTTTCATGCTTCACTACAGAATTAAATTCTATCTGGAAAAAAAAAAGAGGAGGAAGAAGTTGGGTGGGGAACACAAGGAGACTACCAGGTAGACGAAACAGCATATGCAAAGGCCCTGGGGTGGGCGGTGGCATGGGCAAGGAACTGAAATGAGATTGATATTGCCAGAGCAAGAAAATAAGGTGGGGAAGCGGCGAGGCCGGAGAGGTAGGCTGCGGACGCGTGGGCCACCGGGAAAATGCTAGTCTTTGCCAAACTATGAGGAACCATTGCAGGTGTTTAGTTGGAGGGTGACACAGGCAAACTCGTGTGTTGTAAGTGTCTTCTGGCTGCAGACCGGGTTTCCTGTGTCCCCAGCGCTCAGGCTAGTGCATGTCATGGAGAACACACGCAGTGTGTTTGCTGAGAAGAAAGACTGTCACAGTAATCGCTCGTGTTCCGGACACTGCCAGCCCCCTCCAGAGCCCTCCCCTCCTCTGGGAGACCCGGCTTCTTCACACGAGTCTGCAAAACACACCCTCCGCACGGCCACCTCCCCGCATCTGCTCATGCCATCCCACCCTGCCCGGATGCTCTCCTTGTTCCCCATTCTCTCCCACTCCCACCAGTTCCTCTCAGGTGTTACTCATCCTTCTTCTAAGAACCCTCCCAGGCCACCTGTTAGTGGCCTGGCTGACCGGATGAATGAATGAATGGATTTTGACTTTGATGTAACCGGCGCTTACTAAATGTCTTGCAGAGTCTAGCACTGCACAGGTGACTTCACCAACACCCTGATGTCCTAGTCCTTCCAGTTAGTTCGACCATTCCATTTGATTGATGAGAAAACTGAGGCTTCCATAGCTAGGAAGCCACTGAGCTGGGACTCTGGGACATTTGTCCACCCAGCCAGCCAGCCAGCCAGCATTTCTGAGTGTCTACTCTGTGCCAAGAACTGTTCTAGGGATTTGAGATACATCCGTGAAAAAATATACAAAGCTCCTTACTCTCGCGGCTGTTCCAGGCAGACAACAAACAGGAGGGGTAATAAATAAATAAGAACATTAAGTAGGGCGGGTGAGGGTGATCAGAGGTACTGGTGGTGCCTGTGGTGGTCACTGGGAAAGTGACACTCACCGCTGAGACAGTAAATTTTGTGATTCTACTCTCCACGGTCTCTGTTGCATAATCGGCCTCTGGAGCCTCCTGATTGAAGAGATGCCCACGCATGGACGAACTTGATGATCAGAGAGGGGTTAGCCCCAACCAAGAACAAAAGAGCCCAGCGTCAGGAACCCAAGGTTCAGAGGCCCCCTTGAGGTGATCCAGCTTGACTTTTCATGAAATGCAGACAGCCTTCGTGCAGCTTCCGAGCAGATGGCTTTTCAAGCACGCACAAGGTGCCCGGAGGCCAGTTTCCTGTTTGTCCAGGCTGAGGTCATCCACATGGGCACACGCCAGAAGTGACAGCCTGCTTCGTTGGCAAGGGTAATCCCGGGCAGGATGTCCTAGTTCCCAGCCCTGCTTTACTGTAGACTAATTATGTGGCTTGGGCAAATACCTTCCCCCTCCTGGGCTTCTATTTCCCATTGGTGCAATGATGGGGCTGCCTTTTTATCTCTGACAATACCTTGATGCTCGTAGTGGAAATGATAGGACTGGTGCCAAAGTTTCATCCACATTTTCATAAGTACATGCATTCATTTGATTCACAGATATTCACTGAGCATCTACTATGTGCCACGCAGTGTACCAGGTGTGGAAAAGCCAGGTGAGAACTCAGGACTCCATGAGCCCCTTCCTTCCATCCAGGACCAGCCTGGAAAGATGCTCAGGTGTGACAATAAGAATTCAAGGCCAAGGCACCCTTTCTCTTTGGGAAACATGCTCCCCATTTCTACTTAATGTCCCAAACTTCATTCATTCCTGAACTACTTTTATGACGGTGGCTGAATCCTCTTCTCTTTTGTACTATTATTTACTCAAGATTGAACCTTAACTCAATTTTTTTCAAAAAGAACTTTATGTAAACAGAAAAATTAACATCAAAATCATATACAGAAACCCCAAAACTTGCCACAAATGGAAATTAACTGGAAAAGGACATACAACGAAACCAGTGATTAAACTCCACCAAGACTGTTGCCTGCTGCAGCTCGCAGCCTGAGGTCTGCTCTGCTTAGTTCAAAAGGACAGTTAGCGGGCGCACAAGGTCTCTAACGGCTGCTGACACCGGGTCCCGACGTTCTCCCCGAGGAAATCAGGCAAGAACCAGAAAAGGCAGGATTTGCCACTATATGGTTACGTGTCATGGTCAGGAAGTACCTGAGATGGTTTAGCCTGTGAGCTCAGGAAAGCCACCGCCTTGACCCTTGGGGTCTTAGGCCAAGGCGGGAACGGGCACGTGACTTATATGCCTTTAAAATTGGCCTTTCTTTCTTCTGCTGCTTTTTTAAAATAAAATTTTAAATTTTGGAGTAATTTTTGATTGACAGGCAAGTTGTGAAGACAGTACAGCCATTCTGCATCCCCTTCACAGTTTCTCCACTGTTAATATTTTATATAAGGATGAGACATTTGTCACAACTCCAAAACTAACGCAGGTGTGTGACTGTGAACCGAATGTCATTTGGACTTCAACCTTTTTCTCGCTAATACCTTTTGTCTGTTCCAGGCTCACACCCAAGATATTGAATTGCATTTAGTCGCCTTTCATTTGATGGGGGCTTCCAGAGGCTGGAAGCTGGCCGGAGGCCCTAGAGTCAGGCGGGCTGAAGTTCAGATCCCAGCTCTGCCATGTGTTCGGTTTGGGACACCAGGCAAGGCATTTAATCGAACCCAATTCTTAGCTGCTTCTCTCTAAAAAGTGGGGATCATCCCATCCACCTCTCAGTATAGGGAGATTAAATGATGTCATGCCTGTGAACCTACTTTGCGCCAGGTAGGCACCCATCTCCAGTGATGTCATTGGGGGAGGGGAGGGATATCCTCTAGGTGTGTTTCTGTGAAAGCTGCTTTTCCTCCCAACACAAGGAGCCTTTTGGCTCTTGTTTCTCTCGGTGTGATGTGAGTGAGCAAAGGAACCAGAGATTCGTGGCCTAGGCTGGGGACAGGAGCCCTCCAACTGAAGATCCCAGTTGGAGCAGGAAGTCCGAGTGTCCTCTATGTTGACAGAGCAAACTTTTTTGCCAAAAGCAAACTGGAAACAAACGAATAGTCAGACAAAACTGCTCAGGGCCTCGACTCCCCTAGATCCTAAGCTTGGCTTAGATTCCTATCTGTACCCCCTACTTGGCTCAGATTCCTAAAAGTCATGTGACCACTCTGGGCAGACTAAGAAATGAAAGTGACGCAGCGAAAGAGATGGCGAGGAGCTCTGGGGAGCATCACCCTGTGAGCAGGTATGCGTGTCCACAGGAGGTGTCATTGGGTCTCCGTGAGGAGGCTTCTTCTGGTTAAAATGATATTACAGGTCCAGCGTTGAGGCACCCAATCTGCTTCATGGTTAACACAGCAAATATAGGTGAAATTTTTAAATAAATTTACAAAGTATGAAGATGTAGCCAGATTTAAATAAGTGATACGAAGATCTCCATATACCAGAAATAGAATAAAGCATAAAGATGTGTGAGGTAGGCAAAAGATTCATAGCCAGGGAAGAAAGAGTCTGGAGAGGAGGGCCGGGCATGGCGGGAGAGGCTCCATGGAGGAGCGCGGACGGAGTGAGGCTCATGTTGCTGGACCCTGGATGGGGTCGTGGGGAACTGCACATGCTTTGTTGCTGCCCCAGCAGGGTTGGTCTCGTGACTTTGAGGAGAAACAGGCCTTTGCTTTCCAGGAGGCCCTGAGGTCCCGGGAACTGAGGAGCTCTGAGCTGAGGTCATCTCAGTGAGCTTCTGTCTGGGGCAAAGGCGGAGGTCGTGGGGGGAGGAAGACTCAGCTCCCCTCACTCCCGAGTCTTCTCCTCTTTTCCTGGAAAGTTCTTCGAGTGGCCTGAGAATCTGTATTTTAATGAGATCGCACGTTCTCCTGACGATGAACCAACTTTGGAAATCCCCATACTCCTTCAGATTGCCAACCTGCCTTTACAAGTCTCTGGGGGTGGATGAGTCAACAGAACCTGTCCCTCGGATTCCAACTACTCCCCCGCTGCCTCCCACCCTCCTGCATCTTTATATTCCCCTTTGTGCTTCTTCCTCTCGCCCATCACTTGCTGATCATAGCCCCTGCCCTGGAGAAAAGCCACACAAGGTCCAGACTATCTAATCAGGGAGAGGACACATAAGAAGGTAAATTACAGTGATTTGCTCCAGGTGTGACCTACCCCAGGGAAGGTCAGACTTTCTGAGGGATCCAGGAAGGCTCTGGAATGGGTAACTTAGAACTGAAGCTAGCAGGATGGGAAGGAATTTGTCAGATGGGGAGAGTGAGGAGGGCAGTCTAGGTAGACTGACACTCTATGTGACCAAAATGGCAGGACCATATTCATTTAATTTATAATATTTAGTATTTTTTATTTAGATATAGTTTACAGAGAATAAATTAACAAATATTCCTGTCCACTATTTCTTCAAATTTTTTTCTGTTCTCCCTGAACCCCTTTTTGCCTACAGCTCCAAACGCACACATGTTAGACCACTTGCTTTTTGTCTCACAGGCCCCTGGGGCTCTGTTAATTCTTTTTCCAGTTTGCTCTCTTCAGCTCTTACTACTGTGTTTTCAAGCTTATGGATCTTTTCTTCTATAATGTAAATTTTTTGTTAAGCCTAGCCAGTGAGTTTTTGATTATGGATACTGAATTTTTCATCTCTAAAACTTCAATTTGATACTTTTTCATAGTTTTTGATCTTTCTCACATTATATTAATGTTTTCCTTATTTAAGCGTATTTTAAGTAGCTGTTTTAAAGTTCTTGCCTGTTAATTCCATAACCCCAGTTACACTGGGTCTGTTTCTATTGACTGATTCTTCCTTCTGGGCATGGGCACTTTTGATTGGATGCTGGACATTGTGACATTATAAATTTTTGTCTAGATTTTGTCAAAAATCCAGACTATGTGAACTCTGGGAATTTTTCTTCTTACATCATCATGGCAGTTTTTGTTTTGGTTTTTGAGCATTTGGATTTTTTTTTTTTTTTGGTGGGGTACCAGCCTTATAGAATTTCACTTTATGCATGCAGAGCTTAGAACTTAGCCTTGGACTTAAGCTAATGCACACTTTTGCTGTACAATTATAGCTTCCGTGGCTTTCCCAGACTCTGGTTTCTGCCTCCTAAGCTCGTCAAGCTTGCCGTGCTTTCCTTGGGGTTTCTTTCTCCATGTCCAGAAAGTGCTTTTAGACAGAAAATTAGGACAATCATAGGGTTTACTGCATTCATTTCCCTTCTTGACCTGCTGTCCAATGTCTGAATTGTTTTTTAGGGTTTATACCTCTTTACAAGTCCAATGTCAGTTACTTTATCTTGGCCAGAAGTGTACATCAATTCAAATTTTATATATGTACATACCTGTGTAATTATCACTTTAATTAATCCTAAAAGACCTTGAAAAAGTCTCTCTTGCTCATTTCCTGTCAGTATCAACCCTCAGAGGTAAATTGCTCATTTATATTTCCATTCACTTATTCATTCATTCATTCATTCATTCACTCACTCACTCACTTATCACACACTTACCAAGCCCTTAGTATTGGTCAAACAGTGATGTACAGAGAGAACAAAATAGGCAATTTCCCTAATTCATTAATTTTTCAGTCACACAAGTAAGTAAATGTGATATTATGACAGTGGTAAGTATTTCATTAAAAGATTGATGGTACTATAAAAACATTTAATAGGAGGAATTTTCCTTATCTGGGTGGTCAAAAAGAGCTTTCTTGAGGAAGTGACATGAGCTAGGACCTAAATAATAAACAGAAATTAATTAGGAAAAAAGTTGTTTGGTGAGGGGCGTGATGAGAATGCTCCCGGAGAAGGAAACAGCAAATATCACATGTGCGGATCATAAAAATGGGCAGAATGGCTGAACACAGCAGTCCAGAGCAAGTGGCTTTGAGTGTGTGATGAAGTCAGAGGGCCAACGGAGCCCAGGCAATGCAGGCTGACCAAAGATTTCACTGCCCGCTCTGGGGAATGGGAAGCTATTGGAACACTTTAAAATAGGTTAAGTGTTGACATGGGGAATGAGGAAGAAAGACGTGCAAGGATGAGTCTTGGGTTGGAATAAGCAAACGAGTGGTGGTGCAGTGGATGGAAATAGTGAAAGAGATTTTGGCTGTAACTTTTGTCGGGAGATGATGTTTGGATAAAAGTCTGAGTTCAGTTTGGGTCTTACTGAGTTTAAGGTTTATTTGCAACATCAAGAGGAGACATCAAGGAGATAGTTTAGATATACGGAGTTCAGAGGAAAGATCTGGGATGGAGATTTAAGTAAGTGATTCACATTTCCTAGTAATGAAGGAACGGGTGGTGTGTGAGATGAGAGAGGAGAGATCGCAGTGAGGAGAGTGCCCCAACGGGGTGCTGAGCCTCACTAACACACAAGGACAGCACAGGAGAAGGGAAACCAGCCAAGGTGACTGAAGAGAAAGAGCAGACAAGCAGGAGAAATCCAGGAGAACATGGTGTCACAGAGCCAAAGCAGGACTCGATGAAATGCCGAGTGTGGTCTCTAGTGCCAGATGATACTGAAAAGTCAGATAAGATGAGAACTTAGACATGTTCGTGGGTTGGACCCATTTCTGTGGACCCAGAAGACACACTGGAGTGGGCCAGGGAGTGAGTGGGAGGCAAGGGCATGGAGGCCGTGGATTCACAGTTCTTGAAGATTTGGGCTGTGATAGGGAGGACGGAAATGGGGCAGTAGCTAGAAGAAACGAGAAGATGAAAGAAGGAATTGTATCGTGGTTTTTGTTCATGGTTTGTTTGTTTTAATGGGCAAGACTTGGATGTCTTTAAAAACCAATGGCAAGGATCCAGTTGGGAGGGAGTGTTTAAATACAGAAGAGGAAGTGTGAGTCTTCAGATGGAACTGAAGGGTGCCTTCTAAAGTTTGGGGAGAGAGAGAGAGAGGCTCAGGGAGGTAACATCACACAATGGTAATTACACAAGGCTGCATTCTTTAAACATAATTTATTGCTTTGAGGTTGCGAGGAAGCCAATGGTCTTGCTTTGGCTCTGACTTTCAGGTGGTTGTCAAAACCAGTGCTTCTGCTCAGTCACCGCTACTCAAGTTAGCACAGCAGACCCCCAGCTCATCACAGGGTATCCTGCAGACTCCCAGTCCGTCACGGCATCTTGCATACCCCAGCCCATCACAGATGTGCTACAAACCCCACATTCTCACATGGCTTCCTGGAGACCCCCAGCTTGTCACAAAGCTCATCGAATAGGAGAAACTCAAGGTTTCAGTCCTACCTTTCTCTCTCCTTGATTCACCTCCGCCATGGTTCTGACACTAGTGTAAATGCTCTTTCAACTCAGCCCAGTGCACCAAGTGTCTATTGAGCCCCTATATTGTGCAGCATAATGAGCTGCAGGTGGGTAGAGCAATGAGTGGCACAATGTAGCTCCCAGAACAATCGTTGAAAACTATTTGAATGGAGGCAGTCCCCTGCATCAATCCTTCAGTGGGTCCCCTGGCCCGGAATCAAGTCTGTGCATGCCTGCACAAGGCCCCTGACTTCTACGGCTGGTCTCTCACCACTCCCTGTTCCCCTTTTCACTAGCCTTTCTAGGGCTGAGATTCCGTTTTATGGACACTTTTCTGTTCTTCAGATCTACCGGTGCCAGGCAGTTCTCTCAGCCTAAAAATCTCCTCCTCTCTTCCCTTCACCTTTTTTAACATTTTTTTCAAGTCTTAACTGGCTGTCACTTCCAGTAGAAGCTGTCTTTCCCAGGACATAGATATGCCCAAAGCCTATACTAACCTATCACACACTTCTCATACCTGGTGATATTTGCTGATTGTCTATCTTCCCAATAAGCTCTTGAAGGTCAAGGACTCTGTTAATAGTCTTCCACTGTAGCCCCAACACTTCATATAGAGCCTGTATGTGTTCACATGTCCAGCTAAATGTATTGACTGCATGAATTATAAATAAAAGATTCCTATTCCTCAAAGAACTTGCTGATCATCAGGTAGACATGCATGCAGTCCACGACAATCCATGCAGCAATAGAAGTAGAATCAAGTTTCAGAAGTAGGAGAGAAAATGATAAAGTCATGACAGGGAAGGAGTTGGGGGCGGCTCTCAAGGAGGTAAATGGCTAAGTAGAGTTTTCGAGAGTGAGAGAGAAGGGCTTTTCCATGAGCAATGGGAGGGACATTCCAGGAGAACAATCAGTTTGTTCCAAGGCACAGAGGCGTTAGGAGCAGGGAGTGTCATGTCTGAGGCGGGGTTAGGGGGTGGGAAAATGGGATGCGGGGAGCTGGATCTGAGCTGTCAGCCCTTGCTGTAGAGTGAGGGAAGGCTGCAGATGGGAGTGCTGGCTGGCAGTCGGGCTAAAGAGAGGGGAAGGGGCCAGCCCTCAGAAGCTGTTAGCCAAACAGAGAGTTTGGACTCTATCCCCCAAGAGTTGATTTCGGTGCAGAATCAGATGGGCGGAGTTTACTCTGGCAACTAGAAGAAAAATCAATTTGAAGCAGCATGGCTAGAAGCAGAGAGATGAGTCCAGACACCTTCGGGACCGTTCAGGAGAGAGATCAGAGGGTCTGAACTGTGGGCAAGGGGAAGGAGAGAGGTGGGGCTCCAGATGTTTTAAGAAGGAAGAACGGTTGGTGGTTCCCTGGGTGGAGGAAGGAAGGTGACGTAAGAGTGCAGAGTGGTCATCAGTCTTGTCACTGGGTTGACAGCATGGGTGATATGACCACCTTGGAGGGAAGAAGGAGCGGGCTGAGGGTGGGGAGTGGCTTAGGAGGTCAGTTGAGAATGGGTGGATAAAGAGCTCAGTAGGTGGGTGGATACATGTGAGTGTAGCTTAGAGAGAAAACTCAGCTTTAGTCAAACAAATAGACACGAAACTGTAAAACAAAAATTATCCCGTCTGATAAATGAAAATGGAGAGAAATTCATAATTTCCCAAAAGAATTACCCATTTAGCGAAAATATTCTTTGTATTGTTTCTTCTAGTTTTAGTCATGCCTGGTATGATAATATGTTATTCACTCTACATGAATTCAGTTTCGACAAAGAGGTTGTTGAGTGGCTATCGTATTAGAACTGGCCTGCCGTAGACAAGTGACCTCATCACACTCAATCCTCTGAATGACTCTGTAAGGTACAGATACTTATCCCTACGTCACAGAGCAAAAACAGAAAACTGAGGTCAAGAAAAGTTAAAAACTTCCATGAACGCAAGAGTTATATGCAAACCCAACCCTGTCTTATTCCAAATCCACTTGTTTCCAACTGCCATTGGATCATGTAGTCTAAAATCTTCCCAGTGCCAAAGTCTTGCTGGATGAGGCCTGTGGGGGAGCAGACAGGCGTGGCTAGAGCTAGCCACACTCAAGGCGCTTGGAGGCCCACAGTCCCAGGACAGCCTTCTGCTCTGAGTTTCTACTTTTTGAGGGACGTCAACGTGCTCAGGATGTCTGCCACAGGCATTTACCAGCATGTTGTGTAGATCTGACCATGGCGGGAAAATGATCAGATCTACACAAAAGGGGCAAAGAATACTGGGAGGGATCTCCCAGGGGTAAGACACCACTTTCTAAAACTTTGCAATCTGGTTTTGCTATCTCGCTTCTTAGAAAAGAAGCCTGTGAAACAGAAACAGCAAAGAGCATGGGATCTGAGATTTGAGATTTGAGGCCTGACTGAATTCCAGACAGAACAGGCTAGCTGTGTGACCTGAGATAAATTACACAACCTCTCTGAGGTCTATTTACTCGCCTGTAAAATGAGGACAACAATAATATTTACATCAGGTGGTTATCGTGAGGGTCGAATGAGATTGTATGAGAGAACCCACTCTGCTAACTGTCCAGCTTGTCCTCACTCAATTGCTAACAGTGTGGAGTGTTGCAAAGTCTTTGATTCAGGGGCTAGACACTCAGCTTACCTCCCCTCAACGATTCTTTCCTCTCTTTCAGACTTTTCGTTCCAAAATGGCTTTTTCCTTTTACCGAGTTTTCTTAGTCATTAGCCTCTGTGGGCCAATCTATTGTGTGTGCCCAACCAGTACCCCCAGCAAAGGATCCCCTCGCCCTCTCTTCACAAAGAGCAGCCCCGCTGCCTGGTTGTCTTCCAGCAACACCAACTTTGCCTTCCGCCTGTACCAGAGGCTGGTTTTGAAGACCCCGAGTCAGAACATCTTCTTCTCCCCCGTGAGTGTCTTGATCTCCTTGGGCATGCTCTCCCTCGGGGCCCGCTCAGCCACCAAGACCCAGATCCTTCAAAGCATGGGGTTCAACCTCACACACATGCCAGAGTCTTCCATTCACCAGAGCTTCCAGCATCTGGTCCACTCACTCAGCATCCCCAGCAAAGATCTGGACTTGAAGATGGGGAGTGTCCTCTTCATCGAAAAGGAGCTGCCGCTGCAGACAAATTTCTTGGACAATGTCAAGAGTTTGTATGAGTCAGAAGTCTTTTCTATAGATTTTTCCAACCCTTCTACTGCCCAGGAAAAGATCAACAGCTATGTGGAGAAGAAGACCAAAGGGAAGATTGTAGACTTAATCCAAGGCCTTGAACCTCTGACAGCCATGGTCCTGGTGAACCACATTTTCTTTAAAGGTAAGGCTCTGAGAGGTTGATTTTGATTTTAATGTCTGTTCTCCGCCCCACACCTCCATCCACTCAAGTGAGCAAGCTAGACAAACCCTAGACAGCAGGGTGGAGCAGTGGGAAGGCCTAAGTTCTAACTAGCTTTGTACCTAGATGGCTGCTTGACCTTGGACATCTCATGTTCCTTTCCTTAGCCTCAGTTCATCAAGATAACATGGGCTCATTCAGTCCTGTCTTCGTATAGCCTGACTATGTGTCCTGAGAGGCTAACACTGGCCTCGGTGGGCAGCCCATAAGAAAAATCTGCTGGAAATTAGCTTGGAAGAAAGGACCTTATCTCTTCCCACCAGTAGCTGCCCAACGGCCCCTGAAGGTTTTGAGCAAGGACACAGAGCTCTCTGACACCACAGTTGAAGAGAGAAATTTAAAGGTGAAAACACGTTCGCAGGCGCAGAAGTGCAGACAGGCCAGTGTGACTGTCATTCACATCCCCTGTACATCTCTCTAGAGCTTTACAATTTACAAAGACACAACTGCAGCAGAATAAGCTTGAGCTTTAAAGCTGGACCACCCTGGGTTTGAATTTTACCTCTGTGCCTTACTCACTCCATGATCCTAAAAATATTGCTTTAAA
The DNA here is from genome assembly GCA_028627145.1 of Eidolon dupreanum. Lineage (NCBI taxonomy): Eukaryota > Metazoa > Chordata > Mammalia > Chiroptera > Pteropodidae > Eidolon > Eidolon dupreanum. The sequence goes on from CM053509.1 coordinate 5,348,984, forward strand.
AGACCTGCTGTGTATTGAGTGCTCGATGTGAACCAGTCTTCATGCTAACTGGATGGATGGATGACAAAGCCAACCTCATAGGGTTGTGTTTCTGGTTGAAGTGTCCAGTCTCTCTAGGCAGAGTTATCATGGATGCTATTGCATCATCCCTCTCCCCTTTCCTCTCTCTTCTTCTCTTCCTTTCTCCCTCCTTCTATGCATACATTCCTCCTTTCATGTACCTATCTCTCCCTGTATCCACCCATTTACCTATCCTTCTACTCATTTATCCATCTATTTTGCAATGTGAGAGGAGAAAGAAGCATAATTAATATGCTTTGAGCTTCTACTAAGTTTCCTGAGCTTGATGTATGTTGTTCCATTTAACTTAATTTTATTGAACTATAATTCACAAACCATTCATCGCTTTAAATGATACAATACAGTGGGTTTTGATTTTTAGTATATGTGCAAGTTTGTGCAAATACCTCTACTATTAATTCCAAAACATTATTATCATTTAAAAAAAAAAAACATTAACAGTCACTCCTCATTCCTGCTCTTTCCCCAGCAAAAAATAATATAATTTCTGTCTTTATAAATTTGCCTATTCTGGACCTTTCATATAAATAGAATCATATAATACATGAAGATCTTTCTGTGAACATAATTTTTAGTTTTTAGTTTTTTTTACCAGTCAGATATATTTTATTTAAAAACAAAACAAAAAATCTTTAATTGAAAAGTCTGTTTAAATTCAACATTAACTCAAGCTCTCAAAAACCTATCAGGGAAAACCAACAGGTAGATCTGTGAACATAATTTTTCATTCCTTAAACCAAGAAGCATGATCGCAGGATTGTAAAGCAACAGTATGTTTGATTTTGAAAGAAACCACTAATCTGTCTTCCAAAGTGCCTGCACTATCCTGCATTCCCATCAGCAAGGAATGAGAGTTCCTGTTGCTCCCCACCCCGGCCAGCATTTGGTGTTGTCACTGTTCCAGATTTTGGCCATTTGAATAGGCGTGTAGTGGTATCTCACTGTTGTTTTAATTTGCATTTCCCTGATGACATAGGATGGAGAACATCTTTTTATATGTTTATTTGCCATCTCTATACCTTCGTTGATCAGATGCTTGTCAAGGTCTTTGGCTCATTTTTTAATCCAGTGGCTTTCTATTGCTAAGTTTTAAGAGTTCGTAGTATATTCTGGGTAACAGTTCTTTATCAGGTGTACATTTTTTAAAATATTTGCTTCCTATCTGTGGCTCTTATTCTCATTCTCTTGACATTGTCTTTCCAGAGCAGAAAATCTGAATTTTAATGAAGCCCAGGTTATCAATTTTTTCTTTTATGTATCATGCCTTTAGTGTTATATCTAAAAAGTTATTGCCATATCCTAGGTCACCATAGGTTTTCTACTATTTTGCCTTCTAGATATTTTATAGGTTTGTGTTTTACATTTAGGTCTGTGATCAATTTTGAGTTAATTTTTGTGAAGGGTGTAAGGCCTGTGTCTAGATTCATTATTTTGCATACAATGTTAGTTATTCCAACTTTTTATTTAGTTATATGATTTCATTTATAAGAGTTTTGTAGTTTTCTTCATATAGATCTTATACATATTTGGTTAGATTTATACCTAAGTATTTAATTTTATTGATGTTAATGTAAATGGCATTATGTTTTTAATCTCGACTTCTACTTGTTCATTGCCAATATATAGTAAAGTGATTGACTTTCGTATATTAACCTTTTGTAACTCGCAGCCTTGCTATAATCACTTATTAGTTCCAGGAACTCTTTTGTCGACTCTTGAATTGTCTACGTAGACAATCATGTCAAAGACAGTTTCATTTCTTTCTTCACAATCTGTAACCTTTTATTTCCTTTTCTTGTCTTATTGCATTAGCTAGAACTTCCAGTACAGTGTTGAAAAGGAGTGGTAAAAGGGGGCATCCTTGCATTGTACCTGACCTCAGTGGGGGAAGATTTGAGTTTCTTACCGTTAAGTATCATGTTAGCTATAAGGGTTTTTTGTTTGTTTGTTTTGTTTTGTTTTGTTTTGTTTATAGATATTCTTTATTAATTGGGGGAATTCTCCTCTATTCCTAGTTTACTGAGTCTTTATTATGAGTTGGTGTTCAATTTTGTCAAATGTTTTTTCTGCATCTATTGATATGATTATGTAATTTTTCTTGCTTAGCCTGTCGATGTGATGGATTACGTTAATTGATTTTAGAATGTTGAACCAAACTTGCAAACCTGGGATAAACCCCATTTTGTCATGTCATATAATTCTTTCTATCTATACCTTGCCAGATTTGATTTGCTAATATTTTGTTGAGGACTTTTGAATCAATATTCATGAAAGCTATGGGTCTGTAGTTTTCTTTTCTTATAATATCTTTATCTGGTTCTGGTATTAGGGTAATACAGACTTCATAGAATGAGTTAGAAAGTATTTTCTCTGCTTCTTTCCTCTGAAAGAGATTATTGAGAATTGACATAATTTCTTTCTTTCTTAAATGTTTGGTAGAACTCACCAGTGAATCCATCTGGACTTAGTACTTTCTGTTTTGAAAAGTTATTAATTATTGTCAATTTTTATAAAATAGATACAGGCCTATTCACATTGTCTATTACTACTTATGTAAGTTTTGGCAACTTGCATCTTTCAAGGAATTGGACCATTTCATCTAGGTTATCAACTTTGTGAATGTAAGAGTTCTTCATAGTGTTCCTTTATTTTCCTTTTAATGTTCATAGGACCTATAGTGGTGCTCCTTTCATTTCTGATATTAGTAGATTGCCTTTTCCTTGTTTATGGTCCATACTTTATTTTCATGCCTCATGTTTTTTTTGTAAAAGCTGGATTTTTTAAATAATGTAATGAGGCAACTCTGAAAGTCAGATTCTTCCCTTTCCCCAGGGTTTGTTGTGGTTGCCTGCTGCAGTAATTGTTAAGTAATATTTCTGAACTAATTTTTAAAAATCTGTACTTTGTTATATGTGCCCATTTAAGTCTCTCCTTGGTTAATTAAATGGTCAGCTATAATTGAGCAGAGATGTCTTAAATGCCTGGAACAGTGCATTTGCACGAAGTCTTTGTGTGCATGATGGGGCATGCCATCAACACTCAGCAAGGCAATTTATTACTCTGATTCAGCCTCCACTTGCTGTGCAGACCCTCAAGGGCAGCCCAGAGGTAAGAACTTACAGCCTTGTCGGATTTTTTTTTTCAAATATGCATACGGCTTTACACTTAAATGCAGCCTCTAAATGCCCAAGGTATACTGGAACTTTCCTTTTTTTTTCTCAGCTTTTCCTTCTAGATTTTTTTGATTAGTCTATTGTTTGTCCCATCTGTTAAGCTAATCCAGGTAACCATTAAGCTAAAACACTCACTTGTAATTTTTTCTAACAAATACTCCCTGTCCCTGGGGGAGAAAGCTTTTAGCGCTGAGTGAGCTTTAATCGACCTTGTAAGTGGAGTCTTCCAGGAAACTATCAGACAGATAAAATAATTACAATTCTTTGGGAATGAGACTTTAACATTTCTTCAGCTCTGTTCCTCTCCCTCTGGTACTGGGAATACAGTCTGCTATTTTTCAAGGCTACTGCTGAGCAAGAGAGTGGAAGATGAGACTAGTGCAAGTTTACATGTCTCAAAATTGACTGTTCTCATTGAGATGCAACCATTTTTTCTTGAAAAAACTCTCCCCAGTTTGCTGCAAGGCTTTGGTTAATTTCCAGAGGTCTGAAAAAGCCTACTCTGACTATTTTGCCAGTTTTTCTTGTTGCCTATGTGAAAGGGTAAATATGCAGAGGTCCTTACTCTGTCATTTTTGCAGATGGCGCCCTACCGTGACCCTCAGCCTGTCCTGTTAAGCTCTTTGATTAGTTGATTGTTTTGCCTAAGTGTTATCCACTGTCTCAAGCAGCTGCAAAATTTATCACTGCCTGTAACTATTTTTGACTAATTTTCCCTGAGGAAATGGCTTTTTGCTTGGTTGAGTTTCAAGTCAGATCAAATACAGGCAGCTCTATAGATGATGCCTTCCAGGGAAGTACAAGACAGCTTGAATAATGAAAATTCTTTTGGAATGAGTCTTTGAAAGAGTTCCAGCCACCCGTTTTTTTCCCTCCAGTGGCTGTCAGGTTGCTGGATTTCACTGCAAGTTCAGGCGATTATTTCTCAAGGCTACTGAAGAGTTAGAGGGGGTGAGGAATGGAACCAGATCATGTTAAAATACCACAAAGTTCACTGTTCTTACCAAAATTTAGCTATTTTTCTTTAATAAATTGTTTCCCAGTTTGCTGAAAGCATTTGGTTAATTTTTATTAACCATTGTTAATTTCCATTAACTATTATTGACAGTTCTCTCCGTGATTTTATGGAAGAGAGAGTTTTCAGAATTTCACTGTTTTGCTGTCTTCACTTCATTAATTGCATTGTGACATAAAGACCTCTCTTCTCTTCTGTGTGCTAGCCAAGTGGGAGAAGCCCTTTAATCCCATGTATACGATTCAAAGATACCCATTCCTGGTGGGCAAGAAGACGGTGATGGTCCCAATGATGCACCAGATGGAGCAATTTTCTTTTGGGGTGGATCCACAGCTGAACTGCTCTGTGCTACAGATGGACTACAGTGGAGACACTGTGGCCTTCTTTGTCCTCCCTGGCCAGGGCAAGATGAAGCAGCTGGAACAAGCCTTGTCATCTAGAACACTGAGGAGGTGGAGCCACTCACTCCAGAAAAGGTGGGCATCTGTGTCAGTTTGCAGCAACCTGAGCCAGGTGATAGTATACATCCAAGAGGTAGAGAGAGACCGTGATAGTGGCTATTGAATAATTGCTTCTGTAAAGTGAGACCAACTGTATGTTGGGCAGTAAGCTTGGTGCTCTGCATGAGTGTTTGTTCTCACTTTAACTTCACAATCACCTGACAGATGAGGAATGTTATCACACCATTCAAAGATAAGGAACAGAAACTCTAAGAGAGAAAGTAAATGCCCCAAAGCCATGTAGCTAACATGTCCCTGCAAATTTATCATGTCACTGTAGCTCTTCTGTGCTAGCAGAGTTCACTCTATCAGCCAATCTGATATTTAATCCCATGGCACAAGTGCATAAAAATAAACAAAAAAGCATCATTGCTCACCTGCAAAATGAGGATAATAATATTATTGAACTCATAGGTTGCTGAAAAGGTAAAATGAGTTAATATTTATGAAGTGCTGAGAAGAATCCCAGGGAGATAGTAAGTGTTCAATAAATGTTAGCTAATAGTAATGTTATTATTTGTTCTATAATTACATAATTATGGAGATTATCAGAGGAATGTTACCCATAAGATAAAAAGGAGTGTCAAAGTCTTATGTATGATCTCTTAGCAATATTCTATAGGCCGTGTGGGCATCATTCCCAGAGGCTCATAGTCTAAGAGGAGAGAAAAAACAGATCAGAGATAAGCATAATTAAAGAAAGACAAAGGTCAATGCCTGGGGGAGGGCAGGCAGAGTGCTGAGGAGCTTCTGAGCAAAGAGAGATCACTTTCAGCTGGGTTCGAGGGAAGGCTTCAAGGAAGTGGTGCATTTGAGCCACAAGTATGGATAGAATATGAAGGTATGGATAGGACAGAGGCGTGGAAAAGGCATTTTTGGTAAAGGAAACAGCACTAGTGAAGATGCAAAGTTGGGGATCAAAGGACGCCGTAGGATGTCTCAGAGGTTTCTTCTCTTCTCAGACTGCAACCAGGGCTGCATAGAGGAAGAGGTGCCAGCAACGGGGGTGGGGGTGTCTGTAAAGAGGCAGAACAGAGAGAAGATGGAGATGGCCAGTCCAGCTCAGGAGATAGCATCAGGGAAGTGAGAGCCGTCCGTTGTACTAGATGTCACAAGAGGTCCATCAATGAGGACCGAAGTGCCCATCTACCACTTTGTGCTTTCATTTCTGTGACTTACTAAGTACATGACCTTAGGAAAAGCACTGAAATTAAGTTCTACTGTTATTAAAATGGAGATAACATTCATGAGACAACACCTAGCACATAGTAAATGCTCGGTAAGTGTGGGCTATTCACTCCTGGTCCAGGAAAACCATTGCAGAGAAAGAAAAAAATGTGCCAAACTCTAGAATCGTGCTGTCCAACATAGAAGATACTAGCCACGTGTGGTTACTTAAATTTAAATTAATTAAAATTAAATAAAATAAAAAATTTAACTCTTTGTTGGTACTAGCCACTTTCAAGTTGCTCAATAACCACTTGTGGCCAGTGGGTATCATATCGGACAGCACAGATACAGAATATTTCTAACTTTTCAGAAAGTTCTATTAGACTTTGCTGTGCTCAGGGAGTGGCAGAGTTAGTCTCGGGAAGGGCTAATGGGAGGCATTCTGGGCCAGGGGTGGTAGACGTGTTTCTGTCGCTGCCCAGTGCCTCCCATTTGTCTCTGCCATGAGCTCCCTTGCTGGACCCCCTTCTCTGTCCTGTCTCCTACTTCATTAGGGGCCCCATTTTTCATCTCATTTATCTCCAGGGCTGGACTTGCTCATCCAGGAAATTGACTTCCAGAGCATCCTGGGTTGGTTGTCTGGGATATATTGACCTCTTTAGATGCAACCAGCAAGGCCTGGTGGTAAAACAATCTTCTGAAATGCCACTTAAAAGCAGAAATGGGGATCCAGGGCTTGTGACTTCATCTCTTCCCTTCTCCTTCCCTACAGGTGGATAGAGGTGTTCATTCCAAAGTTTTCCATTTCTACCTCCTA
>CM053509.1:5356239-5383668 GCA_028627145.1 Eidolon dupreanum
CCCCCTACTGAGAAAGCGTAACATGCTCACTGTGCAGGAAAAAAATGCTTAAGGAAATCATGGCCACAATCACAGAGCATGCGCTGAAGAGCGAATTTGGAGGAGAGGAGATACATTGACACTTATCAGACCCAGGAGAAAAAAGAAAGTCGCACACTGACTTAAAACTCTCAAGATAAAACTACTTAGAATTTATAAACAGCTTGATATTCTATATGAACTATTTTTCTTTTATTTGAATATTATGTTCTATTCCTAGATAGTAGGCCTTACATCTAGTGTCAGAAAAGTATAAAAAACAACACTCTAGAATGCTATTTTGACTTACAGACTTCTGAAAAAGAGATTCTAAAATAATGTTCTAAGTATTCGCACCCCTAAATAGCTTTGGTCCTGCTGGTCTAAGCCAGAAACTGGGTTTTCTCATAGGGAGTTCAACTCCTGCTTAGCCTTTTTTGCTTCCCTTGAGCCTTGGTCCCTTGGATAGTGTGACTTGGATGCCTCTCTTGGCCCCAGCCAGTCCCATTCCTAGGAACTGGCCCAGAGCCCCGACACGCCCGCTGGGTGCGGCTCTCGTGGGCACGCCCTACCCAAGTCCTCATAGTCGCCCTGATAGGTCAGTGTCATGTAGCCACAGTAGAGGCACCTTGATCCCCTAGCCAGCACCTTGACCTGCAAAATGTCTTTCATCTGCTCCATTTTGCTTTCAACCAGAGGAGACATTGTGCCTTGGACTTCGCCCTCAAATCTATCGAGGACTCACTATCCCCCTCAGTGAGGAAATAACAGAGTTAAAGTGCCTCACCTAGCGCGTGCCATTGGAAGTGTCACTTAAATAAAAGTCCATCCCTGCTGTGCCTGAGCGAGGACGTTGCCTGGAGGTCGCTGCTTCTCTAAAAAAGTGACCCAGAAACGTGCCCTTCCCTTGGTGGAACCCGTTACAGAAGCATCCGTGTTTCCTTATCTCTGATTTATGATCGTGTGTGATTTATGACAGTTTACTCCTGGCATTCGAACTGTTTTGAGGTTGTATTCGACATGAAAACCAAATATCAAGTAGGATGAAGCTTGAAATTAGTGGGAAATTGAGTAGAAAAAAATCGTATGCTGCGAGGCACCAAAGGAGAGCACGTGCAGATCCGACAGGTATGCTGGGCGCAGCCGGGGTCCGGAAGTCTGGAGGTGCCCGATATCCCCTCCGTGGACGGTCAGAGGCTTTTGCTGGACAGTCTGCTCCTATGAATCCTTCAGAAACAAAGGCTTTCGAACATTGCAAAGTCTTGCCACTGTCATTTTTACAGGAAGCTTACAAACTAGAGTGGGGTTTTATGAATCCTATTTGAGGAGACAGTGACAAATTGCTGTTAAAAATAACAAATGGAGCCACTTGAAAATGGAGCCCGAGCTGCCACGCTGGAGGAACTGCCTTGAGTGTCTTATTCCTCAAACCTTTGGAAAGTTAAGACAGGGAAAAATACACTATCTGGAAAGATAACAAGAACGTAGTAGTGATTATGACTACGATCTGAAGATTTTTAAAAAATTGTTTAGAATTAGCATCCCTGTTATCTGCACCGATAGAAATGCCTTCCTTCTACTGATATAATCGTTCCCCTTCCCTTCCTCATAAATGCCTATTGCTTTTGTCTCCTAATTGAGACATTACTTGGCCTTCTGCCTGAATCAATGTTTCCCAAATAGCTATTCCTTCTTTTTTTAATCTCAAATAAATGCTTGCTGCCTCTCACTTTGAAAGTCCTCTTTATTTTCAGGTTAACAGAGTCGATACGATCGCATGTCTTTGGCATGATTTAGTCCAGATTCAATCAGCTGCTTGACTACCAGGCTGGCCAAGTGTCAACTCCCTGTAGCCATGGGATTTCTCCCACAGTGAGGTGGTTAAAGCACCCTCGTGAGTCTCAACATCACCACGTCACTCTAGGTTTGTCAATTGTGTCTAATAGGGACCCATCCTTGCTGAGGATGAGAACTGAGCTACGCAAGATTGGGCTTAAGCAATAAGGAATGAAAACATAAAGGGTTCCCATTACAAAGGAGGAAGTCACTGCTCCAGGTGAATGAGACAAACAAAGGCAGTGTTATCTCAGCCAAGGAAAAGAGGAAGCCACAGATGAAAAGATCATTTTGAATGATGATAACGTGCCCTACGTCATGCTAGTCCTTTACATATATCTTCTTTTTATTTTCTTAAGTTATAATTTTTAATTATAAAAATAATACAAAAATGGTATATAAAATCAGAAGCAAACTCCAACCTATACTCCTAGCTTTCAGAAACAACCAGTGCTAACAGTTTGGTTAAAAATAAACAGGTAAAAGTAAACAAAATAAACCTTCTTCCATTTTTGATAATGATAGCAAAAGTAATATGAACCAACATCCCACTAAAGACAATGAAAATCTCTGAACTAAATATTTTTCAAAAAATCTTCCTGGAGGCATCTAAAAAGCTAATTAACTAGTGAGGCTTATTTAGCCAAGTTTCAGGAAAGGATGAAATTCCAGAAAGGTAAACAGAGGCCACCATTAACAAGGAGATATTTGCTGATCTGGAAGAGATTGCCGGTTTAAGAGGCTGATAAAAGGCTGAGCAGCATTTTGACAACCTCTGCAAGCTGGATGGACCCAAGCTGAAGTCCAGACTGTGCTAAGGTATGGTGCAGCAAGGGACCTACGTGGGGTCATAAATGACTGCACCTGGGCTTTAGATGAACCGAATGCAGTTTCAAGACCTAAATTGCATTCAGGTGAGCCCAGATGGCTGCTACTCCCAGACACCTGGTAGAAACAAACAAAAAATTTCTATCTGAAAGAAGATGCCATTATCCTAGACCTGAAATTATTTCTTCAAATACTGTTTCAAATACGATGTCTACCACACAATCAAAGATAACTAACCTGGAATATCAAGAGACAAGACAACATGAATGGAAATAAACATAAATAACAGACAAGAAAAAAAAGTCTGGAGTTACCAAACAAAAACTATAAACGAACTATGTTTCTGAAGGTAAAATAATCCTTTTAAACTTCAGCAAGGAACTAGAAAATATGAAAAGTGACATTGCAGATTTGGAAGAAAATTGATTCTAGTTTGGAAACTAAATTAAGAAGTCAGTGGGTGAATTTAACCATAGAAGAATATATGTCACATGGTAGGTCAAGAAATGCTGTTTACTAGGAGGAGCGAGTACTTTTTAAACACTTTATGTATTCCAGGCACTGTTCTAAACACCGCTGTTAAATCAGTAAACAAAATATAGCCTCTTCCATGATGGAGCTTACAGCATAGCAGGAGAAGGGGTTAAACAAGAAATGTGATGATGAAGGATAATTATGCTCCCTATTACTATTACCTGCGGGATCCCCAAGCTCTATTGTGGTATTCAGGGCCTTTGCTGTGGACTGAATGTTTATGTCCTCATAAAATTCATATGTTGATATTCTACCCCCCAACATGATGGCGTAAGGAGGTGGGGCCTTAGGGAGGTGATTAGGTCGTGAGGGTGGAGTCCACATGGATGGGATCAGTGCCCTTAGAAAAGGGACCCCAGTGGCCTCTCTCACCCTCTTTTCACCGTGTGAGAACATGAGAAGTCAGCAGTCTGCACCATAGAAGAGCACTCTCACCAGAACCCAACCATGCTGCTGCCCGATCTCTAATTTCCAGCCTCCAGACTGTGGGAAATAAGTTTGTGTTGTTTACAAGCCACCCCTGGTTATAGCAGCTCAGACAGACTAAGAGCCTGCAGCATAAAGTCGGTTTGGGTTAAGGCACATTCTCTGAAAAAAATGATTAGGCTGCTATGAATACCGTTTTGGAAGAAAGCTGTGAATAATATGTATTCTGACTTCTTGTCCCATCAGTCTGGGACCATGGAACTGTGGAAAGTATTCAAGGGCACAATCTGATTAAAATAGAGTAAAGAGAAAACTTTGGATAACAAAAAACATAAAGCCCCACCCTGCTCCATTCCTTAGGGAATTGTATTCAGTTCCCTCTGTAGCTTGGGGCAATTTGATGACAAAGTCAGAAAAGCTCTGATCCAGATAGCTCTGAGTGATATCCAGCCAAGCGACCTTGGAAGAACGGACCTCCCAGCAGATCTGAATGGTGCTTGGTGCAGAGTCCATGGTTAATCTGCAGGATGAGGGAGGAGTCAGATTAACACACCGGTTTCTTTCTTAGAGCTAAACAATTCATTGCAACCCCATGTTGTTAATGCACTTACTGGACCCTCACTGATGTCTTCCTGCCCAAAACCTCACCACCCCACGGCACCGCGTTACAGATGCCAAATCTGAGCAGGCTGGCAGGCACAACGCCTGGTCCTCCCACACACCTGGTGAGGAACTGAAGACCTTTTCAACATTTAGTTAAAACCTGGAACCCTCACTACTCAAAGGAAGTTATCATGGGATAAGCTTATCAACACAGCAGAGATAGTGGCTTACTCTTCCACCGTCATGGTTATTTTCATTAGTTAATGGTTTTCTTCACTCATCTCCCAAGACAGTGGAGCCATCCAGTTGCACCATCTGCTATGGAAGGAAGGGCTGAGCTCATGATGCTGAGTTTCCCCTCTGGCCCCTTAGCTGACCACCACCTTGCGACACTCCGTCGGACCCGCTCCACATCCGGGCCTACGTATGTGACCAGTTGTCCGGCACAACCCTCCCAGTTCCTGGCATTGTTTCTATTCTTTTCTCCAGAACTTTTCAATCTTCTCCTCCCAATTCTAATACCTATTCTTCCAAATAACCTAGATAGAAAGAAACAGGTAGAGAACTCGTAAGCGAGCACATTCTTAAGGAAACAGACAGGATAGGTTGACGACAGAGAGACTTCATCATCCTGCAGAGCTGCTTTGAAGGAGACCCGGAATAGGCCTCACAGATACAGCACAAAGCAAGTAGCTGCACCGGGAAGATGTGTCTGGTGGTCTCAATACCAAGCCTCCCTTTTAGCCAAACCACCCACTGAGTGACCATACAGAGGGGACCTCAGTGTCTTCTTTGGGAAAAATCAGACTATTTACTGAGCACTTCCAGCTGCCCCACAGGCGAGCCATGAAGAAACACTCCCTGAAATGGTCGCTTCGTGGTTCTCTTTGTAACAAAAGGACCCAGCAGGAGCAGAAAAATTGGAGTTCATATATAGTACACGACGGAATTTAATTTCAGCCAAAGTGTCTTCTTTGCTCTCTGATGCGTGTCTTTCCTCTACACCGCACCCCGTTTGAGGTTAGATTGAGATGAATCCAAATAAAACCGTTAGAACATCCATCCTCTTTTTTCCTGGCCCAGTCCCGAGCCGCCGCGCTGTGAAATTATGTTCAGTGTGTGGCAGGCAGTCCAGGGCAGCTCGACAAGAGAACTTGGGCAGGGGTGACTGTCCTTGAGCTGGTGTCAGCATTGCCCAGGTGACTTGTCCAGCTCCAGAGAGAGAGAAAGCAGTAGGATTGAAGCCATCTCTGTCCAGTAGGCAGAGGTCATTTTGTGCAGAGGGCATGCTTCCTGTGTCCACGTGCAGCTCTGGCCCTCCCCTCGTGGGGGCAACTACTACCTGTGACCCAGGAGGGTTTTGGAAGAGGCTGGGGTGCTACTGGATATTCTCCTAACTCGGAGGCCTACAGCGGGGAAATGATCAGCTACCCTCAACGAGACAGAGGGCGCAGCAGGCTTGGAGCACCCACCAGTGACAACAGCGACCATTCCAGTATCTCTCCTCTGTTGTGTCTCAGTCTCTTGGCCATGAGGGCGACCCCTCAGGGATAGAGACCCTCACTGCTTGGGATCAGATGATGTCATTGATGTAAGGGTGCTTTATAAACTGTGAAGGGCTGGGTTTATAGCGACTATGAAAGGGCTGCCTGGGAAAATTGCCAAAAAGCACAGGTTTTGAAATCAAATGTCTGCAGGGACATGGAAAGAAATGTAAATGAGTAGAAGAGTCAGATGGAGGACAATGGACCTAAAGGGTCATTGTGGTAGTGCCCTGTGGTGGTCGGGAACATGCGACTGCTTGCAGTGTGCCCTGCTTATTCACATCCTGGCTGGCCGACTTGGGCATGCTCCCTAATCTCTCAGGGCCTCAGCGACCTGTTCTGCAAAAAGGGGGTGATACGGGTCATCGCCTAAAGATCTGTAATGAGTGTGAAATGCATTAATACATGTAAGTCACTGAGAACAGTGCTTGGCACATAGTAAGCGCTGTCTCACAGCTGATAACTAAGGGAAAACACAGACATTCATTACTGAAAGGCAACTAATAAAATAAATGAATACCTGCTTCTAGGTAATGGCCGGTTTATTTATTTGAATCAACCTTATTACCTATAACAACTAGAAAATCTGATTTTAAACAAAATTATTAAAAGTATCGAAGAGATGATAAAGCAAAATTCATTACTAGGACAAAAGGATAAGAAACCAAGAACCCAGAGGAATAAGCGAACATGAAAGCTGCTTTAACACCGAGGGTGTGTGCCAATTTCACAAAATTAGAGCCTTCTTTTTTGACAGCTGTCCCGAGCTCTCAAAGCAGAAATGCCCCAGCCGGCGTGTGGCTTACTCACACATACTGTGTTCAAGTGTTTCTCTGAGCCATCCTGTCCATCAGATTTTCTTAGGGGTTTCTGACCACCTCCCCAGACATGAATAGGAAGAGCGATACACACTTAAGAGGGGCAAACGCCAGGCAACTATTTATTGGTGGGAATTAAGACTTGGAAAGAAAACTCCTGCTCAGAGCCTTCCCCCGGCTTGTCCTTAATGCCTGATCTTCCACCACCAAGGGAGCGAGACGGCCAGCAGCCGGGTTCTCAGCCTCCGCAGCCCTTCCCACCATGTGGCACATGGTCTCATCTTCTCTGCAGAGAACAGGCCCATGAGATGAGAAGGCAGAGAATCCTGGACGTCTGCAGGCGGCTTGGGGAAAAGGTATATAACGGGAAAAGGGGACCCTCCTGGCAAAAAGCAGAATTCAGAAAAGTGTGACCAGTGATGGAGGCAGCCATCTTCCAGGAATTTTTTTTCTTATGAAATCCAGATACCTGGGCCTTTGCCCAACTGGGTTCCTCCAATATTGACTTTCTTTCTCCTTCACCCCTCCAGCGAGGGACACTCTTCCACGTAGGCGAAGTTGGAGGTCACCACGAAAGACACTCCCAGTGCCACCCTGAGGTCCACGGATGGTGGTATGCTGCCTGCACGGAAGAGCAGGAAGTAGCCAGTCCTTCAGCGGCCTGAGGGACACACGTGCATACCAGAAGTGCCGGGGACCCGCCACCTCACCGGAGGTCCTGGGGACTCAGCGGTCAGGGCCACGTCGAAATGACCTCTCCACAAGTGGCTGCACCCTGAACCGCCATGAAAAAGAAGGACCAATGCTTGTTAGGCATTTTGGTGAGTTTAAAGAAACAGCATTAGAATTTGCAGTTCACGATGAATACCGTTACTCTCTGCTTTTCCTCTCAATACCAAACATCTCCCGCCTTTTTCCTACTCCAGGATGCTCCAGCCACGCGAGTTTTCCTGGAGGTCCTGGAAAGAGCTCTCTCCCGCTTCGGGACCTTTATACTTGCTATTGTTTCCTTTGCCCAGCGTTTGTTCACCCTCGGTCTTATCTACAGGTCTTTATCCTGTAGGTATCAACTTGACTTCACCTCTCTATAGATGATTTCCCTAATCGCCCCACCCATACACACCCTTATTGTCCAGCTTAGCCCTTTAATTATTTTCCTTCACGACATGACATAACGTTTGCCTTCTTTGTTTCTCTTTCTTGAAGATTTTTAGCTGCTGGTTCATTGTCATTCTCTCCAACACTTCTCCTTTCTTAATTCTTTGTACTTTCCATGTCTACATAAGCAGAACTTTCTAGTCCCTGGACCTTCTCTCCTCTCCCTCCCCCTCGCCAAGTGATGTCTTCCTATACTCTGCCTAAGACACTCTCTCTCGTGGTCAGACCCGTGATCTTATAACTGCCATTGGCTCTGATCCATCATTATAATCACTCCAGTAACACGCTCCATTCACCCTAATTAAATCCTGCTCTTCACCTACTGCAGTGTACAGCTGTACAACTGAAGAAGATGGGACAAAAGCACGTGTGACTGGTCTTACTTTAACTTTACAAACACTATATACAAAAGACCTTCCATGCTACTCAGAAGTACTAGGTTTCCCTAATCCAAACTTTCTCATTTTTCTGTGACCAGGTCATACTTTCTCTCCACTCCTAACACTTCCAAAACCTCGTCTCCATTCTCATTCTCAGCTGATGACTTTATTTTTGGCTGCACTGAAAAAAACTGAAATAATGAAATCGGAACTTCTATAAGATTCCAGCTCAACATTCTTCTACTTCCCTGCAAATATGCCCTTATTGTCTTTCTTCTCTTCTGTACGATGGATGACACAACCAGGCTCCCAGACAAAGACCGACGCTTGTACTTGTGAACTAGACTCGCCTCCTTTACCAACTCAAGGACGATGCCCCAGCCACCCCTCCTCCCGCTCCTACACCACCAGATTTTCTTCTCTGCTTCGTCATTACCCTCTGCTAACAAACAGAGCTATCCCTGCCAGACAGTGTCAGGTGACCCCGGATGCGCAAAGAGAGTAAGCAGGTTCCAGAGGTCACCCTTTTCCCATATGTAATTTGTCATATGAGACAAAGGCACCCCGTTCTCTCTGTAGGGTGAAGGGAGGAGTTGGGAGCTCGATGCGGAGCCACGTGTCGAAACGCAGAAGACATAGCTGAGAGGTTGTGAACAGTTTCAACCTCTAGCCTTTCCTGGCTACTGTTCCCTCAGAAACTGATCTCATGGCTCCTGAGAAACGGGCTCATTTCCTCTGGTTACAAGGCAGATTTCGCAGGCGCTTAGAACGTCAGGCGCGAATCGCATGTGCACGTAGCCTGCGTCCTCACCTTGAGTTGCTCATGTTGCTCTCCCTCCGGATTTCCCGTGGTCGCCGATGCCCTGATGCCCTGGTTCTTGACCTGCAGCCTTACATGGCTTCCCCAGCCAGGTCCCGTGGTGCCCAAAGGGATCCGGTGGATCTACTGGAGTCCAGGAAAAAATCTTGTAAAATTCTATTACTGTTTGTATCTCCTCCTTCTTAACATGTCTTTGTTTCATTAAAGCTGATGATGCATCATAGTGGCTGCAGATGGATGTCATTTATAAATAAATGAAGAAACATGTATCAGAGGTACTATTTTTTAATTTCATTAATAGATGCGTCAGCCCTTTAGGCCGATTGAAGCCTTTGTCACATGTTCAATTGTGAGCCATAGCCTCCTTCACTCCAAGAGGACAGGTCCGATCTGCCATAGTTGACCAGGTGACCAACACAAGTAACTATTAACACAAAGGATCCGAAAGAGGACCTTGGAGAGTATTGAGTCTGCATCTGGGAGATGTTCTTTAAATGCAAAAATATTGGACTTTCCTAAGTCTTTCCTCATTAATGAGGCTAACAGGATAACCTTGAAATCCCACTGTGGGGATCCCCGTCCTCGGGGAGTCCCCCAATCTCCCAGTAGAGGGTACGGACATGATGCAAACTATAAGAGGAGAAGCGAATGACAAACGCAGACCTTCAACCTCTCCATGCACCAGGATCGAAACCAAAATAAGACGTGACCGCGATGTACATAGTGTTCATATTTTACTGTACAGACAGCGAAAAAGGAATA
This sequence comes from Eidolon dupreanum, assembly GCA_028627145.1. Classification (NCBI taxonomy): domain Eukaryota; kingdom Metazoa; phylum Chordata; class Mammalia; order Chiroptera; family Pteropodidae; genus Eidolon; species Eidolon dupreanum. Next base: position 5,365,967 of record CM053509.1, read on the forward strand.
CTGCTGCCTTTCCAGGGCAAAACTGGACACGTCACTTAAATTCTCTGAGTTTTGTTTGCTCACCTGCAGAGCGAGGTAATGCAGGCAGTGATGACTGCACAGCGTCGTCGTGAGCTGCCGGAGGACATAAGGACAGACACTGTGATCTAACACGTTGTAGGGGAAAAGAGCTGCCCTTCCATCTGTTAAGAAGCTTCTACACGCTTGGGACGTCCACCGTCATCTTATCCAGCCCTCCCCAAACCACTCTACAGTAGATTTGACCTCTCTTTTATTGTCGAGCTCACAGAGAGGCTGAATAATTTTCCTAAGGTCCCACCTAGTAAACAACTGATCAGGATGCAAGCCCTGGGCTGGCTGACTTCACCAGGACAGCTTTTCCGTCCCATCAGGACGCCTTCCAAGAGTTACGGTGGCCAGAGGAAAGCCAACGATATGAAAGAGAAATCCCAGACAAGCCACCCTTTAGAAGATCCTACGAGAAAGTATCACATACGTAAATACAGCATTCTTCTGTTTGGTTGTAAAGTTAAAGGGAATCAAAGACATGCTTTCTCAAAGAACAACCCATTCTTGTGGTGAAAACATATACACACAAGAACATACAAAAGGAAGTAAAAGTCACTCCAGGTAAGTATCCTTTCTAGATACATGAGCTCTTGCCCTCTACAGTGTATTGCAAACTGCGTTGTTCTTTTGCTGCTTCGTGTTCAGATCAAACCAAAAGCCCAAGAGGGAAGAAGAAAAAGGAAGAGAAGGGATTCAGCATTCATGGAGAATCTGCTTTCTCTCCCGTCCTTTATGTACATTTCCTATTTTACCCTAACAACTACCCTGAGACTTTGGAACTCTAATCTCCATCTACAGATAAGGGTAGTGAAGCCACGGAGGTTAGGTCAGTCGTTCACACTGAACCGAGGCTGCTGGAATTGGCCCCAAATCCCAAGGTCTTGCCAAAGCCCACACTGTCCCAGGAAGTGTCGGGACTGGCATTTTTCCAGAGCTTTTCATGCAAGAAACAGAAGTCTCAGCATCTCAGGTGGGGGTGGTGACGTGTGTGTGTGTGTGTGTGTGTGTGTGTGTGTGTGTGTGTGAGAGAGAGAGAGAGAGAGAGAGAGAGAGAGAGAGAGAGAAGCCTTCAAGCCCCCTGATAGCCCACCCTTCTGGGGACCCGGAGGGTCCGGCCCTGGGAAGCAGAAGACCACTTCTCCCTCTGTGCCATCCCACAGCCTCTAGCACCTGTACAGTGTTGCTCAACAAACCTTTCCCACCTCCTTTCATTTTGGCCCAGCTGAGCCAGAGGGGAAGGGGAGAAGGGGAGGGAGGAGGGAAGGGGGAAAAGGAGAGGGAGGAGGGGGAGAGAGGAGGGGGAGCCCAGAAAACAGGGTCCTGCTGTTTGCTCAGCACAGACCTTCTTCCCGAAGGCATGTTGACCTAGCTCTGTTTACCTAGCTTGCCCAACACTCATCAAAAATGAGCCTCCGAGAACCTGTTTTAGTAGGATGGAAATCATTGATTTCTCAATTAATTCCTGGAGCATTTTGGGTTTATTTTGTTTCCAGTCATTTTACTGAATCATTTAATTTTCACTTGCCTGTCATTAAACAACAGTTACACAGTCCTGAGGGTGAGAGAAAAGGGAAATAGCATTATTGAGCCAGGCCTTCATAATCCGTGTCTCCTGCAGTCCTTACTGGGACCCCAAGAGGTCAAGATTATCATCCCTATTCCACAAAGTAGATGACGTGACTGGCTCCAGGCTCTTAGCACTTAGAGGCAGATCTGGGATTTGAAGGTTTCTCCACTACAGTCCCAGAAGCCTTCAGAGACATTGGAAGGGGAAGATGGAGAGGAGAGAGCAGCTCCTTACAAAGTTCAGCACACGCTGCCCTAGAACTAGCCATTCCACTCGGGAGAAATGAAAGCATGTTCCCACAAAGACTCGTACGCAAATGCTCAGAAGCTTTCTTCATAATGGTCAAAATTGGAAGCATCGAGCCATCTATCAACAGACTGACTCACTGTGGTACATCCTTCCAATGGCACTGTGCTCCTCAAGAAACAGGAGCACAGTGTTGATATAGGCAACAACTCCAATGAATTTCAAAGAATATGTTGATCAAAAAAAGCCAGACGCAAAAAAAAAAAAAAAAACATACACAATGTATGTTTTCTCATTTTTCCTTCCCTTCTAGAAGGGATAAAACTAATCAATGGAGACAGGAGTCTGAACAGAAGTGGCCTTCCAAGGGAGAAGGGGAGATTGACGGGAAGGAACTTTCTGGGTTGAGGAATTTGTTCTTTACATCTCGATCGGCATAGAGGTTACAGATGTGCACCCACGTGAAAATGTGCTGAACTACACGTAGGATTTATGGGTAACTGCGTGTAACTAACGCCTCAATAAAAATACATGCACCAAAAGTAAGGGCAGGGAAGCGATGATGATGGCGCATCGCACGGCGGTAGCAGTGGAGAGGACGTGACAGGAGAGTTCAGGAGAGGTTTCCCAGGGTCATTCTGTTTACCCTCTCTGAACCTCGTCTGCAAAGTGCATGGACTAACACAGCTTTGGGGAAGACGACAGTTTGTGTACAGTACCCAGCACCCCGCCGCCGAGCAGAGAATGGGTTGCTTCTGCCAGGATGCTGTTGTGAGCAGCTGTGGGTGTGGGGAGGTGGCCGGGTCAGCTCCGGGGCAGCGGGCCGAGGGGAGAGGCCCCTGCACTCACCAGGCTGAGCCCCAGGGAGAACGGAAGAAGGGGACTGCGGGCTGTGATGCAATCCCCTCCCCTCGGTGGCATTTCGCCATGACACCTCAGCCCGCACTCTGCTGTCTTCCCATGTACTGGCCCCCTTTTTTCGGTCCAGAGCTGACTGAGGAGGCAGATGGCAGAAGCAGCTCTGGGTGCAGGTGGGAACCCAGGCAACGAGCAGGAAAGCCAGGCTCCAGGTCGTGGCTGCGAGAGGCAACCTCATATGATGGCTTCCAGCTCGAACAGACAAAACAACTGTTTGCGTGTTAATCTAAGAGGTTGCATGCCCAGGCAAATTTTTTATATGCTAAAGGTTTTCACAGGTTGACCCTAGCAAGACACCTTCATCATCTGATCAAAGACATATTCCACTTCTACTCCATTTCGTTCCTTTCAACTCAGCTCATCAAGCATCATCTGAGAACCTGTTTCGTGCTCAGCACAGTCAGAAAAATGAAAATACTCAGACGTGCCCTCAAGTAACTGCAGTCTGGGGTGAGAGCTGAGCTCTGGGGTTTGGAGTCTCGTCTTGTAGTCACACAGCCAGGTCTGAATCTCCCTTCTGCCCTCCGTGACCTAGGGCTAGTTGCTTGACCTCTATGATCCTCAGTTTCTTTATCTGTAAAACAGGGATAAATAACAAAAGCACCCATGTCACAGGCGTATTGTGAGGATAAGAAGAGTTAATCTTTATAAAATGCTTGGAATGGCATCTGGCGTGTGCTACGTGCTCAGCGATTGTCACTTGTCATGATAAGAGTTCTTTCTAAAGGGTCATGTACAAAGTGCCATGGCAGCAGCAGGAGGGAGACCTAACCCAGCAAAGCCAGGCTGTGGGGTAGGGGATCAGGAAGTCTTACCCATGAATTTGTCCTGGGCCCGGATGTGGGGGAACACAATGAGTCAGCCACACAAAGAGGAAGAGAAAGCTGCTTCCATTTCAGGACAAAGAGAAACCTTCACAAAAGCTGGCAGCCCAAGAGGCAATGATGCAACAGACAGCTGGGCAGGCATCAGCAACCTTGTTCTGGAAAAGGCCAAATAGTAAATATCTTCAGCTTTCCCAGTCACACGGTTCCTGTCGCAACCTCTCAACCCTGCTACCATAGTAGGAAAGCAGCCACGGACAATAAATGAACGGGCATGGCTACGCTCCCATAAAACCTTATATGTGGACACTGAAAACAAATTTCATATCATTTTCTTGTGTTACAAAATATTACGTTTCTTTTCATTTTTTTTTTTTCTCAACCACTTGAAAATGTAGAAACCATTCATGGCTTGTCGGCCACACAAAAAACCCTGGGCAGCAGGCCCGATGGGCCTCCATCGCCTGCATCACGGTGACACTCCGTGCCTCAGTTTCCTCATCGGCACTAAGGGGATATTGATGGCACCCATCACATGGCACTGAAACAGAGCCTGGGGCATAGTACGTGCTGGAGAAAGGCCACGCAGTGGAGTCGGTTTGCGGATTTGTATTGCAAAATGAAAGCAGCGAGAAAGACGTTAAAACTAAGCAAACAGAAACGCTAAAGTCAACATGAAAGATGACAACAAGGTGAATGGAACTATTTCAACCCAAGGTCTGAGTTGGGCAAGTCTGAAGAGCCCTATTGCTCTCTGTTTATCTGAGCCGCCCACACAGGGCCTCTATTTCTGAAAAACAAGTCCCAAAGTCCTCAGGTGTCTCCTGCAGCCCCCCGGAGGGTTGCCAACGCCATGTCTTGAGGTAGGAGAAAATGAAGATGGGCCTGGGACATGTCTCATTGCTAGAAAACAAGCGTGTGCTTTATGAAATGCTGCTAAAAGGCAAATAGACAGAGGTAATTTAAAGGAGCTCCTATTGGTCACACTGACAATCAGACCATCCAAAAGGAAATATCAAAAGTAGTTCGACAGGACAAGCTGAATCTCCTAAAAGCTGACAGTCCATAATGGCCAAAATGGCCCTCAAATTCAAAAGAGTAAAGTTAAAGTATGGAAAAGGTTAGTTTTATAATAAAAACATTAGATTTTTTTTTTTAATTTTAACAAGTAGAGGATGAAGCTTGAGATGTGTGTTTTATTCCTTTCATTAACCGTTTTGTTGCTTACAGGGCATAGATTTGCCTTCTTTTTCTCTTTCTGAGTAAGGAAGGGGAGTGAAAACAAAAAGATGTGAATTAGTCAAATATTTCCAGGAAAAGCCAGAATCGAATCACACATAGAAAGCGGTGCTGGAGAAAGAGGAAGAAAACAGAGTCCCCCAGGGTGTTGCAAGTCGGTAAATTCGCAAGATGCCAAAAGGAGACGAATTCATGGTGCAAATTCTTCTCCTGGAAGAGAAACCCTAGGACATCTGACGACTCTGTAGCGAGAAGGCCGTGCCGGTCACGCTAACAGCGTGGGCCTGGTGTTAATCACGTCACGAGCATCGCCTCATAACAGGTCTGAGAGACTCATGTCATCCCCATTTTATAGACGAGGAAACTGAGGCTCAGAGAGGTGAAATGAAGTCCCCCCTTGAATCCCGGTCAGCGTGGCTCCGACCACCCCACGCCCGACGCTGCCCTCCACACCTCACAGATGCTCAGGAGGATGCTAATGGCACTTGACCCTGTGCCTTCAGGAAGCAAAATGAGCTCTTTGTCCCGGGACAAACGGTGCTGCTCCCCAAAGCTTCCCCCTGCTCAGCCCCCTGGGACCTATTTGAAAGGCTTCCTGGGTCCGGGACATGCCCCCGAAGAGCATACAGGGGTTGGCATTGACATGGGGCCTGTCTCTGCCTGAGGCCGCCCCAGTCTTACACGTCATCATCTCCTTGACTCTTCACAATCCTGGGAGAACTGACTGTGCTTATTCCCCATCTCACAGATGAGGAAACTGAGGCTCCGAGAAGCAAAGTGGCTAAGAGCTCACGAAAAGAGTGGCGGAGTTAAGGGTTGAACTCGTGTGTTTAGCTCCGAGGCCCAGGCCTGACCCACTCCGCACCCTGAAGAAGGGAGACAATGCCTGGATGGGGACCCCACACTAAGTATGGGGGGAGCCGAGAGAGGAAGTGCACGCGGCATGTCTGTGTGTGTGCATGCAAGGGACAGGCTGGTTCCAATGCTCCCTGGGGAACTCTGCCAATGGGTGCAGCACCCCTGAAGTTCACCATTACTCTCCTGACCAGTCTGGGCCTCGGGTCCTTGATCTACTTGGTCCAGGGCCCCCCGCACACCCCTCCCCTCCCCTCCCTGCCTGTTGCAGATCCCCCACCTCGGGTGTCATGCTGCTCTCCATCCCGCTCCCATCTCTAGGCAGGGCCTGAGGGAGGGTAGGGTCTCCCCTGCTGATCTACGACCGGCTCACAGGCTCTTCTTATGATGCATTCAGTCCCAGGGAATCAGTCCGGATGCTGCAACTGACAATTTCAGAAGAAACTAAATAGACGAGACTCTCCTCACCGTCCCTTGTGGTTCATGGGATACAGTGCCTTCAAGAGTGGCCACTGGGTGCCCCCTACCCTGGGAATTCAGTCCTTGCTCGTTTTCCCAGATCATCCCACCCCTTTCTTCCCAGGATATGTGTCCAGGGACCTCTCTGCAGTATGAATGCGAGGGGAGTGGGGAGTGGGGAGTGTGAAGATGAGGTAAGAAAGGGCAGAGCATGGAGCCCTTGCCTCAAAAGGGACAGGGCGTCAGCCCTGAGCCTCTCACGTTCTCCAACTCCTTTCCCGTGCTCTTTCTTCATGCCCCCTCCAATGTCCCAGTCCCCTGCGTGACGTCTTGCATCCCTTCTGCACCCAGCCAGGGTCTTGGACATGCATAGACCCTTCTCAGCCCCCAGGGGGTTCCCGCTGGGCACTTCAGAGGTGGCTCAGCCCTCTTCCTTCTATAACTGGGCCTGGAAACCTGCCAAGATGCTAGTGCCAGGCCAGAAGGGTGATGTCTGTCATCTCCATTAATCTTTTGAGCTATTGCCATTGTCCCTCTTACAGAGGAATTGGGCGACTCATCCTGGGTCGCACAGGCCAGATATGGCAGGAATAGCAGGAATAGGACTGCCTGAGCCGAAAAAGGCCACCTGACATCCTCCTAGCTATTGGCAGCTTTGTGCAATGAGGCTTCCTGCTCCAGCTGCCTGCCCCTCCCAGACCAGCTTCCTCCACCAGCCACCTAGAGCCTTCCTCTTCCCAGGCAGGCAGAGCCTGGGCACTGTGCTCTGGGCGCATATGGCCTGCAAGCTGTAGCGCTCAACAACCCAGAACCCAGAGGAAGAGGAAAAGGAGGACCCATCACCACAGGAGGTGCAGCCACCACCATAGCGCCAGGAACTGGAGGTAGAAGGGTCAGTGCCCTCGTACTGGTCCCCAGGCCACTGGGCTTCGGGAGCTGACTTTGGCCACAGCCGGGAAGGTGGGGCCCTTGCCGCTGTCCATCCAGTGCGAGAGGTGGGAGGGGCAGCGGAGCTTGGAGAAAGGCCATTGTAAAATGGGGAAACTGAGGCACGGGGTGAGGAAGAACTGCCCAGGAGGTGTGGAGGGCGGCTTCACCTCAGTCACGGCCTGGCTCTCCCAGCTATGAGGCCCGGGGAGATGCCCGTTCAGCCAGCTCCAGGGGAAAAGTCAGGGCCCTGAAGCCAGACTGTGGAGTTGGGGAGTCGGGAGGGAGGGCTCCCCTCCCCCCACTCCAAACTGGAAGACCTCCCCCCTCCCTGCCCTGCGGGGTGGGGCAGACAACAGGATAAAGGACTCAAGGTGTGCTCAGCATGCAACTTGAACTGCTGAGCTTAATCCTTGCTGCGGCTGCTGCTGCTGCTGCCGGAGAGGTAGGTACTGTCACCTCTTGGTGACACGGGGCTAAACAGCTTGCCTGGGACCTCCCTGGCCTGAGCCTGTGTGCTAGAGCAACGTGGCAGGTCATTCACCAGGCAGAGTCCCACTACTAGGACTTGGGCACGAGAACAGGGACAAAAATGGATTCATCCATCCACTCATTCAGCAAATCGCCATGGAGCACACTGCGTTCTAAGCAGGCACGGGGCTGGGGCTGGGGGTGTTTTTAGAGTGTGCCCTGGTCTGCCAAATGGGAACCGACAGGCCTCAACCCTGCACTGCCACCCCCAGCCTCCACCTGTGCCCTGGAGGGCCTGCCATAGCCCCAGAACGGGGCCACGTTCCCGAGGGAAATTCCAGCAGTACGTGGATCAAAGCCATCTGCCGGGAGCACACGTGCTGGAAGCAGAAACAGGCCTGAGGCTGGCCGGGAACTGGGCCTCCTCTTGCCCAGAGAAGCCTGAAGATCGGGGCTTCCAGAGGGCTGTGCAGGCCACAGTAAAGGGCCTACTGTGTGCAGGCATTCTACAGGAGTCATTTCGCGTGTCCCCGACAACCATGCTAGGGGGCGGGACATCCAAACCCCATGGCACGGATGAAAACGCCTCCTGGGTTAGACAGGTGAATGCACAGCTCCTCTCTCTAGCTCTTCTCTCTGACCTGTGCTGGTGGCCACCGATGTCAGCTAAAGCGTCTGTCCCCATCGGTCATGCCCTACTTTCTCCTCAGGGAAGTTGAGAGAGCTTTTGTATAAGACTGGCTTGGTGACTTTGAATGAGCAGCCTCTCTGCTATAGGCCTCAGTTTCCCTGTCTGCCAAGTGGGCACGTAACCCCCTGCAGCACCCCCCCCCCACCTCCCCAAGCTCCGCGGTGCATCTTCAGCAGCGGCAGGCATTTCGAGGTGGCTCAGTAAACGGGAGCTCTCACGACCAACAAGGCGGCCACTGAGAGCTCCCCAGAGGGCGTGCAGGGCCCAGCCAGTAATGTTGTCCCGCAGCGCCTGAGTCATGCCACCCCCACCTTGGATGCTGTGGTTTACGAGCTGGGTACAATGACTCCTTTCGGTCTACGGAGCAGAGGGCCACACCGTCCGGGCAGAGCACAGACAGGCAGCGTGGGCGGGCGGCTCGGCGTCGGCACAAGGACCTGGTCTCTGTTTGCTCCTCTGATAAGTGGGTTGACCTTGGTTAATATTCACCAGCCGCCTCCCCCGGCACCTCCCTGGGTCTACTGCTTAAATACAGACGAGACCAGGGCTCTGTCTCCTCAGCCTTGGTCACCAGCCCCGGCCTAGAACAGCGAACCGTAAGTATGCCTTCCACAGCGGAGGGCCCCCAGAGGGGCCCCCGGGTCCCTGCACTGCCCAGGCAGCCCCCCGAAGAGGCAGGGACAATGGAGTGGGGTGGGCCTCCTGTTGTCATAGTAACAGCATCCCAGGGCCTCCCCAGTATCTACTGGTGAATAAACTGGCCTACTATGAGCTTCAGAAGTGAAAGTAAATATCTGGCTATGGGGTCCAGGGACCCAGGAAGAAGCACGTTTCTGTTGGCACAGCTCTTGCGTCTTTCCTGCAGGTCTCCCCCTCTTACCCTCCGCTGTTTGGGCGTGTGACTTACCCCCTTCTACGGATCAGGAAATTAAGGCCCAGAAAGGGACAGCAGGAAGCCCAGGCTCATGTAGGGACCTGGTGGGGAAGCCAGCGGAGATCAGAAGCCCAGAGTCCCAGCTGCTCACTGGGCGATGTGCTCAGAGCAGGATCGTGCCGGGCCTCAGCTGGAGGCATCGCGATGGGCCTCCCTGAACGCAGTGGGCTTCAGGGCGCCCTCGTGCTCAGTTTGAGATGGGAACCCCTGGGAGGGGCACCCTCTCTGGGGTTCAAGCTATGTTCCTGAGCCCTCGCTCTGGCCGGGCACGTTCAAAGCTCCTTGCGTGCAGTCCCGCATTTAAGCCTCCCAGAATCTTCTGAGGTGGTTACCATGGTTATTCTCCTTTTGTAGGTGAGGAAGTTGAGGACAGAGAAGTTCATAGCTTGTCCCAAATTACACACCACCCAGGATTCAAACTCGGGCCCCCTAGCTCCAGAACCCACGCTCCTGATCCCGTTCTTACTGTCGACATTAATTCTCTCAGGTCTTAGGGGCCAGTCGGGACCGGGAAGGCTGGGCTGGCCGCGGGCCTCACTGGTGCTGGGTGACCTGGGACGGTTTCTCAACCTCTCTGTCCTCTTGGACAAAATGCAGATAACCTTTGCCCTCTTTCTCCTCACCCCACCCTCGCCGGCCTTGATCTCTGGAGTGTTGGAAGGGTATGATCCCTCTGTCACTGGGTTTTGGAGATGGGGCTACAAAGATGACCAAGGTCAGGGTGACAAGACTCCCGTGTGGCGCTCTGAGAACGGACGCTTCCGAGAGCAGCGTGCCAGGCATTTCTTGGCACCGTACACGTATTTAATTTGCATAATAGCTCTGTGAGGGAGTGCACCCTATCATTTCCAGAAAACTGAGGTTCAGAGAGGTGGAGTAACTTGTCCGAGGTCACACAGCTGATAGTGATTGGAACCCAGGCATTCTGGGCTCACGGCCTCGGGTCTTCGCCACAGTGCGATGCTGCCCCTCTCATTTCGCCAGGCCATCTCTGCAGTTCTCTGCTACGTGGCCTCTGGCTTCAACTTCATACACAGGGAAAGATTAAACGCCCGGTTCTGGAATCGAAATGCCCAGGGTTCAATCCCAGCTCCATAAGCAACTAGCTCTGTGGTTTTCAGTAAGTTACTTAACCTCTGTAGGCCTCGATTTCTCCATCTATAAAATGGGGCTAATAATAATCATTCCCACCTCGAAGGGTAAGCTTTGAAGGAAGATCAGATGACACGGCGCATATAAAACACCTGACGTTTACTAGGAGTGATGATGATGATGACAGTGATGCCCTTTGCTGAGCATAGGGTTTGGCGGCTAATAGGCGATAAATAAATACTTGGAGAATTGAGTTAAAATTTTTCCAGACTCAAAGGTGGTTCATTGCTGAGCAGGGAGGGGCCCCTTCCCTGGTCCTGGGCAATGTGGCAACCGGCCAGGAGGAAATCTGCCCGTTCTCAAGCACGACCCCTACCTGTGTGCGCCGATAGGGAGGGGAGGCCTCCACACCTGGCAGGCGCCCGCCCACCCGTCACCTTGTTTGTTCCTCACCTCTGCCCTGCGAGACATTCTTTTCTCCACTTTACAGATAGGAAGCTGGGACTCAAAAAGAAGTGAAGTCACTTGCCCAAGGCCACTCGCCCATAAGTAGCAGGGCTGGGTCACACCTGGGCTTATTTAATGCCAGGTTTCAGCAGGTTGTGATCTGATAGCACAGTTGCTTCCCTAGACCCCGCTGAGTCACTCTTGGTCACACAATTTATGCTCCTGGGTGGAAATGATGTGAGATTAGGCAAAAGGCCTGGCTTCCTTCCCTCTCTCCTACCTGGCCAAGCCTGCTCCCGCCCGGCCCGGACTCCGGGAATGTCTCCATGACATCTTCGTTCTTTTTGCTTTAAATCTTGGTCCATATACCTCTGGGTGCCTCGCATCTACTTTCTCGCCTGTGGCTGATTTCCCTAGCTCTGGGCTTTCGGGGGTGCGGAGTGCTGCCTTTCATAGAAGGAGAGAGCAGAAGTCTCGGGTCCCTAAAGTGGTAAGGAACGGATTGGGAGTCAAAACGAAGCCAACAGGAGGCTCGAAGCCAATGTCAGGGTCCCTCGGGGCCCGGTTCTGCCATTCACAGAGTCTGAGACCTGAGGACACGGTGTCTCAGGCTGTGGTTCAAGTGGTGAGAAAACCAAGGCTTTTTCCAGCTTTGTCGCTGACTCACTGTGTGGCCTTGGCAAGGCTGTGACCAGCTTGGGGCCTCGCATCTCTTACTGTGAAAGGAGGAAGCCAGAGCGGGTGATGTAATGCCCAGGAAGATGGACTGGGGCCCTTCTCCACTCAGCCCCCGGGGGCCTTGCCACCCTGAGGGGGAGGGCACCGCACCCATCTCTCCCCGTGGGATGTCTCAGTCCGTTTTGCTCCACGAAACCCAGACACCCCCCTAAGTAAGGATCCAACATTAACACCCAGGGACCTCATTTAGGTCTCCGCCCACCTTAGTCCATCAGGTGGGGAGAGCAAGGCCCCAGGACAAGACGCTTGTGCAATGCCAAGTGGACAGCAGTGGCCCTGTCAGGGCGAGAAGCCACAGCCTCTGGCCCTGAGGCCACTCTGTATATTTAGTGTTCCCACTCCACCGAGGCCCAAATCCCGTGGTCTCTGAGCCCTGCAAAGATGGGGAATTTCCATCAATCCTGAGCGACTGCACCGAACTCCAGTGGGGAGGTTACGAGAAACCCGAGGGAGATGGAAACATACAGAACTAATTTTAGCACCGTCCTCAGCTCTCAACCGCAGGCTAGTTTAAGAAAAATATAAATACATCTTATGGAACGTGTGATCTGCTGTGTTTAGATTATTTGGAGGCATGAAGGCCAGAAAAAAGGTGGTGGAGAGAGATCAGTTTTGTGATTCATTTTGTTTTTTTACTGAAAAAAAAAAAAAAAAAACTTCTAAAAGTCTGAGGGGGTAGATGAAACCAGCATTTCCTATTTCCAACTTTTTCCCCTGAGGTTTTTCTATTCCAAATTCAAGGACTCCTTTGTCTTTGTATTTTATTAAAATGATGGCTTCAGTTCTGTGAGTCATGGCTGGCTATGCAGCCGTGGGCACATTTGCCTGTGCTCAGACCTCAGTTTCCCCATCTATGGAGGAAGCAGGTTGTACTTGGGGGGCTGCAGACTGGTGCTGGGGCAGATCTGGAGTAGAGAGAGCCCTGTGGGGCAGGGCGGGCTCCGTGTTGCTGTGGGGAACACTGACTTTGACCTTCACCAGTCAGAATCCGTTCTGGCTGGTTCAGCCACAGGCCTCGCCGCTGCCTAGTCTCCCCCCGCCATGGAGCTCGTCTCCCACCCTGCCCGTCCCCTGAAGGCTTCTAGTTTGCAGCCCCTACTGGCCTCTCCCTCATGGAGCTGCGCTCTCAGATCCCCTCAGCGTGAGATGTGGTGTCTATACTTACTCTAGAAAATTCTCCCAATGATCTCACTTTCTCTATGAGGCAAAACAAGGGCCTGAGACTGAGTGACTTATACCTAGAACCCAGGTTGGTCTGAAGAGAAAAGAGATGTTTTTTCAACTCCTACCCTCCACCACACACACACACCCACTACACAAGAGAGACCAGCATCTCTAACACCCACGTCACTGCTGAGCCCAGAGCTGGGGCACACAGGTGGTGACCAGGATGAGCAGCTAAGCCAACTGCAGGGACCACAGCCCATTGATGTAGCGGAGACTGCAGACTCATTGTGAGGGCAGCCCTCCAGCTCAAGAAAAACTACTAAGGGCTGAGGCTCTGGGTGGGGTGAGTGGGCACAGCCCCTCCCCACCCCCCACCGAGTGTCTCCAAAGCTCCGTGTGCTGGCTGTGTGTTCCTGGGAAAGATCCTTCTCCTTCTGAGTAGCAGCCCCTCTGTCCATTAAATAACAGGCTTCCATGGCAGCCCCCCAGGGCTGTTCCAGATCCAGTCATCACTCAGCCTGATGTGGCCGCTCCCTGGATAACTGTGCGCATGTGCCTTATGCTTCCCATGCCTCAGGTTCCCCTTTGTAAATAGGGGCTTGGGCACTTGCACTTTAAGGTTATTGCAGACTTTAGTGGTGCCATCGAGGGCGTGAACTCTGGACCCAGCGTATCTAGGTGTGTGATTCTGGTGTGAGTCTTTCAATGATGACACAGGAAAGTGCTGGGCACGGGGCTGGCACATAGAAGATGCTCGAGAAACACTGGGTGCATTACACGGTGTCATCGGGGGCCAGGGGGACTCATCCTCTGGCCTGACCTGGGCATGGTGCCCCTCCTTTCTCTTGCAGGACAATGCCATCCTCCATCACGTGGAGCCTCCTCCTGCTGGTGGGCTGCCTGGTCCTTGGCTCCCTGGCTGAGGGTCTTCAGGGAGATGCTGTCCAGGAGACACATGAGTATGACCAGAAGGAAGCCATCCATAAGATTGCCCCAAACCTGGTGGACTTCGCTTTTGACCTGTACCGCGAGGTGGCCCATCAGTCTAACACCAGCAACATCTTCTTCTCCCCAGTGAGCATCGCCACAGCCTTTGCGATACTCTCCCTGGGGACCAAGGGTGACACGCGCACCCAGATCCTGGAGGGTCTAGATTTCAACCTCACCGAGAGAGCAGAGACCGATATCCACAAAGGCTTCCATCACCTCCTCGAAGCCCTCAACCGGCCAGACAACCAGCTGCAGCTGACCACTGGCAACGGCTTGTTCATCGACGAGAAAGTGAAGCTAGTGAGTAAGTACCTGGAGGACATCAAGGAGCTGTACCACTCAGAAGCCTTCACCGTCAACTTCAAGGACTCTGAAGCGGCCAAGAAACAGATCAACGATTATGTAGAGAAGGGAACCCAAGGAAAAATTGTGGATCTGGTAAAAGACCTTAATGAAGACACAGTTTTTGCTCTGGTGAATTTCATCTTTTTTAAAGGTAAGGTTGCATGCCCCGCCTAATCTTATTCCTATGGAAATATCCAAGAGTGTTCTCAAATACTCAGTTCTTAAACTTTCCTCGGCACTGCAGGATGTGATATGGCTATGCATCTCTGCATGTGTCATTCAGTTTTCTTCATGTAACTAACAATCTTTCCATGATGAAATAAGGTTAGGGAGCAATGTAAAACAGTCAAAGTGTCATGTTGCCTGCAGGACTTTTGCGCACGTGCATTGCATGGAGGGAGGTAAAAATGCAATGTCTCCCCAAACAGAGAGCCAGAAAAACAAACTTTAGCAGAGTGTATGAAGGAAATAGAATTTCTTGAAACATACTTTAAACGACACCAGTATAGTAAGAGTGACAGATTTGCAGTCAGGAAGATCAGGGCTCGAATCCTGCCTCTACCACTTATTAACAAGTCATTTCACTTCTTTGAGGTTCTTAGTTTCCCACCTGAAACACAGACGTAATAATTCCCTTGTTGTCAGGTTTCTGTAAGGAGTAAACCTGTTACAAAGAACATGGGACTATATGCTCACATAGTAGGTGCTCCACTAAACTTGACCCTCAGCCTGCCTTCCTCCCTCGGAGTGATGAAACAGTGAGGAGCCCAGAGGCGATTCTCACACAGTGTGACCAGCCCATGGAAACAGGCTGGGGCAGGGGAGGCGAGAGTCCTCCACACTGTCGGCTCCGTGGTCTGAGTGCAACGAAGGACGCCAAGGCCAAGGTCAGCGCGTCGTGGGTCCCAGCTCTGCTGTGGGGCTTCAGGCGGGTCGCATCCCCTCTCCAGCCTCAGTCTCCATCTCCCGCCTCATGAGAAGCTTGGGCTCAGGGGTCCCCGAGGCTCCTGTCTACTCTGACTTGCCGGGGTGGTGACGTTCTGTCGGCATAGCGGAGGGGAGCTGCCCAGGCATCCACATCTCACATGCTGGTCCAGGAAAAGGGCACTAGATGAAGAACAAGAGTGATTTCCCTGAGTGATGAGAACCGCCGATTAACAAGGGGCAGGGGGACCCGGATAGGGGGTGCCATGTATGGCTGATGCCAATAATTTTCATTTAGAATCTTCCAAGCAACTCTCAATTAAATAAGCGTGAAACACAAGTTAAAATGCTTACTCTGCCCAGCCCAGATGGCGCCCCGTGGCCTCTGAGATGGAGAAAACCTGGACACTACTCTAGTCTTGCGTCATCCTCACAAAAGTCCCTTCAGTGGCCTGATGTTCACTGTAGTGTCAGTTTACAGATGGGGAAGCTGAGGCTCAGTGAGAAGCGTCTCTTCGAGGAGGCTCGGGGCTCCTTTATTCTCCCACATGCACCCAGACCTTTCCCACCCCGGCTGATGTGCACCTTCACCTCCCTCCAGGCAAATGGGAGAAACCCTTCGAGGTTAAGCAGACCACCGAGGAGGACTTCCACGTGGACCAGGACACCACCGTCAAGGTGCCCATGATGAACCGCCTGGGCATGTTTGACCTGCACCGCTGTGACAAGCTCTCCAGCTGGGTGCTCCTCATGGACTACGTGGGCAACGCCACCGCCTTGTTCCTCCTGCCCGACCAGGGGAAACTGCAGCATATGGAGGACATGCTCACCAAGCAAGTCCTCTCCAAGTTCCTGGAAAAGAGATACCTAAGGTGACCGCCCAAGCCACCAGGCCTGGCCAGAGGGGGTGGGGACAGTGGACCAAGCAAATGTGCATGACCTCGTGCTTCCAGACCGAGGCCAGCAGCAATTCAGGCCGCACCACCGGCCGCGCTCCATGAGAGGGACCGTGCCCGCAGCTGAGGAGGCACGAGTCCTGTCCTTGGGGACTTCCTCCCCAGCATGGACACTGCCCCCTCCTGGTGCCGGCACTGGGTGCAGGGAGAGCAGCACCAACACACGCCTGGGGGAAACCAAGAGGGAAGCGGCGGGGCGCCTGGCAAAGGCAGCAGTCGAGTGTGGTGTAAAAGGACAGGAAGGCCACGGCTAAATGGGGGAGAAGCTGCCTGCAGGGGCCGGAGAGGGAAACCCCAGCGCGAGTGTGAGGACGAGGCCAGTCCCTCTGTCACTAGAACGGTGTGGTGTGATTGGGTCCCTCGTAGTGAAGGGATACTCGAGCGTGCACCCCAAATTAGTACCTACCTCCGCATTCATCAACGGCCATGGCATCATGAATATTTTAACATGTACATCATAAAATATACATAAACATTAAGTATGTGCCATACGAACATACATTAATAATCAAATAAATCAAAATTTAAAATAAACAAAAATAAGTTATATATAAAAGAATACCTAATAAACATGTATGTACGAAGGAATATGAAAATACAAAACAGCATGAGGCTAAAGGTAAAAGAGAAGTACTAACGCCTCTTCGCCTCCCTGGCCCACCTCCTGTGCTGAGAAACGAGAACGAGGGGCAGGATCCAGAACAGGTCAGCAGAGCCTGAGAGCCAGTCAGCTCACTCACACTGGACCCTTGTCAGGCCACGCTTGGTCCCCATGGGAGACAGCAGCTGAACGACCACTCCCAGGCGGTCACTCATCCTTCACTGATAATGTCGCTCAGAACCTGACACCACGCCCCTGTTCCCCTGGGAGTCCAGCCCCAGGAAAGTCCCAGTCTAGGGGTCACCACACCCTGCAGGGAAGTACAAAACTTCTTCCAGAGGACACCCTGGGTCTGGCTGGAGGGCTTCTCAGAGGAGGTGGCATCTGAGAGGCTCTGCAGGACAAGAGGATCCCTGTCATTCTAACATTCTCAGACACAGGTGCAGAGAACCCACAAATAGAAATAAACCACCAGCCTCCAGCCTCCCGCGGGCAGAGTGACAGGGCGCCGAGTGGGGGAGTGAGCAGAGAAGGAAGTGCTTTCAATGCTGTGAAACTCCTCTGTCTTCTAACTCCATGACAGGTCTGCCAGTTTACATTTGCCCAAACTGTCCATTTCTGGAACCTATGACCTGGAAACTGTCCTGGGCAAACTGGGCATCACCAAGGTCTTCAGTAACGCGGCCGACCTGTCCGGGATCAGTGAGGAAGAGCCCCTGAAACTGTCCAAGGTGAGTTTGTCCCTGGTGTCCGTAGCTTAGCGTGTGTAAGGAGACTGCAGCTCAGGGGGAGCTGAGGAGGAACAAAGGGACACAAACGTGTCTAAAGACTGAGGTCTCTGAGGACTGCCACTGCATTCACCGAGATGGGAATGAGGTCACATGGAGAGGTGGCCTCGGGTGCTGCTGGCATTTCACGGACGTCCTCTGAGGTCGTGTCGCTGACCCTCTGTCTCATCTTTGGTCAGGGCCTTCCCTTCTTTGGGCCTCGATGGACCCATATTTACAAAGACAGGTCTGGGGTCAGGGGTTTCAGAGGACTTTAGGCCCTCGCATCCTGTGACATTGGGAGCCACTGAGGAATCACCGAGTCTGAGTTCATGAGTGATTTTGGCTAAAGATGCCATTTACTCGGGAGAACCAACGGTGACCAAAGGAACAACTACAAGTCAATCCTGGCCACAAACTAGGGCCTGGTTGTGGACTAGGGACTGTGCAGGTCCCCATCAGAGTCCTGGTCCCC
>CM053509.1:5384168-5429672 GCA_028627145.1 Eidolon dupreanum
CGCAGACTGTTAGCATTTTTTTAATGTGATGGTGGGACTTTGACAGAGAGCACAGAGAACAGAGCAAGTTAGAAATATGTAACAGCTTTAAAAAGCTATTTTTTCTTTGGTCCGCAGTTATCAATAACCTCAAAATATGTTCTGAGTATTATCAGTATATTGCCCTTTAGTTCCGAGGTAACTTTCAGCATTAAAATATTAGAATGAAAATGCCCCACCCCACATCCCCCAAAGTAAAAAGAACTCAGGAATCCCGGATCAGCCTGTAATTAGCGTAGCCCCCTGTGCGGGCCATCCGGCCTGTGTGTGCCTCAGTTTTCACTACTGCAAAATGGGGATAATGAGGCCTGACGCATTCAAAGTTATTTTGCACAGTGTTTTTTACTGCTGGTTCTGACTTACCATGAAACACTAAGCAAGACTGCAGATTCCAAAACTAATGGTCTGGGGCTGGCTTCCGGCTTCCCCATCTCTTGATTCACAGGCAGAAAATTGAAAAGGAGTAAATTACAGATAGTCGCACAGTTTGTTACCTGGACCCTGCGCCTGGGAGTTTTTCGTGGCTCTGTCACTGACGTGCCCTGGGAGCCAGAGAAGTCGCCGCCCCCCTGTGAGCCTGTTGTCTCACTAGCAAAGCAGGAGCATTAAGGTCTTTGAGGTCCCGACACTCTGAAGACTCTAACAATGACATGGCCCCACGTCATTCTTTCACACGGTCGCTCTGAGCGGTGGCACTTGGCGGGGCCTGTTATCTCCCTTCTGTGCCTGGACAAATGGACTTTGGAGACCAAAGGTCACAGATTCCAGCTCTCGACCTGAGCTTTCCTAGGGCTGGCACCTTGGCAGCCATCAGCCAGTGACTTCGATGTCAACTGAAAGCCAGTGTCAGATAACCGCTGACATTTATTAGGTCTACACGTCTCAGGCACAGTTCTAGGCTCTGGATGTGTTTAACCATCTCATCAAAGTGAGATGAACGCTTGGCCCTTACAAGGGCCCTTGGGTGGCTCCCATCACTCCACCCTTCAGATGGCCTGGCACCCACTAGTTGCCCTAGACTAGGCCACTCCAGGGAGAGACAGCAAGACCCTCCGATGATATCAGCTACTCGCTGGCTGAGTGCTAGAGGCTCTCCAGGCTTATTTCCTGCATGAGGGCAGAGGGGCTGGGGTGGGGATGGTACTGGGCCATGGAACTTAGCGTCCCAGTCCCCTGAGACTGCCCTGTAAGTAGACGCCACCAGAGAGTGTGGGACAGCCTGTGTGCCGCATCCAGGCCAGCAAGCCTCTCTGGAGAATAAGTGAGTCCCACCTGCTAAGTGAGTAATTCTCCATCAGCCTCCTCCTGGGCGGGCGCTGGGAGAGTGGGGGTGTGAGGCCGGGCAGAGGAGAAAACCGAGGTGTGGACAGGTTTGGCTCCAAGTGGCCAGGGTCAGGATTCGGAGCCAGGCAGCGAGCCTTCCCTGGATGGAGTCTCTCCCCTCAGAGGCCCAGCACACAGCAGGCTGTCTGCGACAAGGGCTTTGCTGTTACTTCCCTCCTCCTCCTCCCCTCCCACGGACCACACCCTGTGGCCTGGTGCTCTTCGCCTGTGACTCGCCCACCTGCAGAAGCAAAGACGCTTCCCCTTGGCGGCCCCCCACCGTTCTCTACCATGTTTCTCTACCTCAGGGTCCTTCTCTCCTACCTGGTTCCTTTAAATCTTCAGTCGAGCCCAAGTCCTTGACCTCACCTGGGATTCCATGCCCTGTCTCTCTTACTGGAGAAGGCAGATGCCTGTTTAGCTTTCCCCGTGACAGCCTGACCCCAGACTCCCGCAGCATGGCCCACGGTCTCGGCCCCCTGGGCCCCACCCTCCTACACCGTGGACCCCTGGCCTTGATCTCTGAAAGGCTAGGTGTGTTCACTAACTCCTCGGATAACCCTGCTATCTCCTCCATCACCTCCACCCCTTTCCTCTCTGGGTTCATGGCCCATCTTGATATCGGTTGGCGCCTTACAGATCCTGTACCTTATGCTTGCAAAACCCACAACCCTCTTCCCCCAGAGAGCTGGTCTCCAGGTCCCTGTCTGGCTGTGGCTTTTGACGACTACACGGACTCCACTCACTTCTCCCAACAATCTCATTTTAAAGGGGAGGCTCCGAGATGGAAATTTTTGTCCTGGGTGCACAGCTGGTAAACGACAGAGGCAGGGTAGACTCAGGCTGATCTCAAGCCAAAAGAAATGCTTTTCCACCACCTCTTTCCCACCCCACGACATCACCCTGTGTCACTGAAGAAAGCGGCATCTCTGAGGCTGGTCGTCTGGGCCCAGGGCTGGGAGGCAGATGCTGCCCAGGTAGGCAGGTGAGCTGACGGCCAGGACTGCAGACAATTTGGGGAATGGGACCCGAGACCCATCATGGAGCCCGCTTCTAGGGGCTCCGTGTGAATTTTTCGGGGGAACGGCCCTGACACTCAGAGACTGTTGCTATTAAGGCTCTTAGAGGTGATGGTCATTAAACTCTCAGTGGCAGAAGGACCACAGGCAACTGAGCTTCCAAGGCGACAGGCGAGGAGATTTGCTCTGTCTCCTGAAGGCCTTGGCACGACACGCCACAGCAGAATCCTGGGATCCGTAGATGGGGCTCCCGCCCAAGAAGGATGAACACCCCAAGCTGACTGGGTCTAATGAACAATTTGGCCCCAGTGAGAAAATCCAGTTGGGACGCACTTGACCCAAACCCACCTGGAAATGAGAAAGTCTGTCCAGCCAGGGAGGAGGAGGCCTCCCCAGTGGGCCTCATGCTCTGAGCTCCTCCTTCCTCCACAGGGGACCCCCACAGGGGCACTTCTCACCCCAGGAGACATGGACAATGTCTGGAGAATTTCTGTCACACCTGGGGGTTGGAGGCTGCCACAAGCCTCCAGGTTTATCAGGGAAGCTGCCATATACCCTACAATGCACAGGGCTGCCCCTCCCCCCACAGCATAGCCTGCTCCAGCCCAGACGGTTAACGGCACTGAACTTGAGACGCCCGACTCCCTACAAGCAGCCAAGTCCCCACCGCAGGGATGCGGTCAGCAGGACGAGAGCTCCAGCACACAGAGTTCTGCTTGACCAGCGGTGTGGCTTCAGCAAGTTACTGACCCCACCAAAGCTCACTTTGGACATCCTGTAAACTAAGGATAACAAGATGCTCCAGGACGCAGAGCTGTGAGGGCCTGAGGTTAAGGGCTGTCGAGCGCTTTTCTCCAACAGCATTCCCCGGGCCCGGAACGCGCAGCATCAGGACGATGATCTACATCAGGCTCAAGTGGCCTGTATGCGGGAGCTGCAGCGGTGGCCAGAGGACGGAGGCGAGTGAGGAGCATGGAGTGATGAGGAAGAGTCTGGGCAAAGTCGGGCGGGGGCCGCCCTGCCGTGCATCCTTGAGAAAGATCGTCTCCCTCTGGGCACGGCCCCTTGGTCCATCCCGTCCAGGGAGGGAGGTAAAAAAAAAAAAAAAAATACAATGTCTCCTCCAAGCAGAGGCCAGAAAACAAACGTTAGAGAAGTGTACGATGGAATAGAGTCTCACGGAACACGCTCAGACTGTGGAGTAGGGGAAGGCGTGACGTGCGGGCCCCACGGCGATTCTCACACAGTGTGACCAGCCCATGGAAACAGGCTGGGGCAGGGGAGGCGAGAGCCAAGGCCAGGTGCTCCTTCTTCCACACTGTGGCTCCTTGGTCTGCGTGCAACGAAGGGAGCCAAGGCCAAGGTCAGCGCGTCGTGGGTCCCAGCTCTGCTGTGGGGCTTTAGGCGGGTCGCATCCCCTCTCCAGCCTCAGTCTCCATCTCCCACCTCATGAGAAGCTTGGGCTCAGGGGTCCCCGAGGCTCCTGACCTTGACTTGCCGGGGTGGTGACGTTCTCTCGGCATAGCGGAGGGGAGCTGCCCAGGCATCCACATCTCACATGCTGGTCCAGGAAAAGGGCACTAGATGAAGAACAAGAGTGATTTCCCTGAGTGATGAGAACCGCCGATTAACAAGGGGCAGGGGGACCCGGGCAGGAGGTGCCATGTATGACATGGGAACTTCTACCTGCTCCCAGTAGTTTTTGTTCATCACCCCCAGGCCATCCGCAAATAAACTTCAAATCCCAGGTCGGTGCCAGTCAGCATGTGCGATACAGAAATTCTGGATTGTGATCTAGCCTCAGATTATCCTCGCAAAGCCCTTCGGCAGCCTGACGGTAGCATTTCAGTGCCAGTTTACCAGAGACTCAGACGGAGGTGTCCGACAAGGGCCTCGGGACTCCGTCCTTGAGCACATTTATCTAAACCTTTGTCCCGCCCCTGGCTGATGTGCACCGTCAACCCTCTCCAGGCCGATAGGGGGATAAATTCGAGGCCGGGCGTCTCATGGAAGGGGACTGGCACGTGGACAAGAGGACCACCGAACAGGTGCCCACGACCCACCACGTGGGCGTGTTCGGCCCACACCAGGGCAAGCGCTGCAAGGGCAGAGTCGCCACCTGCCCGGTCCTGCCTCACCCGGGGGAGACGCAGCAGCTGGAAGCACACGCTCTCCAAGAGGCACCTCTCCAACACCCTCACAGCCACTGCCATTCGGTGACTCCCAGCCCAGGGCTGACCGAGAGCTGCCACATCAGGACCGGCGAGAGGGCCAGGAGACGGGGGACCCACAGCTCGGGCATGACCTTGTGCTATCGGGCCGAGGCCAGCATCAGTTTACGTAGCACTAGTCAGGCACTAGTAGCACTAGAGAGGGACGGTGCCCACAGCTGAGGAGGCGGAAGTCCTGTCCTTGGGGACTTCTTTTCCCAGCGTGTACACTGCCCCTTCCCCGTGTCACTCCTGGTGCAGGGAGAGCAACATCGACATATCCCACGAAAAAACCAAGGAGGCAGTGGTGGGCTTCCTGGCAAAAGCTGACCGCGCAGAGAAAGGACAGGACGCCCAGGGCCACAATCAGGTCAGACCCTTGTCAGGCCACGCTTGGTCCCCATGGAAGACAGCAGCTGAACGACCACTCCAAGCGGTCACTCATCATTCACTGACGATGTCGCTCAGATCCTGGCACCACGCCCCACATTCCTGGGAGTCCAGCCCCAGGAAAGTCCCAGTCTGGGGGTCACCACATTCTACAGGGAAGTGCACAGACTTCTTCCAGAGGACACCCTGGGTCTGGCTGGAGGGCTTCTCAGAGGAGGTGGCATCTGAGAGGCTCTGCAGGACAAGAGGATCCCTATCATTCTAACATTCTCAGACACAGGTGCAGAGAACCCACAAATAGAATAAACCACCAGCCTCCAGCCTCTCACGGGCAGAGTGACAGGGCGCCGAGTGGGGGAGTGAGCAGAGAAGGAAGTGCTTTCAATGCTGTGAAACTCCTCTGTCTTCTAACTCCGTGACAGGTCTGCCAGTTTACATTTGCCCAAACTGTCCATTTCTGGAACCTACGACCTGGAAACTGTCCTGGGCAAACTGGGCATCACCAAGGTCTTCAGTAACGCGGCCGACCTGTCCGGGATCAGTGAGGAAGAGCCCCTGAAACTGTCCAAGGTGAGTTTGTCCCTGGTGTCCGTAGCTTAGCGTGTGTAAGGAGACTGCAGCTCAGGAGAGCTGAGGAGGGACAAAGGGACACAAACGTATCTAAAGACTGAGGTCTCTGAGGACTGCCACTGCATTCCGAGATGGGAATGAGGTCACATGGAGAGGTGGCCTTGGGTGCTGCTGGCATTTTAGGGACATCCTCTGAGGTCGTGTCACTGACCCTCCGTCTCGTTTTTGGTCAGGGCCTTTCCAAATTCTTTGGGCCTTGATGCACCCATATTTACAAAGGCAGGTCTGGGGTCAGGGGTTTCAGAAGACTTTAGGCCCTCACATCCTGTGACATTGGGAGCCACTGATAAATCAGCAAGTCTGAGTTAATGAGTGATTTTGGCTAAAGATGCCATTTACTCAGGAGATTGAATCAGTAATTAGAAGTCTCCCAACAGAGAAAATCCTAGGACCTTGTGGCTTCACCGTTTATTTCCACCAAGCACTTAAAAAAGAATTCACACAAATTCTCCTCGAACTTTTCCCAAAAAATGAAGTGGAAGGAACCCTTTCTAACTTATTTTGTGAATCCAGCATTACTCTGATCCTAATACCAAAGACACTACTTGAGATGTATAAACCAATAAACATCTCTAGTGAATATTGATACAAAAATCCTCAACAAAATACTAGCAAGTAAAATTCAACAGAACGTTCCAAGGATTACACACCAAGAATAAGTGGGATTTATTCCTGGAATACATGGATGTTTTAACACATGAAACCAAGCAATAAAATGTACCAAAGTAACAGAATGAATGGGAGACCCATGATTATCTCATTCGATGTACAAAAGTATTTGATAAAATTCAACATCTTTTCATGATAAAAAACACTCAAAAAACTGGAAATATATGAAAACCTCCTCAACATAATAAAGACCATATATTAAAAGCCCAGAGCTAACATCATAGTCAATGGTGAAAGACTAAAAGTTTTTCTCCTAATATCAGGAACAAAAATGCATGTCTGCTTTCACCTCTTCTTTTTGGCATAGTAACGGAAGTTTTAGCCAGGGCAATTAGGCAAAAAATAAATAAATAAAAAGCATCCAAATTCGAAAAAAAGAAGTAAAGTTATCTTTGTTCACAAACAACGATTTATATGTAAGAGAACCGTAAAGATTATACACACACACATACATGCACAAAAAAAACTGTTAAAACGAATAGACATGCAGCAAAGTTTCAGGATACAAAATCAACAGTCAAAAATCAGTTGCATTTCATACACTAACAATGAACAATCCATAAATAAAATTTCAAAATAAATTCCATTTACAATAGCATCAAAAAGAATGAAATACCCAGAAATGAATTTTCACCGAGGTAAAAGACTTATACGCTGAAAACTACAAAATGTTGCTGATAGAAATTTAAAAAATATCAACAAATGGAAAAAAAATTCTATGTGCAGAGACTGGAAAACTTAATATTGTTAATATGTCAACAATACTCAAAGCAATCTATAGATTTAATGCAATCTCTATCAAAATCCCATAAGCACCTTTTATAGAAATAGAAAAATCTATCCTAAAATTCACATGGAATCTGAAGAAACCCAAACAGCCAAAACAATCCTGAAAAAGGACAAAAGTAGATATCTTACATTTCCTGATTTCAAAGCTAAAGTGATCAAACAGTATGGTATACACACCGACAGAATAAAATAGAGAGGTCAGAAATAAATCCTCGCATTATGGTCAAATGATTTTAGACAAAGGTACTAAGATGAATGGGGTAAGGACCATCTTTTCAACAAGCAGTTGTTCAGAAAACTATATCCATATGTAAGAGAATAAAGTTGGATCCTTACCTTACACCATATATAAAAAAATAACTCAAAAAATAACTCAAAAAATAACATCAAAATGAATCCAAAACCTAAAAGTAAGTGCTAAAACTATTAGAAGAAAGCATAGGGGGAAACTTCATAACATTGATTTAGCAATGATTTATTTGCAAAAGCACATGCAACGAAAGTTAAAATAAGTGAACTATATCAAAATTTAAAACATCTATGCATCAAAGAACTAAATCAACAAAGTGAAAACGCAACCTCTGAAATGGGAGAAAATATGTGCAAATTATATATCTGACAAGGAGTTAAAATACTCCTATAACTCAACAACAAGAAAAAACAAACAACCTAACTAAAACTGGACCAAAGACTTTAATTGACATTTTTGCAAATATATATATATATAGCGAACAAGCACATGAAAAGATGCTCAATATCACTAATCATTAGGGAAATGTAAATCAAAACCACAATGAGAAACCAACTCATATCCATCAGGATGGCTATTTAAAAAAATAAGAAAAATACAAGTGTTACAAGGGGAAATTGGAACTTATGTGCACTGTTGGTAAGAATATAAAATGATACAGCCACTATAGAAATAGTATGGTAGTTCCTCAAAAAAACTAAAAATTATAATACCATATAACCCAGAAATTTCACCGCTGGATATATATTTAAAGAATTGAAATCAGGGTCTTGAAGAGACATTTGTACACTCACATTCCTAGCAGCATTTTTCACAACAGACCAAAGATGGAAGCAACCCAAATGCCTATTTACAAAAAAGTGGATAAATAAAATGTGGTGTATGCACACAAGGGAATATTACTCAGGCTGAAAAAGGAAGGAGATTCTGAGACATGCTACAGCATGGATGAATTTTGAGGACATTATGCTCAGTGAAATAAGCCACTCACAAAAAGACAAAAGTTACCTGATTTCACTCATAGGAGGCACCTAGAATATACAAACTCATAGAGAGAGAAAGCAGAATGGTGCATACCAAGGGCTGGGGGGAGGAAAGAAAGATGACATTCAATGGTTCTAGAGTTTCAGTTTCGCAAGATGAAAATAGTTCTGGAGTTTGGTTGCACGACAATGTGAATGTGCTTAACACTACTGAACTGTACACTTCAAAGGGTAAGAGGAGAGTGACATCAGCATCGTGGTGGAGTGAGAAGACCCCATTTTGACACCCCCTTGTGTTTATAATTAGTCAGCCATCTATAACTAGCGAAGGCAGCAGCCGCACATAGGCGTCTATGGCATCCTGGCTGTAGCGCAGCAGCACCAGCAGGTATAGGGAACCAGTTAGCAGTGCACTGAGCTCCCAAACCCGGCTCCTCCCAACCCCCGACATCTTCCCCCCATGGTGGTGGTGCGCTGAAACCCAGGCAACCCGGACACAGTGCAGATGCCCACCATCCTGGTCACCCAGGCGGTGACTCGCACAACCACAGCAACCCCCTTCACAACTTAACCCTGTAGGTATAACTAGAGCAAGTAAGAGAAAACAAAACCTTGAACTATACCACCATCTATTGGAAAATAAATTCCTCTAATGATCAACCTGCTGAATTGTTAAAATCAAAATTGTTAAAATCAAAAGCAAAGTGTTCCCGACTGCAAATGTGCTGGCGGAGGAACAACCCATCAAGCACCAGGAACAGCCAAGGTAATAAGGTAACACAGAAAGAAAATAACGGTTCTCCAGAAATAAATCTCTAAGTCACAGAAGACTGTGATCTAAATGGTAGAGAATTCGAAAGAGCACTCATGGAAAAACTCAAGGAGGTACAAGGAAACTCAGAAAGGCAGTTCAATGAGCTCAGGAATAAAATTAACAAACAGAAGCAGTACTTTACCGAAAAGACTGAAACTATAAAAAAGAACCAAACAGAAATTCTGGAGCCGAAGAACTTAATAAATGGGATGAAGTTTGCATTAGAAAGCATTGGAAATAGAGCAGATCATATTGAAGATAGAAATCTAGAAGTGATTCAGGTGAAAAAAGAGAGAGAACTAAGATTTTTTAAATAAAAAAAAAAAAACTCTACATGAACTTTCTGACTCCTTACAAAGGGCAACATAAGAACACAAAATTAATATATAAAATCTGTTGCGTGAACTACCAGAAAGAGAAATAAAGAAAATTATCCCATTTACATTCACAGCAAAAATAATAAAATATCTAGGAATAAACTTAACAACGGTGGTGAAAGCTATAAAACTGAAAAGCTAAAAAACACTGTTGAAAGAAATTAAAGAAGACACAAAGAAATGGGAAGATATTCTGTGTTCATGGATTGAAAGAATTAATATTGTTAAAATGTCCATATTACCTAAAGCAATCTACAGATTCAATGCAATCTCTATCAAAATTCCAATGGCATTTTTCAAAGAAGTAGAACAAAAAATACTAAAATTCAAATGGAACCACAAAAGACTCCAAATAGCAAAGCAATCCTGAGAGAAAAACTAAGCCTGAGATATCACACTCATCAATTTCAAACTATACTACAAAACTACAGTAATCAAAACAGTATGGCATTGGCAGAAAAACAGACACAGACACACAGACCAATGGAACAAAAATTGAGAGCCTAGAAATAAACCTACACATATATGCGCAACTAATTCACAAGACAAGAGCCAAGATTACACACAACAGAGAGAGAGTCTCTTTGATAAATGGTGTTTGGAAAACTGGATGGCAATATGCAAGAGAATGAAACAAGACCACTATTTTATACCATACACAAAAATTAACTCAAAATGTATTAAAGACTTAAATGTAAGACCTGAAATCATAAAATGCATAGAAGAAAACATAAGCACTAAGCTTTGGACATTGGTCTCCGTGGTGTTTTTGTGAATTTGACTCCAAAGGCAAGGAAAACAAAAGCAAAATTAAACAAATGGAACTAACTATAGCAAAGTAAAAAGCTTCTGCATGGCAAAGGAAACAATCAATAAAAGGTGGTCAACCGAACAGGAGAGGATATTTGCAAATGATACTTCTGATAAGGGGTTAATATCCAAATATATAAAGATGTCATACAACTCACCAATTAAAAAAAAATCTGATTAAAAAATGGGTAGAGGATCTGAATGCACATTTTTCCAAGGAAGACATACAGTAGCCAACAGATGTTTGAAAAGATGCTCAACACTGATCATTTGGAAAATGCAAATCAAAACCACCATGAGATATCACCTCACGCCTGTTAGAATGGCTATCATCAAAACGATAAGAAATAACAAGTGCTGGAGAACATGTGAAAAAAAAGGAACCCTCATGCACTGTTAGTGGGATGTACACTGGAGCAGCCGCTATGGAAAACAATATGAAAGTCCCTTTAAAAATTAAGACTAGAACTACCATATTATCCAGCAATTCCTCTTCTGGGTATTTATTCGAAGAATATGAATATGCTAATTCAAAAAGATATATGTACTCCTATCTTCATTGTCGCATTATACAATAGCCAAGGTATGGAAACAACCTGAGTGTCCACCGAAAATGAATGGAGAAAGAAGATGTGGTATAAATATATAATGGAATACTACTTGCCCGTATTATGCTAAGTAAAATAAGTCAGACGGAAAAGGAGAAAAACGGTACGATTTCACTCACATGTGAAATATAAAAAATGTCACAAACTAACTAAATAAAACAAAAGCAAGCTTATAAATACAGAAAATGGAATGTTGTTTACCAGAAGGGAAGGAGGGTGGGGGGAGGGCAAACTGCGTAGAGGTCAGATATGTGATAACGGAAGGAAACGAGACTTCGGGTGGTGAGCATGCAATAGGGTACATGGGTGTTAAATGATAACGTCATTGCACCTGAAATTTATGTTATTGATCAATGTTACTTCAATAAAAAAAAAGAAAGATGAATGAGAATGGTAAGAGGGTAAATTTTTTTTTCACTTTGAATGATTTTAAGTGATACGTTTAAGTGGCACATCTTAGTTACTCATTATTTGGAATACTCTGAATCTAATTGTACCTAATTATACTAATATCATAATTTTCCATTTTAAAAATAAAAACAAAATATTAGAATTTCTTAAGGGAACTTTATGGACTTCATTTTTCAGGAAATTTAACTGAAGGCATATTATCAGGGATATTAAAAGAAAATTTTTTCAAATTTTGCACCACATGTGAAGAAATATTTTCAGAGCCGAGCACGCCTGACAGAGGGTTAAGAAGTCAATGTAGCCACTTTCTATTCCAGCTTTTGGATGTCAGGAGAGACTGGACATGGCATCTGATGTGCTAAGAGGAACTTTCGGTGAAAAATATTTTCATAATTCAGGGCACGTTTTCGATCTAAATAGCCAGAATTCTCTGACATATGCTACCAAACATTTGCAACATAGTTAGGACATGGTGCTCAGTGAAATAAGCTGGTCACAAGGAGACAAATGCTGTACGATTCTGCTTCTATGAGGTACCTGGAGTAGTCAAATTCATGGACACAGAAAGTAGAATGGTGGTTGAAATGGGGTTGTTAAACTCATACAGAGTTTCAATTTTGCAGGCTGAAGATCCTGGAGATCCTGCACAACAATATAAAAATACTTAACACTATTGAACTATAGACTTAAAAATGCTTAAAATGGAAATTTTATGTTATGTGTATTTTACTAAAATTTTTTAAAAACTTTAAAAAAATTTTTTTTTAACAGATTGACTGTTGAAATCGGCCAAGAGTTTGGTCCTTTACTATACTGAGTACTTCTCTAACAGTCAGAAACATCAATTGTTCACCACTGTTAACCATTATTCCAAAGGTTCTATAAGTTTATACATTTATCTACACCGAAACTCTAAATGGTCTAGCATAATGGCTTTGGCTCTCGTTATTTTACTTGTCTAAGAAAATTGTGTTTATTCTTTACTTTGACGGAACTGGGAGTTTGAGGAAGAAAGTAATGAAAAGCCTTTCCACCAGGAAATTAAATGCTGCCTTGTGCATTATTTGTGGGTCTGAGACATGTACGTTTATGTCGTAGCCATGTTTTTAATACATGTGCATCAGCAGACGCTTTATTCTTCGTAGCCTATTGTGCTGAAGATTTCAAAGCACATTATGAATAACAATTTCCTGAGATCTTAGCTTCTGGAAGCCACAGTTTTTCTGTTAAGAGAACATAAGCTTCATCTGGAAAGGTGTTAGGGGAATGTGGAAGAGAAAGCTGATCTGTGTGCAGGAGTGGGTTTGGAGAATGAGGTATGACAGAACAGAAGAGAAGAATGCTTCCCCTTTGGCCTCTTGAGGTAAAGTTTATAAAAACAATATAAAAATAATAATGCTACTTACAATGGCATTTAAAAATGATAAATCAGGGTTACCTTCCTTGGAGAAGTTAATGAGTAAAGAATGGACAAACAAGGAAGCATCGAACACTTATTAGGTAGCGTGAATTGTGAAGGAAACCAGTGTACAAAAATGGGGGAGGAAAAAACCTAGTTCCTGACCCAAGGGGCTTCCCATGTGTGTTAGTTTTTTGTTGCCATGTAATAAATTACCACAAAGTAGGAGCTTAAAACAGCACAGATTTGTTATGTCACAGTCCTGCAGGTCAGAAGGGCAGGAGGGTCACCTGGGGGTCCTCCGCTCAAGGTCCCACAGAGCTGTGACCCTCGGGAAGATGGTGAATTTTATGTGTACTTTACCACAATAAAAAACAAATAATAAAAATTGTATTTCAATTATATAAAAATTATATGACCAATATCTTCTAAGTAAGCCAGTGAAATGCCTGATATATTAAGCTATTACTCAATCCTGTGCTTTTAATGGTAATTTTACATCAATTTAAAAAAATTATATATTCAACTGCCATATCAAAAATGCATAAACAAAGAAAAAGGACAAACGAAAATTTTGTAACAGATATGACAAAGAGGTAATCATTTTAACTTTAAAGGACTCTTTCAAATCTATAAGGAGACAGTAAGTAACCTAGTAGAAAAATGGGCAAAGGATTTAAGCAGGCAGACCACAAACAAAAACAAAAACAAAAAAACAAATGGCCAGTGGAAATATGCAAGAATTCTCAATCCTATTCATAGTTATAAAACACAAATCAAATTAACAGAGTGCTGTTTTTCAGCTATTCGATTGGCATAAACGTATGAGGTTAAACATACTCATTACTGATGAGCATACAAGGAAACAGACATTTCAGACAACAGATGGA
This sequence comes from Eidolon dupreanum, assembly GCA_028627145.1. Classification (NCBI taxonomy): domain Eukaryota; kingdom Metazoa; phylum Chordata; class Mammalia; order Chiroptera; family Pteropodidae; genus Eidolon; species Eidolon dupreanum. The sequence continues at coordinate 5,397,780 of CM053509.1, forward strand.
GTGAAAATCTGTGCAAGCTCTTTGGAACACAATTTGGTAACAACTATTAACGTCAAAAGAAAAAAAACCTACTTTTTGACTCAGGAAGTCCACTATTAGGAATTTACCCTGTAGAAATATTTACAAACAACAAATGTCAAAATTAAAAAAAAAAAGTTTTCTTTTTCATTGCAGCATCATTTGGAAAGCAAAAAATCCTAAATGTCTATCAGTAGGGTGTCACTTATATAAATTTAGGTACGCCTCACAAGGGAAAGTCATGCAGCCTTTAAAAAGCATCAGGCTAGCTCTATACAGGCTGGTAGGGAAAGATCATCGAAGGCAAATAATATAGCAAAAAACGAAATACAAAGGAGTGTGTATAGTATGACTTCTGTGAACACACACATTTATTTCTCTAATAACTATTTACTGAGTACCTACTATGTACCGGGCACTAGCTGTGCAACTGTGAACAAAACAGATACAATCCTGCCCATAGGAGCTCCATGGGGGATGCAGGCGATAGACCAGGTAAGTCAATACCATGCACAGAACAGTGGAAGGTGAACGGCCCTACTGCAAAAAAATAACACATGGACAGGGGACAGGGAGTGCTGGGGTATGAGACACACTCAGACAGAGCAGTCAGGGAAGGCCACACTGAGAAGGTAGCACCTGAAGCCCAAGGCAGGTGAGAGAGTAAGCCATGCAGGTATCTGGGAGAAGAGCAGGCGGAGGGCGCAGGCAGTGCAAGGGCCCTGGGGCAGGAATGCGTCTGACATACACAAGGGAAGCGAGCGGGCAGTGTGCCTAGAGCGTGGGGAGGGTGGAAGCAAGAGAAGCAGCAGAAGAGGCCAGAGATGCAACGGCCTGGCGTAGTGGCGGCGCGGGCACGGCTACCTGGCACACCTGTAAGGACGGGCTTGTGTTCTGAGTGACCTGGAGCCCAAAGAGGGTACCCAGAAGAGGCGCAAAGTGATTTACACTTTGACGGAGTCACATAAAGATGTGAGCGGTAGAATCATGGGCCATTTTGTTTTCTTCTTTAGAGTTTTCTATATCTAAAAGGTATTAAATATTAGGTTTAGGATAAAGTGGAAGGGAATGCAAGAGGATTAAGGTGGGAGGGAAGTGGGAGCTTGGGAGGCCACTCTACCCGACACAGAGAGGCAGGGCCTGTCCTGGAGGCGAGCCCGCCCCAGGCATTTCCCTGGGGGTTAGTCTGTGCTATGGGGGAAAGTTTCCTTGGTGAAACGAGAGTGTGGAAAACTCTGGATAAATCTTTACTGCGGGACTTCTCAGCTCCTTTCAAATATTACCCTCTAAGTGGGAAAGAGATGATGCAGTGTTTCTCACACTTATTTGACTACGGAGTCATTTTTTTACAAATCATCTGTAGGGTTCCATGAAGTACAATTTGCAAAATGCTGCTGTGGGTGACCAGGCTCTTAAGTAGGGTAGTGGCGAGGGCACAACTGCATTTAGTAAGTTCAGTCGGGCCGTGGCCAGGGGAACTGGTTGATGGGACAAGATGAGACCTGGGAACAGATCACACACATCTGCTGTCGCTTCTAGGCCATCGTGCCTGGGTGCTCACAGACAGTGATTCAGATACCAGGTCCCCCAATTTCTGTGACTAAGTGGAATCCACTGAAAGCCTACTGATGCAGCAGAGTGATGTTTGATGCTCTTGGTTCAGCGTGACAGCCCACCTGCTGCTGCCCAGAGCCCCAGCCTAGGATGAGTGAACGAAAGGATGATTCACTTGGCACTGACTGGAGGGCAGCTGAAGTGCAAGAGGCAGAGCAAACAGGACTGTCAGCAGGGGAGGAGGTGGCCGGGGCAATGATTACACAAACCCTCGTCGCCTTAGGCCTGTTAATATTAATCTCTAGCCCCGGGGTGCTTCAGCAATCTCCCAAGTCACGGTCCTGATAAACAACGTTGTTTCGCTTATCTTGTTGCCTGGATCTTCAATGAGTCTCACCTGGCCTTCAACTGTGATCCTGCCTCGTCCTTCAGTCCCCTGTGGCCTCACGGTGGAGAACGTTTTCTCACGGGACAAGGCAGAAGCTGGTAGAGAACTGACTGAGCAGAAACACAGCAGAAGTAACATGAATGGTCAATCACAGGACTTCAGGAAAATTGTCATCTTGAGCCATTTCAATAATTGTGCCACCAGAGCTACTTCAAAAAAGACACTTTTTGGTGGGTACCCGTGTTTTCTGTCTGGACACTTTTTTGATTCCTTGTCATTGCTCACATAAAGTACACTTACGAAGAACTAGATTCAGTCGAACAATCATTCTTTCCGTTCAACCATCTTGCACTGAGTGAATCATCCATTCGTTCACTCATCCTAAGCATCAACCACATCCAGCCCTGTGCTACACATTGTGCATTGCGTGAGTTTCACGTAAGTTTGGCAAAAAGTTTTGAATTACAAACATCTTTGTAAAAAGAAGCAAGGGCTTTGTAGAAACTATTGCCCTGCTGCTTCTTCAGAGGATCGTCTCTGGGGTCAACAAGGACAGTGGTACAGGTCGCACCTGCACATGGGTGCCTGACAAAGGATGTGGGGTCTGAAACCCAGCCCATGCCACACTTGCCAGCCGGTGTACGCTGGTAGATGCCAACATCCAAGATGCTATTACTCCCGATGGTATGTGATGAAATAAGCATAGGATGATGTTAGTGGCAGAATCTAGGTGGGAGATTTAAGGTATTCACTGTAAAAATCTTTCTACTTGGCTCTGCTTTAAAACTGTCAACATGTTGTGGGCAGGGGGATGGCGTGCCATTCCTCACCAAGCTGTGTGGGCCAGAGTGATGCTGTTAGGGGCTGAATTATGTCCCTCCCCACCCCCGCCACCAAATCTGTATGTCAAAGTTCTACCCTCAGTACCTTAGAATGTAACCTCATTTGGAGATAGGGTCTTTGTAGAGGTAATCAACTAAAAATGAGGTCATTACAGTGGGCCTTAATCCAACATGACCGATGTCCTTCTAAGGAGGAGAAACGTGGACACAGAAACATGAGCATAGAAGGAAGATGCTATGAAGATGCAGTGAGAACACCATGTGATCATGAAGACGTCACACCGAGGAGAGAGATCTGGAACAGATCCCTCCCTCACAGCCTGCAGAAGGAAGCAATCTTGCCAACATCTTGATTTCAGATTTATGACCTCCAGGACAATAAATGCAAGTTGTGTAAGGCACCTCATCTGTGGTACTTAGTTATGGCAGCCCTAGCAAACAAAGATGACTTTTCCTAGTCTGCACAGAGGGTGTCCTGGCTAGCAGTGGCCTGATTACCTCTTTGAACTCCCAGAGTGGACGCAAATGGAAGGAGGGCATTTGACAATGTCTTAGCAGAGAGATTTTCTACACCAGGGTTTGGGGAGCTGGGAACTAACCACAGGCTAATGTTTGCCTTAGGAAAAGGTGAGTAATAATGAAGGGAAGTCATTGCTCACTGGAATATAAAGACCAGCTAATGTCCAATAACACAGATATAAGCAAAGAGCTTTGCCACTGTTAACTTTTGACACCCAATACTAGTCCACAAATAAAGACACAAGACAAAGTTGTTTAAAAACTTGCAAGAACTCAAGCAACTGGGAAAAGGGTGGTTGGAGTCTGGGTTCTACTCCTGGCACTAACCACTCATGAGCTACATCATCTTGTGTAAGTCACTTGAACTCGACTTCCTCATTCACAAAGACATGGATTGTTGGAAGGATAAAATGAGGTAATACATGTAAAGTTCTATGCACATAGTAAGTGCTCAAAGAGTAGGAGCAAAAATCCAGGGACAAGACTGAGATAAGCCTCATGAGAACTTATAAACAGGCTCAAAGAACTTGTTTGTTCAATAAACAAATAGTCGAGTGAAGGTCAGGACTGTAGATGTCAAAATCAATACTTGGCTGACATCAGGGGTAAACCCCATTACACTGTGAGAATTGGCTATGATTTCCTGTCAATCCTGAGAAAATGCACGGTGCAGTAGAAAGTATGTTTGCTCACAAGGCAAGAGAAGGAATTCTAATTCTCGCTTTGCCTCGGGTAACCCTTCGTAAGTAAGTCCTTGCTGGCTCTCCGAACCCCTACTTTCTCATCTAGAAAACAAGTGTTGGCCTAGACTAAAAACAGCAAAGACATGGGCATGTGTAACTCCTGCCCTCACATCCACAAACAGACATCACCAGTCAATCCTGGCCCTATTTTCATCTTCATTTAGACACAGCTTCAGAATCCTTCTCAATACTCCAGGAACCACTACAATAGATCCAAGATGGCAGGAGGCGGGAACCATTTACTGTCCTGGATGTTCTCTGAAATGCCTTCCAGTTCTTATTTTTTTATTTTTTATTTTAGTCTAACTCCTTTCTTAGCCAGATATGATGTCATTCTGCATCTATCACGACTTTCGTGTTGTGATTATTTGAGATATTTCACTGCCTGGGGTCTTACATCTTAAGTTGTCCTACTGCTCAATGTCCAACATCCTCGTCAGCATCCTGGAGTTTGGTGAATCTGTTATTTTAAGTAACCTGGCTTCCTTGCCCATGCTTAACATGTCAGTTAATGGATTAAGGCACAGTCACACAGAAAGATGGAGTCTCAAATGCCTTCTCAACTCAGTCTTCCAGGCATCTCCTACCAATTACTTAAAATTGATGCAATGAAGAAAGCATGCCCAAAGAAACTCTAGAGCAAATTATTAAAACAAGAAAAAAATAGCTGTGTGTGTGTGTTTATAGACATCAGCTTCAAATTAGTGCCATACAAATAACTTCTTTTTAATACTCAAGACTAAACCTTCAAAACCCATTTCCACTTCTCCTTTTACCTCTGCAGCAGCCTCAGCATGTGCCTGTTCCCTAGAATTTACCCGTTACAGTAGAATAGAGATCTGGGTATCACAGCTTTTCATGCCAAGTCTGCTTCAATCTCAACAAGCTGTTTGTTTTTAAACAAGTTACTCTATCTGCCTCAGCTCATCTGAAAAAAGGGACTAATGCCTCCTCACAGGGTCATTTAGCACACAGTACATATTCTACCACCTAGAAGACATTCAACAAATAAACAAGATTGCTCTTCTTTCACGTTTCACTATAATTATTAGTACTATTTCTATATTGATCTATCAGCCCTTGGGCTTTTTCACAGAGAAATAAGATACTGCTGATGCCCTGGAGAAGTACAAAAGGGAGCAAATATAGATGAACCAACTGGAGGAATAGTGTGACCACAATGGACTCTGAGTCCATCCGAGCACTGCTCAGTGGTTGCTTAGCCTGTGTATCTTCTTCCTTCTGTGTGGCTGCCCAAATCCTGCCTATCCTTTAGGATTCAGCTCAAGTCCACATCCTTATAGGAGCAGCCACTGAGTATTTAAGCCTCTACTCTGTCTGGTGGAGGAAGTTTAATTTTAGTTAACTATAGCTGAATTCTGTGTATGCAACATAAACTTTGTCAACTCAGGATTCTTTCAGTCAATTCAGGGTTTCCCCAGCCCAGAGTTTCATACGCCCCACTACCTAGCCCTGAGGTATTTGAGTATGGAAACAATAGACATCCACAGTCTCAGGTGAGACATGCCTCTTGATGGCAGCAATATGACTGCTCTAAATCCCCCTCAATAAACATATAGCAAGTGCTTAAGAAAGTGGGTGGGTGGATGGATGGAATGATGGATGAATGGGTGGGTGGGTAGATGGATGGATGGATGGATGGGAGGATGAATGGACAGATGGATGGATGGACAGATGGATGGATGGACAGATGGGTAGGTGGGTAGGTGAGTGGATGGGAGGATGGATGGATGTTTTGATGGATGGATGGATGGATGGATAGATGGATGGATGGATGGATGGACAGATGGATAAGTGGGTAGGTGGGTAGATGGGTAGATGGATGAATGGGTGGGTGGATGGATGGATGGACAGACGGATGGACAGACAGGTGGGTGGGTGGGTGGATAGAAGGGGGGAGGGAGGGGAGGATGGGAAAACATTTTCCTATAGAATGTGTCATCTGTCCTTTCTCCTCAGCCTCTCTGATAGTGTAGTGAGGCTGCTCTCCAAGGCCAGGTCAGTTCAGCAGTTCCTGACCCTCTAGTTCCCCATGTACCAGTGAGCACCGCACACCATGCACGCAAAAGATTTAGGTGCAGTAGGCTGCGGGCTGGAACATCTGCCTGAGGAGGTTGCACCCTGACCCTCCTGTGTGTTTCTGCACCTCAGACATCTGAATCAGCTGCTGATGTAGGTCACCCTCTCTACTCCTCAGCCCAGGACAGCTGCCCATGTGGGCCAGGCTGGAGAGTGCCGTGGTTGCATCAGACTCCTGGTACCTGGCCTGTACGTAAAAGTTACCTTCCCTTGGCCTCATGTCTGGTCTCCATGGCTCCCAGTTAGGACATGAGGGGACAGATCTCTCTGTATGGCTGTGGGCTGGTGGGAGGCGGAGTGGCAATAAGGAGAAGGAGCAGAGCAGCACCACAGGACCTGCTCATGTACAGGTGCGTTATATTGCAGACTGTCACCTTGTTCTGCAATAGGGAGGCAGGGTAGGATAAAATCAAGCTCCTGAAGGAGAAGACCTAGACTCCAATCCTGACTCAGTTACTGGCTAGCTGTTGACCTCAGGTAAGCCACTTTACTTTCCTGGGACTCAAATTTTTGCAGGGGTTGGTTGTGAGGATTAGATGGGAGTATTACTCAGAATCACCTGAATGTTCAAAGATGATGCTTTTATGAAGAGACTATGTAAGAAGTTGTGGAAAGGGTCAGGGAAAAAAATAGGAGGGTATCTGACGAGACACCCAGAGGTTAGCAAAACCAGGGAGCTCTCACCTGCTCAGAGCTGAAGGAGCAAAGGGAGGAAATAGTGAGAAGAGCAGCCATGGAGGACGGGCTACCTGGAAGGACCTGAGGTGGCAGAGGGATGTGGCTACTCCAGAGGTGTGGAGCTGAAGCAGGGAAGAATGGGAATAAATACCCCCACCGCTCTCTCCTCCTGCCCAAGACTTCCACCCACGGCCAAGCCAAGAAGTCAGTGGGCAGGAGCCTGGCAGTGAAGTCCACAGGAGTCAGGCTCTCAGGGCATAAAACATGGCTGAAAAGGACAGACGATGCATCTGGGCAGAGGCTGGCAAAGAAGAGCCTGCAGAAAAGATAGCACTCATAGTCATAGTAGTAGCCAACTTCCGCTGAGCACTTACTATGTGCCAGGAGCACATACGCTCTTTCATTTAAGTTTGGATTATAGAGAGTTTAGCCCTGAGCGCATAAGCACTCACTGCAGTATGACTTATATTATTGATTTAGTGGAGTTTCTCATTGATGTAGAACGTGAATTCAGATTCTGGACATTTTTAAGAAATGGAGCACCTTTCTCTAGACCAGCCCGCCAGCTTCTCCCATTCAAATGATGACAAACACCACTATCCCCACCCCCCACCCCTGCTCCCAGGACAGAGAAGTCAGACACAGAGCAGATCCAGGTGCCCTCAGTTCTAAATCCACATTCTGGAGGAGCCTGGCTGTCCCGGACCAGTCACCTACTCCAGACCAGCCTGCAGGGCTGGAGGTGAGGAGCTGGTGCTACAGGAACTAATTTCCAGTGGCAACAACAACGAACAATGCAGACGAATATCCTGGGCATTTTTAAAAATGTCCCCAGTGACCCCATCCCTGCCCCTATCCCCAGGTTTGATATGCCTACGATATGGAATATAAGTGTGACAGGAAAAGAGCAAGACCTGTATGGGAAAAAAACTACTTTTAAAAGCCCCAAATTATTAAAGAGCCATATCGCAACCTAGTTTAAAAGACTCGCTTTTAGAAAGAGAAATATTTTCCCTCAGATTAATAATTCAAATTGAAATCCATTTGGATTTTTTTCAATTTCACAAAATGATTCAAAAGTTCACCTTCTGGAATAAATCCACAAAAACAGCTGATGATTTTTTGAAAAAAGAAAAAAGATTTTTGCCCTGTAAAGTAGCTAACGTATTTAAAAGCTACAATTATTAAAACAGTATGGTACTGGCGGGAAAAAAGAAACAACAAAGTATATGCATGGAACAATATAAAATGTCAGAAAAACCTGTGATGACTGGAGTTTTACATAAGACCATTATGGCTTTTCAAATCTATGAGGACCCTTTCCTGCTACTAGGCCTTTGCACATTTCATGCCCATCCTCGGAGATATTTCTCCCCCTGACATGCCACAGTTAGCTCTCTTTACTCTCTGTCACCTTCTCATGCAGACTTTATATGAAACTGTAACTCTCCTTACCTGTTTCTTATCTCCCCTTGCTTTATTTCTCTCCTTAGCATTCATCACTATCTAACCTATTTTTCCTTATTTATCTTGCTCCTTGTGTTCCCCTACTATATAGCTCCCCGTGGACAGGGGTCTCTTGGACATGACTGTATTGCCCACATCAAGAATGGTGCCTGCCACATAACAGCCCCTCCTTAAATATTTCTCAAAAGGAAGAAATATCTGAATCCAGTGCCCTCTGCCACGAATGCTGATGGTCTCCTCTACAACCTCTGTGCCTCTTCTCAGGTAAACGGGAAATGTGATTTGACTTAAAGCTCACTGAGGCGAGAGCCTACGCAGTGAGCGAGGGGGTGACGATCCTGGCGCCCACCGTACAGTGGCTGGGCTGGCTCCAGCTCCAGAGATTCCGCCCCCTGCACAGATACGACCTCCACTGGCCCCACCGGAAGGGCCAGGGAGACTGAAGAGGCTCTGATGACAGAGAATTTGACACACTGACTCAGCCCTTCCCATCGAGGTAAAAACCCAGCCATCTCTGCTCTTGCCGGTAACGAGATCATCTCAACGGCCACCCTTCCGGCCTCTGCAGCTGGGAGGCTGAGACCCTTCTGTCCTTGGGCCCATGACATGAGGGGGTGGGACTAGATCACACCGTAATGATCAGGCATGATTCAGCTAAACACTCCTGCAAGAGATGCAAACAAGTGTGCCATCACAACAGAATCTTCATTGTCATCATCATCGCCACCAGATGATCACATTACATACATCTTCCTCTGAGGGATTTACATTTGTCCTGGCCTTCCAAAGCACTGAGAAGTTGTGAAGGACTGAGTAATATTTAACTTAGCTTTTGGGATTTAAACCTGACACACATTTTCACACAAGACCTACAAACAAACTAGAAGTTCCATGGAAACCAGGGTTGGGTGGTTACCAAGGATCTGTCCTCACAGCTCATAAATGGATGCATTCATTGCGGCTAATAAGTGACCCAGCGGAAGCCAGGACCACGCCTCTTTACACCTGGTCACGGGTATCCAACCACCTGCCTTCCCCACTCTTGGCCATGCTCGCCCTTGATCGACACGCTTGCTGTCTTAAAGAATCTCAGGTCTCTGCTACTCCAGGTGTGGTTGATGGACCAGCATCATTGGTTCCATCCGGAAGTATGTCATAACGCTAGGATCTCAGGCCCACCCTACACCTACTGCCGCAGAATCTTTAACAATAGCCCCAGGGTTCACATGCACATCAGCGACTGGGAAGCCCTTACCTAGGCCTCAGGGACATCCTGCCACTTCAGGCAAACTCCCCAGATCCCTAGTTATTACAAACCACCAAGTGGTGACCTGTGAGCTGTCTCCCAGGTACCTTGTCTATACCTGTCACCCTGGCCAGAGTTGTTATCTGCAGCACATCACGGGTGAGAGAACTCTTGCTGCGGGAGCTGTTCTGGCCGTCGGGGGGTGTTCTGGATGCCCTGCCTCCGGGGGCCTGTCTGACTGTACGTGGAGTGGACACAGTGAGCTGAGAGTTGAGGTTCTCGCCCTGACACAACTTCCTAACTCCCCAGCCACCTCCCCTAGAGGGGACTGGGGGCCTGGCTCTCCTCTCTATTGCTCGGTTCACCTGGAAGGCACCTGGAGCTGTGAGGCAGCCGCTGGCTTAGCTCTTGGTCAGCGGAGGGAAGCCAACGGTGCAAAGACTCATTCTCAGTGGTGCTCATTCCCCCCGCAGCTGTGAAACCGCATGTCGCAACCTGGCCACCTGCAGGGACAGTCCCTGTGTACCTGTGAAGGACAGACATGGAAAGGCGAACCGGGAGAAAACAAGAGACGCTGGCCCTCAGCCCTGCCCCGGGGCCTGCACACACGGAAGGAGATAGGGCAGCTGTGTGCTGAGCCAAGAGTGACGCAGGGACGACACACAGAGGTTCCCCTGTGCCACTGGGCCCAATGGGCCCAAGGTTGCCACGAAGATGAAACGATGTCACCTTAGAAAGTACCTGGTCCGGATCTGCTCATTGAGGGTATTCCGAGGCACAGCTGACACTCACTTTGCTCCATGAACTCATGTGCTGGCCAGGCTGGTTTATTAAATGACATTATTTCAGTTCTGTCTTCTTCTCTCATTCCCATAACTGGCAGGAGGAGGCTGTATTTTCCAAAATTCTCTTTATCTGGGAACTATCGTGGACTGGCTCCTGCCCTCAACGGGCATCTCAAATATATCCGTTACCACGTGGGCATCACAGGAATTTCTCAGCAAAGCACCTCCACGAAGATCTCCAGGGAAAGTTAAAAGGCCCTGTGTCTGGGCCATTTCTAACAGCGCACACACTGTCTCTCTCCATTTATTCAGCGCTCACCGATGGGGCCCCAGCAATGCCGTTCCCTGTGCTGGGCGCTGGGGTGCACGGGGCCCAGCTATGAAGGGCTCCCCACCTGCAGCAGAAGCCTAAGGCGGAAACGGCGGATGACAACACCCAGCGGTGACATGAGCACTGGTGGGGGTGGCAACGCCCCCCTCCCAAGCTCGCCACTAGGCAGGCACCCCCGCTCCGGAGAGGAGGGGAGCTGCCGTGGAGAGTGTGAGGCAGCACGTGTTTCTGCAGCGCTGACCCCTCCTGAAGGTGGGGAAGTACCCACGTGGTTACAGAAGGATGGGAAGGGGCGTTACACCAGAATGGGGGGTGAGGTCCCCTACACTGAGTCCTGAAGTCCTAACAGCAATGTGGGGTCCCTGGGGCACAGAAAGAGGAAGCACCCAGAAATGTTAACCAGCTTTAGGAAAAGGCGAGTTGGAGAAGCGGGGACGAGGGCACGGGGACACGGTGAGTAGGCGCCGCTGTGAGCGGGAAGCTGCAGAAGGGCCTTGCCTGCAGGCTACGGTTCTCCGAGTCACTCTGTGCGCTGGGGTGTGGGGAGCATGAAGGGGACCACCAGGGGCTTCTGGGAGCTCAGGCCACTGTCCCATGGAAAGGAGGCTGCAGCAGAGCCTGAGGGTCGAAGGGCGGCAGGTGGATGAGACAGCAGGCGACAACCGAGGCAGCTCTCAGAGAGGCAAGAAGGACAGAAAGAGGGGTTAGGGGGGCATTTTACAGGGAGAAATGCCCAGATTTGTGTGGCTGGCTTGGGATGAGGAGTGAGCAAAAAGGAAACTGTCTGTCTGAGAGGCGGGGGGAGGTGGTGCGAGCCACAGGCATCACGCGAGCACCAGGGGTGGAGGCGATGGTGCCTCCCTCCACCCCACTACCCTCCCCCCATGCCATCAGATGCTCTGGGCTCCTGAAGAAACTGGGAAACCGTGACTGGAGCTCACTGGCACAAGCTCACAGCTACGGGTCTATTTTCTGGTCTTTGCACAAAACCCCTGAGTTATCCCAGCCTCACAGATGAGCAAACCAAGGTCCAGAACAACTGCACAACCGCGAGCCCAGCGGCATTCTCCCTGGGAGAATCTGCAGACCCAAGCCACTCGCATGATGCCACCAGCCTCATTTCCTCTGCTGGTTTCCGGCATTTTCTCTCTGCTTCCAGTTTTTCCCGCCCTTGCCGCCTGGTGGTAGCAGAGCTGTGTTCCTTTGGAGAAGCAGCAAACGGCAACCTGTGTGAGGGTGTTTCGGTGCCAGTAGGCAGGTAGTCCCCCTGCAGGAGACGGGGGATCCACTGCAAGCGGCCTGGGAGCATGTTGGTGGGACATGGAGGTTGGGACTGTCCTATCATTGCTGCCTGCTGGCAAGCGACAGGTCGAGTTTGACAAGGTGCCAGCCGGGTCTCAGGTCCCCTCTGCAAATGGTTGAGAAGGAACTTCTCAGGGCCTCTTTGATAAGAAAGGCTCCTTATGTTTTGTTTGGACGTTCCTGCATGCCTCAGCCGTGCTCCTGCAAGGATGACCCAGCACAGATGCCCCTAAAACCTGTCCTTGAAACTTCCCGTGCGGGGGTCCGCCTCTAAAAGAGGCTTGTGGAGCAAGGACTGAGAGCCACCCAACATTCGGTCCCGTGTAAGCACCCAGGGAGTAGTGGATGTGTGCCGGGCAGGGTCCCGACGCTGACAGAGATGGAGGTGAGGGACCCACCCTCCACGAGCTCGTCATGGAGGTGCACACGGCATGCTGCGGGACCACAGCCACGCCTGGTGTGTGATATAGACTTAACGTGTATTCTCTTTTGCTGCAGCGGGGATACGTGTTCTTACTGGGAGGCGTGTCTGATGGGAGTTTCCCGAGCGGGCGAGCAGCGCAGTTCTGACAGTCTGGAGTTCTGGGAAGGGGGTGCCTGACATCAAACCGGTGCCGGAGGACACGTGTAAGGATGGGAATCCTGGGAGCTGCGCCCAGTCATTCCACAGACACGGCACTGGAACAGCTACACCCTCCCCTGCCCGCCCCCCGCCTCCCCTACACCCACCTCCAGTCTGAAGCATGCCACTGACGACCACCTCCTTTCTCTGCAGCTCGTTCCTGCTGGCGCCCGACTCCGACCACCCTTTCACCCCCCTGGGATGCACAGTCCGTTGATTCTACAGGTTTCTACGTCCTCTCTTCCTTGGTGCTTGCTCCCCCGGCGCCCAGCTTCAGTTCTGGGATCAGCTGTACCCTGCGCTTGTTCGCCTTGCTCTGCCTTTACTGCAGTTGCCTAGCAAGACCCTCCAAGCCTCCCCCTTTCCTGTGCCTGCACTCAAACTGCTGAATGTAGCTAGAGGAAAACCCACAGCACATTGGCCGGGTTTCATTGTAAATTCATGATCAAGAGAGCCCTTGATCCTGGAAAGCAGTCACTCTCTACCTGAGCCCTTCCGGCTCCCACCATCCTAATTAAATACTTCACACCGTCACTCCTCATCACACCTCCAACACCTCCCGCCCAGTACTCTCGGCCTGTAACCTGACTTCCTTTTTCACTGGCAAAACACGGACAGTCACCAGCCAACCCGCCCGCAGCTGTGCCCATATCTCCTCATGTTACAACAGAGCACCTGGCTATGCCCCTACCTGAGGCCACCCGTCCACCTATGCACTGGTGTTTTGTCTCACCCACTCGAGGACATCACAACAGCAATCCTGACCTCCGTCTCATCTGTCACAAATCTGCCCTACCTACCAGACTTTTTCTACCAGGATGTGAGCCTGCTCTTATGACTTCCGTGTCATGATGAATGGATGGATGGGTGGATAGATGAATGGATGTTTCTAGGACTTGTTCAGGCTGCTGCCCACTTGTGAATTCATAGGCCACAACTGGACCGACAGGAGGCATTCACATCCCTGGGCCCCAGAGCTGGACCTGGGAATCCCTCAGGATAGAGCCTGAGCATCCATTATCTCTGCTCAGGCAAGGAAGGAATCAAGGAAGATGGAGGCCGTTGAACTCTGCAGTAAGGGCTCAACTTCCGATTCCTCCACTTAGTAGTGTGACTTTCAGTAGGTCTTCTAAGCTCGCTCTGCCACAGCCTCCCAGTCTGCCAGACGGGAAGGCAATGGGCATTAGCATTCATATAGCACTCAGAATATATCGAGCTCTGTCCTACGTATGCTCTCCCATGCTGCCCCTCACGTAGTCTTCACCACAGCCTGGAGAGAGTCTAGACACCAGATTTCTGTCGCTCCAGCTGATGCATAGGGAGTTCACTGACCTTTGCTCATTTTAACACAGCTCAGGTCTGGATTCAGGCCCAGGGTCCATACTCTTGACTGCTATACTATCCTAGGTGATAATAATACCCACCTCCTAGGTTCTCGTGAGGATCAAATAGGTCAGCACAGTTAAAACAGCAGAGATGGCGCCTGGGGAGGGCTCAGTACGCGCCAGCTACTACCCTCACGAGGGGCCAGCCAGCCCCTGTGCTGAGTGCGGATGTGAAACCAGAGCAGAGCAGGAACTGGCGGGTGGGAAGTGAGAAGGGAAGTAAAAGCGGTGAGCCAGCCATTGCAGAGCCTTATCAGCACATTAATGGTCCCTCTGGGCTGTGCTCCTGGCTGTCCAGGAGGAGAAGGGCCCTGAAGGAGCGAGGATCCTGCTTGGTCTAGGGACTGCCCAAAGGCTGAGCCCGCAGTGGGGTAAGTGGCACCAGTGAAGTCGGCTGGCAGGGCTGCAGGAAACAGAGCCAGGTCAGTCTCCCGACCCTCCAACAGCTAATAGGCAAGTCCTGGAACCAGCAAAAGCCAATCCCGGTCCAGCCTCCAAAGCCCAAGATTTAGCCCAGCCTACCTATGCCACAATACCAGCTGGCATCCTTCTTTGCCAACACGGCTCATGTAAACACCTGGCCAGGGTTCAGCAAAGGCCAGCCAGGACTCCTCCCTGGTGATTCTGATCACTGCAGACCCTGGCTTGACGTGACCTGTCCCACACCAGGCAAGGCCTGGGCCCTGTTTTCCTTGGGCTGGGATTCTAGACAGCGCTTCCTGATGCATGCAGGCTGGAGGAGCTGGGACACCCTGAGCCACATTCCCTGTCCCACCTTCTGTTGTTGGCAGAGTTGGGAAGGAGGGACCCAGAGAACACATCTGTAACACTGTGACTTCAGAGGAAGCAGTGGGTAGGGCTTAGAGGGCTTTGGCCAGAAGCTCATCCCAGGATTTGGGATGGACATTGAAAGACTGGTAAATCATTGTCAAATGAGACCCAGATGCAGCGGTGACTGGCCCAGACTGAACAACTGAACCGGGCCTCCTGGTGGGCAGGAAGCAGGGCTCACTCACCTGAAGTCCGCTCGCCAGGGCCTGGTGGGCACAGACCAGCGGTTCAGGAAACACTCAGTAAACAAATGGGTATCTGACGTAAAAGCGCATATGAAAAATATTCCTTTATTTAAATTTTTTTCTATTTTAAGAGTCTAAGACACTAATGATTAATGAAAAGATATTATCAGGCACTGTCCAAGCAGAACCCAGTAGCTATTGGCGCCAGTGACTAAAGACATAAAATAACAATTTTAGCAATGGTTCTTTTAACTGAGGTCTTACCATGTGCCCACGGCTGTGCTAGGCTCATGTAGCACTTGGCCTTCACAGCAATTCTGTGTGTGTGTGTGTGTGTGTGTGTGTGTGTGTGTGTGTGTGTGTGTTTTAAAGAATCATTTGAGAGTAAATTTTTATATCTCATGACCCCGGATCCTTAAATACGTCTGTGTGTTTCCTACAACTTTAAAAGATTGTTTGTCAGTAAACCTTCCAACTTCAGGAAATTTACTACTGCACAATACTTTTACCTCACGTGCTCTCCATATACCAATTGTGTCACCTGTCTCAATATTGACCTTCGTAGCACATATGTCCTCTAGTTCAGGATGATTCGCTGGTCTTTCAGGGGACAGCCCAAACCCAGGGAGGAGCTTTCAGTATAGCTGTCCAGGAGTCGTCATCTCCCTCTCTGAAACCCCAACATTACAGAGGGGGTGTCTCGTTAGTCTCCTCCAAGAAGTAACATACTTGTTTTTTTTTTTGAACCTGACATTTTGAGAAAACATAATCCCTATTGTCACCACAGGCTGCCAACATACATATGAAAAAGGAGAAATGTGACCCCTACTTTACACCATGCACAAAAATTAAATTCAGATAGACTGCAGATCTAAATGGGAAAACTAAAGCAATCAATTAAGCTTCTAAAAGAAAACGTTAAGAAGATGTTTCATAACATTGGAATAGGCAAAGATATCTTAAACCAGACATAAGCGGCACTAACTGGAGAAGAATAAAGCAAGGGATTGGACTCCAGCAAAACTGTGAACTCTGTGCGTCAAAAGATCCCATAAAGAGAGCGACCAGGCAAGCCACAAACAAACGTATAGCGGTTCTGCTATACAAGCGACACCTCCTCAGAAAAAGATAACCTGACAGGTTAACTTACTTAAACAGGTGTTTATCAAAAGATAATATCCTTGGCTAAGACAGGAAACTATATTCCTTTTAACCCAGAAAGTTCTGGCTCTTTTATATTTCACAAAATTTTTAAAACTTAGATCCTCTCACATTTTACTATAAGTAGCAAGAAGCCAGACCACGCCTTCAACAGTCTGCCTGGAAATCTCATCAGCTACTGTTGTATTTTCTATTTTCGTGTGACCACAGGTGATGGTGTTGCTAACTCTCCACCACCACATGATAAGATGCTCTTGCTCCACCTTCTCACAACCACTTTCCTTTAGGCCCTCATATATGTTCATATGAAACAAAGAAAAAAATAAACATTAGAGCAACAGGATTTAATTATCAAAAGTACAGAGGCTTTATCAGTCTCAAAGTGTATCAACCAACAACTGACAGAGATAAGTGAATAAATAAATGTGATTGGAGACTTTAATATTCCCTACTAGAAAACTGAAAAGCTCAAGTAAAATCAACATAGATATTGAACAGTTGAATAAAATAGCTTAATATATACGCATACACATGTTGAACAGATAATACCCATTATTTTTTCAAAACATGGAACATTAACAAAAATAGACCATATATGATTGCAAAACAACCTCCATAAGTTCCAAATGTTTAATATCATGTAGATAATATTCTTCGACCATAATGAAATAAAAGCTAATAACAAAATAGCCTAAAATTCTAAATAAATGCCATATTACTAAATTACTCTTTGATAAAAATTAAAACAATAAAAGCAATTAAGAAATACTTAGAAAAAAGTGTCAATAAGAATAGTAAATATCAAAAAATCTGTAGGACATAGCTAACTGAGAATTTAGATGAAAACTTTTAACTCTACATTTAAATGGAGACTAAAAATGTTAAAAAGTAAGAAAGCTAAGTAAGCAAACGTTTGAGAAAATAGAAAAAAGAGCAACAGAAGAAAACTCAGAGAATTTGAAAGGATGATAAAATGATAAACATTAAAAAACATAAAAGCAGAAATCAATGAAATATAAATTTTAAGATACCAATAAGGATTAACAAAACTAAAGGCTCATCCTTTGAAAAGATTAGCTAGACAGATCTCCCTAACAAAACTCATTAAGAAAAAAAAAGAGAAAATGTATAAATAAAATATAGACCCCCCCCAAAATTAAAAAATAATTACTGACAGATTTAATAATAAATTCCTAGCTATAAATTCCAAAATTGGCTTAAGGAATAAAAATCTTGAAAATGATAATAAGTATTAATAAAACGGAAATCCCCTCAAAACTCTAGCCTCAGCTGTGGGCTTAACTTTCCTCTTTCCTCCCACAAATGGCACTATCAACCCAGCAGAGGGCACTGGACCCTGGCCAGGCATTTTCAGATGTCCTCTTCTGCATGGCTGGGATCAGCCCAAGGATGGATAATAATGCTCCGAGTCCTTTGGGCGACAGATACAAACACTGAGAAAAAGTGGGTCTCTCGCCTTCTGATACCAAACAACCAGTTAGAACCAAAAAAACACCCTGAAGCGGCGGTGGCCACCACTGTCCCTATCATAGAGGGACTACAGCAGGAAAGCAGAAGAGAGCACAGCGGAGAAAGAATTTTCAAAGAGAGACAGAGAGATCTGATGACTAACTTGGGGCCCCTGGATCCAGCGGGGCCTGAAGCCCTCTTTGCCTTTCAGAACTCTCATTCGAGAGACTCAACACGTATTGCTTTTTGATTTAAAGCAGTTTGAGTTTGGTCTCTGTCACTGAAGTTAAAGGAGGACTGCTGGATGAAAACGTGGGGAACAGGGTCGGTGTTAGGCTTTAGAGTTGCATGGTCCTAGGTGGAAATCTCAAAGGGCAGCTCACTTACACTCCATGTGCCTCAGCTTCCTCTACTAAGGAAAAGTGAGAGCAGTATATCCACGCACACACTCGTCGTGGAGATTAAACGAGATAACCCTGTCTGTTAAGTCCTGTTTGCCAGCTCCCCTGCTGGTTAATGGTTACATCACTGGTGGCCCCCTCCCCCAGCCAAGCAGACGGGAAGCCCTGTCTGCTTTTATTCCGTGTTTGTCTCCCTGAACAGACTGAAGCCCCTTTGAAGGCAGGACCGCGCCAGACTCATCCTCGGTCTGAGCTCAGCGCCTTCACATCTGCACAGGTGTTAGTGCCGCCTGCTAACTCAGGGTACCCATGGCTTCTGTGTCAGCTGCCACTGGGCAACCACCAACACTGATGCAATACCAGCCACATTTTGATATTAAAAAATAAAACTTCAGGCAACTGAACCCAAAGCTAATCTGGAGTATTGCTGTGCTTACTCAGACTTCCTGGAAAAGCCTGGCATTGGTTAATGGCTGGGGGAGGGGGCCACCAGTGATGTAACCATTAACCAGCAGGGGAGCTGGCAAACAGGACTTAACAGCAGCTGCCCCACTGGCTCCCTGTACACATCGGAGGACCGAGCCAGCAGCTGCAGCCTGAGCCTCTGCTGACGGTGAGTAACACCCAAGGATGCTGCACCCTCCTGCTCCTGCCAGGCCTCCACAACATGACCCCTGCATCTTGTTTATTTGTTTTTTTTTTTTTTTTTAATGCTGTTGCATGGTAGGGCAACCAGCAGGGACAGGAGGCCACCCTGGGGAAGGCTTCCCAGGGTCTGCAGGTCGAACTTAGGGGTGGATTGATTAACCCTGGCCTCTTGCCTCGTAGCAGTTGACACGGCTAAGAGCTATTCCCCTCTATCTCACCGCCAATGCTCCAAAGCCCAGCCAAACAGCATAACAGCCCCAGAGATGGAATTTGAGAGCTGCACCGAGAAACCAGCAGCACAAGGCAGCACCTTGATGGGGTGCGCAGGGCGGGGAGAGGGCGCCCAGCTGGCACAGAGCAGACTGTGCATTCTATAGGATCTTACACACCTGGCCCAGTGACCTAGGGCAAGGATACTGCAGACAGAATGGAACTATCAGCATTATGACGCGTGTTACGAGGTTTCATTGCAGAGGGCCCACAACTATACTTGGCCTACAGGAGCATTTGTGGAAATATAGAGCACAGTGGGTGCTTACTACGTGGGTCACTTCAGACATGAGAACAAGGAGGACACACATGAAATGCAATTCATGCGTCATATTAACATTACATTGTCACATTGCTGGGTACTCTTCAGAGAGCTGCTTTGCTTGTCATTTTCCTTTCTACAGAGAAGGGCAGAATGGCATGGCACAAGCTCTGAAGTCACACGACCCAGCTGAGAATTTCAGCTCCTCCTCCCCAGGCCTCAGCTCTCTGATCTGTACGATGGGCCCAGGACGACCCGTTAAGCGAGGTCACATAAGAAAACACTGACGATAGCTGTGACTGATCTCCACAACCATCTCGTGGAGTTTTCATCCCCGTCTTGTCGGATTAACACGGGAGGGGATGAAGTGGGAAATCTGAGGGCAGGAAGAGAAGGGGAAGCGGGAGGAACTTGTGTTTGGGGCGAGTCCAGCCCATTCCAGGCTGCACAGTGCACCGGGCCATTGCCCAAGAGGGTGGAGGTGACCAGGGCTAAAGCAAAGATTTGACTGCAATGCGACAGGGGCAGTGACAGAGAAGCACAGAGGACGGGCTTCCTGGAGGAGGCCACCCGGGACCTGAATACCAAAGGACAAGGGGGAGTGAGCCAGGCAAGGCAGGGAGGGCATGTGCCTATGAGAGCAGACCCACATGGGGTGACAGTCGGGCAGGTCCACTCTGTACCCAGCTCCCAGGCCAGAACCAGCTCTGCAAACACTGGGGAACTGAAATGCCCTGTCCTGCCCCCAGCAGAGGGATAAATGTCTGCTGTGGGAGGAAACCCCCGAGACCGCCAGTTTGTTGTACCCAAGACTTCAGGGGGTGGGGGCAGGGCTGTCTCCAGGGAGGAAGTCATGAGGACCACCTTAGTGAGGATCAACCCCGCCTGGGAGCAATGGAGCCACAGAAAGCTTTCCAGCAGAACATCGATCAGCCTGAATTCTAGAAAGATGCCTCTGGCCGCGGAGGGGAGAAAGGGTTGGAGGGAGCTGAGCAGGAGGCAAGGAGCACAGGTAGGGGTGACTGCTAATCCTGGAAGAGATGGTGACCCCCAAACTTGGGCTGTGTACTGAGACTGGAGAAGAGGAGACAAACAGAAGGTCAAATGGGCAAGGCCCGGGGTCGGTATTATCTAGTTTATACTGAGGAAACTGAGGCAGAGATTAAAGAGTCTACCATGTCACCTAGTTCATAAACAGCAATGCTGGGATCCTAATCCACCTTGGTCTGCCACGGAAGCCGGGTAAATGACAGAATACTCTATGAAGCCAGGCAGCTGAGGAGGAAGGAGCAGGCGACAGGGTCGTCATCTAAGCAGAGATGTGGAACTCAGAGCTGGGGGTTTCAGTTGTTGTTTTTCCACCCCTTGGAGGGAGACACCTGGGGGAGGTTGCAAGAGGATTCGGGGAGGCCAGAAGGACACATGCACGTGTCCCCGTGAAGGCTCTGGTTTTGGAGCGGGGACAGGCCTCGGGCTGTCCCAGAGCACACCGGCGCTTCCCGTGCTCTGAACACACCACACTCTCCTGGGGGAGCTGGTTTCACCGTGAGTTCCTGGCCCCTCTCAGAGTGGTCCCCTAAGTAGGGGACTGCAGGGGGGCCTGCTTCTCCTATAAGCGTCCCTTCTTTATTAGGATGTAGGTGGCTCCATAAGGCACAGGGCTTGCGACCACGAGCCTCGAGGACAGAGCATCCACTTATTGATTTTGACCTTGGCTGCATTTTTTTTTTTCAATTGCTCTAAGCAAACATTTCTAAATGAAATATATTTTTTTCCTGAGGTGTG
This sequence comes from Eidolon dupreanum, assembly GCA_028627145.1. NCBI lineage: Eukaryota > Metazoa > Chordata > Mammalia > Chiroptera > Pteropodidae > Eidolon > Eidolon dupreanum. Next base: position 5,418,773 of record CM053509.1, read on the forward strand.
TGTGTGGGGGGGGGTAAAATATACAAAAGGTTGATCATTTAAGCCATTTTTGAACTATCACGGTGCAGTGGCATTAAGTACATTTACGTGGTCATGCAGCCGTAGCACGGTCATCCCCAGCATGCTGTCATCTTCCCAGACTGACCGTGCCCATTAAACACTAACTCCCGTCCCCTCCCCCCAGCTTTTGTTAACCACGGTTCGACGGATTTGACTGCTCTAGGCCCTGCATGTAAGTGGAACCACACGGTGGTCTTTTGGTGGCTGCGTGATTTCACTCAGCATGTCTTTAAGGTTCATCCATGTTGCAGCGTGTGTCGGAATTTCCTTCCTTTTCAAGGCTGAATAGCAGTCCATTGTTTGTACATAACACTGTGAAATAGTAGAAAACATATATATATATATTGATCCCTGCCCCCCAGTTCCTGGCACAGACCTCCTAAAACCCCTGTAAGTCTCTCAGTGATACGAGCACCAGGAGCATCTTTTGTTCTAGTATTTGGTCTTTGACCAGAACTCCTAAGTCCCTTGGCATTTGCTGGGTGATAGCAGCGACTTCTGTCCGAATGTGGTGACTTTTGGTGGGCTCCTGGGTAACTTCAGGATGGAGACTGATGACTGGAAAGATTAGGGCACGATTAGAAGCCTGGAACTTTCAGCCCCACCCCTCAACCTCCGGGGTGCAGACTGAGTTAATCAGCGTGAAGAAGCCTCCCCACAAAGCTGCAGGGCCCAGGGTTCAGAGGGCTTCTGGGCTTGTGACACACTGCATACAGAGAGGGTGGTGCACCCTGACTCCACTGGGACAGGAGCTCGTGTGCTTGGGACCCTTCCAGACCCCCACCTTCATCTCACTGTTCATGCACAGTCTTTATTATGTCCTTTATAATAAACTGGTCAACGTATGTCCCCGAGTTCTGTGAGCCATTTGCAAATTACGAACCCAAGTAGGGCGTCATGAGAACTCTGATTTACAGCCAGTTCGAAGGACAGGTGACAATTTGGGACTTGAGAGTAGAGAATCTGAAGTGAGGGAGACACAGTCTCATGGGACTGAGCCCTTGTGGGATCTGACACCATCTCCAGGTAGTGTCAGAATTGAGTTAAAGGGTAGGACACCCAGCTGGTGTCAGAGAATTGCTTGATATGTGGAAAACCCACATAGCTGGTGTCAGAAGTAAAGCATGGTAGAGTGTAAGAGGAGAATCACAGGAGCGTTTTCCTTATATAGTCACATTTTGTGTAGCCATTCATCCAGTGATGGACATTTGAGTTGTTTCCATTTTTTGGCTCTTGTGAATAATGCTGCTGTGAACACTGGTGTGTATGAATATCTGTTCGAGTCCTCACCTCCAATTTTTTTTGTGTATCTACTCAGAAGTGGAATTGTGGGATCAAATGGTAATTGCTTGATTATATTATGTGGGGAACTGTCATACCCTTTTCCACACAACTGCACCATTTAATCTTCCCACAGCAATGCACAAGGTTTCCAATTACTCCACATCCCATGCCAACACTTATTTTGTTTTTTTGTTTTGTTTTGCTTTTTATAATAGATGTCTTAATAGGTATGAATTATATCTCATCATGGTTTTGATTTACATTCCTCTGATTACAGATGTTGAGCATCTTTTCATGTGCTTATTAACCATTTGTATATCTTCTATGAAGAAATGTATAATCAAGTCCCTTGCCCATTTTCTGAATTGAGTTGGTAGTTTTGTATTTCTGTACTTGAATTTTATGAGTTCTTTATATATTCTGGATATTAATCCTGTATCAGATATGTAACTTGTATTTTCTCCCATTCTGTGGGTTGCCTTTTTACTCTATAATAGTGTCCTTTAATGAACAAGATTTTTTTTTTTGGTGAAGCCCAATTTGTCCAATTTTTCTTTTGCTGCCTATACTTTTGGTATCATAGCCAAGAAATCATTGACAAACCCAATGTCATAAATCTTTTCCCTCTGTGTTTTCTTCTGAGTTTCCTTCTCTCTTAAACTCTCTGATTTATTTTAATTTTTGTATTATGGTATAAGGGTTCATTCTTTATATGTAGATATCCAGTTTTCCAAAACCATTACTGAAAAATCCTTTCCCCACTAAATGGTCTTGGTACCCTTGTCAAAAATCATTTGACCATATATGCAAAGGTTTATTTCTGGCATTTCTACTCTATTCTATTGCTGTATGTCTGCCTTTATGGCAGTACCACACTGCTGTGATTACTGTATCTTTGTAGTAAATTTGGAAATCAGGATGTGTGAGACCTCCAACTCTGTTCTTTTTTCAAGACTGTTTTGATTAATCAAGGTCTCTTGAGATTCTAATAAATTTTAGGATGGATTTTTCTATTTGTGCAAAGTACATTAGGATTTTGATAAGGATGGCATTGAATCCATAGATTTCTTTAGGTAGTACTGATGTTAACAATATTAAGTCCTCCAATCCATGAACACAGGATGTCTGTCTTTCCATTTATTTATATCTTCTTTAACTTCAACAATATATTTTTTTAGTTTTAGTGTATTAGACTTTCATCTCCTTGTTTAAATTATCTCAGAAGTATTTTATTCTCTTTGCTGCTACTGCAAATAAAATTGTTTTCTTAATTTCAAGATTGCTCATTGCTAGTATGTGAAAATAGAGCTGATTTTTGCGTGTTGATTTTATGTCCTGCTACTTTGCTGAATTTATTCATTCTAACAGGGTTGTGTGTGTGTGTGTGTAATCTGTAAAATTTTCTGCACACAAGATTACCTGTAAACAAAGGTATTTTTACTTCTTCCTTTCCAATGTGGATGCCTTTGGTTTCTTTTTCTCGCCTAACTGCTCTGGCTAGAACTTCCAGTACTATGTTAAACACAAGAGGTGAAAGCAGGCACCCTGTCTTGCTCCAAATCTTAGATAAAAAGCTTTCAATCTTTCACCTCATAGATGGCCTTTATTATGTTAGTTTACTTCTACTGCTAGTTTATTGGGTGTTTTTATCATAAATGGATTATGTTGAATTATGTCAAATGCTTTCTTTTGTATCAATTGAAATAATCACGTGGTTTGTCTTTCTTAGTTCTTCATGGTGTATCACGTTGACTAACTTTCTATGTAGAATCATGCTTGCATTCCAGGAATAAATTCTATTTGGTCACGATGTATAATCCTTTTAATATGCTGCTGATTTCTATTTGTCAGTATTTTGTTGAGGATTTTTGCATTAATATTCATAAGCGATACCATCTGTAGTTTTCTTATAGTGTCTTTCTCTGGCTTTAGCAACAGAGCAAAGAATGAGTTCGAGTCTTCAAATTTTTTTGAAGAGTCTGAGGAGAATTTGTGTGAATTCTTTAAATGTCTGGTAAAATTTAACAGTGAAGTCATGTGCTCCTGGGCTCTTCTTTGTTGGGAGGTTTTCAATAACTGATTCCATTTCATAAATTCTTTCGATCTATTCAGATTTTTTCTTTGTGATTCAGTCTTGGTATGTTTTGTTTCTAGAAATTTTTCCATCTCATCTAGGTTATCCAACTTGTTGGTGTGCAATTTTTTTCATAACATTCTGATTCTTTTTATTTCTATAGAATTGGTAGCAATGTCCCCCCACTTTCATTTCTGATTTAAGTAATTTGAGATTTTTTTCTTAGTCTAGCTAAAGTTTTGTCAATTTTGTTAATCTTTTTGATTATTACTGTATTAATTATATTGATTAGATATATTATATTTTGGTTTCATTGATTTTCTCGTTTTCCTAGTCTCTATTTTATTTATCTGTGTCCTAATCTTTGTTTCCTCCCTTCTGCTACCGTATCCTCACTCTCTTTTGGTGATTATTTACATGGAATATTTGTTTCATTTTTTCATTTTCATACTTTTGTCTTTGGATCTAAAATGAGTCTCTTATAGTCAGCAGATAGTTGGATCATCTTTTTTTAACCCATTCTTCCAAGCTATGTCTTTTGATTAGAGAATTTTACCCATTTACATTTAAAGTAATTACTAATGGGAGATATACATTATTGTCAATTTCCTATTTGTTTTCTATATGCCTTACAGCTTTTTTCCCCTCATTTCCTGTATTACTGTCTCATTTTCTGTTTAGTTGATTTTTTGCAGTGAAACATTTTAACTCCCTTCTCACTTCCTTTTGTGTACATTCTATAGCTATTTTCTTTATGGTTACCAGGGAAATTATAAAACTCTAATTTTTTCTGACACTCTCATTTGAATTTATGTCAACTTAACTTAAATAGCATACAAAAACTCTGCTTTGTCCCCACATCCTTTCAGTTATTTAGGTCACAAATTGCATCTTTATTCATTGTGCATCCAAAAACATGAATTACTTTTTATTGATTAGTTTTTTTAAATCATATAGAAAATAAAATTATAAACTGAAATTACAATAATACTAGTTTTTATAATTGCTCATATATTTATCTTTACCAGAGATCTTTATTTCCTTATATAGATCCTATTTACTCTATAGTATCCTTTAATTTCAATCAGAAGGACTTTCTTTAGCATTTCTTGCAGGAGAGATCTAGTGGCAATAAACTCCCACATCTTCTGTTTATCTGGGAATGTCTTAATTTCACCCTCATTTCTGAAGGACGCTTTTGCCATAGCTGAGAATTCTTGGCTGACAGTGTTTTTCTTTTAGTACTTTGAATATATCGATTGGGTGGCTATTTAACTTTTCCAAGCATCTGTTTCTTCCTACCTAAAATAAAAATAATTATCTACCTTATTAGCTTGTTGGTGAAGATTAGGAGAAAATACAGGCAAAACACCTAGGTCAGTGTTGGGTACCTGGTAGGTATTTGGTAAATCACAGCAGGTATAATTAATACTTTCAGAGGGGGAAATTGAGGCCCAGAGTCCTGACTGGTCCCAGGTCATGCAGCCAATGTAGAAGAAGGAAATGGGGCTTGAATGGGATCTTGAGTGGGGTCATCTGCCCCACTACCTTGGAGATCCCATATCATCTAATGAACATTTCTAATTTTGCAGGGCCCAGCCATCCTGAGCAATGCTGCTCACCTTCTACACCTGTCTCCTCTGGCTGTCCTGCACTGGCCTCTGGACTGTCCAGGCTAAGGACCCCAGTGTTAACGTGAGCATGAGAAGCTACTTTCGGGACCTGGCTCCAAGTAATGTTGACTTTGCCTTCAGCCTGTACAAGCACCTGGTGGCTTCAGCTCCTGATAAGAATGTCTTCATCTCTCCTGTGAGCATTTCCATGGCCTTGGCTATGCTGTCCCTGGGCGCCCGCGGCCACACTCGGGCCCAGCTCCTCCAGGGTCTGGGCTTCAACCTCACTGAGACATCAGAGGCCAAGATCCACCAGGACTTCCAGCACCTCCGCCGCCTCTTCAAGAACTCAAACAACACCTTGGAAATGGTCATGGGCAACACCGTGTTCCTCAACCGGAGCCTAGAGCTTCTGGAGTCGTTCTCAGCAGACACCAAGCGTTACTATGAGTTGGACACCTTTGCTACAGATTTCCAGGACTGGGCCAGCGCCAGCAGACAAATCAATGAGTACATCAAGAATAAGACACATGGGAACATTGTGGATTTGTTCTTGGAGCTGGATAGCCCAGCCACGCTTATCCTGGTCAACTACATCTTCTTCAAAGGTACCTCTACCCATTGCATTCTGACAAGACCCCGTCTATCATTGCCAAGAATAATAACAGCTACCAAAACCCAGGGCACACTCTTAGGCAAAAGCTTTCACTTTACAAAGTACATGCACATCTGTGAGTCTCCATCTTCGCCATAATTCTATTAGGAAGTTGTAATTATACAATCTCACAAAGGATCAAAATGACAACCAGAATAGTGGTGTGACTTGTTCGAGTTTTCACAGGTTGGTCTGAGGCCCAAACATATAACCCGGAACAGTCTCACAGTCTACAAACAGTGGCTGAGTCCTGGCTACGCGTGAGGCACTGGGCCAAGAACTGGAGATCCAGCCAGAAGTAGACAGACCTCAGGAAGTCTGGGGCTGCCCCTAAGCTCTTGTCTACAGACTTCCCGAGCACTCACAGCCAGCTCTGACTGGGTCCCACCCATGCCAAACTTTAGTTCTTCCTCGCCAGTTTGGAACAGGTTTTCTAAAGTGCCTGTTCATAAAAATCACCAGGGAGACGTGTTAAAATTATAGATTCAAAATCTCACACTAGACCTACGAAAGCAAAACCTCCTCAGGAAAGTCTTAGGATTTGTATTTTTAACAAGGCACCCTCCCCTAATCATTTTAATGATTAGATATTTAGGAATATATGGCCCTTAAGAATAAAATCGAAACTCCTTAGTTTTCAACCCCTACCTACCCTCAGGGACATTTGACAATGTCTAGAGATATTTTTGGTTGTCATAACTAGGGGTGGGTGGGGGGTGCTACTGGCATCTATTGGTTAGAGGCCAGGGATGCTGATAAACACCCTACAATGTCCAGGTTGGCTCCCACAATGATATGTGCCCCAAATGGCCATAGTCCCAAGGTTAAGGAACCCCGGCCCAGAGTCATCTGCTTCTCTGTCCTCCCCAGCCTCCTCCCTCCCCTCCCCTCTTCTCTCTTTCCCTCCCTCCCTCTCTCCCTTCCTCTCTTCCTCTTTCTTCTTTCTTTCTTTCTTTCCTTTCTCTCTCTCTCTTTCTTTCTTTCTTTCTTTTTCTTTCTTTCTTTCTTTCTTTTTCTCTTTCTTTCTTTTTCTTTCTTTTTCTTTCTCTTCCTTTTTCTTTCTTTCTTTTTCTTTCTTTCTTTTTTTTCCTCTCTCTCCCTTTCTCTCTCTCTTCCCACTCCATCCTTCCCTCCCTCCTTCTCCTTCCCTCCCTCCCTCCATTCCTCTCCCTTCATCTATCCTTTTCTCTCCCTCCCTCCCTCTCTCTCCCCCTCCCTCCCTCTCTCCCCATCCCTCTGTCTCTTACACATACACACAGAGTATCTGACCAAGCTGAATTCCCTTCACATCCTAGAGCACGGCTGTCCCCAAAGAAGCCAGTATGAGTTCCCTATCGTTGCTATAACAAATTCCCACAAACTTAGTGGCGTAAAACAATTGAAATTTATTATTTTACAGTTCTGGAGGTCAGATGTCCATAATGCGTCACGCTGGGTTAACAAGGCATGCTCCTTCTGGAGGTCTAGGGCTCTAAGGAAGAATTTGTTCCTGGCCTTTTCCAGCTTCTAGAACCCACCTGCATTCCTTGGTTCACGGGCCCCATCCCTCTCTAAAGCCAGTGATAAGCCACTCCCACATCTGCTTCTGTCATCATATCTCCTTCCTCACTCCGACACCTCCCCGCCCCCCGGCCTTCCTCTTCCACTTTTAAGGACCCTTGTGATTACATTGGGCCCACCTGGGTAATCCAGAATAATCTCCTCATCTCAGTTAGTCAATGAGCAATCTTAATTTCCTCTTAATTAACATAAAATATTCACAGGACACAAATATATCTGGTGGGGGGGCGTTCTTCCTGCCACAAAGCCCATGCATGCCCTTTTGGTCCCCTGAGCACCCCTCGACTTTTCCAACTGCCTAAAACTTCTTCCCACCTTTCAAATCTTGGCTCAAAAGTCACCTCCTCCATGAAGCTTCCTTTGGTTCCCTCATGCGCGTGCACACACACAAATTTTCTTAATTCATTCATCTGTTAATGGACCCTTAGGTTGCTTTCTTGTCTTGGCTGTTGTGAATAATGTTTCGATGAACACAGTCGTGCAGATATCTCTTTGAGACATTGATTTCATCACCTTCGGATATATACCCAGAAGTGGGATGACTGGATCATGTGGTAGTTCCATTTTTAATTTTTTGAAGAATCTCCATACTGTTTTCCATACTGTCTGTATCAATTTACACACCCACCCACAGTGCACGAGGGTCCCTTTTTCTCCACATCCTTACCAGCAGTTGTTATCTCGTCTTTTTTTATAGTAGCCATTCTAACAGGAGTGAGGTGGCATCTCACTGTGGGTTTGATTTACATTCTCCTGATGATTAGTGACGTTGAGCACATTTTCATGTACCTGTTGGCCATTTGAAAATCTTCTTTGAAAAAAATGCCTATTCAGGTCCCTGTTCGTTTTTTAATTGGTTTGGTTTTTTTTGCTACTTAGTATGAACTCCTTGTATATTTTAGATGGTAACCCCTCATCTAATACATGCTTTACAAATATTTTCTTCCTTTCTATTGATTGCCTTTTTATCTTGTTGATCATTATCTTTTGCTGTGCAGAAGTTTTTTTAGTTTGATGTGATCTCACTTCTTTATTTTTCCTTTGGTTGCTGTGCTTTTGGTATCATATCAAAAAAAAAAATCATCACATAGACCAATGTCAAGAAGCTTTTTTCCTGTTTTCTTCTAGTTTTATGGTTTCGGGTCTTATTTTTAAGTCTTTAATCTACTTTGAGTTAATTTGTCAAGTGGTATAAGATAGGTGTCCAGTTGTTTTTTTCATTTGTTTGTTTTTTTGCATGTGAATATCTAGTTTTTCCAACTCCATTTATTGAAGAGATTATCCTTCCTCCATTGAGTAGTCTTGTCAACGACTCCCTCGTCAAATATCAGTTGGCCATATGTGCAAGGGCTTTCAATTTCGTTCCATTGGTCTATGTATCTGTTTTTATGCCAGCACCATACTGTTTTGATTACTATAGCTTTATAATATAGTTTGACATCAGGAAGTGTTATGCCTCCATTTCTGTTCTTCTTTCTCAAAATTGCTTTGGCTATTCAGGGTCTTTTGCGGTTCCATACAAAAGGCAGCATTCTTTACAACTGACAGTGAGTCTGGGAATGTTTGCCCCAAAATGTTTCTGGGTGCTCCCACAAATTCCACAGGCTGCCTCTCCCACTAGACTTGCACTCTTGTACCTGGCAGTCTCATCTCTTTGGTGGCCCCAGTGCCTTTGCATAGTGGTTGGCATGTGGAAGGGACTCAACAGTTATTGCACAGAGGTTTGGGCAATATAACCTTGGAAGAAAAGCCCAGCAAACCCAATTACAGGGAGAGCCCTCCTGAGCTTGGGCTGGTGGGACAGGGGCTGACACAGCATTGTTCGGCGTAGGGCTTCCCTCTCACAGTTCCCAGCATTCTCATGACCACAGTGTGGCCGAGGTGATGGGAAACAATAATTCCTGGTGATAAAATCGGGGAGGCTGTGAACGTCGGAATGCAGGACTAGACACTGACAAGGGTGTAGCCTGCCTTATTGCACACAGATTTTCTGTGATGCAGCAGAACCAGTTGGCAGGCCCCTGTTTGAGCTGGGGAGCACCCTGAAATATTGCCGGCAAGCCAGAATAACAAACAGAAATGAAGAGAGGTACAGCCGTCATCGCTAACTTAGGACACGTAAGTGTCCCTTGCATGTGCCTTATTTAATGAACTATCTCGACAGCTCTTTTTTGGAAAACATTAAAAATACTGTTAAAAGATTTTCTAGGGGGAATCATCCTTGATCTCTTTGATTTCCCAATAAGTTCTTAAGCTTCTCTACCAGGAGTTCTCCTGGCCCAAGAATTTTCAAGAAGAAATCCCTTAAAGTAGAGGTTAGACCCTCTTCTGTATGTTGTTTTATGCCACACTGAATATGTTATGCTTGCTTCTACAAAAGAAACATTCGGGAAAAAGCAAACTTGTAAAGATGAAAACCTAACATGAAAAAATATTTAACCCACCTTTTTACTGTGAATTGGCCCAGCCCCTTCAGCTCTGAGGACCCCAGACTTTCTTTGGAGGGTGGTTTGAGAATCGTCAAATTATCTCATTTGCTGTGAGAAAGACAAGACCGTGAGTTCGCACTCAGTCCGTAGGGAAGGCCCAGACATATCCTGGGTCTCCAGGCTCTGCAGCTGCAGCTCCTTCCCCTACATCTTCCAGCCTCTCCCTGCTGTGTCCATTAGTAGCCTACAGGCCGGCTCAGAAGCGAGAGTTCTGGCCTCGCAGTCCATTGATCCCGAAGGCAGAGGGTTGGAGAAGGCTCTGCCTGGGCTGTGCTCTGGCCGCCTTCAGGCAGCCTCAGCTGGGAAACACTGACTTCGCAAGGGCTTCTGGGCTTGAGGTCAAGGGCAGCCAGGACACCTGGGACCCATTAGACTCAGGGTCCTCGGTCATCTCCAGACCCTGGGAGACTTCACCTAGAGCCCTGGTGAAGTTCAACCCATGTCTTTAACTATCCAAAGGTCTGCCACCTGCAAGGGGACCCGGACTTCATTGGAATAAGCTCAGAAGGGCCAAAGAGGCTCAGCAGGCAGGCGTTACAATCGGGCGGGCGTTGGTTCTGTGTAAGGAGCAGCCTTCTTTCCACCAGACCTGACCGGCAGTGGAAAGTTCAGTCTGTGAAGGTGATGAGTTCCCCATCACGAGGACAGCAAACAGGCTCTGATGATATTGTGGAACATGCTGAAGGGAATTTGAGTCTAGCTGAGGGTGGGAGCCTGTGACCTTGAAAGAATCTTCTCCCCTGGCTCTGCTTCCAGGAAAGGCAGTGTAGCCCTTGGTCCATGAGGCAGGTCATGACCTCCCACAAGGGAATGGATGCAGTCAACTGGGCAGCCAGGCTGCCTGCTGGGCTTCTGTGGCCAGGACATCAAGCGGTGTGGATGGAATGGATGGTCCATTCCTCCAAGCCTCCCCCCACCCCGACCTTGAATTCACAGGCTGAGATCCGCACCGCTTCTGGAGCCCTCCACTCCAGGATCCACTCAGGGGCGGGGGCGACGAGGCAGTCTGGTTTACTGCATCCTACCCCAATGCCTAAGGCCAGCATCCTCTCATTCATGCCCTCCTTCCATTTGTAGGGGCCAATCTCAGAAACAGAACTAATCCTCGATCCATGCCAAGGGGTAGAGGATGGAACAGGCTTTAAGCCACATCTTACCAAGAAAC
>CM053509.1:5430172-5511652 GCA_028627145.1 Eidolon dupreanum
GGCATTTAGCAAATGAGGGTCAGAGATGCCAGACATACTGGAATGCTCGGAACTATCCACCCCAAGCACGCGCCCGGGGTCCCACACAGCTCAGAGGTTCCACATCAAGCTCATCTAGGTGAAAAACTTGCGCATGATAAGCCGAGCCTAGACCACAGTCCCACGGGTGTTTTATTTCATATAAAAAAATCCATTTTTCCCCCAAGGTTTTAATTCCCACTGAATTTTTGATGAAGACAATGACATGTCAATCAAAGGAAGATTTAGATCTGTTGGGGATGTGTGTGTGTGTGTGTTTTTTTTTTTTTTTTTTTTTTTTGGATCTTTACCAGACATGATTCGCCATTACAGAAAACACGGCTGGTAGTATCTTCTAGTTGTATACTGAAGGGCCAACACAACGGTGTGCGGCACAGAGATTCTCCCGCCGGCCCCACATCTGACGACGTCACTATGTCTTCTAGTGTGGTTATGCCAGAGCGTTTGCATCGTAAGAGAAATATTATCTCCTTATCATTAAAGCGGTATTATCATTAAAGCAGTATTTTGCTTTTTAGAAATTTTGCAGGTACGTCATATTAGCTATAAATTTCACTTCAAAGAGAATGAGGGATGCATAAAATATTTATATTATAAAAGGGAGAGTCTTACAGGTCTGAGAATTTTTGACTTAAAGGGTCTCTATTCACCTTGACTTTGGGTACTTGAGGATGCCAATCTCATGAGTCTGGTGAAGTAGTAAGTTGATGTTGAAACGACTTAGTGTTGCTAGTAGTGATTTTCCTGTCTGTCTCTCCCACTGGAATGAAAGTTCCTGGGGAGGTTGGGGGAGCAGGTCTTAGTCCTCTCTGCCCTGCCCCCCACATCGTGCCCAGCCCTCAGGTGGGGACTCAGGAGGCCTGGTGGGATCCACCATCGCCTTGCTTCCCACGAGATGCTCAGCACCTGGAGCAACTCCGTCCCACCAGGAGCTGGATTTGAGAAGCAGAAGCCCTCATGGAGGATTGTCCGTCACATTCAGGCTTGGAAAAGCAGCTGGGGAATACGGGAAGCCTCTCTCTCTCTTTTGCAGAAACGTCACAATGTCCGAGCAGGATGTTAATCAGTAACACTCCCCTGGGGGCATACTTTGGAATAGCAAATATTTGCTGCAGGCTTTCGCTGCAAACCCTAACCTTGTCTTTGCACTCAATGAAGGACCTTCCCAGGCACCTGGGGGCCGCCGCTCACTGGTAAGAGCCCACACATTAAAGGGAGGCCTTCACAATGTCTAACTAGCGAGGGAGGGAGGGATCGGAGAGATGACCTCGTCCTCTCTGGATGGGTTCCAGGGTGAGGGGGTGGGAGTCTGGGCAGCGCTGAGCCCTCGCTTCTAGACTGGAGAGGGCAGGAGTGGGGTAAGTGGCGTGCTGTAGACACGGGGGGCTTCCTCCGCAGGTAGGAGGCAAGATGGTGAGGCTTTTAAGACTCGAGAGTTTATGCCCACAAAATTACTGTGCAGGCCACACTGTGCAGGCTTCCTTCCCAGGCCCCCTCCCGACAAGGAGAGTGAACCCCCCACTTCCGGGGCTGCGTGGGGTGCTGCTCCAGATACATTCAGGGCTGAGAAGTGGGCAGTGAGCAATTGATGTCTTACCACTCGGGCTCTCTTTAAGATGATGCATCCTTGGCGTGCTCGATGGCACCCCTGCCCAGAGACTCTGTTGGGCTCGGTAGCGGAACACCAACCTTAGGGAATATGTGGGACTGTCCGTGTATTCCTGGGCTGTCACTCCAGACTGAGGAAGAAGCTGCATGATAAGACGTAGCAACCGGAGGTCGGGGACATCTGTCTGGTGTGCTGGGATTGCTTCCTGACAGCTGTCACAGACAGAAGTGACTCTGAACCCAGGAACACCTAGCCATGGGATTAAATTATTAATTTACAAAGTAGCACTAAACATTGTATACATACAGGCAGACCTCGGAGAGACTGGGTATTGGGGCTCCAGTCCATGAGAGTCACATGAATTTTTTGGTTTCCCAGTATATATAAGAGTTATGTTTATACTATACTATAGCCTATTAAGTATGCAATAGTATTATGTCTAATATAATATAAAACTTAAAAATACTTTGTTACTAAAAATTGCTAACCATCACCTGAGCCTTCGGTGAACCATAATCTTTTTGCTGAGTCTGACCTTGGTATTGATGAAAATGCATTATCTGTGAAGGACAAAAAAGCAGAGAAAAAAAAAAAAAAACCCACCAAGGTATGCCTATATACCAAAGGTGGCTTTGGACAATGCAGGAGGTACTTACCCAGTATTTCCAATACTGGAGTGAGCTACTGAACGCAAACTTGCCATTTAGAATCAGACAGACTTCTCCAAACAGGGACATTTAGGAAACACAGCAGAAGTGTTTTCGCTGAGTAAGGTAGCGACCTCAGGCTGCGGGAGGCGTGAGGCCCTGAATTCTACAGAGCCTCTTAGCATAAGCAAGAGCAGTGTACTGGGGCCAGGTGTCATTTTAAACCAGGCACAGATGAGGACACAGCCCCCTGCCATCAGGGAGAGGAGGCCTGGGACTTCACCCTGCCACCACTTTTTGCTACAAGTGGCCTGGTTCAGAATGAGGGTCTCTGCTGATGGAAACGGACATGAGGCCTGCGGCCTACTGGGCCCGATGCCCACGGGGCTGAGTGGTCCCACCTCAACCCCTCCTGGACGGTGGGCCCAGAAGAGAGTGAAGGTGCATCTCGGTGACAACCAGCCTCTGGGGAGCTGTCAGGTCTGGTGCTGTCAGCTAAACACCAGGAGCTGAGTGTGGGGACAGCAGCCCAGCCCGGCCCAGCTTGGCCCAGCCCTCGGGCATCTGTTCAGACAGAAAACGAGCAGGTGCTCAGGAGCCAGGCTCGGTGACAAGCATGAGCAGGAGCCGGGAGGGGCGGTCGGGCCAGGGTGGCTAGCAGGGAGCACTGTGGGGTTTGGAGCCCCACCGCCCGTGTGAAGGCTGGCTCCACCACATAACCTGGGGTGATGAGAGCAAGGCCGCCCTTTGCAGGCTACTGTGAGGATCAGATGAGGTTAGCCCAGGCCTCGTGCATGTGGGACGAGCCGGTGAGTCACCATTTCTCTCCTGAGAGCTCCAGGTGTAGGGAAGGAAGACCCAGAAGGAGCTGGTACCTGGGTCCTGGGCTGGGTGGCGTGCAGTGGGAGAGGTGCAGGGGGACTTCTGACCACAAAGTCAGGTGAACGCACACTTTCCCTTTTCCTCATCACCACCCGGACCTTCTAACCCCTCAGCCAAATGTGCCCCAGATCTAGGTCCCTATAACCCGGCCTGATGGGCTGCAGTAGGGCCTGGTGATCAAGGGCAATGAATAAAGCAGATCACCGAAAAGTCTGTGAAGACTTTGTGAACGGGGCCCTGTTCTGACCCACACCCAGTTAGGGCTGGGGCCCAGGCCACGTCCTCTTTAGTCCCCACCCCTCTGGGAGGAAGTGGAATGAGTGGGAAAATTGGGGGAGACCAAGAGCCACCTGAGGGGATGGGACACGGAGGAGGTTTTGCTCTGTGAAAAAGCCCTTCTGGTGAACAAATGCCACCCCACCTTGCTCTGGGTCTCTCTGAGGGGACTCAGTGGCCCAGAGATAAGTCCCGGACCCCACCCAGGAGAGAAGCAGGGTGGCTGGAGGATGGTGCCGTGACACAGGTGGGAGTTACTGTATTAACATTAAAAATAATCTCTGCCCTCTTTGCAACCGAGGAAGGCTTGCCGCCGAAGACAAGTGCTCCTTTGGCCTCCACAGCTGACCCAATGAAGGCCGTGCTGAGCCTCCTGCTCCCCTGCCTCCTGGCCGAGGGGTGGCTGGTGCCCAGCCTGGCCCCTGGTCCCCGGTCACCAGAGGCCCAGGCAACGCAGGAGACTCTGCAGACCCCCACCGCCCAGAACGAGACTGAGGGAGAGGTGGATAAGCCCTGGCTGGAGGCCAGGGGCCAGCAGCTCTCTGAGGACGCCTCCAACTTGGGGTTCAGCCTGCTGCGGAAGATCTCCATGAAGCACGAAGGCAACGTGGTCTTCTCCCCGCTCGGCCTGTCCTTGGCCATGGCAGCCCTGACGCTGGGGGCCAAAGGGCCGACGAAAGCCCAGCTGGACAGCGGGCTCCACCTGCAGGTCCTAAACCAGACGCGGCCGCGGCACCTGCCTGCCCTCTTTCGGCATCTCAGACAGCGCCTCTCCCGCAACCGGGAGTTGGGCCTCACCCAGGGCAGTCTGGCCTTCGTCCACGAGGATTTCGATGCCAAAGAGACCTTCCTCAATGTATCCAAGAGGTATTTCGATACAGAGTGTGTGGCTCTGAATTTTCGCAATGCCTCACAGGCCAAAGGGCTCATGAATCATTACATTAACAAAGAGACGCAGGGGAAAATCCCCAAACTCTTTGATGAGGTTAATCCTGACACCAAATTAATCCTTGTGGACTACATCTTGCTCAAAGGTATTTTGATAATGTTCTGCTCTCCCAAAGCCTCTACGTCGGTCTCTTCCTTCTCTCTGTTTGGCCAGCCTATGGTTAATGCCCCGTGACCTTCTATGAGCAGGTTTTCAGGTTTCACAAATAGATGAATAGAAACAGGCACTGACCACATATGATGTGCCAGGTGCGGTGCTGGGCATGGTCATTTGATGCCCCCGCCATGGCGGCCCATGTGCTTGGCCTTCTTACTTACAGTTTCCAGGCGCCTCTACACAGCTCCCTTCTTCTGTGACACTCTGACACGGCAAGGCTTCTGGGTCACTGAAAAAAACAGGCAAATGATCTGAGAGATTTAGGGTTGCACCTTTGCTCCTTCGCTGTCTACTTTTGTAACCTGGGGGCAAGTGACAAAGTCTCTTACTATAAAAAATGGGGACTGTCCCCCCCCTACTGCACGGATGAAAGTGAAGCTCAGAGAGATTAGCTTGATCAAGGCCACATGACGAATGGCAGAGGTGGTCCTGACGCTCACCCCAGACCCTTTCTGTCCCACCTCTCTAATGGGCCGTGGGCTTGTGTGGGCGCTGCCTTACAGGAAGCTTATAACTACGGACTTGCAGTGTCCATGGGGAGGACATGCTTCCAGGTGGCCAGGCCACACCCCCAGGACAGAGTGTGCGTCATGCTGCTGCACGCTGGTGGCCAACGCTGGATCGCGTGCAGTTTGTCAGCAAGGGCCCCGGTCTCTAAGTGGCGATGGCAGGCGGGCCCCATCACCTCTGCCACCGTGGGCCCCGCTGCATGGGCGCATGCACTGGACACAGGGTGGTCGGAGGGCCCCTCGTGAGCACGAGGTCTTCTCTAGCCTGCAGTGACTGACACGAGGGAGCAGGGGGTCTGTCGGGAGACACTCCCTTGCTGGCGTGTGTGATTCTAGCAGCAGGTGATATTACTCTCTGCCAGCCAGAGAAGAGGCCGGGAAAGGCTGATCTTTGGGGAATTTATTTTGCCTGCCAGAGCCGTGGTCAAAACAAACCCCGTAAGGGACCACCCGTCCTAGTTTGGCCCTGCCCTCTATGACTTTAGCAAGAATGACACTCTCTGGGAGAGCGGTTTCCACAATAAGTTTTCTTCTGTTCAGGGAGATGGCTGACCCCTTTCGACCCTCTCTTCACCGAGGTGGACACTTTCCACCTGGACAAATACAAGACAGTTAAGGTCCCCATGATGTACAGAGCCGGCAACTTCACCTCCACCTTTGATAAGAATTTTCGTTGCCATGTCCTCAAACTGCCCTACCTAGGAAATGCCACCATGCTGGTGGTCCTCATGGAGAAAATGGGTGATCACTTTGCCCTCGAAGATTACCTGACCGCAGACCTGGTGGACACGTGGCTGAGACACATGAAAATCAGGTACAGCAAGGCCCCTGGCCTGCACAAGCTCAGCCTCCCATCTTTGTAAGCCCTCACCACTGTTTTGTGGTTTAGTGGCCGGTCTCCCTCGGTGAGCTGTGGGCTCCCTGAGGGCTGGGGCTGCATGTGTCCCGTTTTTGTCTCTCTCACAGTGCCTGGCTTGTCCGTTCCTTCAGCCAGCACCGATTAAGATTCTTCTGTGCCAGGCACTGCGAAAATGCACAATGGAGCCCTGATGGAGCTTACATTCTAGTCAAGGAGGACAAGTCATAGTGTAGGGACGGGAAGGGGAGCACCAGCAGGATGTGGGTACACGCCAGGCAGTAAGCAAACCCCTGAAGTGAGGCACGACCCTGGGGGAAGTGGCACAGGCAGAAGTGAGACAGTTCCGGGGCAGGAGTGTGCCTGGCGGGTTCAAGGAACAGCAAAGCAGCCAGTGAGGAGAGGAGGTCAGAGAAGAAGCAGGGGCCCAGTTGCCCCAAAAAAGACTTGGGTTTTCCCTTAGGGAGATGGGAAGCCACTGGGGGCTCCACACAGAGGAGCAACCTGGTCTGAATCGTGTTTGTAAGAGCCACACAGCCCCTGTGTGGACAAAAGAAACTGGGGGAGGGGGTGGTGAGAGAGGAAGCAAGGAGACCAGTCAAGGGGGCACCCTTGATCGGAGTGCTGCCCCTTGGACTGTGGAGGTGGCAGGGGAGTGATGAGCAGCAGTGGGGTCCTGGATCTATTAGGAGGCTAGAGGTGACAGGATTTGCTAAGGGACTGGATGTGGGTGACAGAGAAAGAATGGAGGAGGATAACGTGAGCAAAAGGAAAAATATTAAGCTCCTACTATACACCAGATACCGTTCTGGGGACATAACATATATTACTTCATTTCATCTTCTGAATGAGCCTGTGAAATTGGTACTGGTATTTTTGGCTACACGTAACAAATTAAGAAATTGAGACTTCTTTAAGACAAATTTAATGTCAATTTTTAGTTTTCATGCTTTTTATTTTTGAGCCACAGAACTCAACTTTCCAAGGTATTTTCAAAGAACTCCAATTTACATATACAATAGATAATCCCAGAGTTTCTCTGGCTACAGATAGGTAGGGGGTTGAGAATTTTCTTCACTCCCCTTCAGAGTACTGGAGGTCTACAGAATCCAGAGATTGAATACAACATCATCCTG
Organism: Eidolon dupreanum; assembly: GCA_028627145.1. Taxonomy (NCBI): domain Eukaryota; kingdom Metazoa; phylum Chordata; class Mammalia; order Chiroptera; family Pteropodidae; genus Eidolon; species Eidolon dupreanum. Next base: position 5,437,232 of record CM053509.1, read on the forward strand.
GAGTCCCCAGGATTGCTAGAAGTGAAGAATTGCTGGAAGCAGCTATTTGGTTTGGGTTGTTTTTAAACCATAGGGAAATGGGTATAAAATATGTTATTCTTCACTAAAGAGAATGCGTCATTGGCTGGGAAATAAAACTGGTTCAATGAAGCTGAATTTAGGTAGGTAGGTAGGTAGGTAGGTAGGTAGGTAGGTAGATAATAGATGACGATAGATAGATTAGAAAGATAGATGATAGATGATATAGATAGATAGATAGACAGATAGATATTTAGATTGATAATAATAATAATGATGATGGATGGATGGATGGATGGATGGATAGATAGATGATAGATAGATAGATAGATAGATAGATAGATAGATAATTTATAAGCCAGCACTATTTCCCCTGAGCTAGATCATTAAAAAGAATGGACTATACATACAGTCAACTGAGGGAGACGAGTTCATTAATGGAAGGGGAAAAAAAAATCTTTTTTTAAGCTCTTGTCTACATTTCACCATTATATGTACTTGTATCACAGAAATATGGAAGTTTTCTTTCCAAAGTTCAAGTTGGATCAAAAGTATGAGATGCACGACCTGCTTAAGCAGATGGGAATCAGAAAAATCTTCTCACCCTGGGCTGACCTGGGTGACATCTCGGTTACTGCAAGAAATCTTAAAGTATCCAAGGTAAGTCAGGACCTTTCGTTAGGACCCAAACTCCAAGTATGAAATGGGACCAAAACCCAAAAATATTTTTGCAAGCCATTTTAACGTTGATAAAGTACTAAGTTGTAGAAAATTTCATTTAAATTTGAAAGACTTGAAATAGCACCCAGGTCGAATGTTTTAAGAATTTCGAGCTCCTCTGTTAGAACATTTATTCCAGCGACTTAATTTCTCTTATACATAGCTATCCCTCTTTTCTCCCAAATGCTCGAGGAGAAATTTACTCCTGAAAAGGAATGGAATTGGTTCACAGATTCGTTTCAAAGTTCATGAAATAACCCTACTTTTAAGGTAAAAGAAACCCCCAGAAGTTATCTGGCTAACTTCTCACCACTTGTGGGACTCGCCTCCTGTAATAGCCCTACAAAATAGTCCTTCCTTCCTTCCTTCCTTCCTTCCTAATGCTTCCTGTGACAGAGAACCCACTGCTTCTTTGAAAAGCAACCCAGTACACACATGGCTAAAATAGTATTTGGGTGTTTCTCATACATATATTTTTTGACCTGTAACTCCTCCCTAATTCATACTCTTTGGCCCTTGTTCTGCATTTAAAGCTAAGAGCAGGGTTAGTCACCGTCCACAAGGAATGCCTCCAGCTAATCCGTTTTCTCGATGAAGGTGCAATTGGTTTTGAGGGGCAGCATCATTTGTTGTTCAGAGCGCTCAGTGCATTGCGTGAAACGGGTTAGGTCCCTAGCCCGGGTCACTAATGCCAGCAGTAACAGCCCCCCACCCCCCACCCTCCACCAAGCATTATTAAACAAAGAAAACGCTCCAACGTTTCGAAACAGCAGCCGCATCTTAGCTATGTTTTCTTATCTGTGGGGTTTAGTTAATATTTTCCCATACAGTTGCATTTTCTAATTCCAAGAGAGATTAAAAACAGCATCCACTTAACGTTGGCCCGCAATCAGGCCTTACTTAGCATCTCAGGGAAGGTAAGCCAAATAAACATGACAATCCTGCAGACCAGAGCCGGAAAGAGTTTTTCCTGCAAACACATGAAAAGCTGAAGAAATGTGCCGTTTTACAGTTTAAATTGCAAACCATTAAAGAGTCTCCTTCTTCTTACTCTGGGAAGTAAATTTTCGCTCCGGGAAGTTAGGGATTCTCCAAGTGTTATTACACTGATGTTTTTATTATCTCCTCTAACAATAATGATACAAGTATGTCACTCACATCAGCTGAGGTTTCTGGACAAAAGAGCCTCCGGCACCTGTCTGGTGGCCTGAGTACAGGCAACCAGAGTTCAGGAAGACCTCAGGGACCCCAGAGCAGAGCAGTGCCAGGTGCTGGGAAGCTGCTACAAAAGACTAGCCGCACCCTTGACCCCACATTGCCTTCCAGAGGAAAGTCAAAGTATTCAGGGGTTCCAGGCAGCTTGAGAACCTTCTAGAGGAGCTCCAGCTCAGCTAAAGAATCAGTAGCACAAAGTACACGCTCAACAAGTATTTGCCACCCTGATGCACGGGTGAATGAATTGACTAGAGTCCCCGGGTCCACGTCCAGAATGCGTCCCATCTGGGTTCCTGGCATCTCCTGGTACTATTCTGGGTGCTAAGGCAGTAGTGCCCAGGGCCACCTCAGACCACTGCTCCGGAGCAGCAGAGGCGCCGGGTACACGAAGGGCCGGGGGCGTGGCCCCGCGGGGAGGACCACGGCCAGCGATCCCCAGCGGCCCCACCCCCTCCTCTCCGTTGCCGCCCCGGTGGTCTTCCACGTTATTTCCTCTTCTAGGTTTTACAAAGAGCGGCGATTGAGGTCAGCGAAAAAGGAACGGAGGCAGTGGCGGGAACCTTCTCAGAAATCACGGCTTACTCCATGCCTCCGATCATCAAAGTGGACCGGCCGTTTCATTTCATGATCTACGAAGAAAGCTCTAGAATGCTTCTGTTTCTGGGCAGGGTCGTGAATCCCACTCTCCTCTGACCCATCATCACACGCGTGAGGACTCGGTGCGCAGCAGATGCTGAATCTGAGGTCCGGGAACCCGCCCAGGATATTAGCTCTGGGTGCCAATTCGAGCCGATCTTGGATAAATTCAAATTTACTTTAAGGAGCTGTTTGAACAGTCTGTCTTCTATGGTAAGCCTGTTTTTCAGAGCCGTTGTTGTTGCCTAAAGGCTGGTTTGGTAGAATAGCTTTACCCTTCTCTGTTACTCCTCTATTTGGACTTAAAAAAAAAAAAAAAAAGGTAGCTCAGAACACTATTTCCAGATGCAGCCTCGGGAAGACAGTGCGTCAGTCATATGCTTCACTCCCTTTACTTCCCCCTCCTGCAAAATAAGTGCTTTATTTTCACCAGAATGAGAAGAAAATGGCCGGAGTCGGTCCTGATCACAGCGTCTGCCTCAGTGGGGCCCAGTCCACTGCATGGCACATCGGGTCATTTGGCAGGAGCCTTAACTAAGCCACAGGCCACCTAGTCTGACCCCTTCATTTTATAAAGGACGGAAAAGGGGGATCAGAGTCAGGGTCACATTCTGCCTTGCATGGGCCCCTGTCACTTTCGCCTTCATGGGCTCTCTCCTCCATTAAAAAATATATATTTGTATATTAATAATGATATTTTATGACTGCATTGGTATAACAACTTTATTCTGGATTTTATTTGTCTTCATACCAATGTATATAATTTGCTTACTGCAAGAAGTAAAACATCTTCATAGACCCCTAAAAGTACCGTGGGCCTTAGGCACTGTGCTTACTGCACCTAATGAATAAATCATGCTGGACAGCTCATAGGATGCAAAATTCTTGAACAAGGTCACTCGGTGTGGCAATGGCAGAGTCTCCCCGCTCCAGGCCCTCGGCCTATTCCACTCTTCCTTCTATCTGAGACTTCTGGTGGGACCAACTAAACAGGAAACGTGCTCGCCTGTTACCCGCTGTGATTAAACAGAATACAAGCCTGGACTTTGTGCCAAGGTTAAAAGGAAAATACCAAATACCACCCCCACCCCCACCCTTGCCCCGAAACTGTCTTAAGCAGTCATTTTCTGTTATAGAGACAAGAAAATATTTTAGGAGTAAATTCTGAGACTCAGGAATAGAGCTAACTAATCTGGGACTGTCAGCTGTGCTAATTAAATGCCTAATCGGATTTGTTTGCCATCCAATTTTATACCTAAAATTAATGTATTGATTAACTTAACTATTAATAGAAATCAGAGTAATGTGTATCATTCTTAATGTGAATAGGTAATGATATAGAGCAGCAATATAAAGATTGACTTTTCATCATTTTAAAACCGGGACATGAATTCACTCCTGTGTTCCTTGGCACACCAGTTGACCGGTGGTAAGCAAGGCCACTCTAGGGCCTAGAAAGAGAGGCACAAATAGAGGACTAACTCCAATGGCATTCTCCAGGGACTTGTGAGTGTTCAGTTAGTTGGGTTCATTTGTGGAAAAATCGTACAAAGAGGAATAAAAAAGGGTTCAAATCACCCACTTTTAGGAGATGAAATTGAGGGAGAAAAAAAGCCTAGGAGCACATAATACTCTCTGCAATAAATATGGCCAAACCCAGTTAGGAAAAGATTCATCATTACTGAAGGATTCATGTGACATGCAGATCACACTCTCCCTTCATCTCCCCGCATGCACCGCAAAACAATGATGGCATAGTGCTCATAACTAACGCATTGCTCTTTAGGCAGAAAATGGCTTCATTCTCTATTAAAAAAAAATTTTTTTTTTAATTCCTCAACACATGCTTGAAGAAGCTCCTAAAACACTATGTTTCAGATTTTCCTATATGCATGGTGAAGAAATGCAGATCAACGAAAATTATAAGTAATCATACCGAAAAACTCAAGGTTTCAACTGAGGGGGAAAATGTGGATATTGTAACAAGGTTTCCCTATATTTGTCAGATTTTAAAAACTGTTCCTTATCTATGGCCATGCTACCTTGAACAAGCCTGATCTTGGAAGCTAAGCAGGATCAGGCCTGGTTAGTACTTGGATGGGAGACCACCTAAGAAGACCAGGTGCTGTAGGTGGAAAAAAAAAAAACTGTTCCTATACAGACACCCACATTCTCTCTCTCTCACAAGTGCACACGCATGCATACTATAACAATTAAGAACAGATTATTGAGTTAATCTAATTTATTTACTTTCATTGTAAAACTCCTACTAAAGCTAAAGAACCTGTTCATTTCGATTCAAATTTTCACATATACCCACTAACTGCAAGTAAAAATGAACCCATCCTTCCAGAGTGAGGGGTCTGAGCTCAGGAAGTCAAGTAATAAAAATGATTTTTAAATGTGTATGAAGTTATAGAAAAAAAATTATACACGCTTTTTATTTTACCTCTAGGAAGTATAATCTTTTTAGCCCTATCTCCATTTCTGCTAGTAAAATTGAGTTTTACAGGTGTGTCTTTCGCTTGTAATGCTAACCTGTGAAATTCTAGACCCCATCCTTATAAATGCAAGTTTCCATAACTAAACAGAGGAAGGGGATATTCCTATTTCACCACAGCTACGGATGGAGCTCTTTCTTTGTCACACAACTAGTTTAAGGGAACTGTTTGATAAGCTGTTGAACCGATTGTTAGTTGTTGAATGGAGTTCTATGTGGATATTCATTAGTGTCGCCAATTTGTTTTTTACTCTGTCTTTACATATCTGTCTTTGGAAGTATAATTTTAACAAATATTTCAATGATTTTAGAAATAACCATGTTCTGTGGGGAAAAAAAGAAAACTTCCAAATGTAAGTTTGATTCTTAATTGATAACTTCGTGCCTTAGAATAGAATTGCAGCTGACTTCTGTAATTCTTGAATTTTATAAGCAGTAGTGACTCTTCTCTGTCAGATCACTTTCCTCTTCTCCTGCATACATAATGGAAAATAAAAGTTCCTGACTCTGCTAAATTTATTCTTGAACAAATAAACTGGAATTCTCCATTTTATGTATAGAGAATCTCCATAAATGAATCTCTATTCATCTCCAATGCTGATTACGAATCAAAGTGTTAGGGAAACTGATGCCTCTCCGATGTCCCATTAGGTACCACGGATACTCTCTCCTGGATCACGATGTGTTCAGTCCCATGTCACTGATGCTGGTAGGAGACATCATTAAAACAGGTAGATGAAATCCACAAAGAATGAATTAAATTAGCCAGTATGGTCAAGCTTCTCACACCGACTCAACTTTTACCCACTATCAAAATGGGTAGCTGAACAATTTCATTCACCTGATTGTCCTTAAATGAAAGACATTAAGAATTACTAAAAATAGCCAAAAAGAGGCCAATTTGTAAGGCAAAGGGCAAACAAACGATATAAAAGTTTAACACTGAGTGGCTCTCATGAGTAATTTATAGTTGACATTGGTGTGCTTTTCTTATTCATTGCTTAAAAATGCACTGTGTTACTCTTTAATTAAAGAATAAAAACTGCAGGAAAGTATTTAAAGCTTTTTTCACAAACACAGGTATCTCGTTAACCTATGTTTTATTTTGAGTAAATTCATTATTCATTATTTCACATTATAAAAAGTAACCACACACGCATATGCATTCACAAATTAGATCATCTTTATCATACATCGATATATTTTAAAAAAACAAATATTTTCTAATATCAATATAGTTATATGCTGATTGCATTTTGAAATAGAGAAGCTGACAATAGCTTCATACAGTATATCTCAAGAACCGACATTTTAAAATTAATAACGGTATATGTTCCACAGGCAAATTTTGATGGAAATATTAGCATTAGTACAAATAAATGCTGTTGACATAGCTTAAGCATGATAGCTTGGAATAACAGCTGATTCAAACTAGATTCATCATTTTTAATTAAGGACAAATACAATCTAAAATGTAAACAAAGTATTTATAAAATAAATTCTTCTAGGAAATAAAGGAAATCATCAGTCTATTATTTTTAAGGTAGTTGTGGCTAAAAGTTATCAGAAATCTTTGGAATTTTCATTGCCAAATTTAAATTTCAGAATGCCCAGGTACACAACATATTGTCACCGCAATCGGACTGATAACACTGCGGACGGTTGTGTGTACCCTTTTCAGTGTGACTTTCCCATTGGGCTTGAGGCTTCGTGAGAAAATGCAACGTATTTCTCACTCCCAAGTCCCCCCTCCAAGTGATTATCTAGCCAGGGCAATTTTAGTCGATTTGGACTTTCATCTAATTTTTAAACGCTAAAACTCTAGAAAAATTAAATAGATGGTTTCCTGCACAAATAAAGGCGGATTGTCTCTTCAGCAGCAGTGAAAGCACACACCTAAAGTTGTTTTTCCTGACACTTCACTATCACATTGGAATTCTGTGACCACATTATTATCTAAGCAATGTATATGACACCTCCTAGGGAATCTAATTTCAAATATGGAACTTTGAGCAACGTCAGCTGCCGCTGTGTATCTTTTCCATTCATTAAGGAAAAAAAAAAAGAAAAAAAAAAAAGCCCGAGCCATTGCTTTAGCTTTTGTCCGTCAATCACAGCATCCCGTTGTCTTCGTTTTGCCTCCTTCATCAAGCAGACGATTTAAGGATTGGATTTCCTGGATTTTCTTTGTCAAAAAGAAAGAAAAAAAATGCGAGAGGAAGAGAGGAAAGGAGTGGGGGAGGGAGTAAAGAAAAAAGAAAGAGGAGAGGAGAGAAAAAAAACACATGAAAAATGTTAGCCACGTAATGCTTACAAAGTAAATTACAAAACAAAGAATCTACTTCGAATAAATCTAATATATAAGAATTCTGATTAAGTGAAAAAATAAATTACACATTAAAGAGTACTTGGAATTACCTTTAATTACCAAATCCTATGTGCATCTAACATAGCATTCGATTCAACGCATATAACTTTTCCTACATTTTTCTTTTGTATAATCACAACAGAAATTAATGCAGCCTAAATATGTCAATTGTCTGATTTAAAAGACTTAAAATACAATGCATTCCCATACTTTCCTTAAATCCCGATATCCCTAAATATGAGATGTGTGTGTCATTTCTAAGACACTAAAAAGTTGGAGGATGTATTGTATAGAATTTTTCTGAGCAGCAAAAACTAAGATAATTAATACTTTCTGAAATCACTTCCTAGGCTTATTTTAAGTAAAAAAGATATATTTTCATTTGGACATGGCATGGTGCTGAACTATAAATAATAATACTTCATAGAAACATAACCAAACATGACCACGTCGATCACCTATTCCAGTTATGTGGCAGTGCACATTCATATGGAGATACAGTTATGGGCTTGTAGATCCAGCCAGGTGTTAAAAAAGCAGCTGTGATACCAATACTGCTCCTCCTTCAGAATACTCAGAAAAGAAGAAACAAACTTGATGTGATTTTTTTAGCAGAGTGTTTCTTTCTAGATTTATTTTTTAAACAACTATACATATAATTGATTATATAAGTATTAGTATAATTACATGACTCTATATTACATATGTTGAGCAAGAGAAAATTCAGTCTATAAATAGGAAAAACATGCTCAACAATGAAAGAACTGATAAAGATAGTAACCTGAAATAAAGGAGAGGTGATATAAATACAGGAAATTTCGATGGTTTTTATTTTTAAAAATGCCTACAACACTTAGAAAAACAAGTTGAGAAGAGAACGCATTACAATATCATGTTATTAAGTATGTTCTTCAACAGAAGAAATTCAGGGAGACCTTTTGAGAGAAAGAGGGTCCCGGGTGATAGAGAGAACGTATCTCAGGATGCAGGGACTGGAAGGTGCCTTAGGGGATAAACCAAGAGTCAACTCTGTCATGTTACAAACAGGACAATGAGGCCCCGAGTGCTGAACTGAACGTGTGCAGCTGCTTAGCTGCTACTAGAACCAGGGCCCAGGCTCCCGCTCCGTGCTCTCTACAGCCCATGACATGACCCTGTCCTGCCTCTGTTCTCATGACTTTTAAGTGGAACGTCCATAGTATAATTATTAGAGCGATTAGACTATGTATGTGCAAAGAGCATTCTTTCAGATAAAAGTATCATCTGTATTAACACTACTAACCTATAATATAAATATTACTTTTTCTATTTCCTATTACAGTTTCCCGTTACATAGTCCTACTTTTTCCTTGAGCGCCTTTCAATAAATTTGTTTCTAAGTTTTGAATGAATTTAGCTGTATATTTGTATATATCAATAGCTAATTAAAATTTTAGAATAAGTTACAATATCATTCAGTTCCTAAAAGGAATACCAGCATGGAGTTTCTGCTAAAAAAAAAAAAATGCATGTCGGAGACTTTACTAGAAAATATTCATGAATAAAGTGAAATACGTTTAAAAGAAAATCTGAATCCTGTTTAAATTCTGTACACATCAGGGATTCTGGCACCCTGTAGAAAGGGTAAACCTGCAGATATGGTTTGAGGCAGGCTTGACGCATCGCTTCGACTATGACATGATGTCTTAACACGGTGATTGTTAGCTACTAGTCTCTTCAGTGTTTAAACTAAAAGAAACAAAGGCTTTATCACTGAAAACAAGATACAAATAGCACATGAAAAGGAACCAGGAAATAGAGGCCCTTTATAACCTCAACTTCAAGGACGAGTTCGGCCTCCAGAAATCTCCAGCTTACTGACCTACATGCTGGATCTTATGTGCAGTAATATTTCTTAAGTGACAGCAGCTGCACTGTCTGTCTGTGCTCTGGGCAATGAATACTGTGTGCACTTAAGCTAACTAGGAATGCAGTTACTCCCAGCGTCTTCTCAGATAAAGTCCTCGAATACAAACATTTCACAGAACAATAAATAGATCTCGGATGTTAGTGGGAGCCATTGAAAAAGTCTTCTTGACTTCCTGAAGTGACAATGTTTTTGTCCTACGTAGATCATCTCATATAAAGTCTTAAGATAACAGAGGCACATGTGCTAATAATAATCCCTTTTAATTTGGAATATTTCCTCGTTACAGACATTTTCTGTTCTTTGGGAAGGAAAGTACACTGAGGAAAGCGTAGGATAATACGCTTAGCAGTGAGTCACTGAATTACTTACAAGGTGGCCTTCCGTGGTTGTGTGTCTTTACTTCCACTGCTCTTTGTGTCGATTGAGTTACCTGTCCCACGGGAGGTGCTTGGAAGGGCAGTATTAGGAGAAAAGGAAGTTGGAGCACTACTGGCATTTCGAGTCCGGAATGAATCATCTGAAAGTAACACGTGTATAGTCAGACATTTTTAAGACACTAAGAAAGATGTTAACCTAAGGAAAGAAAAGTTAATAATAGCTGACTTTTTTTTTAAATCAATTTATTAGGGTATAATTTATATACAATAAACTGTACAAATTTACGGTTTTGACCCATGAAGCTCTTTGACCCATGGGTGCATCACTACCAAATGTTTCCTCCTCCCCTTGTAAACCCTTGCTCTGGTCCTCACCCCCTGGCAACCAGAGATCTGCCTCCTGTCGCTCTGGATCAGTTTTCATTTTCTAGAACTTGATATAATCAACAGAATTAAGTTGATTCATCTATGTTGTTGTGTACATCAATACTTTATTCCTTTATATTGCTGACTAGTATTCCATTGTATGGATATGTCAAAATTTGTTTATCAATTTTCCTGTTGATACAAATTCAGATTTTTTTCCAGTTTTTGACTATTATAAAGTAGCTATGAATAATCATGCACAAATCTTTATGTAAACGTATATTTTAATATCTCTTCAGTAAAAGTCTAGGAGTAGAATTGCTGGATCACATAATAAGTATGTATTTTAACCTTATAAGAAACTGCCAAATTGTTGTCCAAAATGGTTGTACCACTTTGCATTTCCACCAGAACTGTCTGAGAGTTCGGGAGGACTGCTCCGCATCCTCGCACACACTTGGTACTATGAGCCTTTTTGACGTGGACATTACAGTGAGGCTAGGGATGGTCCCCCTCCCTCCAAGATACAGCTCCGGAATTTTTCTTAGTCCCTTACTCAGCCCTCTCCCTGTGGCTCCTGAATTTCTCCCTTGTCCCTTACTCAGCCCTCACCCTGTTCTGACCTCCAACTCTGGTGAGAGAAACAAGCCAAGGCCTGGAGACAAGACAGATGGCTTTGGGCAGCCCCCTCCCCTCCAGGCGGCATGAAAAACAAGCCAAAACCAGGAGGCAAGATGGATAACCTTGGGACACCCCCTCACTTCCATGATAAGGCTTGGAGTCTTTCCCTTGTCCTTTGTTCAGCTGTAGCTAATCGCAATATCATTATAGTATCACCTGCATTGCAAGTACCACGTCTCCAGCTCCCGCCCCCATAGAAAACAACAGCCCCTAATCCAGACAGCCCAGTGCAACTTGCTCTCCGTTTGCCTGCATTTTCGCTTTACTAAAACTTGCACTTTCCTGCTTGCTGTTTGTCGTGTCCTCGAATTCTTTCCCGCGGTATAAGACAAGAACCTGGTTGCCAGAGCTTCAGGTCCAGGTCCTTCTTTGGCTTTCCACCCTGTGGAGCTCTCCAGCACCGATGGTGGGTGTGGAGTGGTATCGCCTGGTCTTTTTTTTTCTCGTTACTTTTCATTTGCATTTCTCTAATGCTTACTGATGTTAAATATCTTTTCATATACTTATTTGTATATCTTCTTTTGTGGAGTATATGTTCAAATCTTTTTCCCATTTTAAAATTAGTTGCCTAATTAGTTTTAAAGATTTCTTCGTATATTCTGGATACAAGTCTTTGTCAGGTATACGTAGTATGAATATGTTCTCCCAGTCTGAGTTCTGTCTTTTATTTTCTTAAAACATCTTTCAAAGTCAATAAGTTTTAAATTTTGATGAAGCCCAAAATCTTAACTTTTTCTTTTATTGTTTGGATAAATCTTTTATGGTCTATCCCCAAATTACGAAGATTTCCTTCTATATTTCTTTCAAAAATGTTAGTTTTAGATTTTATGCTTAAGTTCATAACACATTTTGAGTTAATTTTGTGTAGAGTGCAAAATAAGAATTGAAGTTCAGTTTTTGTTTGTTTGTTGTAAATATAAATATCCAATTATTCTAGCAACCTTTTTAAAAAATACTATCCCATCACCATTGCTTTATCTTGGAGCATTTGTTGAAATTCAAACTGACCACATATGTCAACATAGGCCACACAGTCTTGATTACTGCAGCTTTAAAGTAAGTATTGAAATTAGGTAACTTAGGTTCTCAAACTTTTCCTTTTTCAAAACGAGTTCGGTGCATCTCACTATAGATTTTAGAATCAGCTCATAAATTTCTACAAAAAGACTGATAGAATTTTGATCAGGACTACACTGACTCTCTGGATCCATTTATAAAGAGCTGACATAACAAAATGAAGTCTTCCAATCCATAAACATGATATATCTCTCCACTGTCAGGGCCCAAGACAGACCACCCCAAAATATCCCACAATGGCATGTTGCATACTTTGAATTAAAGTGACTTGACAAGCAGCCAGTGCCTGAAGGGCACCTTGACCCTCCCCCATCTCCTTGAATACAGGAAATAAATCTCCCCTGTGAAAGGTGCCCCCCACCACACACACACACACCATGACTGCAGACAAAGAGTCTGTATCATCAAACCCTGTTGCCTCTTAAGCAAGGAATTCACCTTGCTTAAATTCCTCACTCACAAGTTCGCAAACCTTACTTATATTCCTTTCTAATGATCACTAACTTTTTTTTTTCTTTTGTCCTGTCAATTTCTTCACAAATTTATTGTTTCTTTGTCTAAAAATATAAAACGATGTCTGGCTAGATCATTTCTTTGAGCCTCATATTTTATGATCTGACCATCTTGCTATGATTCTCCTGTATGTACACATTAGATTGGTTTTTCTCCTGTTAATCTAGTCTTGTGTCAATTTTATTGTTTTATTATTAGTCCAGCTATAAGAACTGACGAAGGGAGGGAGTTCTCCCTTTCTTCCTTGATTTCTTTCAGGAACATTTTAAAGTTGTTAGTGTACATTTAGCACACATTTGGTTAAATTTGTCCCTGAGCATTTCACGTTTCTGAAGTTATTGTAAATGCCAATTTTTAAATAGACTTTACTTTTTAAGTTTTAAATTTTCAGAAATATCAAGAAGATAGTACAAAACTTTCCCATTTACTCCCTCACCCAGTTTTCCTCTTATTAATAACACCTTACATTAGTTATTACTTGCTGTAATTAATGAGCCAAGCATGATATAGTATTAAGTAAAACCCATAGTGTGTCCAGATTTTCTTAGTTTTTATCTAATGTCTGTTCCTGTCTCAGGAACATTACATTTACTTGTCAGGTTGTCTTAGGTTCTTCTTGGCTGTGATGGTTTCTAAGCCTCTCCTTGTTTTTGATGACCTTGACAGTTTTGAGGGGTACTGGTCAATTCTGTAGGATGCCCCTCTACTAGAATTGGGTTGATGCTTTTATTTTATATAATTAGACTAGGGTTATGGGTTTGAGGGAGGATGACAGAGGTACAGTGCCATTTTCATCACACTGCATCAAGGGTACACACTGTGATATTTTTATCACATTTTATCACTTTAGGACTGATCACTAGAAATGGAATTTTTTTTTTTTTTTTGAGTTACAGAGTACTTTAAAAATCTAGGATTCTTGATGAACTTTACCAAACTGCTTTCCAAAAGGGTCCCATTGATTTTCATCCCCACTAACGATGGATCCATTGCAGTCTGTTTCCTTACTAGCAAGCTCTTCATATTTCCCCTAGTCCGTAGTACCCACACAGCCTTGCAATGTTATCATTGATGACAGGCAAAAGTCACCAGACAATTAACAATGGGTTCCGTTAAGTAAAAAGTATTCAATTCGACCTTCTGAGCTATGACTTTGATCTTTCTTCTCAGCTTTATTTAACACTACTCTTCTCACACCCACTCCATCCTCCGACGTGGTCTGCTGTGGCTCCTGAAGACAACAATACTCACGTGTTCTTTATGACAGGTACTCTGTATGGATGTCACTCCATACCCATCTTCACCTGTCAAAATTCTAGCATGTCTTAAGGTTCATCTCACATGGCACAGCTATCCTGAAGCCTGTCTTAAGTCTCACAAGTAGACAAAAATCTTTTCTCTACATGGAACGCCTAAAACATTTGTGGAGACAGACATTTTGCTTCCATTTTCTCTTTATATATCAGATAAGTAATTGATTGTGACTTTTTCCTCAGTCTGTATTTCATTAAGTAATAAATAATAAGTAATAACCACATTTTTCACACCAAGAAACCAAGGAGATATTTCATTCAATTTATAGTCTCTCTCCCCAAAATGACATTGAGCACTTAAGATAGAATATTTTTCAAATATTTTAACTAAAGTTTACCCTCGTAAATATGTTTTTATTTAGGACTTTGGATGTTAAGTTTTAGGATCTGTAGATTATATACACTCTGCTAATTTTCAAGCTGACTTAAGAACTAGCAAAGCAAAAACTGAAGAAATTAATGCACATAATTAAAACTCTTAAAAACCAGTTCTGAATCAATATTCTTAATGATTTAGGCAAAGAAATTTCTTGGCAAGAATTACTACAAGTTCATGAATAAACACTCTCAGTTACAGCTGGGTGAGGTCATCTTCAAGAGCCTGATGGGACCCACCCAGGCTGGAAGAACACCTTACAGGAATCTATAATCTTCTGCACCATTAGCTCCAAGCTGACTTTCTATACACATTTATAATTTTTAAAGGCACCCTATATAGGAAATAAAAAACCTCAAACCCAAATGTTTCCTTAGTTATTGCCTAAAGAACTCACTGCTTTGCTGAGATAAAAGTAATCAACAGTTTTATTATTTATAGACCTAACTTAAATGTTGATAATTTTAATTCAAAAATTTTGTTATTAAATCTTTTCAGGGTTGTACGATATTCAGAGCATACTTTGCAGAAGTACTCTACGTACTGTATATGAATGTCAATGCTTTGATACTGGAAAGATTTTCTGTTCTGGCAAATGAAAACATACTGTTTACAGAATAGCCAATGAATGCATATATTCTTCATGAGAATAAAAAGAACACAGTAAGAGATAAGAAGAGAAAATACTCAAAACATAATCTAAATGTAATCTAAAAAGGAGATATAACTAAACTTTTTAAAATCTCAAACCTTGAGTAGATTTGCTATTATTTACACTAAAAAGTTGTCATAGATCTATATTATAATTTTCAACCAATATTTCCAGAGCTAAAAGTTAAAAATATACTTAGAGCCACTAGCAATTTTGAGCACTATATTCTCTCTTATTCATAATATAATTCTACGTTGTCATATAAAGCAGAAGTCAGCAAACTATAGCCTATGGGCCAAATCTTGCCCACTGCATGTTTTTGTTAGTAAAGTTTTATTGGAACACAGCCATGCCTATTCATCTCATATCGCCTACAGCTGCGTTTACTCTACAATGCCTCAAGTTGAGTAACTGGGACAGAAACCCAGCTGGCCTGCAAAACCTAAAATATTTACCACTTGGCCCTTTACAGAAAAGTAAAAGGTTTAGCTACATAAGATCCACATTAAAATCCTACTGTTTTTAACTTCTGTAAAATCACTGCAAAAAAAATGAGCCTCAGCAGGTCCTCAGATTATGGCAAAACCTAGCCTATCATTTTGTCCTTTTTATCTTCCCAAAGTATTGCACTCTGAGTCTTGACACAGGGAAAACAGAATGACATAGTCAAGTATCTTCTCAATTGCTTGGAAAAGGGTTATTTTCTAGAATTCGATAAAGATATAAATTTAGGAAAAATGGGGTCTAAAAAGTTAAAAATTGGTCATTGAAAGAAAATTATATTTTATCAAGTTGAGCAATTTTTGAAGAGCTCAGATTTCTACTTACCAGTTAGTGAAATGATAGATGTCTTTGCTAACCCTGAGACAGAAGATGTATATGCTGCCGTAGAACTTTTACTAAAAAAGAACATAATCAAGTTTAAAATATAAGAATGTGTTTGTTTCAATTCCAGTCATCCAGTCCTTAGTCTTTTTAAATCTTTTTTTAATGCTTTCCTCTACTTCTTATAAGACATCCTTGCTCCTTTTCTCATTTTTTTTTTTTCATTCCATGGCTTACAACAATTACTTTGTCTATAACTTAAAAGCATTTCCTTAAGCTACTGCTGCATTAGAATAACAGTCTTTTGATGCTCAGCCATGACAGGTAGTGAAATTCTGAATGAATGATATTTTCTTGGAAATAACTCATCTTTCGTTCTAATTTCTTTTGTCCATCAGGAGATCACCCTTTTGGGTTGGAATTCTAGATAGATCTACTGATCATGTTCTAAAATAGAGCTGAAAATCTTGAATAAGCTATCTTTAATAAAAGAAACATTTTTTTCCATAACACATTATTTTTCTTGATAGAACAATACATGCTTTTAAAGACTTTTATGTTTCCTTAAAATTACTGTGCTTGTCAATTGATATGCAGCTGTTATATACTACATGTGTATAACATATATGAAATATCGTGTTCATTTAATTAACATTAATTCTCTCCTAATCGTAACTGTATATAATTTTGTCTGCTGGGCCAAAGGGGAAGCTAGACCTTCTCTTACTGTCAGGAGAACTCGTATTATGATCACTTTGTCACAGAAACATGCCAGTGGCTTCTTTACAGACAGAATGTTAATAGAAAACGGATGTCCACATTCATTTAGCAAATGGGACACGACTATACTCATTTAGCAGTCTGGTGGCATATGTGGCATAGTGCCACCTTTCTCTTAAAACACTATATGGATTCCACGATGTTATTATATAGTGTCATGGCAGCAGTCTGCCCAGATTACCAGGAAACGTATCCTTATGCAAATCGGTAGACTATTTTTTAACATAAAATCTTTACAGAAAACCTAAAAATGATTGACCTATTAAATGATCAAAATCAAACCTAATTTTTATAATAATGTTACTATTCACATAAAGATGTGTGACTATAAAATAAAAATTAAAATATGAGTAGCTGATAGATCATACCTAGCACACTTGTCTAAGTTGCCATATTTTGCATGAAAGGCTTGATTATTAAAAGACTGGCTTCGAATCAATTTGGATTTCTTGATTTCTTTGCCTACAGTGATAAGCAGAAAAAAAATGCAACCGTTCAGTTCCTCTTTAGATGCCCCAACCCCATTTCCACTCCGACTCCCACCATTTTCAGTAAAACACAGATGGGTTTAAGCTTCCTTTCCTTAGTTCGAGCTGACTGGGGTATCTCTTACCCACACTGGCCTTTAGAAAGTACCAAAACAATGAATGACAAAAGGAAAATAGTGCTCTAAAATAATATATCTCATATAAGAGAGTGACTTTCCCCATAATCAATTCTTCATAAAAGGAAAAAAGGAGACATGAGGAGTCACTCCTTACTTGTCGATGGAGTGCCGGAAGAGGGCCCGGGGACAGGGACGGGGATGCTCTTGGGCAGTGTTGTTGGTGTCTTCGTGTCTCTTCCTAAAACAAACTCTGCTTTAAGTGCTGTGATTTCCTCTGAGTTCGTATTACTCTCCATAAACACACAAGACAACACAGAAAATATGAAACACTCTCCCTACCTAAGCAGCACTGTTTCCCAGATAGTCTCACTTTACACATTTACATGTTTCTATCTTAGTTATTCAGTGATCAATTTTACAAACTTTTTGCTGTTATCAAACTTTAAGTTTTCCTTTGAAGGGTCTGAAGCTCAAAATTAACCCCCACCATTTTTATTCATGGAGTCTTAACATGTACAACACATTAAGCAGACAGTTTCTGTAATCGAGTTTTAAAAATAAAAGAAAAACAATTTTCCACATAAAATTAAGAACTCAGTATGGTCTTTCGGAATGCCAGGATGCAACATTGATTGTGTGACTTAGTGGCGAAGACATAGGAAAACTACTTACGTTTCTTTTCAAAGGTTTTATCGCTCATGGGCCTTCCATCATTTTGTTGCTTCTCTTTCTCTAATTGTTCCTATTATTAAAATAGTATCTTAGCATTAAAGGTAAGCGTAAATAGATTTAGAAAAGTGTTCAATGAGAAAGTACTCTAAGCTTTAGAGATAAAAATATCATTCATGAAAATGCCTAAAAGAAGTACATTTTTTTTCCCAAATTAGTGTATACAGAAGTCCAGTTTCTTTCAGTTTTATGTTCTTTTCACATCTATTGTTCCCTTGGACATATGTCAAGCTAAAACAAGGAGTTTAGTATCATTGTGATAATGAGCCTTTATTTTCTAGAAGGTATTTACAGATTCTCCTTAGCAAAATATTTGTTACTGTTGGTCAGTTCCATTACAGATTAGTAAACAACAAAATAATGTTTTTCTTTAAGAAAATTGAGAGAAAAGGAAATGGTCTTTAGGGTATTTTTTAAATGTTTTATTGAAATATAATACACATAGAGAAAGTACACAAATTGTAAATGTAGAGCTCAATGAATTTTCCCAAAACGAACACACCTACATAGCCACACCAGCTCCCAGATCAGGAGATAAAACATTACCAAAATTCAGGAATCCCTCATCCCAACAGAATAAGAAGGCAAGAAAATCAATAAACATATCAAGTTCTGAACAAGCTACATGTATAGAACACTACACTCCACAACTGGAGAACACAGATTCTTTTCAAGTGCACATGTAGAATAATGAAAAAGATGGAGAAAATAAACAAGATTAAAAAAATTCCGCATAGAATTTGACTGCATAAAAAAAAGAATGAAATGAAAATTCTAAAACTGAAAATAAAACATGTAAAACTGGAAAATAAAATATCATTAAGTGGGCTTGGCAGTAATGTTATCTATTCTCTCTATCTTTTCCTCTATTATCTTAATCATATTAATCACACTTATCCTGAAGTCTTTGCTAACTCCAGTAACAGGTTCATCTATGGGTCTTTTTCTATTGTCTGATTTTTCTCTTTTGTCATTCAGTGTGAAAAACTTTTAGAGCCTTCTTATTCTCTATAGCTTCTACCACTAGCAATCCTGAACTACAAAGTGAAATTAAAAATTACAATACCATTTACAATGATGCCCTCCAAAATGTAATATAACTAGATCTAAATCTATCAAAAGACTTCCTTGAACTCTATGCTTAACACTACCAAAATTACTGAGAAAAAAGTCAGGAAGTCTAAATAACTAGAGTGGTAGACAGTGTTCATGGATTAGAAGCCTCATAATGTTAAGATGGCAATTCTCCAAATTGATCCATAGATCAATCCTAATTAACATTCTCGTCGGCTTTTTATAAAAGTGGACAAACTGATTCTAAATGTTATCAGAATAAATTATGATGATGGACAGAAGCATGACCAAAAAAAGATTATATAATAATGTATGATTAAATTTATATAAATTCTAGTTGTAAACTAATTTATAGTGACAGAAATTAGATTAGTAGTTTCTGGGGATGAGAGAAGAAGATATGAATCATAAGGGGCATGAGGAAATGTTTGGTATTTTGATTGTGGTGATGTCCATATGTCAAAATTCATCAAGTCCTACAACTAAAATGTGCAGTTAATTACATATCAATAATACTTCAATAAAATGGTTTTTTAAAAAAAAGCCTCTCAAATGTAGTTTTCCTTATAGTTCATAAAACAACAGATTTAAAAAGATCAAGACTCTTCTTTAGTCATTGAGGAAGAAAGAAAAGTAGTGTGAAATTGAAAGAAATTATTAGGTTTAATGACAAAGCACAGTTAATATTAGCTAGAAAAGAATATGTGTGTGTGCATGTGAAAACATACCATTTCCAAAAGAAGTAGTTCTTCTCTTTCTTTCTCTTGATCCAACAAATCTTTTTCATAAAACTTTTTCTGAAACTAAGTTTAAAGTTTAAAATGAAATTATGAAACACTGATGGTAAGTTTTTGCTAACATTTAAATATTCCTTGCAACATAAAGAGAATGTACTCACAGCATCCATAGACATTTCCATTCTGTCCAACTCTAACACAGTCTATAAAGAAAGTTTTTAAAATTATTCAACAGTAACTAAATTAAAGCAACCAATCATTTCTCAAAAACACTCCTTTTTCACAGGGAAGTTCAAATAGGAGACTTTTGCACTATGCTGAGGACTAAATTAGAAACTTTTAAAGCTTCTCCCAATTCTACACTGTATTTTTAATCGACCTGTGTATATTAATGCCAGGATCTATATAAACTTTAAGAATTTTTATCCTTAAGAAAACCAAGTCTAGATGAATATTTTAAATACTCAGTATATGCAACTTAACTAATTTCTAATAACTCCCAGTGGTACTCTTCTGAATTTTCAAAAATAGACATAGTTTTTGAATTTTTAAAAAATCTTTTAGCTGAATATATATGAAGGAATCTACCATTTGGTTTAAAATTCTTAATTCCTTTCCTTTCCACAGAAACTTTGATCATATGACACTAAAACCAATAGAAGAGACTTCATTCTGAAAGCATTCTCTCAATTAAGTATTTGTCTTTCAGAATACACTAGCCTGAAACAAATTATTTCGATCAGACAATGGTCCACCTACCCCAGGGTTCTGTCCCCAACAGAGGACAGTACTTCTCTGCAGGAGTGACTGAACTGTCCAAAATAAAGTGCCTCTCCATATTCACATGCCACAGCTAGTCACTGCCAACATACTATCTGATGTTGAAATTTATGGAAATTTAAAACTTTATGCCATGAACTATCCCTTTTAAATTAAGTTACTTCCCATCTTGCAAAACTGACTGGAGAACATTATTCCATTTTTAACCTGACGCTTTGTGTAACTTCCTCAAAGTTTCCCATATCACGCCTGGGGTTGGCTATGTCAAACTACAGAATTTTCATGGGAGAGATTGACTTTGTACTTAAAATAAGAGCTGTTAGTCTGTGGCCACACCACCCTGAACAAGCCCAATCCTGTCTAATCTCGGAAGCTAAGCAGGGTTGGGCCTGGTTAGTACTTGGATGGGAGACCACCTAGGAAGACCAGGTGCTGTAGGCATAAAAAATAAAAAATAAGGGATTGTAAGCTGACAAGGTCCTTGCAATCTGTGAGGTCAACCAAGGGTTGCCTTGCCTGAAAAAATAAAAAATAAAAAAGAGCTGTGCTCCAGAATAATCCATTGTAGGTTAGTAACTCATTAGTTTAATTATATCATATCTGTGCCTATTTATGAGGTTAGTTAAAAAATTCCTTCAGAAAAGTAATAAGCCCTCTCATGCTTATTATTTTAACAAGTTAACTGCATTACCTAAGCTTTTGTAATTAACTGGCAAGGTCAGAGATACCTTGTAGAAAAGAGAGAGAGAGAGAGTGTATGTGTGTATGCGCGTGCATGTGTGCATGTCTGCGTGTGTGTGTGTGCGTGTGTTTTAGATGCATGTCCAAACTCTGGGTATTTATGGTTATTTCAGCTGATGAAGAGGAATTCATTCATCAGTAAAATGAAATTATACTAATTAATACTAAGTCCTTGAATCGTTTTTTTTAAAAAGTTCCTCAAGTGACATCTGGCAATGATTTCTAGAAAAAAAAAAAAGGATTTTTTTCTCCTCATATCAATGTCACATATTTAAGACATTAATAAATTATTTTCTCTCATTACAAATAAATGCTCAAAACTATGTATCCCGAAGTTCAATTCAGATTCATAAAAGCAACCAGTTTAACTTAATTTTATAAAAACATTATATATTCAGCAAAAAAAGAGTTTTTGAAGACTAAACTATTTTAAGGTTTGACTTTACGAAAATTTTTACTGTTTTAGTTAGTTTTCCAACATTCCCAAACAACCCATATAATGAGATCACATACTAAAACAAAACGCAAACCATAAGATACGATATAACATTATTGAAAAAAGGATGCATTCCAGGCAGGAGACCTGCATCCTAGTACTGTTTCCACCACTTAGTGATATGATCTTCAGCAGACACTTAATACCTCTAGTTTTAAAACTTCTGCAAAGTCAGACAGACACTGAATTAACTCGGAGGGCCCTTCCATGGCTCAACGTCTATCAAATGTGACTTTCCTGATTTTACCAACAAAGTTTTCCCAGATTATAATCGCTTATAAATAAAGTCTGATTAATGAAGTTGAACAGTATTTACTGAGCTCCTAAAATGGGCCCAGCTCTCTCTCATGGGCTTTTATGACCGGTAATAAAAGAGTAACGTCTAAGTGTCAACTTTCACATCCAGCTGTAGCACGCATCGACCAAATCAGTTACTAATTCTTACTACTCTAGCTAGGATCTAAATATCTTAACGCATTGCCATCTAATCGAGCTAAAATAGTGAAGATATGATTAAGACTATCTTAATGCAAGAAATGTGAACATTGTGGCGAGAGCGGTACTTACTCTCTTCACCATAGCCAGCACATCCTTATCTTTTTCCTGACACAGGAGTTTTCTCACGCACATCTCTAACTGCTGAAGCAGGTGCTTGTCTGCAGGGATCTTCAGAGTAGATTTTACTTTGGGTAACAAGTAGCAAAGCTTCATTCTGTAATAAATTGAATAGTATTTACTTTTGAATAAATTTATCATTTCAATTTAATAATTAAAGAATAATGGTAACATGAAGCTAAAAGAAAATGGAAGCTTTAGATAGCCTGAGAGTTTATTTATTATGCAACAAATGTTTATGGAGTGTCTATTATGAGTCAAACACTCATTATTCTGGGTGCTGAGATGCAACAGTGAATAAAACCATTAAAATTCTCTGCTCAAACTAAGGAGAATGTCTGTCAGATACTGGTACGTGCTGTAGAGAAAAATAAAGCAAGGCAAGAAGACAAGGCAATGCCAGAGGAGGGGAGTTAGAATTTAAAAGCAGGGGGTCAGAGAGGGTTTCAGTGAAGATTTCATTGAGAAGATGACCTTTGCTTAAGCAAAGATGTTTAAAAAAAAATGGAATAGGCCATGTGAATATCTGGACAAATGTCCTATGGGGGAGCTTCCTTGGTGTTGCCACAAAATAGCAAATTGGTTCGAACTAGCAAACTGGCTACAGTGGATACGATGGAGCAAAGGTGAGATTAAGCAGATCTCAGAGTGACAGAAGGAGGCCAGCTCGTCTAGGGCCTTGCAGGCCACTGTTTGAAAAATGGCTTTTATTTTAAGTGCAATGAGAAGCTACGGGGGATTTGAGCAGAGAAGTGCGATGATTTGACTTAACGTTCTGCAAGTATCATCTGGTTACTGTGTTGAGATTAGACCACAGGTGGTCGAGGACATAGAAGGGAAATGATAGAGGAGACTCAACAATTCAGGCAAGAGATGATGGTGGCTTGAGCCAGAGTGGCAGCAGTGGAGGTGGCGAGAAGGGGTTGGATTCTGAATACATTCTGCAGGCAGCAGGATGTACTGAGGGACTGGAAGTGGAAGGACAGAAAGGAGTTAAGGTTTTGACCTGAGCACGTGGGTGGATAAGCTGGTTATTCACTGAGTTGGTAAAGACCACAGGAGTAAGTGCGGATGAGGAAGGTGGGGGTTTCCTTTCGGACGGATTAGCCCGGGGTGCCCACTTAGTCAATGGAAATGCTAAATGGGCAGCTGGCGCAGTGAGTCCTCTGTCCAGGGTGGATGTAGAGAGTCAGGAATCCCCAGCACACAGATGAATTGTAAGCCAGAGGTACAGTTTGAGACAAAGAGACAAAAGGACAGATTCTAGGGCACCATCGCAGTCTTAACTGGGCTAATAAGGAAGCGACAAACAGCCTGAAGAATGCCAAGAGACAGAGGACAGCCAGGAACCCTTCCCAGGTGGGGGCAGTTCAGAGGACTGATCTCTGTGCCAAGCTCACACTCCACTGCTTGCCAGGGCTGGTTTTAGAGAGGGACGCTAGGCAGCTGTCTCTGTTATGGCTGCTGTATTCATTTATTCATCCGAGTGCTCTCCAGATATTATTATTTTTACTTCTATGCCAAACCTTGTGACAGCTCAGTCCTATGCGTAGAGTTTCTAGCACGCTTTCTCGGTTAAGAGGTTTCAGTTAAGGATTCTTCTTATACAACAAAATTTGCTTTCTATTCAGCCCAAAAGAGAAAAGCTCCTCCCCTAGAATTTTCAGCTCTGTAAATAGCTATAATGGTCTCAAACTCATTCAGACCTCACCACCGATACTGCTAAGCCTGGTGACGTATTCTCTAATTAAGTGGTCCCAGTTCCCCCAAAGGGAATTTTTTTCATTTCCCGCTGCTCAGAGGAAGACTCCTTTGAATACCAATAGTCTTTTCCAGCTTTGATATTCTCTGGACTCAGTGAGCTTAAATTTTGAACATTCACTTAAGGAAAAACAAAAACAGTCTACGCACACTTCATTCTCTATAACCCAAGGCAGGTCTGGAAAGCATTCGGCAGAAGTCACACAAACTATGGTAAGGATTTATCCCCATAAGACTACTGGGCCCGTGAGATGATAGGGATTTTGAGGTTAGAGACCACACCTTTCTGATAAACTAAACTCTCTATGTACGTTATCTCCGGTATTTACTCCTCACAGCGTATGAATGAGGCGCTAAGGAAATGGATGCACAGGGAGACTTTGTAACTTGCCCAAAGACACACAGCTAGAGTAGAGCTGGATATCGGCTCTCAGTGTGGCCCCAGAAACATTCTCCCAGCCCGCATGATCCTACCACCCTCGCCTGTGAGAGCTTCGTTCTATCTGCACATCTCCACAGCACTGCACAAAGCCTGTCGTACCCAAGGCTGATTAGTCTATGGTGCTGCTGGACCCATTTCTCTGGCTGGCAGCTGCCCAGGCAGGAAGTGGGAACCAAGACAAACTGTTATATAATGATCTCTTACCCCTCAAGTCACCAAAATTCACAGAATGATATTCGATTAATCTTCATTTGGTTTTATAAATGACAGGTTGCTTTCTCGTAGAGTCAATATGTTATTAGTTACATCGACCAGAGTAGACTGGATTTCATTTTCTTTCGAATGATTTTTGTCAACTGTTTCATAAACGATAAATCATCACTTAGAAGCTGCTTTTCTAGAGTCACAACTTCAATTTGCAAAATGTTAACAATGTGATCAGATTCATTAGTTATTTAGCGAGAGCTAAATTCTAAAGAATTATCAACAAATTCTCTAAATTTACTTTAAATCTCAAGTCAAGAAAACTTCACCTCTCATTTATATAGCACAGAGAAAGTACACAAAATACTGAAGCCAATGCAATTACGCTTTCTATACTTTCTCACACTAAAAATGCAAAACAAAAACAAACCTCTAGATTTGTTCCCCTTAAATACTGCTCACAAATTCTTAGGTTGAATTTCCCAACATCTTTTGACAATTCTCCTTGGTACATTTTCTCTCAACAGCAACACTATCGGTCTAAGTTTCAACATTTCTTCCCGTTAATGAGCATTATAATATTGCCTACAATTCATGCCAGTTGTGTACAAAAGATGCACCTATGTCACACAGCATGAGTGTGGCTCGCACGTGAAAACTCAGCAGGGAGCTCTCAAGTTCTGTGCAGGGACATCTCGGCCACCTGACTTTGAGTGTGTCTCTCCCTCTTACAGATCTGAGGTCCTCAAGTTTGGAACAGAGACACGGGACCCTGAGCACAGAACACAGAAATCTCATGGCTGAGGGTTTAAAATCCTTTTCAACTCATTATGCAATGTATAAATAACTCTCAAGAAATAGTATGTGTGTACTTACTGCCACTCAACTATAACTATACACGTCAAAATGGTAAATTTTTATGCTTATTTTGAGAGAAAAAAGGCAAAAAAAATTTTTTTTTCAATTTCTAAGCAAGCCATTTTCAAGCCTGTTCTATTTAATCTAACAGTTAATTAATCAACTCCAATTAACATCTGGATTTCAAAAATGTGAAACAGCTGAACACTGAGAAAGGAAAGAAAAAGACTTCAAAGCAGTCCTACTTTGAATAAATGGGGCCATAAAAATTAACAGATCCTCTTCCGGTTAACTCTGAACTATTTTTCCTTTAGTCTTAAAAGACAGATACATTAAAAATATCTACCCAACTTTTTCTTGATGTGAGTGTATGTTATCCAAGTAGCCAGAGAGGCCTGTCGGGCTCTGACTTACTGCTTTCTCAACTCAGTAAACAAAAGACCCAAGACAATGGGAAAGGACACAATTCTAAGTCCGACTGAGGATCTTCAGTTAAAACTACTAAGACTCAAAGCAAATATAAATTCTTTACTTGATTTTTTAATTGACTAAGAAAAAGATTTCGCATATATTCATTATGGCAGGTACATTAAAAATGTCATTTTTAAAAATATGTTCTTGGATTAATACCATACCTCACATTTGCTACTGGATCATGAGTCAGTTCGATAGCAGGTAGAAAGAAATATTTACAGAAAAAGGATTTGGAAAAGATCTCTATAATAAATTCACAGGTATCCAAAAATCGAAGTCTATTCCAGTAACTTTTTCCTTGGCCTAGTTCTAGAAACAAACAAAAAACAATTATCATTAGTTTAATTTTTCCTACATGAGTAATAAAATCAGACACACACACACAAAATCTATGTCATTACTTTACACTTACAATTTGTTTTGCAAATACAAAAGAGAAAAAAAAATCATATTATCTACCCCAGCTTTGTAGACCCCCAAATTAATGACATTTAAAAAAAAAAAAACAGATAAAATGATTAAACACTGCATTCAGTTCTATTAGCATTTATTAAATATTGACTATTCCTATCATTTTTTAATCATCCACTATATGCTAAGTACTTTACACATATTATCTGGTAAGCATATACTTATCTTTACTAAAAGATAATACTGAAAACCAGAGAGGTAATAGTCACAGAGCTACAATTCAAATGTGGGTCTGTTATCAAAATCTTTTAACAATCAAATGGACTGTTTTCTTCTCATTTCTTTAAAAATCTTTTGAAATGGATAAAGTCAGATGTAAACACAGTATTATTGAAATGATTCAGATCAATATTTAAAGGATAATTTTTTCCTTTACTATACAAATGTTCAAAAGCAAAATTCTTAATATTCCAAACGAAATAGAATCTTCTTTCAAAATAAAACATTCTAAATGCAAGGTCTTATCACTAAACAATGAAAATGAAATTAGACTAAAAAAAGAAAGATTAAAGTATACTGAGCATAATTTTTCTTAAATAAAATTTTCTGTATTCTAATTTTTTTAAAAAGTGGAACTCCATACTTAAAAAGATAAACTCCAATAACCAGAAAATCCCATTACGTGCCTATGCTGGATAACAGTTTAATAAAAGCTTTAAGACATTATGGTCAAAACAAGTATGCAATAATTAACAAATTCACTGGGCCACTATTTCTAGAAATAACATTTTTAAAATTTTGCCTTAATTTTGATCCTCAGCAAATTAAAATAAATTTGCATTTGTTAATCGACTTACTTTTTTAAAGACATCATAAACCACTTAGATTAATGAATATTCTGCTTCTATTTTAGTTCCAGTTTCTATTTCATTAGGGTAGAAACTAGGCTTTCAATATAAATATACATATTTTAATTTCTCAAGTATAGAAATTCACACACAAAACAAGGCCCCGAGTAATTATTACTTTCATTCATCACGGATCTGATCCTGTCATAAAGATTTCAAAAATGAACCGAAAAAAATTTAACCTGTAAAACTCAAATACAAACACCTTCTAGGTATTTACCAACATTAGTCTAATTATTCATGGCAAAATGTAAGTTAGATCTAATGAAGTCCAACCACTTTGTTTACTCTTTTTTTAAAAAATAAGAGACATGATAACTTACGTTCAATTAATTTTTGAATGACCTCATATCTCTGTTCTTGTTTACGATTATAACGTAGAAAAATGCACAGAGTTCGTGAAGCTGCCTTTTGAACAGGTAAGACATTCTTAAAGAAATAAGAAAGACAATTACACTGGTACATATTCTGAATGATCTGGCCCCACAAATCAATTTTAAGTTATTGGGTAAAAGTGAGAGCAGTGTTATCTGCATCTCAGATCACGGAGCTCACACCCCTCTGGTAGTGTCTTCATAATTTAACATTAAGATCATCCAGGCAAATCAACTAATACATCACATTACAAAGTTAATTTAATTTGGCATAGTTATTTCCAGATCATCAGATTTGAGTTATATTTAACTCTCATTTCCTTGCCACTTCATCTTAAGTGATCCCCAAATAGACTGCAGCCACCTATTCTCTTAGCCATTCCCTGGACCTTGTCAATCGTTCATTCAACAAACATTTGCTAGATCATACACTGTGTCAGGTACATCACCCAAAATGTGCCACCTCTAAAAGGAAATATTTAGAGATTCCAGGATCAGGTCTATTCTTTTCTCCTTCTGGCTCTTCAACCTCAATGTCATTCACAGAGATCCCTGGTCCATGATACAGATAGAGCTTGACACCATGTCAATCACTCTTACGGTATTCTAAATTCTGTTGTCCTTTGAAATTCTGTCATGCCACTGGGCAGAACCTTAATTCTCAATGAACTGCCATCCGTCTTTACTAGGTTTGGGTTCAAGCTCTTCATTAGAAGAAAATCTCTTAACCAGATATATTGTGTCCAGTATAAATTCATGTTCACCATCTTGACTTACATATAAATATCATAATATTCAACTTTTGAAGATTCAGATTATTATAGTGAGGAATCTTTAAATTCAAGTAGAATAAAACTTTACATTGCTGGGAGAATATTGCCTGCTACCTCGTCTCATGTTTTATACAAAAACTATTTTCATTGTACCGGGTACTATTCTGTGTGGTATTTTTAATCTGTTGAATGGAAAAAGAGAATGTTTGCTACAAATTAGAACAGGAAATTTAAGAAATACACATAAACAGAAATACCACCAGAATTAAGAAAAATGAATTTTAGATAAATGAACTAAATAAAAGCATGTTGTGTATACTAATAGAATTTTAAATACATATTACATTATGATGTATATTTTGTACCCCATAGTATATAATATATAGAGAAGGTAAGTTATCTTTTGGGCCAGAAATAAAAGATAAATGTAATTATATGAAAACCACCTAAAAGGCAGCTTGAAGAAGTTGTGACAATTTGAGTGCACAGAGAATGACTGCATTTGACTAAAACACTATTTAATTAAAAATGAATCTAAACGAGAAATAAAACCAAAATCAAAATTCATTTGTCACCACTGAAAGGGGCACCAACTCCTAGCTAGAGGAAAAGAATTAAGAAGTAATCCTGTCTTTACATTAGGAAATGTATTTTGGGGTAATTAAATAGCCCAAGTGGATGAAGAAGAGCATTTCTTCACAGAAGAATGCCATCAAAATGTAGAAGAAATGATATATATATTTTAAAATCACTCTTTTGCAAGTTCTAATGAAATAACTGATATAGGCAAGGATCATCGATCAATGCTAAAACTAACAGGTGAAAGGTCGATGGGAAATTGGGTGTCAGCTTTGAATTGCAATGGAAATCATGGGGAAGAAAGCATAATTTTGAAGTGGACTAACATAGCTGTCATCACCTCCCCAGCCACCCTGCACAGCCACCCTTAGCTCACGCATAGAGGGACAACCAACTAGATAAGATGCAATGTAAACCATATGGCGGCGTTTATGAAGTATCCTTGCCAAAAATGTTCAACCTAAAACACAGCAAGCCGTTAGATCTAACTTCCACTTTATAAGAAATATGGAGAACAGATGAACAAGTTGAGTCCATGAAAAAGCAATCTGATGAATATAGAGTTGGAATATTTATTCCACAGGACAACTAAGCCTTTTTCCAAATTCAACATCATGAAAAAATGGGAAGAAAGGGAAGAGGGAATCTGTTCTGGATTAAAAAAGAATTAAGAGATGTAACAACCAAAGGCAATATATAGATACACATATATATCTTAATTTGATCCTGCATGAAGTAAAATGACTGTAAAACACGTTTAGAGGATAACTGTAAAATCTCAATATGGGCTGGATATTATATAATATTAAAGAATACTTGTTCATTTTGTTAAACATTATAATTGTATTGTGATTATATAGGTGACTGTCCTTTTTAGAAATGAATATTGAAATGTTGATAGATAAAATATAATATCTACAACTTAAAATCTTTTAGCACAATGAAACAGAAAAAGCACAGGCAGTCCTGACTTATGATGGTTTGACTTAATGATTTTTTGCCTTCACAGTGGCGCTAAAGTGATACACATAATAAATTATGATAAATTCAACACTTTATTATAAAATAGGCTTTGTGTTAGATAATTTTGCCCAACTGTAGGCTAATGAGCACATTTAAGATAGGTAGCCTAGGCTCTGATGTCCAGTAGGCTAGGTGCATCATATTGCATTTTTAACTTAATGATATTTTCAATGTAACCCCCATCGTTAAGTGGAGGACCACCTGTATGGCAAAATGCTAACGACTGTTAAAGGTAGGTGATAGGCTTATGAGGGTTCATTATAGTATTTTCTCTGCCATTTTGTGTCTTTAAAATGCTTTCAAAACAAGAGTAGAAAAAAAAAAGTTAGCTTATGTCATTCCTCTCCTCAAAACCTTCCAAAGATTTTCCTGTATTAGAGAATACAATCCAGATTCCACATCATGGCCTTCGGGCACCTGTGTTGTGGACCCAGCTACCTCTCCAGCCTCTTCTCTCTCTACAGCTCTCTGCAATGGCCTTGCTGCTCCTCTCAGGGCCAAGTGCATCCTGTATCCCGGAAATGTGTTCACTGTTCCCTTTGCTGGGACCACCCGTCCGTCAACAGCCATGGGGTCGCTCCGTTACTTTGTTCAAGCCTCTGCATGAAGCATACTTGATCAGAGAGGACTCTTCCTGGCTGCTATGTCCACAGTAGCATCCAACTACCCTCAGTCACTTTCTTCCTCTCTACCCTGCCTTACAGGTCCTTGTTGTACTTTTCATCCTTGGCATGCCATATGTGTAAGTGTTGGTTTATTGCCTGTGTCCGGAAGAACGTAAGGGTTTATGTGAATATGACCTGTCTTGTTCACTACTGTATTCCTAGCATCCAGAATAGCTCTTGGTGTTTTGGTAGCAAGTGCTTGATAAATTCTGTTAAAGTAATGAATAATATGACCATCAGGTATGAAACTAAAAATAGAACTCTTTCTTTTCTCCAGAAAATACTGAAACAGAATATATGTGTCTTCTTCGATCATGGAAAATGTACTATAATAATCATGTATCTCTTTCTAAGTGTGAAATTATCTCCTTGTAAAAAAAAAAAAACAGTAAAACAAATCTCTTCGATTTTTTTTTCAAATCTCTTCAATTTAAAAGTATTTTGTCCACACTCTATGCTGTAAATCATTTCTTTCCTAGTAAAACAGGCTAAAAATACAGAAAAGTTATGTATTCTTAGTATTCGGAATACAAACATGCCTACTAAGTAATTATACTCGTACAAAAATTAAGATCAACTTCAAAGCATTTGTCAGCGCCTATTAACGTATTTACTTATTTCATCATTCCCCACACCACCACCACTCCAGAATGCGAGCTCCGTTAGAGCAGGATTCTGTCAGTCTTTTTCACTCCTATTTCCTCAAATAAGTAATTTCTAAATAAAATAATTAATAAATTCTGTTTGATTTTATGTGAAATTTCCTGTGTGGTGCACTTATGCGCTGTCCTCTGAATAAGTCAGTACCATTGTCAAAATCACTTCTTAAGATCATTATACCTACAACGGAAGCTTCACCCTCTAGGCTTTGCTTTGATACGGGAAATAAGCTTGTAGGAGCGTTAGCGCATGAAATGGATGCCTATTTTTTTTTTTTTTTACTTAAGTTGTAAATTATGCCAATGTCATTTTTTTCTCTTTTTAATCTTTGAAGCTGAAATTGATTTGGGTTTTTAAGATGGTTGCTAGATTTTATTAGCTCCTTTTTATTAAGAACAATGAGAATTTAAAGTACTTTTTTATCCATTTCTAAAGCATACACATTACGTAGACATCGAAAAATGGGTAGTAGGATGTCATATTAAATGTACAATAAACTGTGGGTTAAATAATCCT
The DNA here is from genome assembly GCA_028627145.1 of Eidolon dupreanum. Lineage (NCBI taxonomy): Eukaryota > Metazoa > Chordata > Mammalia > Chiroptera > Pteropodidae > Eidolon > Eidolon dupreanum. Next base: position 5,468,985 of record CM053509.1, read on the forward strand.
CTCTGAAAATTCTTGTGAAAAAGGCAGACAACTTACTGCGTGGGGGAGTTTGAGGATAACTCTTTCCTTGCTGCTTTTGACTCTAATTTTAAGGTTATCCTTAGTAAGGCATCCACGTTTCTGGTATAAACATGATCTGTTACATAGCTACCCTTTAGGTATTATTTTTAAAAAGTAACCATACCTATATTAAGGCACTTAAGGGATGCCTTAGCAAAATGGCAGAGCTGAGGTAGGCACGGAGGCCATGACATGTAAGAGGTATACGTAAGAGCAAAAGGTACACATTGCAATTGCGATCATTACCTCTTGTCAACCTTCCCCTGGAGAAGAACTGTTATCATGTTGGAAGTGAATCCATTTATACCCTCCCTGGCAGTATATAAACAAAAGGTAAGTGGAGGTCCCTCCTGGTCACTCCTTCCTCTGCAGGGCAAGGTGGGGGGTGGAGGGGGGAGGAGAAGATAATCAAAGGGAGAACTAGTGGAGAAGCAAAGGGAAGCCTGAGTTCCCTCCTCAGATAACATCCTGGGAGGGTAGCATCCTTCTGGATGGATGAGGTTGAACTAGCTTGATTGTGTTATTCCAAGAGTGAAAAGAATCTGATAGTAATTCCAAAACCCAGAACGAGTTCGAGTGGAGTTCGAAAGAATAAGATAAAAGGAATTGGGCTCACGTTTGTCATCATGATTGTGAACATTCTTTGTAAGAAGCGATAATAAATCTGGTCACTTGATATGATGTGTGGCAGACAGGCATATTTCTGTAGTAGCTTCTCATGAGTTCTCCATTTTAAAGAGGCTGCGGCTCGCTGTTCAGCAGCTGTGAGAGCTGGAATCAAATCGGGCAGAGATGATAACTGAAAAAGAAAACCCACCCAAAGAATCGGTGATAAATAGAGCAGCTGCAGCACTCAGTCACACTATTCAGCTAACGGCACGTCGGGGAGGAAGATGCTCTCGCTCACTTCAGCATTTAGGAGGCGTCTCAGTTGTCATAGGGAGATCATCCGATTAAACAAATACTTTAAAACAATTTATAAGTAAAATTTATGACTGATGGAAACAAAATTTTGAAAGAGACTAGGGCTCACAACCCTTCTAAGTAAAGTAAAATTTATTATATTTCACTGTCAGCAAACTTTGACTTTCTAAATTCCTACCCTTTTGTTCTCACCAGTTACTACTCTTGGAATAATAATTCATGGGAATAAAAACTGAAACTTTGAATGTAAACTCCAAGGACAATAAATAAAAATTATAGTGGTATAAGGATTACAAAGGAAAGTCAAGCTGTTCGAACTCCAACAGACATTCACTGAGCACCTGCTATGTGGCCAGTTATTTTAAATGTTTTCCATACATCCTTTCATTTATTGCTCACAACTGAATAAGGTAATACCTACAACATTCAGTGACTTTTTGACACATGGGATTTACCTTATTCTCTTGAGCAGTGCTTTCTCCGCCATTAGACATAAGTTCCAGGATTTCTGGAAGATGATCTATAAGAGCATCTAGTACCTTTTAACAGAGATATTGATTACTTTTACCATGATTACTATGTTTTCCTAATCTTAGATTAGTTAACTTCACATGTCAATTCTCACACAGAAATAGTGTTATTTACCAAACAACATTTTGGAGGTTGCTATTTTCTTATATCTTTTTGCTGGAGGGTCTTAGAAACATGATCAACTGCCTTGATCAAAGTACCTATCACTATCAAATTCTCAAACTGTCAAAGGAGGTTGGTATATCTGCCTCTCGATATTGTCAAATAGTCTAGGTCTGAGACATCTACTTCCACAAAACCAGATGCTCAAAAACTTTTGAAAAGCAGAGTTGAAGTCAGACAACACCCTCACCGAGTCTAAATGTCGACAAGTTGTACTTTAGCGAGCTAGTAGTCCTTTAGGTGAATGGGATATACTAACTATAGCATTGAAATAAAGTACTTCAAATCCTTCACAAGTATGTATACTCGCCAAGTAATGCTAAGAGAAAAAAAAAAGATATAAAATGTGACCTATCATATGATTACAATTGTGTAAAACAAAAACATTTACATAGAAAAAAAGGAAATGAAAGAATGTAACAACACGGTAATAGTGACTGGAACTAAAGGCATCCTTGTCTATGTTTTGGCATTGCCAAAATTGTCCTTAACAAATATGCACATATGTATTTTAAAACTAAATATATTTAAAAACCTAATATTTGTTAAAGAAGCTCCCAATTTCCAGTCTATTATACAGTGGTACATTGATTTGACACTTCTAGGGCTTGTCAGATGAAAGAGTTCATTTGATTACCAAGAAGTGCGTGTGTATGGGGCGGCGGGCGGGGGGGCATTTATATATTCAGACGTAACATAAAATAAATAAAAAACAAAGAGTAAGAAGACATTACCTCCAGTGATTCGTCTTGTAATAATGTTATTAGTTCTTTATGTATTAAATATACTCCAGAATCCAGAAGTTTAGACACCTAAAATGCAGCAATAAACTCTCTCAGATTTGAGACTACGAGACATAGAAAGGCTATAGCAATTATTCTTAAAAATACAGCCCCATTATAGATATTTCTTCTAAAATGAGGTTAGATTACAACATATAAAATTAGACGTCTAGAAAATTAACTGCATACGTACTCAGCTTTTTACTCTGTTTCATAACGTGCTAGAGTATGTGGACATACGAGGGTGGGGAAATCAACATACGGGGATGGAGAGTACAGAAAAATGAATTTATCAGAGTCCTAACTCTGAAATCACAAGCAACAATAAGCTCCTGGATGCCTCTAATTTATATTGGGAAGTCTTAGAGCAGCCATCAGGGTCTGAGAGGATATCCCAGTTAGAACTTCCCAAGAGGCAAATTCTGCTGAAGGCCTACAGAGATACAGGGATGAAGGTAACCCGAACGCAAACAAAACCCTGGAGGCTTTTCCCAGCTGCTCAGCAGGAGAGATGCTGGGGGCATCTAGACCAACGTAGCTCCTTTGTGAACGGACAAACACAGCAAAGAGTCACTAGTTTCCGTTTCACCTTCGTTGATGAATTTATTTACATATTGGCTCTGAGTCCAGTTTTATTTGTAAAAACGGTTCCTGATTTTAAAAAGTGTCAAAATTTTTGCTCTACGGGGTTGCTTTTGACTTGTCGAAAATATTTTCAAAATAATAAAAACAAGAATAAAGTCAGAACATGCTAAAGTAATTCTCAGAATGCAGCAGTAACACTGTTAGGAAAACTTAAATCCACCAGTGTAGACTGGAGTAAAGTATCATTATTGGCCTACTGAAATGGTATGAACGTGAGAATAAGGAAACTAGCCATCCAGCAAACAGCTGGATCAATGATTTCCAAACTCACTCCTGTCACTCAGCTGCCCTCTCCCCTCCTCCAAAAGCAGATTTCTATACATATATTTTTTGAAATAACTTAATTGTGCAACACTGGAATTATTTTAATTAATTATACCATTCAAAGGAAATATTTCCTAGATTTTGCACAATGAACATTTAATTCATTCATACCAGAAAAAAAAAATGTTATTCAAAAGGAGTAAGGACTACCACCCAACAGCCAAAAGAATCTTAAGTAACATTTATAACGATGCTAAGGTATCTTGCACCCTTTTTTAATGTAACCATGCTTCGACGCAGGGCACAGTGCAAGGAAGGGGATGAAATATCCTCACTGGGGATAAGAATATTTATTATACCTCTTACAAAGGAAGGAAATATTTTATCATGCCACGTATAGATTTTAATGTAACAGTTTTGAAGCTGACAAGTTATGGTTTATACGTGTTTACTGCAACTATAAGCATGCATGTACTTAATGCAGTTGCTCAATACAGATGTCCCAAATTTCAGCCTCAAGAGTTAAATAATTAATTAAATCCATCATTAAAGTTTCAATTTGCTTTTGCCTTTACGTTACGGAAAGCTGTTGTAATGGCTGAATCTAAAGGCTATGCTCATAAAATGACACATTTGCAGTAAAAAACAATAAATTTAAATAACCTCAATTTTCCACTTGCTCTCAAATTCTTTAGGTACAAAGTTAAATAGAAATATTATAAAGCATATAAAAACTGATTTTACTTCCAAATCTGCAACACCTAAATCTACACCACAACGTCAGCTTAAAGTAAGCACTTAGTATAAATACGTTAGATGAATGGATTAATACATGATAAACATATTGATGTAAATGAAGTCTGTAAACATTCAAAGAAAAGAATTACGGGCATTTTAAAATAAGATTTAGAACTAGAATACGAAAGAGATAATGGAGACCATATATCTGTAAACGGATGTGTACAAAACATAAAAAACCATCTCACGCACACAGATAGAATTGAGGACAAACATAAAAGTGGTAACACTGCTTCAGACTTACTTCATAAAAGCAAATAGCAATAGTGTATCTGACTGGCACTTCCGGGTCATGACACAGGCAGAAGAAGGTGGAATAGAGTTCCATGTGAAAGTTTTTAGGATCAACAAAAACAATCATGGCCTGGTGGAGGTGGAATGGAGGAGAGGAAAGAGAGAAAAACATGCATCAACATCTAATATTATAGTCATTTCCGTTAAATTTAAATCATGTCTTCTGAATCATAATTTAGTTAGAAATCATATTTGGAAGATCCAAATACACACATATAATTCTAATTTATATATACAGGGAAATGTAAATTATGCCAATATTTACTTGGTACCTACTGTATCTACCAGACATAATGCTAAGCAGCAAGTTTGAAATATGGTGATTATTTTTTTATGGTGATATTTTTTAACGCTCTCTATTCACATAATTTTATGTAATAATCAAAATGTTTAGTCAATACAAATACAAAACTTATTACCGGAAAGTTATAAGCACAGTTCTTCCGTACAGAAATATACTTCTTCTCCTGCTCTAAGATTTGGGGAGGAATCTGGTTTTCATTGTGTCCATTTTCCTGTTGCAAACCCAATGTACAAAGTTTCTTATAAAACTCCAAAAATCTCAAGTGCTGATCTGGAGTAAAAATTCCTAAAACAAAATGTAAAACCTTTGCTCAATGCCTTAATTGAAACAAAAATTAAAAAAGAGAAAAGTACAATAAAATATAATTGGAATCAAATATTTAAATAAATGGTTAATGATCATAAATAAAAGCAACAGGGAGGAAAAAGTAATGATTATGAAGAAATCTAATAGGTCTACTGTTTCACTTAATGTTAATTTAAATAATATTTTAATTTTAACTTCAATAGTATAAACTATGCAATGCAGGAATTATGTCTGCACGAATTTCTGCAGCATGGATCATACTGTAGACCAATGGCAAGTCACTATAATACTAATATTGTGGTAAATATTCAAAAATTGCCTGCAGAAAAGACATGGATATGTGTCTGCAGAGAAGCTTAAAAATTCAATCTAAAAGATGGCTCAATAAACTCGAAATGTTTTTGATCAATGGACTGGTTCCATATTCGTTAACTATCTTAGGGAGCTAGGAACTCATTATGTATTGCAATACATTTTTCAATCGCCCATTAAAAGTCTACAGTCCACATAAAAAGATGTCTTACTATGCTAGGTGGTTATATTTAATTGATGCTTACTTTATTATAGTAAGCTAAGAACTGAGTAATATGCTCAATGTGCCAAGAGTTACAGGTACTATTCTACATTCTAAGCTGAACTTTTCACATGATATATTAATTATTCAACAAATAGTTAATAAGCAAATACTTCCTATGCACCAATAGTTAATATACATGAGCATCTATTATCATATGCCAACTAATACATAAATATAAAATATTCAGAAATTTAAAGGGCTCTGCCTACTTCACTGTCATTGTTCTTTCAAACAGGTTCTATTAGTGAAAACATCATTCCTAAATGTGTTCTAAATTATGCTACAAAAATTCTAAGACCTCTCAAGATTTTACACACTTAAAGAATAGATTCCACAACTGAAGAGCTGAAGTTTAGTGGCTAGGTAGAAGATAAAGGAAAAAATTATGTGTAATCTTGAAATTCTTAGAATACATACCATATAGTCCATGGCATAGTTTTCCTAGGTGAAAAGATAAGGAAATAAGAATTGATTCATCAGCTTTGAAAGACTTTTCACAAAATGATTTCACTAAGGGAAGTATAGTTTGACTTCTGTCATCTGGAAAACAAAACAAAATAAAACACTTTAGATCCATTGTCCATACTGAACACTTAGAAATTAATACATATATACAAATTCCAGAGAGAAAAATTACCAGGTTGGCCACATAGTAATAGGAAATATCTGAAAACAATGACGATGGGGGTGTGTAGTGAAGAAGGGGTCAGAGGAGAGTTGAAATTATCAAAAACTTTAATGCCAGGCTGAGGGGTTTGGACTCTATACTGTGGGCCACAGAGAATAGAATATAAAGTAATTACAAATTAAAACGCTAAGATGACTGAGGTTTTGAGTCTAAATACAAGAATTCTAACACCACTAATATCAACGAGTGAGAAGCAGACACAGGAAACCTTTCTTACTCTCTTTTGCATACATTTCATACCATGTTGCAACTTTTGATTGAAATAAGTTAGCTTATAAATGTTCTGAATAGTGAATTTCTTCCCTTTTACTTCTTAGAGGACTCTAAAAAGTTAATTGGTTTTTTGAGTATGTCTGCTTAAGTCAGAAGTTTCTGAAATATATATATATATATTATATTTAAGTTTTGATTCTAAAATACTGAGTTACCCATAATTCTCTTAAACTTTCAGAAATGAATCACTACTTCATTAAGGGTCTGCCAATACTAAGTGCCATAATAGGCTTATTAGTATATTGCGATTACTGCTACAATCATCACATTTCCGTGCCACATCTACTGTTTTCACTAAATGACATTCGTTTAACAAATATTTATCGAATTTCTACAAAAGCATCATATTATATTAAATAGAAGTAGAAAGATGAATAATAAATGACCTCTGAACTTGAGAAAGTTAGACCAGCATGAAGCCAAACAAAAAAATATCATAAGACAACGTGATCATAGTTGGAATAAGGTAGGGATCTGCAATCTTTTTCATAAATGTCCTAGGCTTTGCAGTTCATCTGTCGAAACTACTCAACACTGTCACGGTGGCGCAAAAACAGCTATAGATAATACATAAACAAGTGGGTGTGGCTACGTTCCACTTAGCTTCCTTTATGAACACAGAGTAGGCCCAAACCGGTGATAACCAAGTGTGGGGCAGAAATGGGGAAGACATTGAAGATGATGCCAAGTATCTAGTTGGAATGCCTGAGGGTGCCCCGTTATTAGAACAAGGAGATTCAATCATTTATTCATGCATCACGTATCACAGTTTCTACTCCTCTGGCTCCTCATAGAGCCTAAATGAGTATTCTGTAACATTCAGACATAATTATTGTCTATGCTGCAATCATCTTTAAGAGGCTCTCCTAGTTCAGGTAAGATGCTGTTAATCCAAGTAAATGTAATCCTATAATTAGAGTTTTGCAGCCAAGTACTTGACATTGACCTCTCCGAATTTTATCCTATCAAAATGGTTACTGTTTATTGATAAACTAAAGTCCAGCATTAATCAAGAATCTAGTCCTACACTCAGCAGAACAGCTAATTGTCTCTGTGATTCAATTTGTACAACACTAAGAAATACCTCCTTATCCATTCCCACTCAAATTCCCCATCTCAAATTTCTCCTTCTGTGGGCCATGAGATATCTAGCATTAAAATATTAAGGAGAGGAAACTAATTTAAACATTTCTCTAATCAAGATCTTTCTTAGGGTCAATGAGCTGACCAAGTTAAAGGCTAATTACCAAGCCAAATTTTTAGTCCTACACAAAAGTAAGTTAGATTTTGATGAAAGAAAAAAGAGAAGTACAGAATATACGTAGCAACAGTGTGTGCCATGAGGGTAAATGGATCAGCAGAGAGGGCACCGGAAGGACCATAAAGAGAGAGGAAGGAAAGAAAGCTGAACACTCATCATAACACCTAACGTAAGAAATTCTGTTCTGCATCTACCTTTACTCCTTATTAGTGATGCAAAACTTATGGAAAACACTGCTTTCAGAAGCAGAGATATGTCCATGTGAAGATTTACCTGTATCAAATATGTCAAGCAGATTAACCAAAGTTTCAAAAGCTGCAAGTCGCACACTGCTGCCTTCATCCCTGGAGAGTTCTATTAGTTCAGGGAGCACCACACTTTTTGTAAGTTCTGTCCTGCACAATAAGCAATGGAAGAAAATAAAACAAATCAATAAATTTGCAGCAAGAACTCACTAATAACGAGCCACAAGTTAGATGTTACAGAGAATAGGAAAAATCATACAGATAAGGTTCCTGCTTTCAAGGAACTTTTGATCTGGTTGGGCAAGCACGATATAAACACAAGAAACGTTAATAGTAACTGCAAAGTTATTTAAATCGATTCTAGTTCTCCTAGCACAACACTGTTGCCCACTGAGCTCTTAATGATTAGTTTATACCAAACCACAAAGTATAATACAGTTTTCCATTGGAAACTGCTTCAGCAAAGCAGATCTGTGATTGCCTTTGTTGGGGCAGGTTGTAGAATTCAGATATGATGGGACTAATGGTTGGTCCTCTGTCTTTTGTCAGATTGGAGGCTGTTGATGAAGGGGAACCATGTGGAGGAAGGCTGAGTAAGAACACTAGAGGCAACTTCATCTTGTGAAAAGAAATATGGATACGGACAAGCCCCCAGTTTTTCTTCTGGCCCAGTCTCCTTAGATCAGGCCGATGGAAAGGGCACAAACAAATGAGGTTTCTTGAAATGCTGGTGCAGTTCTGCTGTGTTGGTCAATCATCTTCATCAGTATGTAAGCTGCAGCAGACAGCTACCATCAGATGACACATCATAGCCAGCACCTGGGTAGAGTTGTGTCACACAGCCAGACACCAAATTTTTTGACTGGCCATCTGGGCAAGCTTGCCTATTTCAGTCATCTCGTTATCCCTGACCCTGTATCTTACTCTCTGAGGACATCATGAGGGTTAGATTGTAATTACTAGCATCGATAGCATCGAGCTGATAAAACTGGACTTCCACAAACATCATAGGACCAGGCTGTCCTCAGGCTTCTGTTCCACATACTTAAATGCCAGAAGGGTTTTTGTTGAATGAATTATAACCTAGAATTCTGCCCCAGGATGGAATTTACATGTGAAGGCAAGAGAAAGACAGTCTCTTAAATATACTACTAGCTTAGGCAGTATACAATCCATACCTACTTCCTAAAAAAATGCTCTGCTACAATCTAGTTTGCTAAGAGGAACTAACAAAAGAGGGAACTATTTGCATCCTACATGGGTAGGTCTGTCATGATGCCTTATTTCCCCTCAACTTTTATAATGGGCATATGGGCAAAGAAAATGACCACGTACTTCTTAAAGAAGTATTATAAATGGCTAATAACCATTTATTCAACCTCATTGTTCAACTTCATTGGTTGTCAGAGAAATATATTCATTTAATGAACATATATGAGCAGCTGCCTTAAGTAAGCGCTGGATTACATATGGGCGATAAAACAATCAAAAGATACAATCCTGTCTTCCAGATGCTCTGAGTTCAGCAAGAGATATACTCAAGTAGACAAACAGTTATTGGGTAATATGAGATATGTCCAAAAACAATAGTGAAATACTACTTTTGCCAATGAAATTAGAAAATTTAATGGTAAATCTGCATTGTTGGTCAGGGTGGAGGAAACATCTCACGTACTATTGGGAGAAGCACAAACTTAGTCTTTGAGGTCTACGATACGTATAAAAATTTTGCTTATTTTTTAGCTGTATTATTCTATTTTTAGAGATGAGTCTAAGGAATTAGTTGTTTATGTCAAAATTTATAAAATAATAACAGAAGTAAACACTTGGCTATTGTTTGCTATGTGTCAGGCACTTTTCTAAGCATTTTACATAAGCTAAGTAGATTCTTTCTAGTGTTGCTTTTATAAATTAATCCTTAAGCGATAATCCTAAATTAATTTTCAGAACTACTATGAACACATGATGACTTGCCCATTTTTAACAGTGGCAAAATATGAGGTGACAAAAAAATAGGATACAAAAAGACAACAGTATATTCTCCTAATAGGTTCTGATCCTGGTTAAGGAGTGCAGATCTGGCCGAGACTGAATTAATTAGGGCCCACAATGATCCAGAGTCAGCCTAGACTTAGAAGACCTATCACATAAAACTAGTTTTGAGATCAAAATTAGGGAACCGATTACTTATAAATAAGAGTGCATGCATGATTCATATTGGGACATTTTCCCTTCCTAGATCCAGGCATTTGGAATGACAGCTAAGTAACTTAAGGTGAGAAGAAAAGAAATTAACATTAATTGAATGCATAGCCTGCTAAGCATTTTCACTTTTACCTCTTTTAATCTAGATACATCAGGAGGTACTTATCATGATCATTCTTAAAGATCATATATAGTTTAGCCTTTCAATAGTATGCCTTCACGGAATACAGGAAGAGGATTCACATGTCTGCTATCCAGAAATAAGAATGCGACACAAGAAATTGGAAGTAGACTTACCCAATGCCCTGAGCTATATTTTCTAATTGTCGACACATGCAAGATCGAACTTCATATTCTACATCTTGACAAAGTGATTTTACCAAGGGAAGTATTTCTCTTTTAATGCTTAGAGAGGAAAGAAACATACAAATGGGTGAGTGTTTCAGAATAACCAGTATTTTCAAATAATTATCATCAAAATCTTAGCTTAATAATAGCAAATATACTTTAATATAAAACTTTAAAGTTTACAATGTATTTTTACATATGTAATTACATCTGGATGTTTTCATCAGCTACTTGTAAATTATGTGTATGACTCTTTTTAAAATAATGGTTAATCATGGATTGGCAGTTAAACATCTTAGCTAAGAAAAAAACTGTAAGTAAATGGAATATCTGATTCTAGCAACCATCTACCAAGATATTCCTCAATTTTATATTTTACTCTTACGTTATAATTATACACCATTCCATCCTTCCCTTTGAGATTTATCATCTGGGCAGAGAAGAGCATACGAATTATAAACATTCTACATAAAAACCTCAAAATAAAATACATTACTCAAAATAACGAATTAATAACAATAATGGAAGAAGGCAAAAAGCCTATCTTTATGTTGTGTTTACCAATTTTTGCAGCCTATAACATAATGCCATTTCATCCTCAAAACTACACTAGATATGTGACAGGTAGATTAAGACAGGAAACAGAAAAGTTAACCTTATCAAGTTTGAAAAGCCATGAGATCAAGAAGAAATGCATCTGAATAAGTAGATTTCTGAGAATTCTATAAAGTTAAAAGAAATAAATTTGTATGCAGTATGGAATAATAGGAACTTAATATAATTGTTGGTCACACAGTTATTATACATTTGAAATCGATTGAATAAAGTAGACAAAAAGTTAATATAAATACTCACGTATGGGCATCAAATTTGTTGGTTAATTTTCCTAAAATTTTACAACTAACGAAACGAGACTGGACTGTTTGAGAAAGCTGTGCCTTGGAAACAAGTGGATTCAAAATCTAAAGAGAAAGATTTAGAGAACAAATTCATCACGTTTTATATATTCTTTTTTTTAGATTTGATATATTCTTGACACTAATGTCAGCTATTTTCTCTAAAGACTGTTTTAGAGTTCTAAGTGTTTTTAAAGACTCTGAATTACGATTTGAGGTACATAGTTGTTCGACCTGGATCACCTTGTCTGTCTTCCAGGTAATTACATACATATGATAAAGATGATGATAAATTATATAGTAAAAATCAATTGGGTAAAAAAGAGATTGAATTTAAGCTATGGAGAATTCTATAATAATCTGTATGTATATAAAGTATAATTGTGAAACATGTTTCGAAAGAAAAAAGAAAATTAATGACCAGCTGCCCTGAAATTTATTTTCATCCCATATAGATTTTTATATTTATCCTAAAAGGGTGCAAAATATCATAGATTATAGCCTCGAATAGATTCTATTAAGTCACTCTGTCATTTGAATACAACAACCCAGGTCTGATACTGTATCACACATCTGCTGGGCACTCAGAAGCTCAACAGTATGATACACTGTAAAGAACTATGAAGATCAAGTCCTAATTCTGGTCCCAGCTCTTTAAATTGTCCAACTCATCTTGCTATTTCTCATCCCACGGTTTCTCATCTACTTAAAATGGAAATTAGAATATGTCATACTAAGAGTCCTCTAAGTTCTAAAATTCTATGACTCTAACAAAAGGGTCAACTGGTTTTATTTCTCTCAACAAAGTAACCAAAATTCCTGGATGCATACTAACAAATATAATTTAAAGGTGAAATATATGAAATAAAATACATATTCAAAATCTTAAAAATCACACGTTAAATACCACATGGTGTTCCAGAGTAAAAACTGCATCTATTACATATCACTCTTCAAAAATATAACACATGTCGACATTACATTCAACATTTAAATATGTGTAAGCATCCAGATGTTTGGCATCAAGTATACAAACATCCTTACAACTGCAAGTATTTTTGAGCAAGCATTTTAGCATTGCGGTAGGACCATAAATTGCATGAGGACAAAAAAAGAACAAAGACACTTGATGAAATTCACAGATGACACTTCACCGAAGACATGTTTGGAAAGAAATATATATATAGGGATAACAGTCACAGGATGAAAAACCTTTTCATTAGAGAACAAATTTCTTTTCTAATTTTCCCATTCTCTCATCTTAATTTACTAAAACTTTTGGAGAAGGGTATATTAAACACTGTTGAAAATAAAAAAGCAAACAAGAAATTAGTAACAATATTTGCAATAAACAAAGGATTGATAGATAAAAAGCACATATAAATAGTGATCAAAGGATATGGTCAGACAATTCCAAACAAATAAATAGAACTGATATTAATATAGTATACGAGAAAACATTCAACAGCATAATCATTTTTTAAAGTTCCGATTAAAATGCAATTCCATTTTGGGATCATCATCAGATTAAATTGGAACACTATTCCTGGTAAAAGTCCAAGGAGACAGTATTTTCACAAACTGCTAATTAACACCCTCAAGAATCTTTATGCCCTCTGACCTAGTAATTCCACATTTTTGGAAGCTATTGTTAAGGAAATTTTCTGAAAAACAGGAAAAGCTCTACGGAGATCTTCATTAATGCCTTATTTTGATAATAAAATACTGAAAACAGGCTTAAATGTGTAACAAGCAAGCAAAATATTTTGTAGCTACTACCAAGTTTAAACTAACAGGAAAATAATGCTAAGTGTAAAACAACCATATATAAATTCAATATGATCACTAATATGGCCAAAAGCAACCATACATAGGGAAAAATCCTGAAATGAAATATAGCAGAATGTTGAAAGTGGCTAAATACAGAACCACGATTTTTCTTTCTGCTATTTTCTGTACTACTCAAATTTTCTATAATGAATATATGTTGCTTTATGAGTGGGAAATAACTTTATTCTTTTTTAAAATGCCATTTTTATCGAAAACAAAACACAAAACCCCACTTACTTATATTTACAGAAAGAAAAAGAAAGAGAGGGAGGGAGAGAGGGAGGGAGAGGGAGGGAGAGAGGAAGGGAGGGAGCGAAAGAAAGAAAAGAAAAGAAAAGAAAAGAAAAGAAAAGAAAAGAAAAGAAAAGAAAAGAAAAGAAAAGAAAAGAAAAGAAAAGAAAAGAAAAGAAAAGAAAAGAAAAGAAAAGAAAAGAAAACAGAAAAGAGAAAAAGAGTATTACCTCATGCCTTAGGGTTTCTTTGGGCAATACTTCTATCACAGACAGAAGAGTTTCCAGCCATGCGTTGCTGACACCTGATTCACACAGACAAAATATGCCAAATTAAATGTCTCACTTACAATCTGACAGACACACCAAAATAAAACACAAGAAAAGTCTCACAAATTTAGTTTTGACTCAGCAATTAATAGTTATAGTAGTATTTAATAATAAAGTGGAGTAATTTTTATTACTAGTAGAAAAAATTTCTGTATCTTAGCCAACATCTAGAAAACATTTACATCTTTAAAAATAATATTAGTGGATATTTTTAAGCCAAATTGTACACTTTTTTGCTGTATAATATTATAACAAAAATGTAAAATTAAAAAAAATATAACAAAAATGTAAAATTAAAAAAATTGAAGAAGAAAGTATAAATCATAAGGTGAACTAATGGGTCTTCAGCTTTCAAGGATGCTGAATTTTTCAGGTTTTGTAAGATACAGCCATGATTATTTTTAGTCAGACTAATGATCAACTCTTGGACAGCATAGCCTCATTCAGTTATACTCATCAGGCTAAAAAAAGGTTCAAAGAACATCATGGCCACATTCAAGAAACAGTAAATCAGTATATAATGAAGCACGCCAGGCCCCTGACCTGCATCCCTGTGCTCCAGATGTAGCAGAATGACTTGGAGGAAGGAGTGGGCATACGTGTGAATTGACACTGATTCTTCCTGTAGAATGGTCAAAAACGATACCGCGGCCGTTAACTGCATTTCCACTCCTGCAACGTGCAGGACTTCCTGTATAATCAGAAAGAGTTTGCTATTACATAGATGAGAGATCGGAAATTATAAGTTTAAAAAATCCAAGGTCATAGAAAGTCAACATAGTCATAGTCCGTAAATCACTACATATGACTTTTAAGAATATGTACTTCCTCTTATGGCTTAACTTAAGAAAACTATGTTAATCTGCTCCTGATCACATAAGTTATTAGACCATATAAAATTTAACTGTCTTAGGAATTTATGAAATAAAACAACATTCCATTGCTTTATTGAATGAAAGTTATAAAAGTACATGAATCTTTAAATAATAGAATAGGCATTTTTGATAGATTGCAACTTCCATTTTGCTATTTGTATTGTACAGTTTGCCATCATACCTAGAAAATTATAATGTCAAAGCTCAATTACATGTGTTTTCATTATTTGTATTTCTGATTCAAAATATAAACATTATGCATTTTACAACGTAAAAGAAATAAACTTAAGATTGTGCAAATGAATCTCCCCCTTTCAACAACTGACAAGAACATATATTACCACAAAGTAAACTGCTTTTAAAAAAAGGAATTTTTAAATATAAGAATGTTTTTTAAATTAATGATATTCATAGCCATCTATATTAACCATTTAAAAAAATTTTAATGTATATTCAAAGTTAAAGCCTACATAAGAATATTAGATTTCAACACACCAAAAAGTAAATAAATAAACAAACAAATAAATATAAATAACTCCTTTCATATAATCCTCATCAAAGATATCACCTATACTTCTCTAGAAGAAAGAGTGTGTGTAATGTGAAGGTAACTATAAGTATTATTTGTTTAATCAATATAGCACTTGTAGCTATAAAACAAAGCTTCATATCTGTGATCTTAAGAAAATTAATCTTTCTACATTGTTTCCTAATTTACATATGTGAATTATAATACCGTCTTCTTAGAAATTTAAATCATTTAAACAGAACTTTGATGACTTACCAACTTGAGCAAATTGAGCGTTAAATAATGACCATTGTACATCCGACTGTCTCCTCTCTAAACTAGGCTTTCTGGCAGGGATCTCACCTTGTCCACACCTGAAATGATCTCTTCCCCAAACCTGCTCCTCCTCTCATTTTCGGCTCCGTAAACAGTAGCTGACAACTCTGCCCTTCTGGCTGTCTGCTCAAAAACGCTGAGGTCATCCTTCACTCCTCCCAGGACCTCACCACCACAGTCAAATGACCGATCAGTTCTGATCCAGAATCTGACAACTTATCACCTGCACCACTATCACCCAGAACCAAGACACCACCATTTCCAGCCTGAATTATTCCAATCACCTGTGATCTAGTCCCTGATTCCATCACTGTCCCTCTGTCCGGCAGAGAGACTCTTAGAAGTAAGATCGTGTCACATCACTTCTCTGCTCAAAAGTCTCCAATGGCTTCATATCCCACCTGAAGAAAAACTCAGACTCCTTTCAATGACTTACAAGATCTGTTCCCAATTCCCCCTTTTCCCAGATCCTGTTTTCAACTGAAAGCCACTCCCTTGCCCCAGCTCTCATTACTCCCTGTACAGACTATTACCTCCATCATCTGACATATTAATTTATTTATGGTCTATCTCCCACATCTACATCATAGGCTTCATGACTGCAAACATTTTTGTCTGTTTTGTTCACTACCGTATCCCCTACTCCTGGCACACAGCAGGCACCCAGTAAAATGGCTGGATGTCTGACTGAATATCTCTTATCCTGTCACCTACACTTTCTGCTCTTGGTGCTTTCTCCCTTCACACACACTTTCCACATCTCCTAACAGGTGGCTTCAAGAGATTTTAAGGTGAGGCCTAAAGGTTAGGGTTTGGTAGAATTAGACACAAGGCAAAGCAAAAATGGATCACACAGAAATGCATTCTCAATCCTCTTTCTGTCATGTCAATAAGGAGACGTTCCTGCCATCTTCTACCCCAGTATCTCTGTCACCGTGATTTAGACCACGTACCCGGACTCCTTGTTTCAGCATGGTGGGGGCCACTGCCAGACATTGTGCTAGGAAATAATAACGAGTCATTCTACAATAGAAGAAACAGACTGAGAGCCCTCAAGTATTTTGCCAAAGGCCAGGGAGCGAGTACTTGGCAACTCTAAGACAACCCTGCCTGATGCCAGATCTAAGCAATGAATTCTTCCTCACAGGCCCTGCATTTCCAAGTCATCATTTATTAAGGCATGACCTAAACCAATCCTAAGCCTGCCTGTGGTCGGTGGGAGAGCTGGCAGTGGTTTACTGTGGCATATGTTTATGTGGGATGGTTAATTCCCAGGAAACACAGTACAGTGGCTGGTTTTTGTTTCGTTTTGTTTTAAACTTTGTATCACACGTACAAACATTATTTTACAACTTTTTTCAAGCAATAGTCAATTATGTAGCTTAAGAGTTCTTGGCTAAAAGAAAAAGAGAAGAAATAATAAGGCATAAAGCAGAAGCAGCAATTGGTCTCTGACATAAGCCCGCCCACATCCCCCTGTTTTACTGTTTCCCAAACAAACATTGCTTCCATGCTAACAATTTTGGATTTGGAAAACGCTTTTAAAAGATTTGATGTGGCCAGTATACATCACTTACAGGTTTCAGAAGGCACAGTTTTTATTTAGAAACAGAAAGTACTTTGAGAAGAAATATTAAAATAAATCGTGAGGGCCACAGTGTACGTTCCGGTTCACGTGAGTCTGCTGTTTTAAGTTCCAAGAGATGTAATTCTGCCCCCTCTTAAAAAGTCATTAAAGTCCTGGGTTTTGTACGTGTGCAAACTTTATGCAAAAGAAGGACATGAGAAGCTCTCCAACGGCACATCTTCTTACTGTTACTTAGTCTTCACGCCCGCAGCAACATTTGCCCCAACTATTTTGCATTTAATTTTCGAAAAATCCTCAAGTCTTATCGGGATTTGGGTTTTTCTCTTGTTGTGCTGACTTCAACATCTGGGACTGTCCACTGTTAAGAAACCAGCACAGACTAAGAGATTTTATCACTGCTAAAAATCAATTGATTTCTAAACATATTTTTTTTTTCTGAAACATAATACAATAAGAGATTGATACTTACCTAAAAGTATTCTCTTCCACAGAGTCACACCTCCTGGACAAACATAGTGAGATCCATACTCTCTGGGTAAATAAGTATGCATCCTCATGGACCTTGGAAGACACTGAAAAGTAAATTCCTCTATTGCTTAAGTGCATGCCTTCACGCCAGTTACCCTTCCTCTTACACACTATTGTACGCTGGTATTCCAACTTGAATCCCTCAAAAATGAAATGAGACATTTGATAAATGAGTTAATGGTATATTTCCAAATTTAGAAAGCGATTCCCATTCAAGGAAGGAAAATGTACTAGACACTTCTGCGTTTAAAATCATTCTTCAGTTAGCATAAATGGTGTAAGAAAGCATTTTGCAAGACAGTGTAATACAGGCCTTGCAGAGAGGAAAACTGTTGTGTCTCCAGTAAACCCACATTATATGTATCAAGAAGAGATTTCTCTTTACAATACACAACATAGAGAAGCAGTAAACAAATTATTGGCTTATTTCAAAAGAGCAAATACTTTGAATTCACACATTTGGAAAGTAAACTTACTGAATAAAACCGGTAAACACATTTACCATAAATGGTGCTAATTAACGGTAAAAGAGCCCTAAAATTACAAAGTATCTTTGTACACTTTTTTTAGAGATAACATTACTGATTATTTTGAAGTTAAATAGCAGGGATTTAAATATTAAAATATTGAAGCTCTAGGACATAAAATATCTGGGGTTTTGAGGATCATAAATGTGAAATTTTTAGTAACTAACAATAACAGTGAATAGCTCTTTTCACTATAAAATTATATTTACAAAAGACTTTAAACTTGAGTTCCTTTTGAGTAATTGGAACGTGCCAGCTCTAAGATGCCTTTAACCGTGAACTACGATCCCTTATTCTTTTCCCCATCACTGACTGCCACGTTCCTCACTGACATAAAGGGAGTTGAAAGCACTGAAAATCAAACCAAGAGGGAAGAAGGGAGAATAAAATGGAGACAGTAAACAGGAACAAGAGGGATGGGCTTTACCCTTCCATAAATCTGCATTTCAGTGATTAGCAAGGTTCATGAGGAGGTACACATAAAAACATCCCAAAGATCTCTTTCCATGAAGAAAGTAGTAGCGACTATCACATGACTCTCGTAAATGTGCAGTGAAGCATCCTTGAGTGTAAAATCATGACAACGCCAAAGCAAATAAACACATTTCAAAACAATGGTTTTCAAACCGACCTTCTAGCTGCACTACTCTGCCAAGTCGTTTTTACATATAATAAATTAGAATCATGTAATTTCATGATTTAAGCTTAAAATGTAAATAAAAAGCAATTTAAAATGTTATAAAGAAAAGATGTGGTTATCAAAAAAATGTATCGATTTACTTGATACAAGAGCTATAAGTACTTGTTTCAAATGATCCATTGTAGCCATACTTACCTAAATACTTTCTGAAAAAATTATAAACTGTTTTCAGAAGTGAAAAGCAACATTGGAGAGTATGGCAAATTTCTATAAACAAGTAGAAATAGGGCTTTATTTCGACTCAGACACAGTGCTTTCCTCTTCTATCCTAAGCTTTTTCTAAAGGGGCCCAATGAAAATCTAATTCTGATCATTTTCATTTCATTTACAGCTATTTATTAAGTAACAGCATTATACTAAGTGTTCTGGGAAACTGAAGAAAAGCCAAATACACATTTTCCTACCTTTGAGGGGCTCCTGTTGTTTACATGCATTTAAACATTCCACAAATATGTCTTTAGTTACATTCAAGGCACTGTGCTACGTGCTGAAGACTTAGCAAGGCTCCTGTTAATACTGGAATTAAAACTGTGATAAGAGCTGAGGATGAGAAGTTCAAGTTGGCCTAAGAAATCTAATGGGTGACCTGTTCCGAGGAGCAGTGGGTCACCGACATGCGAAGAGAAAGAAATAACTAGACAAAAGCTGGAATAAAGAGAGGCAGGAAAGCAAGAAGAGTAAGAAAGGGAGAATTCCCAGGACAGAGAAGGAAGAAGGAGCACGGTAGATTCAGGAAGCAAAAGGAGGTCAGGGTGCCTGGAGCACGGTGAGGGGAGGGGCTGAGGCTACTGAAACAGACAGAGCCCCAATTATGTAGGGCCTTAGATGCATTAAGCAGGAGAATATTGAAATTGTAGTCTTAAATGCTCTGAAATATCATGCTGATTATAAAAATGAAAATGAATCAGAAAGGAGTGAGGTGGGACGGGGTGGGTGGGAGGGAGGTAGTGGGTGAGGATCGCTTGGGAAGCTGTTAAACATATCCGAGCAAACCCTCATAGTAGCTTAGACTAGGGTGGTTGGAGGTAGTGTGGTTGGATTACATAAGCGAGTAATGAAAGAACAGATGGTACCAAGGATGATTCCCAAAATCCTGGCTTGAAAACCATATGGGCAACAGTGTCACCCATTAGGATAGGGGACCCTGAAGGAAGCCCAGGTGTCAAGGGGAAATGGCAGAAGCTCGGTTTTGGACTCGTTAACTTTGTGATGCCTTTGAGATATCCAAAAGAGATTACAAACATGGAATTGTATTTACAGATCCGATACTCTGAAAAGGTCTGCCATAAATAAGAGAACTAACATAGACTCGATAGAATTTATAGAAATGATATTTAAAGGCTTGGGCGTGGGGGAGATTGCCTACAGAGAAAGCAAAGACTGATAGTGGAGATCTGCTACTATAAACATAATTTCACCCCAACAAAATAAGGGTACTGAAAAACTCAAAGTTTAAACATAGAGATTCATCACGAGTGTTTAGGCAGAATATTTAAGTTCTGAACTATTCTTAACACATCATTAGAAAATAATCTATCAGTCCATGTGAGGTAAGGGTGATGACAGGGTGTGCTGAAGAGGGTGCACGCAGGTGTACATACAGAAACGTTTTGGGTTAATATTGTTCTGATATTAAATCAAGAAGGAAAAAATAAAAAGGAAAGGAGACTTCTTCTTTCAGTAATGGCAGATTAGGTTATTCTAATCTGCTCTCCTGATGAGGATAATTTAAAAAGCTGGAAAAAAAATATATAAACAATCATCTGCATAAAGACATATCCAAACAAGGTTACCTATCCGAAAATAAAAAATTATCCATCCTAGATTACCCATGACTAGAAAAATTACCCACTCAAAATCTAACAGACAATGGAATTCCAGAAAGATGAGCATGCAATTTGGAGCCTGTTTTTTCCCCTGGAACCATTTGCTGATTCTAGAAAAAGCTCCTGAGAGGCCCAGAACTTGAGACACTTTTCTGACAGCCTTGCAGAGGCCCTGGGATATATGATAAGTGTGATCCTGAAGCAGATTGACCTTTGCAGGGAGAGTGGCCTTGTTTCAAATTATCCAATACCTAAAACTGGATTGAGACTTATTGCTAGTGCAGTTCAATGACTGCCAGAAGAAAATATATTCCTTTCTAGAGAAGATACCACCGTGGCCTCAAACTATTTCTATAAATAATTTATCGAATACAAGATCAAACACACAATCGCTAACATCCAGGCATGTGAAGAGATAAGATAACGTGAATAAGAACCAATAGAAGCAACAGAAAATAGAAGTGCACCAAAAGGAGCTCCAGGTGTTGGTGTTATCTGATACCTGCCTATTTCAAGAGAATAAAAGACATAATTGAAAATTTCGACAGAAAACTCTAAGATATAAAAAAAGGATGTGGCAGATTTTTAAAAGAGCTAAACAGAAATTCTAGACTAGAAAAAGATAATAATCGAAATCAATAATCAGAATGAATCACAAAGAGAAGAAGATGGAAAAGACAGAGATACTATGAAAAGGCCTAACATACATGAAATTGGGAGTCCTAGAAAGGGGACCAGAGAGAACACTAGGCAGAAGCAAATTTGAAAAATGTCTGAAAAGGTAACGGTCATTTTTTTAGTACAGATATTCTAACGGGTCTATATAGATTTATTTGCATTTATCTAACAACTAAACATGCTGAACATCTTTTCTTATGCTTACTGGTGATCCACAAATTGCATTTGGTGAAATATCCAAATTTTTGCCCATTTTTAAAAATCAATTACAGTTGACATTCAATATTATATTATGAAACTAATACAACATAGTGGTTAAACATTTATACAACTTAGGAGATGCTGCACCCCCCCCCCCAGGTTAAGTGTGTACCACCCGACACTACCGAGTTATTACAATATTATTGACTATGTTTCCTATGCTGTACTTTACATCGGTCTTATTATTATTGATGTTTGAGAGGTTTTTTTAATGTATTCTGAATACATATCTTTTAGCAAATATATTATTTATAAATATTTCCTCTCATTCTGTGACTTGTCTTTCAATTCTCTTGACAGTATCTTCTGAAGAGCAGAAGCTTTAAAATTGCGTGAGGTCAAATGTATTAAATTTTCCTCCATGGATCATGCTTTTAGTGTCATATATAAGAAACATTTTCCTAACCCAAGGTCATGAAGATTTTCTCTCATGTTTTCTTTCGGAAGTTTCAACAACTCTCATTTTTAACATTAAGGCTTATGACCTATTTTGAGTTCATTTTTCTATATAGTATAAGGCATGGACTTTTTTTCCCAACTAACCTAGCACTGTTTATGGAAAAGATTATCTTCTCTACACCGACATACCTTTGCACCTGTGTTGGAATCAACTGGCAATGTGTATATGTATTTATTTATTTTCCTCTACATATGTCCCATTGATTAGTCTTTATACCAATAGCTGGATAGTATGTCTCAAAATTTGGTAGTAAAAGTCCTCCAACTTTCTTTTTCCAAGTTATTTTAGCTATTCTGGGTCTTTGTATTTTAATATGAACTTTAGACATAGCTTGTCATTTCCTTCCAAATAAATACTTAACCTACTAGAATTATGATCATTTTACATGTAATAGACTGATATGGGAATAACTGATAACAATATTGAGTCTTCTGACCCATGAACATGGTATGTCTTTCCATTCACTTAGTTCTCATATTATTTCTCTCAACAATGTTCCATAGTTTTCAGTCTACAGATCTTATATATCATTTATCAGATTGACTCTAAATATTACATATTTAATGCTATTGTGATAGTTTAAGAAAACTTCAGTTTCCAATTGTTTGTGATTAGTGTATAGAAATACATTTGAGTTGTATATTGATCTTGTGTCCTGCAACCATTTTATATTCACTTAGTAGTTCCAGTATTATTCTTTTGTAGATTCTCCCATAGATGTTATCTGACCAAAACCCAGTTTTTTTTCTTTCTCTGCAATGTGCATATCTTTCATTTCTTTTTGTTGCCTTACTGCCTCACTAGAACATCCAGGAGTGCTAAACAAAATGTTAGGAGCAGACACGGTAAGAGTAGACGCTCTTGACTTGTTCCTGATCTTAGGGGAAAGCATTCAGTCTTTTATCTGTAAATATGATGTTACCTGTAGGTTTTTGAGAGGAAGCTCCTGTCTATCCCTAGTTTGCTGAGGTTTTTCCTAAATCTACTGAGATAACCAGATGGTGGTTTGTTTGTTTTTCACTTTGTTGATATGACTTATATTGATTCATTTTTGAATTTTGAACCAACCCCAAATCCCGAGATAAACTCCAATTGGTCATGATATAGTATCCTTTTTATATACTGCTGAATTTTATTTGCTGTTTTTCAGAAGATATTTGCACTGAAGCTCATGAGGGATAAGCATCTAGTTTTTTTGTTTGATCGTTTTGTTTGTTTTGGGGATTGTTTGTGTCTCATTTGGATATCAGGGTAATGTTGGCCTCGTAGAATAACTTGTGACGTTCTTACTTCCCCCTCTATTTTCTAGAAGGATTTGTGTAGAATTATTATTATTTTGTTTACATTTACCCTAATTTTTACCATTTCTTCATTTCTTCACATAAATCCAATATCCATCTGGTATCACACTATTTCTGCCTAAAGAACTTCCCTTACCATTTCTTACAGTATAAGTCTGGTACAAAAAAAAAAAAAAAATCTTTTCAATTTCTGTTTATCTAAAAAAAATAAAGTGGTCAGCCTTTTCCTTAAAAGATATATTCACTAGATATAGATTGCTTATTGACTTTTTTTTTTTTTTTGCTTTTAGTACTTCTAATACGACATCCCACTGTCCTCTGGTCTGCAGTTTTTGACCAGAAGTCTACTTTATTCTCACCTTTGTTACTCTGCATGTAATCTTTCTTTTACTCCTGGTCGCTACCAAGATTCTCGTATTTTTTATTTTAAGTAGTTTGATTATGATGTACCCAGGGGTGTGGTAGGGGGTGCTGAGTATGTGTCTTTATCCTGCTTGGGGTCCTCTGAGCTTCTTGTATCTTTGGTTTATTGCCATTCATTAATTTCAGAAAAGTCTTGGCCATTATTTCCTTAAACAGTTCTTCTCCTCTGTTTTCTCATTCTGAGATTCCAACTGCACATACATGAGATCACTTTACACTGTCTCAAAGCCATTTGCTGCACTCTTCTATTTTTTTACTCTGTTATCTTTGTGTTTCAGTTTAGATAATTGCTACCTTCACATTCATAGATTCTTTTCCCAGCTGTGCCCAAACTGTGGCTAAGCCCAATGAAGGAATACTTCACCTCTAATATCATCGTTTTTATTTCTAGTATTTTCATTTGAGTTTGACAGTTTCCATCTCTCTGTTGAAACTTCCTATATGTCCATGCATGTCACTCGGAGGAAGTGGGCAGTGTTGTGTTCCTGCCCCCAGCAGCAGCCAAAGATCACCACACCAGCATCAGCAAGGGGGACCCTCTCCAGTCTCCTGCCCTGCCCCTCAAGGCAAGGAGGCCTGTGGGAAAGGGCTTGCAAGTGACCACAAAGTTCCCTTATGTCTGGAGCTCCAAGCTATTCTAAACTGATATGCTAGCCCCCAGTAACCTTTTAAAAACTTGTAACAATTTTAGCTGATTTTTTTCCTAACAAACTTACGAGGTGGCCACCTCCTCCTCCTATCTCTATCAAAAGTCAGTGTCCCTGTGTCCCCTCTTTCCTCAGAGGAGCTGTTGCTCTTTTGAATTCAGTTTACTTGGTTGCCTGGTAACCACCTCTGATAAACTCAAGAAAAGTTATATGGATTTTGTGAATAACCCACTGTTGTTAAAATAGGAGTGATGTTTTCTTGCTCATTCCTACATCCTAAGTAGAAGTGGAACTGGCTGCTTTGTTTTTGAGCCCCGAGTTTTCCTTACTCTCTTACAAGCTTAACTATGCATTTAAAAGAAGAATGCTTATTGTACTTCATCTAGAGTTTCTACATGTTTTGATTTGGTAAATTTTTCTAGGATATTTAGTTCACCACACTTCAGGAGTTTAGTTAATCCATAAAGCTTTAAAGCAAACATTATAGACCTTTATTACAGTAGAGTATGTAAATATCTCATTTGTTTTATAATTTTGCAAGGATTGTAAACAAAAATATCTATAAATGATCCTTTGTATCACTCAAATGCCTAAAGTCAGAAACAATATTCAAGTAGTAATAGTGGTCCAATTTTCACAGAGATAAAAGATTTTGGAATTAAGAATTTCAAAAGTTCCAGTTAATTTTTATCGTAAGCAGTTTAAAAATAAATGATCGAATGACTAAGAAACATATGTGAAAATACTGGTCTCCATTAGAATTTACTGAAAGGCAATATTTTTAGGTCTATTAGGAATATTAGCAAATATTTTATATATGCCCAGAAAAACTATACTCAATAAATGTTTCTATTGAATCTAATGTAAAATAATTAATGGTGTTAATCTATTCTGTCCTTAAACACAAAGAGATATACATAAAAAAGAAAAAAACATAACACAGACATTATTTTCAAAATGTATTGTGGTCAGTGCACTTTTTTAAAAGCTGTAAACCACATTAGAAAGAGTAATTTGTATCATCCATTCATGCTCTCTAATCCCTTTGGTTAAAACTACTTTTTCTTTTCTTAGTAAACTAGAAAAAAAAATAGTTATATAATTTTATGCTTCTTAGCCCACAATCCTCCTAGTAAGGTCAATTCTGACCCTGATAATTATTTTCCATCAACTTATATTATAGGGACTATTTCACTTCCTTCCTCACCCTCCTTCACATCAGTGTCCCCAAATGCTCAGTTTGTCAAGAGAGCACTATTGTCTATCATGGGCTTTGTATGACCTGTAGTGTGTCTGGAGCATCATGTTTTGTTTATTACGTATAAACATGTTTCTTTCACAAAATGCTTTTGCTTTTCTCATGACTTTTAACTTATCTCAGAAAACATCACCTACAGGGAAGAAGACAGGTACTTTTATTTCTGAGCTGCAAACAAAAGAAAAAAGCAATTTGTATCATCTGCTTATGCTATTTAATTCCTTTAGTTAAGATCATTTCTTTTTTCTTGGTGAACTCTAGGAAGAAATCATATATAATTTCATGCTTCCTAGAAACCTCCCAACAAAATTATTCATAGTCAACAACTGAATTTTTTAGGTTTAGATTTCCTCAACTCTAAAATGAAAATAAATACATCAAATGGAATTGTTATAAGAAGTTTAAAAAGATATGTCTAAAGCACTAAGCACAGTCCTGGCTAACTGTAAATTGTTTCTTGCATTATTATTGTTTATCCACGTATCTATGCCACTTGAAATAGACTTAAAGAGTAAGTAAAATTAAGCTTTTTATTCACAAATATCTATTTACACAGTAAATTTTTCTATAAACATTTGAAATTAAGATTTTTTAAAAAAATCTACCTATATTCAGTAGATATGAAATACTCTCATGAAAAAATCACATTGGGAGAAATTTATATTTTTCTATTATTTCCATAAATGAAAATAAAGTAATACGAAATTAATCAAAGTAGAACTAATGAATCTTTTCAGAATCAGATTGGTAGACTGCATCTACTGAGTGCAAATGATCAAATTTCATATTGATTAATTACATCTTTTATCCTTTTTCCTATTGTGTATCTTTCTCCCACTCCCCCCAAAAAAGGTTTCTATAGGAAAATAAATCAGCATTATATCACTCCACTGATACCCTGATTTTACTTCTCATCCAAGAATGACATCAGTGGATGAGGCTAATGTGTCATTGGCCTTTCAGGTGTACACTTACTGTCTCAGAATATTAAGTTTAATCAATGCTCATTTTAAAATTATTTTCCAGGGCCTATTACTTGCCATGCACTGTTCTAGGTTCTGGGGATATAGTGACAAACCAGACTGACAAAGAGTCTGCCCTTATGGAAGACAAAGGAAAGAATGGCAGGTGATGAGAAAGCTAAATGGGGTCATTTAAGGGCATAGCAAGGAGTCTTCCCCTATCTGAAATGAGAAGTTACTTGTATTAGTTTCCTGTGGCTGCAGGAAATAAATTACAACAAACTGAGTGGATGAAAACAACAGAAATTTATTCTCTCAAGTTCTAGAGGCTATAAATCCTAAATCAGTATCAATCAGCCAAAATCAAAGTGTTGGCGAGGCCACACCCCCTCCGGACGCGCTAGGGTAGGATCTGTCCTTTGCTTCTTCTGGTTTATAGTAGTTGCTGGCTTTCTTGGCTTGTGGCTGCGTCACTCCATCTTCACATGGCCTTCTCCTCTGCTTCTGCACCAATTTCACCTCTGCTCTTCTCTTATAAGATACATGGCATTTAGGGCCTAACCAATTAACCCAGGATAATCTCCTTATCTCAAGATCCTTAACCACATCTGCAAAAACACTTTTTGCAAATAAGGTAACATTTATAGGTTCCAGGGATTAGGGCTTGATATCTTGGGGAGGCCATAATTCTGCCTACCACAACACTTAAGTAATTTTCATGAAGAAAAAGATATGACAGATATTTTTACAGGATCTCTCTAAAGAAAAAAAAAAGTAACTATGAGATGATGGGAGTATTAACGTGATTGTGGCAATCATTTCACAAGCTACACATACAATGAAGCATCGTGCTGTGCACTTTAAATACATACAGTTTTGTTTGTCCAAAAAAAAATCTGTAGATTGCTCTCCTATAAATAAATGAAAGCTCTCTCTGGCAGAGAAGGCTCTAGGGGGCAAAGTAGAAGCAATAGGTCCAGTGAGAAAACTGCTGTAGGACCCAGATGAGAGGTGACTAAGCTTGAGAAGTAAAATTATACATTATAAATCTGTTACAATCATAATCGGCTAATAAAGAGATTATATAGCAGTAAAAAGGGAGGACTCAGGAGTCAGATTTCCTGTTCAAATTAATTATACCAGTTGCTAGCTTTGTGACTTGGGGCAAGTTACTCAACTAAGCCGCTTCTTCCTCTATCAAGTGACCCTTATAGAATTGCCATGAGCATTGGAAGAGATGAAAAATTCAAAATGTTTGACAGACTACAGTGCCTGACAAATAGTAAGACCTCAATGATAGTTGCTACAGTTATTTTTATCTCTTTCTGACATTGCACATTATGCCATAAATAAGTAAAAAAAAAAAAAAAAAAAAAATTAAAAGGATTCAATAACTTAACAGGTAGAGAGAATTTTTGCACTTCATTACAAAGAAGTAACCGACATTACATGGTGTAATTATATCATTGCCATCTTAAATTTTATAAAAAACCACCACAGTATTTAAAAATTTATCTTGACAATCAAATTCTTTCATTTCTAGATAACTACAAGTCAAGTCAAATATTGAAATCTAACATGTAAGATTTCAATTTATTTCACTGTAGAAAAGAATTCAAACTTAATAAAAACAGAAAAAGTTTATTTCTTTTTCAAAAGATACCCTAGGATTAAATCATATAACATAAATATATTACAACAACTATGTTTAAAAATGTCTCCATATCTAGGGAATTTAAATTGAATTTACTTTCTGAATTCTTGTTTAAATTTAACTTTAAGATTATTTACCTAACTGCATTATCATTCATTGTCCACATCGGATAAAATTTAGAAAGTAAATTGTGGAAATTCTATGGATTAGCTCAGTTCTAATTCTGACTCTGTTTCTGCCATTTTATTTTTAATCTTAAATTCCTTCATCTCTAAAACAGTGAAAACAGCAACCAATTTTAAAAACCATTTTTCAGTTAATATATCATTATAAGGATGAAACACAAAATGTAACAAAACAAAAAATTAAAATAAAAATATCATTGGTGAGCTTTTATAATGCCTAAAGCCAGAAAAATCTCTATCATCACTTTATATGAAGTTCTTTAAGGTAAAGATAAGATAAAGGCTGAGTTCTAAAAGCTGCTTATATTACTATTATAAATGTGGTAAGAAGCTTGGGAATAGTTAGCTTCTTATATAAATATTTATTGTTCATATCTTTAAATTCTCTAAAAGTAAGTCACTCATAGAATGATTAGTAATTGTGTAAGTACTCAAACTATTTTACCCTATGTATTTAATAAACATTATCAACCAAGATACCTAAAACCAGAGAACCATCTGGATGCTCAAGCCAGAAATGTGGAAGTCAGCTCTCACTCCCCACATCCCATCCATTATGAAGTTCTGTTCATTCTACCTTGATAAATGTATCTCAGATACATCCACTACTCTGTCTGAATTAGCTCTTCTGATCCAAGCCACCCTCAACTATCATGAGGACTAGTGCTATAGCTTCCTGATCCTCCCACTCTTATCCACTCCACATATAATTATCAAAGGTCACTGTAAAGGTAAATGGGATAAGTCAGTGCTGTGCTTAAATCTTTCGGTAGTTTTCGACCCTCCTAAGAAAGAACAATTCTCGCGTCCTCTGTTGTTGACCACCACGCTCATGTCTTTCTAAGTGACTCACATCCCACCCTGACCCAATAGATTCCAACTATACCTGCCTCTTTCAAGTCCACTAATCTCTTTCGTCTTAGGGACTCTCTCTTGTTCTCTCTGCCTGGACCACTCATTCCCGACTCCAAATGTCTGCTTCCTCCTACACCTTCAGTTTCCAGCTCCCCCAGGAGGCTTTCCTTGCCCTCCCAATGCACAGTAGGTACCCCCTGTCACTACCCTGTTCTTGTCACTCACTTATTTTATGTCTCTTTCCCCACTCTGGACTGTCACCTCCTTAAGGGCAAGTTCTTAGTTTTGTTCACCTCTATTTTCTCAGGGCTTACGACAGTGCCTGGTGCACGGCAGGTACTCAGTAAATATTTACAAATGAATGAGAATGCCATTATTACTAAATGATCACTTATATTACAAGATTGCTTTTTTATAAAATTAAAAATTATGGCCGTGGCAAAAGTGAATAAAATGGCTATGCGTGATTTATGTTATGGTTTTGTCACTTGAAAGTAACCATTCACAGAAGCAAGGCAGATTTGAAGAAGATGCTAACTATGCATACCAATAAATCTTAATATACGAATACCATGATTTAAAATGATCTGTACATAAACATAAGTTGTATAATTTGACATAAGATTGCTTAAATGTTTAGTTGCCTATATTTTATAATAAACTCTCTATAAAAGTAATTATTATTGCCCCCATTAAGTCTTTTCTAGCATTTACTTCTTCAGCATTTTTATATAAAGTCAGAATCACACATGGAAATACTCTCCTATACTTGTTCTTTAATTTTTTTTTTCATAGTCTCTAGGCCTTCCAGACGTAGAATCTAATCTGGGACTGTCTGCTACCCTTTCTGTATCTTTTTTTGTACAGGGTAAGATAAATGAGGGTCCTAAGTAAATGGTTGCTTGTTGATTAACTCAAGAAATGAATGAAATCATTCAGTAATAAGTAAAGGTTTTCTTAGTACATATTCATTATTATAATTTTCTTTATAGTATCCATTTATTCAGTTAATCTTCCTTATTATGGATTAATTTTTGTTACTTTAAAAGCTCCTTAAAATCATATCTTTAACTCAGTTATATAGTTTTAGCAAATACATTTGATTCTTTGTATAAATATACTCTATATATGAGTATATAATATTCTTTACACAATCCCATGAAATTAAGATTGTGGGGGACTTATTATTTAATTGATTTTATTGTAACTTCACTAGCAAAGGCTTTTTTCAAAATAACTTAGAGACCTGTAAAGGTTACTACTCTATATCCTTCAACTTTTATTTTTACTTTATGAAGCTTTAGACATTCAGTATGCTGTGGGCCAGATTTAGCCTGCTCAACACAGTGTATAGCATGTTAAGGATTTTTAGCTTTACATCTAATTTGCTTACGTACAATAACTTTCAGTCGAAAGGACCTAGCCACCTGTTCCTGTCTACCATTGTTTAACTGGCACTTCCAAGTGTCATGCTAACAAGCATAGGTCAGTTATGTCACTGGAGTTGAATGTAAAATGGACTGCGTAGACTCAATTCCATTGATATTTTGACATGAATCTGGGAAAAATAGGTAGGAAAAAGCTTGATTCATTTTTGAATCATATGCAATGCTAAAATAAACATCTCTATTCACCATTTTAACTAGCAAAAAAAAAGTCACATTGCTTACATAGAAATGTGAGCATCTTGTAAAAATATCATGGAACACCACTGTTCTAAATCACGGTAACTGTAACCAACCATTCTATATGTGCCTAAAAATAAAACCCAAGGACATGCTAATAATTACAGTATTTAAATATGTATAAATAAATTTTTAAAAATATTAAAAAGTTATAACCAAACAGAGAGCCAAAGCAAAGTATATAAAATTCACTATTAGCAAACACAATCCCCATTAGCATGTAACCTCCCTGCTCCCATTTGTCCATTCAAGTTCTTACAAAGAATAACACTTTGCACATATATACAAATAATAAATGTTGAGTCTTAAATGTTTAATATTATATGTTATCAATAAGTATTAAATAGAGGAAAGGATGTTATAGTAGACCAGACATTTTTGTGCATAGCAGGAAAAACTAATTCTGAAAAATTTAGAAAGCAATAAAATAAATATAAAACTGAAATTCTGATGGCCACAATTCAATTTTTATTTAATGATTCTGTAGAAGTCACCACTGGGTCATCATTAGTAGTTATCAGTTAAATTATACTATCAATGTTATAGAATACTATTAATATAGATTTAAGTCAACAGAATACCAAATAAGATAGCTAGGAATGTGAGACTAAAATTTTTTTTGAACTACTGAAAAGCTAACTTTGTTAAAACGTCTCTACTCAGAAAATAACTAAAGAAATCTTTACAACCTAAGATCTGGATTTCTCCATTTGCATCAGCTAACTTCCCTATTTCCATCATAATTCAAAATGTGCATCGTAATACCTCCTCCACTCAATGATTAAGTACAAAAGGTCAGCCATCGAAAGCTCTGAAATGTTCTCCTGACAATGACAACATGTTACTGAGGGGAAAAAAAAGGTAAATTCAAATCTTATTTCGCACCGACTTACTCTAACTTTTGGCAAGACTCTCCGAAGTGTCTCCACAGGATTCTGTCGCATCAAAAATGGAAGATTTGCAATCACACTTGTTCCCTGGATATCTTGACCAGCACTTACAAAGAAAACACAAATTTAAAATCTGTCATTATAAGTTGTATTCTGGTTTAGGATTATAAAAAGTAGAGACTGATTTGAATACTGACTGCTTTTAATGATAAACACTCAGACTTTGACAAAGTTTTAAACTTTAAACGTACCACTTATATATAAAAATTAAACCAGAACTGAAATTTCTTTAACTAAATCTTACAACGAATACATGAAGGCATTAATTATGTTTATGCTAAAACAGGATTCTCTACATACGTATCTTAGGTCTAAAAGTCTTACGACTATTATTACTTACTTTAAAATTCGAACTCATTTTTTCCTGTGACCTGCCAATTTGCCGTACTTTACAAAAAATGAATGGTAAAATTTCATTATAGTAAAATATTAATAATCATAACGGCAGCAGGGGCGGCAACAAAATCAACTACAGGAGAATCATACAACTCACTTCTAGTGCAATGAAATTACCTGTTGCATTAGACCAACTCTCTGAGTTACCAGAAACGTCTTAAAGATACATTAATAGAGTACCTTTCTGACATAATGTTCATTAGGTCACCAAGACTTCAGCAAAGTAATCTCAGTGATACTCTAGTAGTTTAAATTCCTTAGAAAAGGTGTTCAGATTCTTTTGAAAATCCATTTCCATGCAAAAAAATTCTTTGTTTTTAAAACATAAGCTAAGCCACATACATTGTGTAAATACTTAAAAAATAGAGAGAGAGAGATGATGATAGCAAATGTGGTACCCTCTCAGAGGAAAATTCTACCTATGCTTAACTGATACCAATTTAAATGTTAATTACTGTTGCCATAATATTTATTTATCTTAATTAAAATTATTTTTACTTAGCTCTTCAAATGGAGCTATTCGTCATTATGTAAGACCTTAACATGGTTTTAAAAGGCTTTTTTTAAGTATTATATTTATTTGCTTCAGAGTCTTACAAGTTCTGCTACTAAAAAGCATATTCTGAATCTAAATGAAGCTGCCTGCTGTGAAGAAAGGCTTTTGCCCTGCAGTACAGTAGCCTGTGAAATACAGGTCAGCACAAGCATCCACTATACTCACCGCTCTCTATGTGAATACTTTAAAAGACAAAATCAAGAAGAAAAGGAGAAGGGACTGAAATAAGAGGCCCATGCCAAGAGGGGGAGAAGATCAAAAAAGAGAAATTAAAGTTGCATATAAAAATATTACTTGTAGTGGGTTGAATAGTGGCCCATCATAAAATATGTCTACAACCTAATCCTGCTGCTCAGAAGGGGAAGCCAGTGGCTCTTGGCCGGGAGTGCTCCCCCCCACCACCAGGACGATGTCAGGCAGAAGCCACTGTTGAGTATATAGCAGCTTGGGATATGCTACTGTAATCTAGTAGGTAGACTCAAAGGATGCTGCTAAAAACCCTACAATGCACGGTGCAGCTGCCCACAAAAAACACATATCAGTGATTCAACAAGAAAATGTCTAAGAAACCGTGGTGTAGACAAAGTAACTATTAGTTGAACCACATGACATTGTCAGTACTAGACAATTATTGACCTACAACAGTGGGAATTCCATATTTTCAACCTATACTTTAAGCTTAGTAGAAATATATTGTCAGAGACTTCAAGGAAATGTACACAGGTTGTTAAGCACAAAATGCTAGAGTGGTTCTCAGCCTCTAGCATGCACCAAAATCGCCCTGGAGCACTTGTTAGAGATGAGCCCCAGCTATACGATTCTGGGCCAGCAGATCTTGGCGAGGCCTGAGAACTTGATTTCCAACAAGCTCCCAGGTGGCGCTGATGCTGCCGGTCTGTAGACAATACTCTGAGAGCCACCATGATAGAGGAAGAGCTCAGGAAATAAAAGGAGGGGACACTGCAGGGTCTCCACGTTTTTTAGGCCACACGAGTGAAACGAGCCAAGTGCATAGTAGCAGTTTGCCCAAAGGAAGCAGAAACTCCATCTGACGCCAACTGCATATATTCGCTTCTGCTAGTCCTGGCAACACGGCTCCTCTTGGTAATTACGGTGGTAAAGTGATGTGGCACAGGACCATGAGCAGAGGTGGAATGACGTGTAGTCTCCTTAAACGCACATTAGAGAGAGAGGGAAGGCAAGAGGAGTGCTTGGCAAAGGTCACGCATCAGACAAAAGAGACATGGAGGAGAGCAGACGCGGCTGACAGTAGAGCAGGGGACTGAGCCTGGGAACCTGGGAACCTCTTGGGTGCTGTGGACCCACTCTTATCTCCTGCTGACTTCGGTCGCAGTCAATATACATAAACCAAATATGTGCGAATCTGTGCTACCAACCACGGAACGGAAGGAACCCCAAAATAATCAGCACAGGTTTAAGTCAACAGGATAAAATTCACTTTATTGCTATTCGATAGGGTACATGTAATTTTAAAATAAATGTTTAATTAATGTTATATACATGTGTATACATATATTTTTTTTGATAAAGTAAGCTTGCTAGACTTCAAAGCCTACAACTTTCCACTGGAAGGCACAAGGAACAATCGCCCTGTCTACAACAGGAGCTGTTCTTTTTGCCCCAATTATGCTATTCTTTGGGACATGTTCCTTTTCTAGGATACTCACTCAGAAACAAGAAGGACACAACCCCACTCAGCAAACCATTCCTCTAAAACTGAAAAGAACTGGGTTAATCATCTAATCGGTACACTAGTGGCTAAAAAGGAAAGAGGAAGAAAAAAAGACTAGTCAAATAAATGAATTTAGGACAGCTATCTTTTAAATTCTAAATTAATGTTGCTAATTATTTTATTCCCATTGGGAGATGCGCCTATTTTAAAGAGCCATTTATAGTAATATCTTAAACCAATGAAAAACAAGTCAATCCACTTAAACATTTTTTGCACTAATAAAGTTTCGCAGCTTGTCATACCAGCTCCCGCCACAGTCGTGGGTAACTTCATCATTCAGGTAAACAACGAATAGCTAGTTTTTGACCACCTCTAATTCAATTATATTTTACTCAAACTTTACATTCTCCAATATTTAGCACAGTATCTAGCACACGGTAAGGACTCCATAAATATTTGTTGATTTAAATTGAATTTGTCTCTACATCAGCGACCGTTGTCAAAGGCTGGATGATGTCATTGCGTGAAAACGCTGCATCTCTACAATCTCAGACTCTGTGATCTCACCTGCTACCCATAAACCCGTATCTTTCTATTTTTCTATTGCTAAATCCACTTTTACCCTCATCACATTTCTAATCCCTCAATTATTTCTTATTCTCCAATTTCTAACATCCCTCACTTTCCTCCTTGCCGACCTGAACCTCCCAATTACTTCAAGTAAGGACCCACCAATCACCTCACTTCTTCAATCACCCTGCTCCTAATAATAATGAAAATAGTAGCTAATATACTGTATGCTAGGCATTACACTAATTAGAACCTTACTTGCAGTCATCTTATTTAATTCTCACAATAATCTTATCAGGTAGATTAAATACTATTGTTAGCTCCATTTTAAAGATAAGGAAATTAAGGCTTGGAAAGATGAAAGCACTTACCCAAAGTTACCCAGCCTGTACGACTCCAAAATCCACATCCTAACCATTATACTACACTGCCCCTCTTCCAACTGCTGCCCCCAGCCGATACCAAACCATCCATCTGCTTTTCCCATCCCACTCCTGATCCTAAGCTACGTACCACTATTACAACAAACTGTATAATTATGCTACTTAATGCTTTTAAAAACATACGATTTCAAAAAAAAAAAAAAAAAGAAAGCTGGTCCTCAATGATGCTGGAAGAAAACAAAATGACAACGTATTTGAGGGAAATAAAGACAGGGACCAGAAAGTCTTACTATACTGTGTTGCCTAAGGCACGCGTGGAGACATTATCTTGGGTCTCTAAAAATGAGACTACCTGTGCTGTTTACAAAACCCACGTCCTTCCCCACAAAGGAGGTAAGCCGCATGTTAGAATGGATCTAGATACTGACAATATTGTCCTTCTCTATTCTTATACCTTGCTTCAACCTTCTAAGACCTCAAAATCTAACGAAGACAGATTCACACACTGAAAATCCTGACTGTATAGCAGAAAATCCTCCCTCTTTTCCTAGCCAGACACCTGCGGTTTATTTCCTCCTAAACCAGTGCGAAAGGGGGAGGGCAAGGAGCAGATGTCATCCAAAAATGACGACATAACACAGTCACTATTAGAGAAATTAATCTGAGAACTCTAGGTCTGCTACTGTTCAACTAAGTGCAGGATCATAAATGAGTGTATATATAGAGCCTGTGATCCTAATCCTAGCAGCTCTAGTTTCAAAATCCAAAATTTAGCACATATGCTGCTGACACTACTTGAATTTGTAACAATAAAGCAAATGCCACACAGGCCTTGCTTTGAGTTCACAATGAAAACTGAACTTTACATAGTTGATATTTAATTATTTCTGTACTCAAAGTAAATTATTAAATAGTTTATTCTAATGAACAGAATAAAATTAATGAAATGATGAGTTTAGACAATTAAACTTCCGAGAAAGACAAGGATGACTTAAGGATCTAAAGCAGAAGATACTGAATACCAGTCCATATGTCAGTAATTTTTCATGTCAGTATGACATATTTTCATGTTAGTATGACAAATTTGAGTCCTTCATGTTAAATCTTCAAAAAGTTTATGTAGAGAACCATTCAACTCTGCGTATTGTCATCATGCTTAGAATCATGGAGAAACAAACTGTATTTTTTAATAGCACCACAGGCAGAATAAAAGAAAAACTGACATTTAAGGGTCTCCTATGTGCCAGGTAAGGTGCTTTACATACATTGCCACATTAATCTTGACAATATATACGCAGCATATTTCTATCCTTACTTTACAGTTGAAGAAACTGAGTCTCACACAAAAAAAAGTGTGATTTACCCAGAGTCATTCAACTACTAAAGATTTGAGCCAGGATTCCAACCTGAGTTCTAATTCCATAACCTAGGGCCACCTATCACCTAGGATCACAGTCCCAGCATAAGAAGTGGCTGAATCATCAGCCTAAAAATGTCTCTCAGTTGATATTATTTATTAATAATCATGTTGCAATAAATTCTTTTACTGACAATATCCACCATATATCCTTCACTATTCCAATGCCATAATATGCAGAAGTGTCATGTTTATTGGGAAGAAGAAACAAACTCCTCTTTCGATTAAACCAGTATCACCAGTTATAGAGAAGCATTTCTTTTTGAATGGCTCTTCAAATTCATATGACAAAAATTGAGCTCATTTCCCAGTTCCCCCTTTGTACCAACAGACGTACAAACAGCCCTCCGATTCTCCAGTACACACCTTAGAATTACTTTACCCCTTCCCTTCTCCCTCATGCCCCACATCAAATCTCACAATAGTAAGATGACCATTATTCTCGCTTGTTCTGGAGTGGAAGGAACATATTAAGGGCAGACACACATGTCGCATTAATCTTTCCTTGTTTTTGTTTTTGTATTCTTTATTTGGGATTTTTCCATTTTGTATTTCAATATTATGATTATATTTGATGTTAACTTCCATATGTTTTCAATTTATTATATATAGATGGATAATTATTGACATTTAGTTTCAATCGTATATATTAGTACACTCACACAAATGCATGTGTGTATATACCAGGTCACAATTTAAAATGTATTCCTTAATGGAGTCATGGTTAAAAAAATTTTTTTGAAAATCACTGTTCTACAGCATTTTTGCAAAGAGTAAAGGGAAAGATTACCATGGTCTGCCCTAAATATATGAGCTATAGCAAGAATATTGAGAGATTTGTAAAGTATAAGTTCAGGAATAACTATACAAATTTGGATAATTTCTGGGAGCACTGTAACCTCTCCCATTATTTTTTTTAAATCACTCTATTTCCCCATTTAAAAATGGCAGTAAAAATCCATTTAAAAATACTTTTTAAAAAAATATAAATATAGAACATAGCAGGGGGAAAGGATAGCTAAGAAGACTGGTTTTACAGAGCAGCCCATCCAGTAGGCAAGGAACCCAGGAGAAAGAATAGAATAGTAACCAACAGCTATTTAAAAAAAAAAAACATAAAATCAGGCCAAACCCCTGGCACCTTAAGGAAGAAAGGATGATAGGTAGCTATCATAGGAAGGAGAAGGGACCCAACTACTTAACCTGTAGAAGACAGATGGACTGATAGTTTAGATAATTCGGGTAGCATTAATTTAGGACCTGCAGGGTGCCGGGCGCGCTGGTTCTGGATCCTCCAACACAATCTAACAATGTTTGATGCCTTGGCCATAAAATTTGTCAGACAACAAATATAGACTGAGTGTTTATTACACATAGGGCACCGAACCAAGCCCCGGGCAGGGATAGGGTGGTACAGCCAGACACGATCCCTGCCCTATTAGAGCTTCACGGTCAGAGAAGACGTGCATGAAACAACAAAAAACAATTAAATCACCCTAAGTGTGCAAAGACCTATAAGGAAACAGTCTGCAGCACTACCAAGAACATCGCTTACTTTGGAGGTCAAGGGGAGGGCTTCCCTGAAGAGCTGAGACCTGAAAAATGAGTAGGAATCAGTGAAAACAATGTGTAGAAGGAACAATTTGTTTGACTGTCCCGTGCTGGATGGGAGTTACGCAATTATTTCATAAAGATTTACTAATCACTTCTGAACTGGCAGTTGCCGTGCTCTGGAAGTAAAAGAGAGACAATAAAAACTAGCACTCTGCTTCTGTGTATTTGAATTAGAGCAGAAGGAAGAAATGGCTTCTTGCAGAAATAAAAGCAAGAGGACTTGATACAAAACTGAACACTGAAAGAAAAAAGAATAGTATAAAATTATTTAGATAAAAAAAAAAAATAGGATGAATTCAGTTTCAGGCACACCAAGTTGGAAAAGCCGACGTGACATCCCAGTAGAGACACCACAGTGACACCACCCGGCAAGCAGCCCTGACCTAAAGTTGGGGAGAAAAGCCCACGGCTTTGGAAATTGGCCACAGGTTTGGAAATTATGTCATGGAGACAATAGCTGAAATCTAGGAGTGGATAATCTGATCCAGAAAGAGAGTCCCTAACAATATACTGTGGCTCCTCTCTGTTCATTTGACCGGTGCTATGGCAACAGAGGCCCTGAATCAGAACTGTGATACAAACAAATCAATTATAAAATTTAAATGTTCATCAGTCAACCAAAAAGCAATCTTATAAATGCTGTGTGAAATGATGATTCCTCTTCTCTAATGCTAACGATCGGATCTAATGGCATGCTGGAGTTAAAGAGGGCCTTTGAAATATAATGCACCTCTTCATGTTGTGACAAAGAGGAAGCCAGCATCAACAGAGATTATGAGAGTTGCTCAAGGTCAACCAGCTAGTTAAGATCAGGGTCAAGGACAACACATCTTCACAAAACAAGAATCTAATTTAAAACAACAACTATTGATCTGATAAGATGTCTCATGGGTTCCTAAACAACAATTAATTTAAATTTAGTTCACACATATATTTTCTTCTTCAGGAAGAACAAAGTCATTTTTCTCCCTGACATCCCTTGTAATACAAGAACTACTTTAGACATTCATATCATTCCTTTTAGCAATACATGAATGACCTGTCCTCTAGTTATCTTAAAAGAAAAATATTGTCTAAGGAAAATTAATTGTTAATTATACCATATGTAATTCAATGAGTAAAGATTGATATCTAAATAATAAGTAAATTTACTCGTATGTATGAGTAAATAATGATATATATATATACACACACATATATATATATATCTTTCCTAAAATATACAAATACATATCAAAGTATTAACACGTTGTCCACAAGACTAGGTCCACGTGCTATTTACGTAGGAATCATGAAGAAAACTAAGCAGTATAATGGACTTTTTAATCACAATATGTAATGATTTTTACTATGAAATAAATATTTGATGAAATAACAGGCCATTCCATTCTTATTTGTACTCTGTTTAGCTGCACGAAGCAAAAGGACTTAGAGCAACCTATGTTTAAACACAAACAATATTGAACACTTTACTATTTCATAGAAAATACTAGTCGAGAGAATCAGAGTTGACTAGTATACACTGAGTTGTTGTTTCCTTTAAACTAGAGACAAGTAAACCTTTTAGAAGTAAAGAAATGAACGTGCTAACCACCTGTGTAAGGTGATAACTGCCCCGAGTTAGGCAGACACAGTCACGGTGGCTAGTGTATCTCCCTCACTTTACTGACAATACAGACAAGCTAAATGGTGTTACCAAGGTCACACGGCTTTAAGTGGCTGTGCTCCATGTTTCTTAGCAACAAAAATTTTTAAAAACATAAATTATATAGCTTTCACTGCCTAATAAAAAGAAATATAAAATTAGTCTAGAGGCAGATTTTATATATACAGATATATTCCTTACTAATAAATAAGAGTAGAACAGAACGAATAAAATATGTGCTATTTTAGAACACTAAGCAATATTTTCCTGAAGGAAAAAAAAAAAAGGAGGCTACATCATTTACCCATGAGTTTACCAAAAGAAATGAGTGTTTTCCAAAGTAAAAATGCTGGAATTTTGACCGTCCAGGAGGTTTCTGCTAATTAAGGATTTGCAAACCAGCTTGACTAAACAAATGTGGAGTTTTTAATGTTTATATCAGAAAACTACAGAAACCTTGTGAATGTTTCTATTTTGTATAAGAAATATTTAATTTGTTTAAATATCAGAGATGGGGAACAGGAAAAACAGAGGATATTTCCAAGTTTTTAACCTGTGAGTAGATGGTGGTACCATTTATCTGAGATAACTGAGCAACCCACATGTGAATAAAGATCTAAAAGAAATGATATAGCTAGCAATTCAGATATGTGAGGAAAAAGCATTAAAAACAGAAGGAAAAGCATGTACAAAAACCCTGAGGTAGATGTGTACTTAGTACGTTTAATGAATAGCAAGGATGGCTGAAATACAAACCAAGTGAAGGAGGAAATACTAAGATATGAAATCAGGGTTGTAATTAAGGAGGGGGAGGTCATAGAAATCAAACAAAGCACATTCTTAAACCACAATGGAACTAGAGATCAATAACAAAAAAAAAAAAAATGGAAAATCCCCAAATATTTGGAAATTAAATAACAGTCTTCTAAATGACTCATGAGTCAAAGAAGAAGTATCAAGAAAAACTTTTTTTAATTTTTCAAATAAATGATAATGAAGATATGACATATCAAAATTTGTGGGATGCAGCTAAAACAGTGCCTGGAGAGAAATTTACAGCATTATAATGCATATATTAGAATAGAAGAAAGATCTAATATCAATAACCTAAGAAACGAGGAAAAAAAATTAAGTGCAAGCAGAGGGAAGGAAATAATACATATTAGAACAACAGCCAATAAAAGTGAAAACAGAAAAACATTAGAGAAAAGTAATAAAACCAAAAGCTTTATTCTTTGAAAAGATCACTAAAATTAATAAACCTCTAGCCTTGATAAACAAGAAAAAAGCAAGAAGACGCAAATCACCAATGTCAGGAATCAAAG
The DNA here is from genome assembly GCA_028627145.1 of Eidolon dupreanum. Lineage (NCBI taxonomy): Eukaryota > Metazoa > Chordata > Mammalia > Chiroptera > Pteropodidae > Eidolon > Eidolon dupreanum. Next base: position 5,510,744 of record CM053509.1, read on the forward strand.
AAGGAACATCACTACTGAGCCCACAAACATTAAAAGGGAATACTAGCATAGCATAATTCAATGCCCATAAATTCAGTAACTTAGATGAAATACAGTTCAATATAGGCATATCTCTGGATTTATTGCAGGTTCAGTTACAGATCATTGCAGTAAAACAAGTCATAATCTTTTTGCTGGTGGAGGGTCTTGCCTTCAATTTGTAAAAACAACAACAACAAACGCAACATCTGTGAAGTGCAATAAAACAAGGTATGCTTGTACTTGAAAGGCAAAAACCACTGAAACTCACTCAAGAAGAAATAGATGACTGAAATAGCCCTACATTTATTAACTAAATCAAATTTTAGTTTAAAACTTTTAAAAAATAAAATTCCAGGCCCAGATGGATTAATTGGTGAATTCTTCCTAACATTTAAGGAAGAATACCAATTCCACACAACCTCTTCCAGAAAATAGGAAATCATTTTCCAAGTCACTTCATGAACATTCCTCTAAAAACAAAACTGGCAAAGTAGTGCAAGAAAACAAAACTGCAAACCAATATCTCTCATTAAAATAAATGCAAAAATCCTGAAAAATATATATAGCAGCAAATAGAGTCTAGAGATATGTAAAAAGACTCAAAGATCCTGATCAAGTATATTTCACCCCAAGAATGCAAGGCTGGTTCATTTGAAAATTGATCAGTGTAATTCACCATATTAAAAACTAAATAAGAAAAGCTATATATCATATCAATAGGTTCAGAAAAAAAAAACATTTGACAAGATTCAATACCATTTGTGATAGAAACTGTCAGCAAATTAGGAATAAAGGAAACTTCCTTACCTTAATGATAGCTATAAAAAACCTATAGCTAACATCATACTTAATGGTGAGAAACTTAATACTTTCCCCTAAGATGAGGAA
>CM053509.1:5512152-5543171 GCA_028627145.1 Eidolon dupreanum
ACACACACACACACACCATATGATCTAGCATTCCATTCTTAGGGATTTATCCAAGAGATATGAAAACATATGTCTATATTCTAGAAGAAGAAAAACCAACCTATAGTGACAAAAGGCAGATCACTGGTTGCCTAGGGCCAGGGTGGAGGATTAACTACAAAAGGGGATTATCTGGAAAGAAAACTTTAAAACTACATAAAGTCTCCAGATGGGAATTTTCCTATTCATCCAAAAGAAAGTATGTTCTGAACTGCAAACAGATGACTTAAAAGACCAGTAACAATTGTCCTTTACCGAACACAACTCTGCACCGAGCACTGTGCCCTCTACGCACATTTCCTCTAATCTTAGCAATCCTGCAATGTAGGTATTATTATTCCCCAGTTTAGATTAGGGGGCTCGGATTCAGAGAAGATAAGCAACTTAACCAAGGTCTCTCAACGAACAAATGAGCAAGCCTCGGCCCCCAATAATAAACCTGGATCCATCTTAATATAAAGTATTTCTGACACAACATACTGCCTTCTCAATGCCCAACACACTTGTTAACTGGAGATGACTTCTAGTCTATTGACATTTAAGAAGAATGAATTTGCTTCCTTAAACAAGTACTTCCTTGAACACAAGTATCTGCAGGTACGGTGCCATTCATTCCCCAGGGCGATGCCCAACAAATGATAGCACTCAATAATCATTATGTACGTTTTAACCTGAGATTTATCTAAAAGTAACTATTAGTTGCAGCACAAATGGTTTCCATTATTAGCATCTCTGATTTGGATGGAAAATGACACTACGAGACACATCCACACATAAGAATGTAATAGGTTTTGCAATTATTTCTGACATGATTACCACATTGCAAAGGATAAAGCCAAAAGTGGTGACTGAAGAACTAAGCCTGAACACCTTCTCAACGCCTCCCACAGAGTACATAGTTTAATAACCATCATGTGACTCTAATTCTAAGGAGCCTTATGATTTCTACCACTTGGGATAGTCAGCACCTTAGTTCGCAATGTGAATATTAAGAAACCACTACACGACTCAACAAGATTGGCAGCCAAAAAATACAACTCAAAACTTTTACTGGGAACTACTTAGCTATGCTTTGGGACAAAACTCAACCTTCCTGTGTCTCACTTAGCTGCTTTCCACGTGTCGGAATGAACTAATTGTTCGTGAAAAGAAATATACACAAATATATATACATACATTTGTAATACATACATATATATGTCATAATATGGTTAATTTATAGTTACATAACTTAACTCATACTTTATTCTAATCTGTAAAATCATTCATTTTAAAATTACTTTATAAAGTTTTATCATAGAAATTTGCAGGCATTTTAAATAGATAATCAAACACTTATAATGAAGATGAAAACTGCTCAAATCTCTCATAATCACATCATGTTATTAAGCTCCAGGTCTTTCCAATGAGATTATATAGGTCACCTTTACATTAATGAAAATAGTTTATTTTAAGCTTTTCCTGCAGATCACATTCTGCATTCTACTGATGTCACAGACAGAGCCTTCTGAAGCTTCAGTCAATAGGGAAAAAGCAGATGACCTCCCACCATTGTTCTCAAGGAAAAAGAGATGGGAACTAATCTTCAAACCCCTTATACTGAGAGACCTAGTGCTTTTCCAAAACCGGGAATTCAGAGTTTGCCAAAACTTAAGTGATTTGGCCTCCGTGACAATGGAAGATATGCAGCTAGAATCCATTATGTACTCCTCTTAATATGTCAAAGAGTGATCTCGCTAACCCAAAATATGAAGACGAAGGTGCTTTCTATTTTTATTTAGAAAAGCAAGTCATTTGTGCATCAACTTCACAGAGGATGATAACTTGGGAACTTTTCTGTAAATGGGACTTCTTGGAAGCATTAAAAGTACAGCGACTACAGGCGGCACTCCCAAAAGAAGACCATCTAAACAAGAGTCTTCTAACTAGACAGTCTAACAGCATAGAGACTAATTGTAAAAACTTACAGAAACTCTCTTGCTTGTAGGAAAAGGAAAAAGTTAGATGATGTAAGTAAATCATGCACAGAAAAACAAACTCCTATGGGCTATTAAGTAGGTAGTTTATTATTGGTATGATAGATATTCAGGTCCTAGAGTGACACTTTTGTTTCCTAAAAAAATGCAGGCCAGAACCACTCAGACATTGCTGGTAGAAGTATAAATCGGTACAAGCACTTTGGAAATTGTTTAGCAATACCTTTTAACATGGACGTACGTATATGCTATGACCAATAATTCTACGATGATACCTAAAAGAAACGCACACATATATCCAAAAGCCTTGTATATGAATGTTCCTAGCAGCATTATGCATAATAGCCAAAAACTGGAAACAATGTCCATCAACAGTAGAATGAGTAAATAAGTGTGGTATGTTCATATGATGGAATACTACACAGCAGTGACGATGAACGATCTATTTCTCCATGAAACAGAACGGAAAAATCTTTTTAAAAATTAGGTTGGGCAAAAGAGGCTATACGCAAAACAGTGCATTACATGGTTCCTACTATATGAAATTCAAAATGAGGCAAACTAATAGATGGTGTTAGAAGCCAGGATAGCAGTTATCCTTTGCAGGAAGTGGAGGAAACCAGACAGGGCTACGAGGGAGGCTACTAGGCTAACACAATAAATGATGTCCAATTTATTAATCCAGGTGCTGGTTATATGGATGTGCTCACTTGTAAAAATTCAACAAGCTGTATATTTATGATCCATGCACATTTCTGCCAATGTTCAAAAAGTTTGTTTTAAAGAACAAAACATAGGCTTATGATTCCTAATAGAATTTAAATGATTCCTAATTCATTCCTTTTTTTAGTACATAAAAGTGAAGGAAGACTAGACCAGACCATGGACCAAACTCAGAAACAAGACAAGAATATCGTGGGTATCCAAGGAGGAAACAAGATCATCACAGTGCCTGCTTTTGAAGGGGATAGTATCCCTCTCAACAAGGTGTTCAAAGACACTCCCAAAGGCAAGCTGAAAGCTCCTAGCTAATAGACTTTTCTCTAAAACGGGTCCCCAAACCCCAGACCATGGACCAGTACCAGTCTGTGGCCTGTTAGGAACCGAGCCACACAGCAGGAGGTGAGCAGCGGACGAGTGCGTGAAACATCATCTCTAGTATCACCAGCTCAGCTCCACCTCAGATCATTAGGCATTAGATTCTCGCAATCTAATGCCTAATGGTACCAAAAAAGATGGAGACTGCTGCTAGGACCGCTGCTCTAGAATGCCCACAGAGTTCTGCTCTCACCTGCTGAGCTGTAACCAAGACTCAGCTGTTTGTTCCCAAATACTTTATCCCAATTTCACTTGATATTGCAATTACATAATTTAAATATTACATAAACATGTGCATGTAAAAAGAATTGTCTCTATGAAAACTAAGTTGAGAGTTTTAGAAAAAAACTCAAAAAAGATAAGTTGCCAAAGAAAATTGCTGTTGAAGTTGGAAGAACAAGAAAACTTGCAAGAGACAAGTAGAAACGCATAAAAATCTAGGACCATGCTTTCAGACTGCTCCTAAGCATCTTTAAATTCTCACTCATCTTTAAATAAACCTGAACTTGACATTGTAAATGCGCTACAGGGATGATTTGTGCAAAGAGGAATCTAAACTACAATCAGTAGACCCATGCTCAAAGAAAAGGTAGTGGACCTACATCAAAAGATTAGCGAACAAATATATTTTTTTACATTAAAATGAAATGCTGAAGGTATGTATGTATCATTTTTATGATTTTCCACAGTAACCAGTATTTTCACATTAACTAACCAAATAGTCATTCCAATTGTGAGGGGTTAAAAAGGCCTTTCCTGTACATCACTCAAGAGAACAGGCAAGCAATATTGGCCACTCGAGAAACGCGCACACACCCGCACACGCGCACACACACACACACACACACACACCCTTTATACACCTGCCTCATTAAAACAGTATGAAAGGCAGAAGGCATCAAATAGAAAAAAATCAAGACAACAGTGAAAGTAAAAGAAGTGTGGGAATATAGATCTTAGAAATGAGGGCATATCAGGAGTTTTTCACCCAACTTTTCACATGTGCATAGCAAACAAGATAGGTGCTTTTAAAAGGCAAACTATCAGAAGCTAAGAGGGTAGCAAGGCTAACCACTGGAGTTCTTCAGTCTCGCTGCTGCCCTGCTCCAGTCTCCAACGCAAGGCGATGGGCAATCGCCTCTGTTTACAGCACTTTTATTTCCAGATTCGGCTGCAGAAATCTCACTCTGTGATGTCACTAGGGGGAGCACTTACTCCTTAAAAAAAAAAAAAAAAAAAAATGAAAAGAGAAAAGGGAAAAAGTTCCTAAAGATGCACTTTTATCCTGACTGTCTCTGAAAGGTAAAGTGTAATATGTTTTAAAATTCACTGTCCAAAGTGCGAAATTCTTTAGAAGTGACAAGGGACTGTAAAAATAAGCAACATAAAAGTTAGGTTCAGCTACGGCCATGCCACCCTGAACATGCCCAATCCTGTCTGATCTCGGAAGCTAAGCAGGGTTGGGCCTGGTTAGTTCTTGGATGGGAGACCACCTAGGAAGACCAGGTGCTGCAGGCCTAAAAAAAAGAGGATTGTAAGCTGACAAGGTCCTTGCAATCTATGAGGTCAACCAAGGGTTGCCTCACCTAAGGAAAAAAAAGTTATGTTTGGTACAATAGCCAATCAATACATTTAATGCATAATGTAAATAGCAAATATTACTTCAGATCATTTGGTAAAAAATATATATATAAATCTGTAAAACAAGCTGACCTTATTTTCACTAAGTTTAACCTGCTTAATTATAATTTGTGAAGATTCTGGTTTCTGATAAATAATCTAGTAAATAAAGTTGATAGATATTTATCACAAATGTCAATTGATATACTTCACTTGCCCGTTATTTTATTAAATTATTGCAAAGCAAAAATAATACTGTTATCCTCTTTTAAAAGTTTGAAATGTACCTTGAGCACCTAAGCAGCGAGGAAGTAGGGAAGGGGAAAGGCGACAGAAGGGAACCTAGTCTGTATCAGGGGCTCCATGCATAACGTGACAATCTGGGGAAACAAATCATCATTTCCATTTACAGTTAGGAAAACCAGAGCCTTTGAATTGTACACCTGAAACTTACTGGATTTCATTAACCGATGTTGCCATAATAAAAATAAATAATTTTTTTTTTAAAGAAAGAAAACCAGAGCTTAACAACCATAAGTAACTTGCTCATGGTCACACAGATAATAAATGGTAGAACAGGATATAACTGAATCTGTCTGAGTCTACTGCTTATGATATAAAAAAATCAGAAGTTGCTTTAAATCATCGGGCATTTTGGTCACCTTAAAATAAACAAATATACTTTATTCCTTTAAAAGGTATATATTTATATCACAGCAAAGAACAAGAAAGAACCAAAACAGCAACAACATAAAATATGGCTTGCCCTCAAAGAGTTTACAATCTATTAAGGAAAACGTGTACATACATACATATATATATATATATATATATATATATATAGAGAGAGAGAGAGAGAGAGAGAGAGAGAGAGAGCGCGCGCGCGAGAGAGAGAGAGAGAGAGAGAGAGAGAGTGTGTGTGTGTGTGTTAAAGAATACACAGTCGTGATCACTAGTTGAGGGAAGCAGCCACTAAGTGATTCTCAGAGAAGCCTGAGATCCATGTGGTTTCAGCCATTAGGAAAGGCCTCATGAAAGATGCAAGATTACAGGGCCATCCTAGGGATGGAAAATGTTGGATAGATATAACGAAAGGCTAACCCAGGATGGGGAACGGCAGAGTTACAGATGAATACATGTATCTGAATAACAGGGAAGAGGCCAGCAGAACTGCTTCAAAGAGAGAAGGACTGAGTGTAAACAATTCAAGTGTCCACCAACTGATGAATGAATAAGCAAAATGTGATACACCTACACAGTGAAATACCGTTCGTTAATAAAAAGGAATAAAGTTCTGATATATGCTACAAGATACGTGAAGCTTGAAAACATGCTAAGTGAAAATAGTCAGAAAAGGCCACATGTTATATAATTTCATTTGCATGAAATGTTCAGAACAGGCAAATCCACAGAGACAGAAAGTAGACTAGTGGTTCCCAAAGGCTGGGAAGAAGTACGGAAGAATTGCTGATAGGTACAGGGTTTCTTATCGGGGTAATGAGAACGTCCTAAAATTGTCTGTGGTGATGATTGCACTATTATGAAAACACTAAAAACCACTGAACACTACACTCTAAATGGGTGAATTGTATGGCATACAGTTGTGCCGTTAAAGAAAAGCGAGGGCCCAGTGGGACATCACATTGCACAGCTAAGATGGTGCCAGTTATGCCAAGTTTAAGGGTCTGGAATTTATCTGGTAGGTAATTAGAGATATGAGTAAAGATTTACCTAACGAAAGCACAGTATACGCATACTTAAGACTCTTCGCTAACAAAATAATTCACATATTTGAAGTACATTCCTAAAATGTATGCCAAAATCACAAAGAAGAAAGAGAACGGGAAAAAGATGTTGTGGTATGATTTTGACTAATCCACAAGCTGTGAATATTAGGAAAGTTGTTTTGTTTCAGTGCTAAATGCCACAGATGGGTGTATCAGCATCTTATTTATGCAAAACCACAAATTCGTCTGTGTCAAATCTTTAAATACCATAATGTTCTAATCTTAATTGTTAAATAGCATTAATAATTGATCTATCATACTTTAGGGTATGGTAATGAACACTGTGATTTGTTTTTCACTGGATGACAGTGCTCTGTATATAATGCTTTTTTAAATATTAGATTCAATTTAAATGCTATCAGACTTTCTACTCATATCAAGCATTCCCTACTGATACTTACACATTTGACTCTAAATTCTAATTTAATGTAATATTCCAAAATAGTTTTAATATACAAAATAAGAGAGCTAAAGAAACAAATCTGACATGCAAAAGCAGAGAGCAAAAAAAAAAAAAAGGATATTAAATAACCAATGCAAAAGAAAAGGAAAAGGACTTAAAAATAAACCTGAAAATTAGAGAGAGAAAAAATAGGACTCAGTATTAGGTTCTACAGCACTAGGGAGTACCAATTTTTAAAAAGCAATAAATTACATTTAAAATAGAAAGCTTAGTGCCTGAGAACAGATGAGGCTTTAACAGAGGAAAGTTTGGAAAATGTCTGGGAACAACCCCACTCCGCCCCACCCCCAATCCCAGGGAAGAAAGAACCTTTTAGGCAGTCTTAGAGCTATCCCTTCACAAGTTAGCCTAGAGGTGAAATCCCGCTTTCCCCCAGGAGGTGGTGAGGTGGTAGAAATACAAAAGAAAAACTCTGCCGGAGAGCCCATACACAACCAAAGCAGTGTTCGCCTTCTCAGTCACCTTGCAAACCTCCTTCAAGGTAGATGAGCCACGAGAAACTAAAGGAGATATCGGATCTCTTTCAAAAGTCTCTTGTCTTAAGAATGAGAGGACCTATCTGTCTCTATCAGGGTTTTGTAAGTTCCAGAACTGGATGAAACTTATGTTCTTTGCCTGAGAAATACAGACAACTCAGAAGACCTGGTTTGCTAACAATAAAAGCAAAATAGGAAACAAATAACTACCCTAAAAAAGAAACCTTGTCACTGATATCTAGAAGATGGTATCTGCTGTTGCAAGAAAGTAGAGCAAGACTCTCCATTTCCTAATCATAAGCCCGCATTTATACAAAGAAAAGAATTCAGTAGGAGTAAGTAGGATCTTATTTCAAATCATTAACTGCTGTCTGTTAAAACAAACTATTCCAAACTTTCATCAATTGTCTACCTAATCCAAACAAAACAACTGTGGGGAAAGGCAGATGCTTACAATTAGGGTTCACCATACTGGACATGTTAATGATTAAGGAATAAAGTACTTAAAATATAACAATAAAATAACAAAATAAGTTAAACATTGGATTATTCTCTATTAAACGTCAAAAACACATACTGCTAATTCATGCATAAATAAAACAGTTTTCCTTTAAATAAATAGTGGAAATGATGAGCACCTGCTACCAAAATCACCAAAAGAATATCAACATAAGGTCCAAAGTCCAGAAACACTTTAAAGTGATAAGATTATTGGAGAGAATAGTCTAAATTGTAAGCACGCTAAAATTCTAAGAACAGAAACTCAAGATGCCACTAACAGGCTAAAAAATAATTTAAAAAGTGGACATCATGCAGAGGGTTTTGTTTTGTTTTTGTTTTTGTTTTTTTTACAGGATCCTATGAATAACATCTAGATCCAATGAATAACATGGATCTAGAAACACGATTTATAAAGAAAGAACAAGAAACTTGCCAGCACCTAAGCTAAGGAAATAAGGACGACAAACATCCCAGGACATAAATAACACCAGTTTTCAAAATGTGATTCAAACCAAAAGTGAAAACTAATTTGCCAAAAGGGGAAAAAAATGTTGTGCAAGTTAAAGAAAACTTTCAAAACAAATGTACACAAAACACTTTGGGATATTTTGTTTCTTAAGTATTCTCAGAGATACGTTCGATAACGTTCATCACATTAGCTTTTAGGAAGCCAAATGCACAATTTTTAAAATAGTTGAGAGAAATCATGTAAATATTTGCAATAACCATTTGCCTCAAGCAATTCTGCAGAGCTTGTGAGATGAAATTTAAATGAGAATAGACGTAATTAAATTTTAAAATCTCTCAAGAAATATAAAGTTCACACAGCAAAAGTAATATGAACAGGATATCCTGACCAACAAATTGAACTGCCATATTTGTGGAATTTTTTTCTATATAGTAAATAGTATATAAGGTTTATACCCTACAATTAACTTAAAATTAATCCCTGGATAGTCTTAAGTCTCATCTAAACTGACTGGATGTTACGTGAGAACCACCAAAGCTAGAAAATAAAAAAAGAATGAGATTCAACTCAAACCACTAGTTGTTCTATTCCTTCTCCTCCAAGCAATATTCTATAAGTTAGGTATCTTATTTGATTTTTCTCAAATTTATAAGTCAATATCTAAATTTTAATTTAAAACATAATTAAGTATTGTGCATGCAAAAGTACTCTGTTCAAATGGTTAAGTAACCCTGAACATGACCGTAACATGGCATTTCAGAAAGCATTCATCCATGCAGCCACAGGGAAAGAAGCAGCAATTTACAGAAAGACTTTTGGAAATACCTGAGCAGATAAACAGCCCTTTCAATATCACTGAGGTCTTCATCAACGGTCAACCTCTCTATTTCTTCTGGTGTCTGTCAAGCGTAAAATACAAATTATGCACACAAACATCCATCAGTCTCACCCTCCCCCACACCAGTGTCACTCGGGGGACCCTATATGACTACTGCCAACTAATGAAAAAGTTTCACAATTAAGCATTACCATTGAAAACTAATCAGTGGTCTGAAGACTCCAGGTGATGACCTCAAGCACAGAGGTCTGTAATTGTCTCTAATATGTTAGGTTTGGGTAGGGAGGTCTGGGGTTTGGTTTTTGTTTGTTGCTTTTTTTTTTTTTTTTTTCTCTTCCAGATTGAAGCTTGAGAATCCCACTGTGGCCTCAGAACATTGCTGAAATCAATTTTATATGCATATACAAAATATATACATACTTTTTATCTCTAATCCCCCGAAGCTGTTTCTCCAGCATTTTCCACCCTAGGATATGCTAAAAGGGTGATGGATGAAGAATGCAGCCTAATGAGAATGAAAAAGACGAAATCTGGAGGGAAGGGGGGCGAAGGGAATAAAATCTGGGGCTGGAAAGAAATCAAAGATTCAAGATATTCAAGATATTGTGGCAGGTGGTAGTGAGAAGAGCTAAAAGAGCTATGAAGAGGATGACTCGGGGACAGAGGGGGTCCGTAAACTAGGTTTGCCAACAGTGAGGGTTGGAGCCTCTGGGAGGCTGGGAGGAAGATGACTCTGCGGGGTGGGGGTGCTCGTGGGGGTGGGGGAAACTAGTGAAGGTTGACTCCCTCAAGGAGGTGGGAACCAGGGCCCCAGCTAGAATCCTGGAGGGGCCCCTGAATGTGTTGACTCAGGACTGGGGCAAAGGGTCGAGAGAGGGCTTTGAAGATGGGTGGTAGGACGACTCTACTATGGGTGCTGCTTGGGAGGTGAAGGGCGGCCCGGGCTGACTTGGGAACAGGGGGACTCAAGCTTGCTCTGATGCGTGACGGGGGCGAGGGTGATGAGATCGGGGGTGTCTCAGAGAGGTGGGGGAGGAGTCGCGGCTGTGTTGACTGAGAAGTGGGACTGGGGCCAGAACCAGGGCAGTACAGAGGGCCGCGGCGAGGGGTTGGAGGGTGGGCACCCGGGAGAGGACTCGGGATAACCCGGCTGCGGCTCCGAGGGGGAGCTCCTGCAGCGGCGCGAGTAAGAAGGGCAGCAACTGAGGAGCCACGGCTGTCCGAGAGAGGCGGCGCGGGGGAAGACGCTGGGGTGGCCCGAATGACAGGGGCTCGGCCGGCCGTTCCTGGGGGCGGGCTGGGGAAGAGGACGAGGCAGCCGAGGGGCCGCGGGGCTGGCCCCGGGTCATGGGAGAGAGCCAGGGGCCCGTCCCTCAGTGATGGGGGTCCAGGCTGGAAGAACCTGGGCTGCGTTGAAGAAGGGACCCCGAGAGAGACCAATTAGGGTGACACAGCGACCGGAGGAGGACTGAGAGGCTAACCGGACTCCAAAGAGGTCCCGGTCCACCTCGGGGACTGGACGGGGAACGGGACGGGGGTAGGGGCCCGGGCCAGCCGCCGAGCGCCCTGCGGGCAGTTCCTCCTCCCTGGGGCGCACCTTGAGGCTTCGGCGGACCGGCCTCTCGATGATGGTGAGCTCCTGCAGGTCCTCCATGTAGCCGAACAGGCTGTTCTGACTGAAATCCATCGCAGCGTCGGCGGCGGGCGGCGGCGGATGCATGGACCGCAGGGCCCCCTCGCCGCCCGGGCCGGAGCGGCCCCGGGATGCCGGACGCGCGCAGCCCCGCTGCCGCCCACCAGCAGGACTTTCTCCTGCTCTCGGCCGCGGGAACCCGGCGGGCGACCAGAGGGCGGCAGGAGAAGGAGCGCGGCCGCCGAGGGGGCGGGGCGGGCAGGGCGAGGGGGCGGGGCGAGCGCGCGGGCGGGCTGCGGGGGCGGGGCCAGGGGCGGGGGAGGTGCCAAAGTGCCCGCCTCGGCCCCGCCCCCTCCCGGGAGCCGCGCGCTCGCGGCCCGGACGCAACTGCCGTGCAACGTCGCGCCCGCCCCCGCCGCCCCTCTGCGCCCTCCCCTCTCTGCCCTTCTCTCCCAGCACCCTGACCGAGTGCGGCCCACCCCGCAGCGCGTGCGCAGAGCCTTCCACCTCCCGCAACCCGCGGGGGCGGGATGGGGGCGGGCTGGGGGCGGGTTGGGGGCGGTGGCCGGGGGGCGAAGAGGCTGAACCAATGAGAGGGGATGCAAAGGAGAGGGAGGTGGGCTGCGATCTTGCTTAACCTGCTAGTGTAAACCTTCCAGCTTTTCGTGGGACCGCCCACTTCAGCAGCCTAGGTGTGGACCTAGGGAGTAGTATAGCTCGGCGGTAACCCTGGGGCAGGGATGTGTACCCAAAATAAGTAGTTACACCGTGGCGAGTGCCGGCGTGATGGGGAAGGGGTGTATGGGAATGTAGTCCGGGAGGGGCTAGCATTTGGTGATAGGTAGCGGGTCAGGAAAGGACTCCTGGACGGGAGACGCTTAAACTGAACCTTAAACGATCAATAAGGCTTTTCCAAGAGAAATGAATAATAAAGAGTAAGGTCATTTCAGATGAAGCCTGAGAGTGTTTTGCTTGTGGGCGGTGCAGTCAGAGTAGAACTTGAGTGCGGGGAAGCGAGTGCTTGGCAAGGTGGGTGCAGAGAGGCAGGTCCTTTAAGCAGAGAGGCCCTGTTCTGGGCAGCCACGTTGAGTCCCTTGCATTGGACTCTATTAAGAACAACAAGTGATGAAAGTGGGACTGGGGTGATTTTTGAACCTTAGGGACTTTTTATGCTGATCATACTCTTCTCCTCATAAGGGTCAGCAAGGCCCTTCTTTTATTTTGTTCCTTTCCACTCATTTCCTCTCCACACGCCCATTTCTCTACCCCCCCCCCCGTTTGCACCCTCTCTTATGTTTAAGATATGTCATAGTACAAGCATAGATCCTGGAGAGATAACTGTTTTTAATTTCTGTATCTATTTTCAATATACATGAATGTTTTGTGCTAAGAACTCACTCAGTTTCTTGTTTTTCCCGTAGAGAGAGATAAGGCGTTATGTTGAGGGAAAAACAAGAAACTAATATGTAACAGGAGTTCGTTAATCCCTACCACTGATGGTATTGGACTTGTGCACCTAACACATTTTGCTAATCAATTCCTTAAATAAAGGACATTTAGGTTGCCAACAGTTCCTTGTTATTGCAGACAATGCTGGGATAGGTATTAGATATGTCTCTTATGGACCAAAATACAGACATGGAATTGCTGGAATCGTGGAGTCTATAGTGCTTAATAAAGTAACATCACGTAATTTTCATTTGTATTTCTCTAATGATTAGTGATATTAACCATTTTGCATATATACTTGAGAACCATTGAGATTTCTTCCTTCTGCGAAGTACCTGTTGACATCCTTCGCCTTTTTCTGTTAGATTTCCTATTATTCTTCTGAATGAATTGAAAGAGGTCTTATATATTCTAAATATTAATCCCTTGTCAGTCTTGGACATTGCAAATATCTCTTAATCTTTCACGCATCCTGTTAGCTTGGTCTTTGCTATCCTCCAAAGTAGGGGAAATTCTTAATTTTGGTATAGACAAATCCATCAAGTTTTAGCCTTGCAGAGTTTGATTCTGGATCTTGTTTAAGGATCTTCTATCCATGACCACAAAATATTCTCCTACATTTCCCCCTATTTAGTTTCATATTTTACCTATCACGGGTCTTCATTCATCCAGACTAGGAATAAAATATTATTTTCATTATGAAGCGAGCCAGTTTTCCCAGCAGTACCACCAAACAATCCATCTTTTCCCCACCAACGTGTGCTGGTGTCTGTATCATATGCTAAGTCTCCATAGACACATGTCTCTGTTTCTGGGCTCTTGTTGCTGTTCTATTGATCTAGTTGTGTTCCTGTACCATCAGTGCTGCACTGAGGTTATTACTACGGCTTTGTTTTATGTCCTAATACCTGGTAGAGTAGATCCTCACACTATTTGCTCTTTTTCTTTTCTTTTTTTCTTTCTTTTTTTTTTTTAGTATTGCCTTTGAAGTTCAAAGCAAAAAAAAAAAAAAAAAAAGTCAGTGGTTACCCCAAAGCTGAAATTCAGGTTTTCTGATCCCTACTCCACTAAGGAGGGAAAGCAAAAAGGGGTGGATCTTGATGGGATCAGGATAGAGAAAAGGTAAGGGGAGAGGGTTTTTTTTTTTTAGCAAATATCTTGCAGCTGTTCTTTTCTGTTACTTTCTGAAATTCTCCTTTTCCCCTTGATTCATAACCGATACTGAATAATACTTGCAAACTTTATTCTGTTCCAGCGAATACGTATTATTTTATATTTGGATTTTGTAACAGCATCATCTTGGACTTGGCGACATTCTTAATGATAATTGAGTAAATAAACAGACATAGCTTTGATGTTGGCTGTTGCAGGGCAGGAGGTTGACGAAGGGGAGTGTTCCATTTTGATGGCTGGAATCTGTAACAGCTACAGTTACCACCCTGTGGTGGAAATAGCCCACCCCTACCCAGCTGCCAGGAAACCTGAGTGCCAGTTCTGGCTCTGCCAGTGACACCCAGCGGAACAACTCTTGGAGCCCATTTTCCTTATCTGAACTACTTTCGTAACACTTGTCTCAATGTGTCCTAGGAGCAACCCTGTGGGTACAGAAGAAGTACACGACTATTCCAGTTTTACACATAATGAAACAGGTTCAGAAAAGTTAGGTTACTTAGGTTGAGCACGCAGCTAAGGGAAGCTAAATTTATTTACTTTATTAGTTCATTCCACAATAGCATGGTGCTTATGCACATAGAATTTGGAGCCCTACAGCCAGGGTTTGAATCCTGGCCCTGCCACTTCCCACTTAACCACTTAACCAAGGTACTTAACTATTCTGTCTCTCACTTTACTCATCTTTAAGACAGGAATAATAGTAGTACTTAGCACAAAATCTTATTGTAAGAAATAAATGAAATAATATGTATACAGTGCTTAGAGAAATACCTGGCACAAAGTAAGTACTCAGTGTTTGCTATTATTATTATAACCGCCTGGCCAGTGTTCCCCTATACACGGGCTCAGAAAAGATTTAATAAATTGCATGGAATCAATTGATTATTATGGGAAGGAAGATAATACTCTCTCAAAGAGGTCCTAATTCTCTGAACCTGTGACTCTGTTAACTTATACGGCATAAGGGACTTTGAAGATGTGATTAATCTAAAAATCTTGAGGTGGGAAGATTATCTTGGACTATCTAGATAGGCCCAATGTAATCTTAAGGGTCTTTATGAGTGAAAGAGGGAAGCAGGAGGGTTAGTATCAGAGCGAGGTGAGGCAGGAGAAACTTGCCTGGCAATTGCAGGCTTTGAAGATAGATGGGCACCACATGAGGCCAGGATCTAGAAGCTGGAAAAGGAAAACAAAAACAAAAACTCAGCTCTGCTAGAGGTGAGGTGCCAGATGGAAATGCAGCCCCACTGACACCTTGATGTTAGTCCAGTGACAGCCAGTTCTAACTTCCAGAACTATAAGATAACAATTTTGTATTGTTTTAAGCCACTAGATTGATGGTGATTTGTTATAGCGGTAATAGGATCTAATATAATTATCTACGTGAGAAAAAATACTTATAGGATCTAATACAATTATCTACGTGAGAAAAAATACTTAAATTAGATGTCTACGTCAGACCATACACAAAATCAATTTCAGGTGAATAAAAAACCTAAGCATGAAAGACAAACCTTTCAAACTTTTGGAAGAAAATATAAGAGAATAGTTTTATGATGTCAGAATAGAGTTTTCTTAAACAAAACAAAGTCACATGCTATAGACTGGAAAAAGATATTTACAACAAATTAATGAAAGAAAGATAGCTGTCCAGAATTAAGAACTCCAACAAATCGGTAAGAAGACAACTAAACAAAAAAATGGGCAAAACATATAAATGATCCATTTACAGAAAATGGCTCACCAATAAACCTATGAAAAGAAGTTCAACCTCATTAATAATCAGGGAAAGGTAAATGTACACGCTCACCTAAAAGGCAAAACTTCTAAAGTCTGACCACATCAACAGTTTGAAGGATGAGGAACAAGAAGAATGATTGCACAGTGTTGGTGGGAGCAAAACTTGGTGTAACCACTTTGGAAGTCACTTTGGAAAATAATTGGGCATTCATTTGTGAAATGGAATATACCCCTTCAAGGTGCGTACTTTAGAGAAACTTCTGCACACTTGCATAAGAACCTGCGTAAGAAAGTTCATGGCAGTACAAATGGTAATAGCAAAAACCTGGTAACAACTCCCTTGCTCATCTGCAGGAGAACAGATAAATCAATTGCATTACACTCAATCAGTGGAAAACTATGACCCTGAAAATGAATCACAACTACATAATACAAGAAAGATAAATCTCATGAACATGCAGAGTTACAAACGCAAATTGCCAAAGATTATCTGCAGTATCATACTATTTATATCATGTTCAAGAACAATAATATATAATACTCATATGTGGTTTAAATGACCAAGAAAACAAAAGGAGATGATAAACACAAAATACAGTCTAATGTTAATCTCTAGGATTGAGGTGTGGTCAGGGAAGGGGCACACAGAGGGCACTGTTGATGTTATTTTTTGAACTGGCCAGTGACATATGACTGTTTTATTGATATGCTTAAAATATACGTATACTGTATGATATCTTATGCATGAAATATTTTAGAATGCTTCAGATTGGGGAGACTCCATGGTTTCTAGTTGTAATTGAGCCACCGCATTCATCCATTCATTCATTCAAAAAATATTTCAAGAATTCTGGCTATACTACAGGAATTATTCTAGAGATCAAGAGCAAGCCAGGTATGAGCCCTACCATCAAGGAGCACACATTCTAGGGACAACAATGGAAATTGATCCAACAATCATGTAAATAAATAAAAATTACAAGCTACAAATACAAATGGAAAAGAACACAGGGAGGTATGAGACCGATGCAGAAGAACCGCCACAGCTACTTTCGAATCAGTGAGAAACAAACCTTTGCTGTGTTGTCACTGAGATTTTGTTTTCTCTTACTGCAGCATGGCTTATCTATGCTGATTAATGAAAGGTGGTAGGGACACAAGGGTGACCTTAGAGAAACCAGGTGGGAAATGATAGTAGCTTGGAATAGAGTCATTTTGATAGAGATGGAGTGATGCAAAGAATCAAGAGAGAATTTTGGAGAAACTGGAGCTGTGTTGGCGGGGAGGGTAGAGGTCGGAAACAGAGGCATTAAGGATGGTTTCTGAGTTTTGGCCAGTGCAGCCAGATGGATGGAGCCCCCACTCGGTGCTCAGTCTATGCTTTCTTTAGTGTCTGAGTAGATGGCAGCTGCTGACAACTGCCACCGAGCTCCATCTGCAGCCACAAGCGGATTTCCCAAAGTCTGCCCCCAACTCGGCAGCTGCTCCCTGTAGCTCTCTTCTCTTCGGCTTGGGTCTGGGCAAATAGACAAGATTCCTAGCGGGCCACGTCTGTTGGAATCTGCCCAGCACGTGACACAATGGTTAGCACGTAGTACAGATTCTGTTGATGTTTATGGAGAAAGTGAAAAGAGAAAGAGAGAGGAGATAGGAAGGATAGAACAGGGAGCATTAATCTGGCACGGCAGAAGACCTACCCCGTGGTCCGAGTCAGCGTATTTCTCAGCTGGATTAATGGAGCCTCGGTGTCTGCTTTTAAAGTTGCTTGCAACACAGCCAGACTGATCCTGTTAACACAAAAGATAGACCCGGTCATCTTAGGCGCTAACCCAGGGCTTCTCAACCTTGTTACTATGTGGGCCCTGGTAAACCTTTGTTGCAGGTGGGGGAGGAATGGCATTGTGGGATATGTAGCAGCATCCTGGCCTCTACCCACTAGACACCAGTATTCTATCCTGACCTCTTTTCACCCCCACCCCCTCTTGTGACCATGGAAAATGTCTTCAGACATTGTCAAATGGGACAGTTAGGGGCAAAATCCCATTCTCCCCCAATTGAGAACCACTGCTCTAAGTTCTGCAACAGCTTCCCCATCTTATTCAGAGAATGTCTTCATACGTCCCCTCACCTCTCATATCCTCCCGTTTTCTCCCTCACGGACTCTGTGCTCCTCACACATGTTGTCCTACTCGCTCTTCCTCAAACGCTGGCGCTGCAATCCCAGTCGGAGCCTGGAACACTCTTCCATCGGCTTTTCAGCTAACTCACTCCATCATGTCCTTCAGGATAGCACTCAGATGGCACCTTCTTGATGACGTCAGCTTGGGATGCCTTTTACGGAATTAAAATCTCACTGCGTTAGTTTGCTAAGACCACCATAACAGAATATCACAGACCAAGGGACTTCAACAGAAATGTATTATCTCATGGTTCTGGAGGTCGAAAGTCCAAAATCGAGGTGTCAGCTGGGTTGGTTTCTCCTAAGGCTTGCAGATGGCCAGCCACCTTCCCACATTGTCCTCACGTGGTCTTTCTCTGTGTGAGGCATCCCCGGTGTCTCTTTGGGTATCCAAATTTCCTCTTCTTATAAGGATACCAGTCATATTAGGTTAGGGCCCACTCTAGTAGCCTCATTTTAACTCAGTCACCTCTAATGGCCCCGTTTCCAAACACAGTCACATTCTCTGGTATTGGGGTTAGGAATTCAGCACGACTTTTGGAAGACACGATTCATCCCATACACTCACTATCACAACCACCAGCACTTATCAGTCTAATTTCTGAATATTTTACTTATTCATCTCATTTATAGTCTTTTTCTCCTCCAATTCCCCAGTCAAATGTTGTGTTCCATAAAGGCAGGGTTTTTCCATTTTATTCACCACTGTATTCCCAATGGCTAGAATAATGCCTGATACATAGTAGGTGCTCATTAATTATTTATTGAGTGAATAGGCATAGCTTCTATACTACCTGTAAACTTAGGGAAGTCACTTCATTTCCTTGGGCCTCAGCTCCCTCTGTGAAATGAGGGAATTAGGCTAGATAATATAGAACCAGAACTCTGTTCTATATGAATCTAGGTGCTGACTTAGCCCAGATTCCCTAGAAAACAGTCTGAGGTAAAGTTTAAGTACTAACCTTTCCATGGGAATGCAATCCCAGGGAAGCCAGAGTGAGGGGACAGTAAAGTGAGGTGGGGCAGGGTGGGCAGTAAATACACAGCACTGGGCTGCCACGTTGGTCCCCAGCTCATGAAGAGGCACAGCCAGATTCTCAGCCACACAGGACATCTCCAGACAGGCTGTGCAAAAACCAGGCCTGGGAACTCTCCACAGGAAGGAAGCACACAAGGCTTCCTTCTGCCTTTTGCCTCCCATTGGTCAAAGTTGACTCCTTGTCATGGTCTCACCTGGCTCTTTCAGAGAAACCAGACTCCAGGCCTCAGGAGGAAGGTTTCATCCCAGACAGGAAAGGGAGGAAGAGCCTGAGGGGCGTGCCTCAGCCTGCAAGGAACCAGGAAAGAAGGATAATCAAGACAGCGATCCCTGGTCCCCAGGGCTGAGCAAGTGGCTCAGAGCCTAGGAGACAGGTGAGACCCAGAGAATGTGACACGATCCAAGATGTGTTGGAGACAGGAGGGATAAGGGAAGGAAGAGGTGAAGCAGGAGACAGCTGGAGTGTCTGGGACAGAGGTCAGGACAGAGCTGAGAAAGCAATGATTGGCTCCAGCAGTTGAGGAAGGAGCTCAGAGGTGCTCGGCCCAGCAGGCAGAGTGCGTGGGAGGCCCCATCCTGTGGACCTGGATGGAATTGGGATTTTTTGAAGTCCTGATGGGGATTCCATGGCCCTAACAGCCTGGCGTCATGGAACTGTTCTGGTGGGATCCTTGAAGAGGGCACCCCACCTCGCACCTGCAGCGTCAGGCTCCAAGTGTCTCTGGTGATGGAGGAGCCTCCAATTTCCGAAGCAAGGGGCCCTTGGGTACACCAGCCCTGGAGCTGCTTCATCCTCTCCTCAGTCCTCCTCCCTATGAGCCTCCTCAGCCCCTCTTCTGATGTCACTTTGCAAACTCTTCCTAAACTCCAGCCACCCCCTCAGCTGTCTCTGGTTGGAGAGAGGACGTTGACGGCTACAGCTCCCCTCCTCCGGGAGGGGGCGTTTTTTCTCCTGTGTGGGCCGGGTGTGTTGGGTTGTGCCCCAACTCGAGGGCAGATTCCTCCCTTCAGAGGTGATGATACACGCCGAGAGCAGATTGCACATTTGTCTCCTGGGAGGCAGTGGGCGAGGGAAACAAACTCGGTGTGTGAGCGTGGGGCGGGGGTGTCTGCAGAACCGTGATGGGGTGATGGGCCGGGAGAGCAGGGAGCTGACAGTCTGACTGTCGCTGCTGCCTGTGTGCAGAAGCAGCGGGAGGCTGATTATAGGGCTGGGTCCCGAGGCCCTGGATGTGGGTGCAAGGATCCAGGGACGTGCGCACTTGACTGTCAAGGTGGGGGTGATGGTTACCCTGGTGACCGGGCTAGGAAGTGGGTTAGCCTTGCAGGCAAAAATACTGGAAAGAAAATATAATAAGCACTGGTTAAAGTGTCTCTCTCCCTCCTTTCTTTTTCTTGGTTGGAGCACCGGTTAGATGGAGACTAGTCATCAACTTTCAGGGATCGGGCCCATCATATTTTGTTCTGGTTTCCTGTAAACACCCCGCTCCACCCCTCTAAGCCCCTAAGCTAGTGTGGAAGACCTGGCTCCTAGTCCTAACGAGCCCTGAGACTTGAGGCAGGTCACTTCCCCTTGCCAGGCCTCACTCGGACCAGGCAACATCCAAGATGCCTTTGTTTTCTGACTCCTGGGCCCCAGCCACAGACATCCAGATTCAGCAGATCAGGATCTGCATCTGACAGTCTGCGGTTTGGTCATTCCACTCTCCACACCCCCAGGCACTCTGACACTTGGCGTTGAGAACACGGGCATGGGAATCAGAGATGCCCAAATTCTCATCTCAGCTCTGCTACCTCTTGGGGCAGTTTATCTGTAGCTCATCTGAGCCTCAGTTTCCTCACCTCTGTAGTGGGGGAGGAAGCCTGGCAGCCACACAGCATTATTGTGTGAGAGTCAGCTGAGATGAGGCCACAACACACAGCACAGTGCCTGGCATGTGATGAGGGTCAGCGTTTTAGCTTATTATTCTCTATGAATCTGTAGTGTCACTAGTCTCCCCACTTTCCAGCAGTTTCCTTTCTTCTGCTCCTTCTTCTCCAGCCAAATTCCACATCTCAGGAAATGGTCTTTGTGGTAAGCAAGGACTCGTCAAGCTAGAACTCAGGCGGAAGAGGTGGGGACAGTGTGCTCACCACTGGGCCCTCATACCCAGTTCCAATTTTGTTTAATCTGTTGCCATGATGACCCAGAGCTTACCAACCTCCATGGGATAAAATGACTTTCTCTAGCATGGGGGCTGGAGAAGAGAATGGTCACTTTCCCAAGGCACCAAGAGATGGGGAGCTCCATGCCCACCTCCATCCTAACCACCACATTTTCATTTCAGGATAAACTGAGGCCTTCTCTAGCCTGAGGACTTAGCTGAATTTTGCTTCAAAGACCCTAGGACCTGACATGGTGCCTGGCATACAGTAGGTACTCAAGAAATGCTGGTGGAATGAACGAATAAATGTGGTGTAAATCTGATTTTCTGGAATCTCTTACTCAGTAATGAACTTCATGAAAGAAAGAAAGAAAGAAAGAAAGAAAGAAAGAAAGAAAGAAAGAAAGAAAGAAAGAAAGAAAGAAAGAAAGAAAAACTGAAATTCGGACTCCAGATATCTGTCATTTGATTTCTTCCCCACTAATCCCCTGTGGGAAAACTGCATTCCAGAGTCTTTTCATGGCTTTATTTAATGGCCCAGAGCTTAAAGACACAACTCGCCAAGCCCCAAAGTTTTGAAGTAGTGTCGCCTGAACAAATTTGCTCATCTAAGCTCTTCTGAACTAGAGTGGTTATTCGTATATCAAATTCTATATGCCACGAAAATTAATCTTTCCTTTGCAGAGACTTGCTTCCCCCAACCATGAATTTTTCATGCCCCAATTCCCATCCTCCTCTCTCTCTAGAGAACCGCCTCTCTCTAGCAAAAGACAGAGCTGATGAAACTCAACTCTGCGCAGTATTACGGCCGATTAACAAATTTCATACAAGAAAAAGATTAAAACTATTGGCTCAGAAGTTTTTTAAAAAATTATCTGAGAGATTAACATATCTATTCTGTCTGCCATTAATAGACAGTCGTGAGATAATAGAAAAAATATATATATTGGTCTCTAACCCTGATTCTTGGCTCAGGGATCCTAAAACCCCTATAATTTCCTAAGTGATAAAAGCACTAGCTGCAGCTCTTGTTTTAATATTTCTCTTGGAAGACAAATATCATATGATTTCACTTATATACGGAATCTAAAAAACGAAACAAACAAAACAAAAAACAAAGCTGAAACAAACTCATAGATACAGAGAACAAACTGATGGTGACCAGATGGGAGAACAGTGCAGGACTGGGTGAAAAGGTGAAGGGATTAAGAAGCACAAGTTGGCCGTTAAAAAATGTCATGGGAATATAAAGCATAGAATAGGGAATATAGTCAATGATATTGTAATAACTCTGTATAGTGCCAGGTGGGTACTAGACTAATCGGGAGGATCGCTTCCTAAGGTATATAAATGTCTAACCACTGTGTTGTACACTTGACTAATATAATATTGTATGTCAACTGTAATTGGAAAATAAAATTAATTTTTAAAAATTATAATATTATACATACATATATATATATATATATATTCATCTTTGACCCCATCCCTGACACAGAGCTGCTAAAAGCCTTGTAAATTCCTAAGTGATAAGAGCACTAGGAGCACCTTTTTTTCTAATGAGGCACCACTGGAGTGCTCCTGGGTGGGGCGGGTCGCCGGGAAAACCAGCCATGATCAGAAGCTTAAAATTTTCAACCCACCCCCATCCTCCAGAGAGGGAAAAGGGGTGGAAATGGAGTTAATAGTTGGTTATGCCTATGTGAAGAAGCCTCCATAAAATCCCAGTAAGAAGGGCTTCAGAGAGCTTCACCTGTTGGCAAAGGTGAAGGAGTTTTGTCCTTCTGGCATGGACCAAATGTCTCAGGGGACAGTGTGGACAGGACCAAATGTCTGCTAATCGAAACAAGATACACAAACTGTTAACAAGTGTGGCTTCATATAACGATGATGTAAGCGTTCTGTGTTGCTTTTAATTTTTTAAATTTATTTTTCAATTACAGTTGACATACAATATTATATTAGTTTTAGATGTACAGTATAGCAATTTGACATTTATATGCCTTACCAAGTGATCACCCAATAAGTCTAGTACCAACCTGACACCAGGCATAGTTATTACAATATTAGTGACTATATGCTTTATGCAGTATTTTACATCCCTGTGACTATTTTTATACCTGGCAATTTGTACTTCTTAATCCTGTTCACCTTTTTTAAGTGTTTTAAAACCAAAACTGATTGTAATGCAAAAGTTATTTCTAAGGCAAAGATGGGGGTTGGGGAATAAATATGGTGGAGGAGAAAGTGTGTGATGTAACTTCTATCCATGAGTAAATTAAATCTTTATACTACTCACTCCTCCTTAAAAAAAAAAGAGAGAGGTAGGAGAGGGAATAAGACCTAAGATGGCTGCTTCCTGTTTAAAGAGATTGCATCAATAAATCTTTAGCCATCAGAGGTGTTCCCTGAGTCATCTGAGGGGTAGGAAAAAGTCTCCTCCTCTGAGGAAAAGGGGAGAGAAGAAATAGCCAGCACACAAAGAGTAGTGGAAAGATTTTTA
The DNA here is from genome assembly GCA_028627145.1 of Eidolon dupreanum. Classification (NCBI taxonomy): domain Eukaryota; kingdom Metazoa; phylum Chordata; class Mammalia; order Chiroptera; family Pteropodidae; genus Eidolon; species Eidolon dupreanum. The sequence continues at coordinate 5,535,280 of CM053509.1, forward strand.
AAGACAGCGATGTCCGATATTCAATATTAAGCTGTTGGCATTGCTGAGTTGTAAAGCCTCCTCCTTTGCCAGTAAATGTTCAATAAAATCTACCCTGCAAAGACACTGTGTCCCATGAGTGGAGCTTCTTCACTATGAAGAACGACATTCATTTTCACATCTCCAAGTTCGTCTGGCACTTGGCAAGAAATTGATGAGTATTTATTATATGAGAGAAAAAAAAAATAGAAGAAATGATTAATGAATAGACACAAATGAGAGCATAAATGATGGTTCACTAGCACAAGGATTTCTCTAGCCCTCATATCCGGGTACAACTCGGAGATACGGAATGCACAGTGAGGTACCTCCAGAGGGTGTGGGCTGGACAGGGAGATGAAGCAGAGCTTTTGTTAGTTTATATTTGGAGACCCAGCTATAAATAGATGCTATGGCCCAAAAGACTCAAAGCACCTCAGAAGTAAGCCCATGTCAGAGTGGCTCTCATCCAGGATGAAACGGACTAAGCAGGTATAAACGCTTCTGCACAATTTCTCAGCAAGACAGTACAAGGATCTTAACGCTGTGCTCTGTGATCGCATTTTTCTTGGCAAACAGAGCCCCAGGCTGTCCGTTGCCACCTGTTTCACCACAACGCCCGCTAATGCTCATCCCTGACTCATGCTGGCTCACTGTTTCATAAGAGGGGGCAGCTCCGTTTCTCTCCCTGTGTCATCACAACAATTATTGAGAACAATAATTTGGACAATGAGAACTTATAATTCGCTGGTAACATGCAAAAGTACTGTCATTTACAGCAAAATAATCTCCAGAGTGTTGGGTAATGGAAACCCTTATGATCTGCTTCAGTTTGCAGGGCAAGTGTAAATCCTGGCTATGAATGGAATTAGAATCACTCATTCATTCATTCATTCATTCAGCACGTGCTAATAGAATACCAGTGACGTGGCAGGAAACATGTACCGTGAAGTCTAGAGTTTGTCTTTCTTTCCTCCTACGTCTTGATCTGGAGGGAGGGCCTGCCAGAACAACGTTCATTTGATGCCCAAGAATGCTCTGGTTACCATCTTTAAAGAGACATTATAGGAGTTCAAGTCTCGAAGCAGAAACCTCCTCCATATCCCACAGTAGGCTGACCTGGGTCTGAATCCTGGTCCTGCCCCTCGCTAGCTGAGTGACATGGGCATGTTTCTTCTCTCTGCAGGAGGTAAAATAGAAATAAGGTATTCTATTCTAAGATCAGTTGAGCAACAGAAAATAGGAGGGGTTGATTGATTTAGAAATGAAAGCAGAGCTTCAGAATGGATATTCTGTGCTACTCCAGGCAAATTGTTATAACTCAAAGCACAGCACACATTACACGGTAAGCAGAAGCAGATAAGATTAGCTTCAATTTCAAGAGTACTACCGCCTTTCAAACTCTTTGTTAGGTGACTACATTGCAATGGAGCCTAGGGAAGAAATCAATATGCGTGCGCAAAATGTCCATCCACGTTCAGCAGTGACCACAGCACCTGATGCACACAAACCCAGATGCAAACAAGACCTACTTAACGCAGTTTCCAGTTTGTTGCTAAGAAACCACAACTGCCTGGTATGAGCGTGTGACTATTCTGTGTCTTGTGTCAACTCATTATGCCAACGTAATTAGAGTGAACTTAACATTGGAGAATAGGATGTGGGGTTGCAGTTTTCCTCACCTATACAGTTAGTCTACTTTGTCCAGAAGCCTAAAGAATATTTTTCAGAACCAGGTAAAAGAACAGAGAGGTCAAAGAAGCATTGAAATCGTGTGGAGGGGGGAAGGAAATACAATTCTTCACATGACAAACCACAAAAGCTTACCAACTACACGCAGCTGTTTACCTGCTGTCCTTGTCCCCTTTTAAATACTGTGCTGTCATACTGGTCAGGCACAAACACCTAGGACTTGACACCATGGTGTAAGTAGAAGAGCATGGGGCAATACTACCCCAGCTAATGGTCATCACCACCCTAAGCCGCTCCCCTCTCCCGGGTATAGGAGAACAAAGGCTGAATGTGGCTGCATTCTCCTCCCTAGGAGTGAGAGGGTCAAAGGTGATCGGAGGTTCTTCTTAGTAGTTCTGCTTCACCATCCAGCCTGTCCCAGGTGACTGGGCACCCATTAGCTTGTCTGTGGCTGCAGGTTCTCAGAATCTCACAATCACCCTGGAGCCCCAAAAGGCGTGAGATGGTTACTTTCTGAGCTTCTGGAGGATATTTCATAAATTACTTCTCTTAGCAAAGCAAATGGTCTCAAGATAACTCGAAGTTATTCATTCGCTTTCTCAACTGCATTTAAATTCCCTTACCCCATTTCGCTGGATGATCAGTTTTTTAAAACATTGATCCAAGCGATAACGTACTAACACTGGAGAGAGCGCAGGAGACAAATAAGTTAGCAAGTGATGCTTCAGTGTGGTGAGCAATATGATCAGTATAAACACACAGGGCTGTGGGGCCCCAGGTAAGGCAAGTATCCCTGAATGGGGCAGGGTGTATGTGTCAGAGAAGGGGTTCTTGAAGAGGTGACCTCTGAGGACCTGCAACTGTGGCTTCTCAACTTGAGAACAGATACTTGGCCTTAGTCGTCTTTGTATCTACCCTATGCCTTGCACAGAGCCTAACACTGGTGGATGTGCAATGACCATGGCCTTGGACTATCCTACTCAGGCATCTCAGGTGACCCCATCAGGTGATCACCTCAGCCATGTGGCTTTTACCTTTCTCTAGCTCGCTCATTCCTTAAGCCCTAGGTTAAGTTCATCTGTGTTTGTTTAATTTTGATTTGACAATGTAAGAACCAAATCAAGGCCAGCTTCCAGACTCTCATCACGTCTCAGCACTGTGGTCTGAGCAGAATATGGCATCGCAGGCCCATTGCAGACATCGTCACCCTGCAGATCCACAGACCAAGCCCTCCTTTTCAGCGCCTGCTGAGGGTTCAGGCCAGTCAGGACACAGATGGCAGGATTCTAGCTACAGGCGCCCACCATCTCCACTGTCAAAACCACGGGGCTGCTCACACAGCTGTGTGGGCCTGCACGTGCTCACAGGTTTTGTTTGGGAGCAGTAGTTTTCCAGAAAAGTAATACAAGTGTCAGTGTGGGCACCAGGCCTGACTGGCCCAAGGGCTGGCTGTGATCCAAGGTCCAGCTGTTATCCAAGGCCTAGCTGGCCCAAGGTTTGGCTGGTCCAAGGTCTGGCTGTGATCCAGGCCCACAGCTGGGAATAGGACCCCAGACTTAGGAAATATGTAAACATACTTCGGCTTATTGTATCAGGCACATGTGGCTGAATGCCACTTTTGTGCTCTGCTATGTGAGGAGTTGTGCAGCCCCCTGGAGAGCAGACAGAAGGAGAGAGCAGAAGGGGAGCACAAGAAAGGGGAGCAGGAGGAGTGTGTGCAAGATTGCGCACCCCGTGCAACAGAACTGCACTTCCCAGCAGAAGCGCGCGCCACACAGTGAAGTTGGTGCCCGCCGTTTCCTCCTCATGTCAACTCCTCCTGCGTTCGTCCAACTGGGCCCCTCACCATCGAACCTTCTGGGTCAGGTCAGCAAACCCTGAACCCTGACAGTTAAACTCATTAAGTCAGGAAAAGTAAAAAACACCAACTTTCTGTGTTAGCTGCATTTTGAATGACGGCTCTTTTTAAAATATAACCAACAATAGAGAGAAGTGTGTTTAAAGGCCACTCGTTTTTAATATCTAATTTTTAGAGCTGTATCACGTGCATGCTACCAAGTCCTGGCTCTGGATATAAACTGTGTACCTTGGATTTTCATCTTCCTTAATCTCCGCTTTCATCGCGTCACTTTTCTGTTCAAGGACTTGACCTGATGCCAAAGTCCCACTGCAGCCAGTCCAAAGTCTCGGCCCCTACATTTTTTACAGCCAAGTCCCTCCCCAGCTCAGCCTCCAGCCCTCACCAGGATGGTGGCCTCTGCTTGTGCGATGAACCATGCTCATCCCTGCCACTATACAGTTGGTGATGCTGTCCCCATCGCTAACGCTCTGTCCCCTTTTCTCCACTGATAGTCATTCACCTCGCCCTCGGATGTTCAATTTCTGTTTGCTTTTCTCCTGGAACTATCTCGAATAATCTTAACCCTCGTCTCCTCCTCGGTCCGATGCCCCCACCGTTTAGGCACCTGGGCTTTTCCAGTCTTCTCCACGCCCTGTGTTCTGTCTCTGTCATAGGCATGGAAGGCGACGTAGTCTAATGGGCAGCTCACAGGACTTGGAATCGAACCTCAGCTCTGTCACCTATTTGCTTGGGTGAGTTACTCAACTTCTCCAGACCTCTGTTTGCTCATCTGTTAAAAAAAATAAATAAAAGGACGATAGTGTTCACTTTGCAAAACCTTGGTGATGATCAGAGGTAATGGGCATAAAAGCATCTGGCAAATGGAGTTTAATAATAATGGCCACGTCGGTGGTAGTGGGCTCTGAGGCCTCCTTCTTCTGACCTGGCCTTCTTAAAGGACGTGATTAAAGAGAGCAGGCCCCGCAGGGGCAGGGGCAGGAAGGCCTGACTGCTTCCTAATCCCAAACCTGTCTGAACTTGCAAACCCCTCCTACCTACCTCCTCCCTCCTTCCCTCTCACCCGCCACACACAAAACGCCACTCGCCATTGTTAGCGCTGAGATAAGTTGTGCGTTTTGATCCAGGAGTGTTGTTTGCTCCTCCTTTGTGCCACGATCAGGGTGTTTCTAATAGATGTATCCTCTTCAAGCCACTCCACCTCGTGAGGCCCAGCTCAAAATCCGCCTCCTCCTTCATCCCTTCCATCAAAAGCGGCTTGGAATGCCTCTGAATCCTCACCTAGCTTTCTGCGTCCTTTGCTCTTGGCCCTGCAAAGATGAAATGAATTAACCTATGAAAGGCTGCTAGAACAATTCCTGGCAGAGCCAGCCCTGTGAAAGTGTTGGCTTTTATTATTAGCATCCTCGTCCTTCATCTCCTACTGTGCTGTGTGCCTCTTCAGACCCAGGCTGTCCACCGAGGCCGCCCAGGCACTGCAGGACAGCAGCCTCCCTCTACTTCCTGCTGGGTGCAGCTAATGAGGAACCCTGAGGAGGGTCAAGAGGAGGGAGGAGCGTGTCGTCAAGGTACGTTTTCTCCAACTCTTCCCTGTGGGCTGCCGCGGGCTGAGGCCACAGAAGCCCCTCTCTCCCCAGCTCTGTCCCTGTGTACGTTCTGACAATAGCTCCCTCCCCTCGCCCCCTCCGGCTCCCAAAGCACTGCCCGTTCTCTTTATTCAGTTCTCCTGAAATTGCCAAACTGGCTACGTCACCTGTTTCTTGCCAGGATTCTGATTAAGACGTCTACTTTCTAAACATCATACATAACATTGTTTGGTTTAGTCGAAGTCATAGGTTGTTCAAGTTCCCAGAGGCTCTTCTGAATTTATTTTTTTAAAGGCTATTATAAATATATACGTATTTGCAGGATCATTATTGTTGTGAATTGAAGAGTTCATACTAATTTTAAATGTTTAACCTCGAGGCTCCCTGAGACTGTCAGGGAGTGGGATTTGGAGGGTTTCGTGAGAAGGACAAGCAGTGCCCTGAAGCAACGGCTCTAGATGAGGGTGGCTGAGACGCTGAGGTCATTCTTTGAAGGCCATGGCCTTCAAGGTAGGCACATGTGTCCCCATAGCCAAGCCCTCGGGAGCCTCCAGGACACTCAAAGAATGAAGGAGCACCCCCCCCCACGCCCCCGTCAGCTGCACTGGGCAGAAGAAGGGACAACACACACCAGAGGTCCCCCTCCCCACACTACTCTGGGCAGCCAAGCCTGGGGTGTGCTGGAGAGAGCCCCAGGAACAAATCGATAGTCAGCCTGTCCCAGACCTTGATAATGACAGTTTCAAGCCAGATTTGATTTATTTTTTAAAATAAAGAAACAAGGTATTTCTTGAGCCTCATCATTGTGTCAGAGACTGTCATTGTCACTCCTATTTTATAAGAGAGGCTCAAAGCAATGGCGGTCCAGAACAAAGGCTTTATTTCCCAGAACCCTTTGCAGTTAGATGTGAGCATAACTTCCAGGTCCTGCCCTTAAGGAAAGAGGCATGATGATAGGAGTTTATTCTCACTCTGCTCTGCTCTGCTCAGCCCCGGAAGCCCATGCTTCTTCTAACCCTCGGACATTGCACTCATCTGCAGGGTCCCAGAGGGTTCCCCACTATGTCTACATTCCAGTGGTCGGTGGGGCTTCAGGATGGGGGATGGAGGTGCCTGCAATAGAGTAGGAGGGCGTTCACTGGGGTGACGCATCTGTTCTGTACCTGGATTATGTTGGGGGTTGCACAAACCTATACAAGTGTTAAAATTCATAGAACTGTACATCAAGAGGGGAAAAGAGTCCATTTTACTCATTATTTAAAGAATGAAATTAACACACACATACGTATATGTGTATATGCATGTGTGTATGTACACGTCCTACTTACACACATAGTGTTTAGCTGTGTGCCTGAACAGAAAGGGCTCTAGGACAGGGACTCCCAACCTCCAGGCCGCAGAGCGGTACCAGTCCGTGGCCTGTTAGGAACCGGGCTGCACAGCAGGAGGTGAGTGGCGGGGCGAGCGAAGCTTCATCTGTATCTGCGGCCGCTCCCCAGCACGAGCATCACCACCTCAGCTCTGCCTGAGACCATCAGGCATTAGATTCTCATAGGAGCATCATCAGTCCCTGGGGCCGAAAAGGTTGGGGACCACTGCTCTAGGACTTTGCTACTCAGTGTGTGGTCCACAGACCATCAGCCACAATTACTGTCAGGGTCTATGGTAATATAGGACCTCGTGCTAGAAGATCAAGCAACGACTTCGCTCACTTTTCTTTTTCATAGTAAGACTTTCTCAGTGAACTTGACAGTGTGTTGATTTACATTATGATGGAAGCTCCTTTTGTAGAAGTGGATGGGCACTTTGAGCCGCACTGCTCTAGAAAGTGTGACTACGATACTATCTATATTATGCACATAAGAGCATCGTAACAAAGGTCACTGAAGGCAGAAGCAATGGCATTGATCTCTGGGTGGCCAGTGCCAGGCACAGGACCTGGCTGGCAGACAGGAGATGTCAGGTCGGGTTTGTCAGAGAAGCAGATGAGGACCTGAAAGGTGACCTGACTTGTGCACACAGCTCATTCACTCATTCAGTTGACGAATGTTTACTGAGGAGCAGACAGGTAAACAAAGTACTTTAGTGAAGACATACCGAAGTGCCCGCTGAACAGTGGTCCGAGAAAAGACTCCTGCCCAAGGACTAAAAAGGGTGACAACCTATTGGACTGTGCACCTTTCCCTGAGGCCAGACACTTTGCCCAGAATGAGTCCTTCTCTCCAAGGCAAAAACAGTCTGCTGCCCCCTGTTTTAATCCAAAGCCCTGTTTAAGAAAAGCCAAACAAGACCTGGACCATGGAAAGACAAAGAGGCAAAGCAGGAGGGAAAACTTGAGACTACAGTTCAACAGCCAGCACTCTGGGCCTGTCGCCGCCTGCAGTAAGCTGGGTGGCCGCGGGCAGGCGTCCCTGTTTCTGGGCCTGTTTCCCCAGCTGCCCAGTAGACGGGCTGGGCTCTCAGACTCCCTCACCTCTACCCCTCCTACCCGACTTTCTCAGACTCCTTAGTGCTGAAATGATCATTCATCAGTTGAACCCTTTTTATCTTTCTTTTCCTTCTCTAGATCAGCAACTCTGAGAGTGTTGGTCCTCAGCCAAAGGCCAGCACGCTTTGACCACAGAGAAAAGCATGTGTCCAGGCCATTAGGAAAGCCAGAACCTGGACACCTGGCCTCAGCCTCCTCTCCCTTCTTGAGTTCAGCCCAAAGAAGCCCATCATCCCTACCATCGCAGACC
>CM053509.1:5543671-5589936 GCA_028627145.1 Eidolon dupreanum
GAGAATTATTTGCTGAATGAATAAATGAATAAGTGGCACTAGAAGCAGGCACCAAGGCAGGTTGTGGTAGGGCTTCAGGTAGCTGAAGACATAAAGAAGTATAAGTAAGAAGGTCTTTAAGAAGCATCTCACAACCCAAAAGCTGGATGTGGCCAGAGCTTGGAGGCCTCCAGAAATGAGCACACAGGTAGGACTTTCTCTCTCTCACACTCTCGCTTCTCTCTGCACATTCGCTCCATTTCTTCTTATCAGCAGACCAGCTTTCTCTCTTACTCAGACCACATGACGATACTGCAGAACTAAATAAATCCCTCTCCTTCAAAAAAAACTCCCATGCTTTATTATAGACCCGGCTATCCAGTCAATGTTTCTGTATTGCTCTTTCCAAATTTCCAGGAAAAAAAATCCCAGTTAGTTCAGATTTGCCAACTGCCATCTATGGTTCTATTAGTGTGGTCCAGGAAGCGGGGTCAAGTTCAAAAGCTTGGATTCCAAGAGCCCATCCTGCGAATGGGCAAGAAAGAGCACTTAATGGCATGGGTGAGAACAGGGGAGACATCCTAAAAAGAAATTACTGGAAAACCTCTTTCAATGTTGAGATTTCTGCTTGCTCAATACAAAAGTTTGTTTCAAGAAGGGGAGCTACCCTGGCAGGCCTTTCCATTTAATTCGAGACAAGCGTGTTCCAGCCCTCAATATAAAACTCAGTCCCTGCCAAGCCGGGAACTGTATGTGCGTTTTCCAGCTCGCCTGCAACTATGCCTCCGTTTGAGATGCTGCCACAAGGGGGCGCTCACAACTGGGACTCGAATTACCCACAAATCCTCTCCTCAAAACTCTGACTGCAGAAGGCCCAACCAGGTTGGGTGTGGGTTACCTGGGAGGCTGACAAAACTGTGAGAGGGTAGGACTTTGGATTTCAGCATTCTTGGCCTGCTGCCCAGCGCTCAATTATATTTATTTAATATTTAAATTTAACATCTCTAGGTTCTATTTCTTCTTGAGTCAGTCTGCTAATTTCTAAAGGAATGTCCATTTTGTTAACATTGTCGAATTCACTTAATGTTGCTTACCACATTTCCTTATTATCCTTTTAATGTTGTGATAACTACTATTTTATTCTTGATGGTGATTTTTATTTTCTCATTTTTTTCCTTTAGCAAGGAAAACTCTAGCTGGAATTTTTAAAAAGTTATTAAAATAAAAGGGGATTGTTCATTTTTTCTATTGTTTATTTCACTGATTTCTGCTCTTATCTTTATTCTTTTCTTCTACTTACTTTGAATTTAATTTACTCTTCTTAATTTGCAAACAGGTAATTTATTTAAATCTTTCTTTGCTTCTAATATAAACATTTAAAGCTGCACAAAAGAATATTTCTATGTACTGATTTAATCACATCCCACACATCTGGGTGTTTTATCTTCATTTAATACAAACTATTTTCTAATTTCACTTGTGATTTTTTAGTTTGTCCCATTGATTATTGAGAAGCATGTTACTGACTTCCCATATATTTAAAGAATTTCTAAATATCTTATTGTTATTGATTACTAATTTAATAGCCCTGTGGCTAGTTAATGTACTCTGTATGTTTTCAATCATTTGAAACTTATGAGATTTGTTTTATGGCCCAGTCTAATGGTATATCTTGGTGATTGGTCTATATGCTTTTTCATACAGTCTGACAACCCCTGCTTTTTACGTAAAGTATTTAGTTCATTGATGTTTGAATAACCATCAATATGATTGGGTTTGAGACTACCATCCTGCTTTAGTTTTTCATTTGTCCCATATATTCTTTTTTCCTCCACTCATCTTTCCCTGCCTTATTTGGGGTGAATTAAATATCATTTAATATGCCCTTTAGTTATTCAACTAACTTTTTAGCAAAGTGTCTTCGTGTTGTTTCTATCACTTTTTCCAGAAACTGAAACATGAATCTTTATCACATTCTATTTTTAACTAATATTCTATGTTACAAACAGTATCAGAAACTTACAATATTAAATTCCAATTATCTCTCCCCTGCCCTTTGTGTGCTTGTCATATATTTCACTTCTGTCTATGTTATAACCCCGTAATACATTGTCATTATTTTCAATAATTATTTTTAAGATTACATTCATATTGTATATAAAGATAATTTGAAAGGTCTTTTATATTAACTCACGTAGTCACCTCTTGGCTCCTTTCTGCACATGCAGGTCCCAGTCTGGTATCAATTCTCTTCAACCTGAATAAATTTCTTTCAAATTTCTTAAAGTGTGCATCCACTAACAAAAAAAATTAATGTGCTTTGGTTCATCTTAAAATGTATTTATTTCTTTCATTTTTGCAAGGTATTTTCACGAGATATAGAATTCTAGGTTGATAAAGTTTTTTCTTTTAATTCTTTTTAAAGTCATCATTCTACTGTCTCCTGGTCACTATTATTTTTGATTTTAAAAGATTGCTATTAATTTTGTTTCTATATAAATGTTCCTTTTTTCCTCTGGCTGATTATAATTTTTAAATTTCAATTTGTGGTTGTCAGAAGTTTTACTATAATGTGCCTTGGTGATTTATCCTCTTTGGGGCTTACTGAGTTTTCTGGATCGATGAGCTACTGTTTTTATCTTTGTTAAATTTATAAAATTTTTAACCAATATTCTTTCAAATATCACTTTTAATCTACTATTTCTCTTGTCACTCGATACTATTTCACAAGTTTTTGAAGTTCGGTTCATTTTTCCATTTTTTTCCCTTTCTGTGTTTCAGTTGGATCTTCTTTGTTTACTTTTCTTCAACTTTAGTTCTCTTGTTGTGCCCGGTATGCTATTAATCCCACCCTGTGAATTTATAATTTCATATATTGCATTTTTTAGGTCCATGATTTCCATTTAGTTCTTTTTTAGAGCATCTGACTCTCTCTTGAAATTTCCAATCATTCAATCATTATATTTATATTTTATTCTAGATTCTTTCATATATTTATCAAAATTATTTTAAAGTATATTTCTGATAATTCCAACATATGGGTCATCTGTGGAAACTATTAACTGATTTTCCTTCTTGATTACAGGTTACACTCTCCTGCTTCTTTGTATATCATATATATATATATTTTTTTTTTTGATGCTGGACACTGTACTAGGAAAGACTTATTTCTATGGATTTTAGTTATTTTATATTTCTGTGTCAACAGCTCTTTAATGACTTTTAAGCAGGAGTTGGCCAACTAGCTCACAGTCCAAATTCAACTCACAACCTGTTTTTGTACAGATCATGAAATAAAAATGGCTTTTACATTTTTAAAGAATAAAGAAGGAGGAGAAGAATATGCAATAGAGACTATGTGTGACCTAATGTTTGCTCTCTGTCCCATAATAGAATAGTTGTCAACACCAGCTTTAAAGAAAATGTATGTATATTGTTTATCCATCGATTTCTTGTTTTTTCACATTCTTCTACATCTTAGCCAGAGGCAGAACTCCTCATATTGTGGTTTTAATTTCTATTTCCTGATTCACAGTGGGATTGTGTGTCTTCTCATATATGTATTGGTTATTTGAATAGCCTCATTTTGTGGTTTCTTTGTCCCTTGCATGTTTTTCTACTGGTTCACCTTTTTATTGATCTATAGGAGTAATGTATTCCAGATATCAGTTCTTTGTTGGTTACATTTATGACAAATGTTTTTTTCCTACTGTGTGGCTTAAATTTTCATTCTCATGGTGTCTCCGTTGAATAGCGCTTCTTAATTTTAATGTATTAAAATTAATAACCTTTTCCCTTGTGGTTAAGTGCTTTTTTGTGTTTGGTTTACGCTTACAGTCTTTATTTGCAACTTCCAGAAAATCAGAAATGACACAGTTGGCAATACTCAGGAGAGACTCATAAGGTGGCTGGTTTACATTTGAATTTTAGGTTATCCTTGAAAACAGCTTTTATAAACAGTAAAGTCTATTTATGGCTTGGATTTTTTAATTAATATTAAGGATGTGGTTCCATAGTGTAGCGGTTAGCACGTCTGCTTTACACGTAGAAGATCCTGGGTTTGTACCCCAGTGGGGCCATAGTGCATGGTCTGTGGCCATGTCACCTTAAACAAGTCTGATGTCTGATCTCTGAAGCTAAGCAGGGTCAGGCTTGTTTAGTACTTGGATGGGAGACCACCTAGGAAGACAAGGTGTTGTAGGCATAAATAATAATAATGATAATTTTTTTAAAATTAACATTGAAATTTTCAAAATAAAAATTAAATGCTAATATCCTTAACTTTTAGGTTAAATTAGAACTTCAATATCCTATGTATAAACCTAAGAGGATCTTTACAACCTAGTTAATCAAATCCCATAAATATTTTAGGTTGTATATATAGTCACATAACCAGTTTTCTTTTTAAGTTTATATACATAATCAATTTTACTTTTAAACACTGCATTTATTTCTAACAAGCAAAGCCTTCCCATAAACACTGGCAAATCTTATAAATCTAATGAATAAACATATAATTTTTCATTTAAAATTTTTTAAACAATATTATTTACAAAATTGGTTTAAAAATCTAATGTTTCATCTTTATAATCACGAGATTAAATCTCTTACTGAAGTACACCATTAAAATTAGAATCATAGCTCTAATCTGTCACATATACCAAATTATTATGCACAAGTAAAATATTCAATACTCAAAAAGTATTCTTGAAACAAATGTCAAATGTGAATATCATTGGTTTTATATTTAATTTCTTTTAAATAATTATAAACATTCCTAGGTTTTTAAAGTTATCTTGAGATGGTTGTTTTTAACAGGGGTGGTACTGCCCCCTAGGGGACATTTTCAAAATTCGATGACATGTTTTTAGAAGTCAAAGTGATGGAGGGATGCTCTAGAATTTAGTACTAGGACCCAGGGATGCCTGACATCCTGAAATACATAGAACAGTCCCACACGACTAAAAGTTACACTGTACAAATTTCAAAGGTCCCTTCATGTAAGCAAAAGAATTCATAATTATCTGAACCTAGAACTTCACCACGTTTTACATGTGTTTTTTGCATAGTTTCGATATAGATTGAATTTTCCGGGCATTGCAATTATCTTGAAAATCAGAGAGAAATTGTGCTTTGAGATGTTCTGACGTTTACTGAGAGTTATTGATCATTTCAGAAAATTGTGTTGCCAGTAGTAATGTCATTCCTAGGTACTTGAATCAGTATGTTATGTACAGCTGCCACATTCATGGTGATTAGATTTAAATATATGGATAGGGATATATATTTTTTCAAGTCCTTGTTTCAAATAATCAAATATAACAAAACAATTACTAATTTTCAGTTGAATATTATATTATCTTAAAACTAAACTTAAATGAATATAAGCAACTGACTCATTACATCTTCTGGTATAATAGTGCTTGAGCATATACATATTGAAATACACACTTTTTATTGTAAATAACCTTTTATTTCTCTTGTATATTACAATTTCGGTGGTATATTGTGCGTAGCTAGATATTATTATGTGTGAATCCCATTTCAGGATAGTAGAGATGATTTCAAAGTATTTTTAAGCTTCACCAAAAAACATGTAGCCTTGGATTAATAGTTCTGATACAGCCATTCTGTATACCGAAATTGAACCATTAAGGAATGGCTGACAGGTGAAGGGGCCCATGTTTTTCCCTATTGGAGTAGGAATTAACAGATAAGAGAGGGAGGAGGCTAGAATGGTCCATGTGATGATGGATTAGAGTTGGAGACATCAGTGTGAACTCATGTTTGGCTCAACATCCATACAGGTACTTATAAATAAAAATTTTTATAGGTATGTGTATATACATGGGCTACACAAACATCTATTTCCTTGCTCAGTAGCCGAGAGGGCCTACAAGCAACAATACCCCAGTAGCAATGAGCACACCTAGCATGCAGGTGTTGAGCTCAAATACCATGTTCTAATAAAAGAAACCAGGATTCCAGTTCTGGGACTGGGACAAGAAATGGACTAAATGAGCCAAGAGCATCCTTAAAAAATAAAGTTTATTTAAAAATATGTAGTCATTACATGAAGACAACTACAAAACTTTACCAAGGGCTATAAAAAAGTTTTTGAATAAAAAGAAAAACTTATCATGTTCATGGATGTAAGGAATTGCTTTTGTAAAGATGTTGCTCCTTAAATATTTATTCTAAAATTTAGTTCTATTTCAGTCAAAATGGCAAAGAATTTTTTATTTTGGGAATTGAAAAAATACTTTAAAAGTTAATCTTAAGAATTAATAGGTAGGAAAAGCTAGAAGAGTTTTAAAACCTAAAACAAAATAAGACAGTCAGATATTAAATATTAGATTTATAAACATTATAACAGTGTAATATTGTTGCCTGAAGAGATAGCTTCAAACTAAGTATAGATACCAGCATATAAATTTTGAACATAAAGATGGAATTTCAAAGCAAAGAAGAATTAAAAAATAATAAATGGTGTTGGAACAACTGGCTAAGACATACACAGACATGTAAAGCACCCTATATTACCAAACTAAACTCCTGATTGATTAAAAAGTTAATTTTAAAAACTGAAATCTCAGAAGAACCTAAAGAAAATACAGGTGATGACGTATCTAATACAAAAACAATAAACTAAAACACTAGCAAATTTCCACAAATGTTCAAACTTTTCTGTATTTAAAAAAAAGTCAAAAAAAAAAAAGACTGTGATGAGCTGAAAACAAAATTTGGCAACATCTGTGAAAATGGATTAAGATAGTTAATATATGACAAATTCCTATACATCTGTAAGAGAAAACAAATACTTCAGTGGGAAAAAAGGTCAAAGAGTACAATAAGACAATTCACAAAATAAGGACTGAATAAGCATAATAAACTTAATTGTTCTACCTCGGTGGTAAAAAAAAAAAAAAAAAGTAAGTTAAAATAAGTCACCATTTTCACTCTACGTCGGCAAAGCTGTTTTTGTTTTTGTTTTTAATGACAAAGCTAATTTCTAGTAGAAAAAAGTAGATCCTCCCACATACTTTTGGGGGGAGGGTAAACCAATACGATATTTTTGGAGAGCAACCTAACAGTAACATCAAGCACCATGACAAAGGCATAGTTCCTGACCCAGCAATTCCACCTACAGGAAAATATTATCAGAAAACCTTTGTGCACTGTGACGTAAGCACCTCATGCCCTGATAACTTACAGAGCAAAACTAAGAATTCAAACTCTTAAAAAGGGGAGCCGATACACTGCACATCCGCGGGGCGAACTAAGCGAGCAGGCGGGTGGCAGGCGCGTCCTGCCTGGTCCAGGATGCGGGAGCCGCTGCGAGGGGCGGGCCACGTCCCCATTGGTTCCCCAGGGAAGAATCGCCCCACCGAGCGCAGTCATTTCCTGAGCTGAGCCGGGACCAGGAGGGCTTCATCATGCTGAGTGAGTCGCGCTGTCCCACCGGGATGGCGGCCTGGGCCGGGGACGAGCCTCCCGGACCCCAACCCCACCCGAAGGGCCGGAGGAGTCGTTTCTTTCCCTCAGTCTCTCAACCAACCAACTGACTGTCCCCCATCCCTCTTCTGTCTCCCTAGAGCGGGCGGCGGCTGCTGTAATCGGAGGAGGTGAGTTACCTGGATCCCCTCCATCGCCAGGCCTTCGCGGGGCCCCTCATCCCGAGATGGCGGGGAGACCTTCGAGACGCGGCGCTGCGGGGGTTAAGAGGGTGGCTCGGCCGCACCCTCCCCTCCCGGAGCCGCCTGGTGACTGAGGGGCAGATGCCCTCGGTGCCCTGGCGGGGGAGGCCACCTGGACCCCCACCCAGCTGCCCCTGTAGCCCTGATAGATGATGAGCGCTCGAAAGGGGGGTGCTGCTAAAAACTGCAATGTTTGTCTCGCCCCCCACATTTACACACACACACACACACACACACACACACACACACACACACACACACCCCGCTGGGGCTCAGTGAGGGGTAGTGAACTCCCCAGTGTCACCCAGCAAGTTAGAGACCTGACTATGCCATGACGTCTGTGCCCCAAGCTGGCTCCGCACTCCGCACCCTTTTCCCCATCTCGGCATCCTTCTCCAAGCTCGGAGCAGACTCCCCAGAAACTGTCACGGAATTCCTCAGGGGCTCCGCTCCTGGAGCCCACCCCGCGACCTGGCGCCTCTTCCCCGCAGTGGTGGCCGTGGGGTCTGTGCCCGTGGTGCTGAGCGCTGCCGGCTTCACCTCGGCAGGCATCGCTGCCTCTTCCTTAGCGGCCAAGATGATGTCAGCGGCCGCCATCGCCAACGGGGGCGGAGTTGGGGCCGGCAGCCTGGTGGCCACTCTGCAGTCTGTGGGTAAGTGTCCTGGGCAGGAGGGGCGGGGGAGGTGGACCAGGGCCAGGACAGGATTCAGCCCAGAGGCTCAGCCCGAGGGAAGGCCTGTGCTCTCCCTCCAGTTCCGTGGTCCTCAATGTCCCTGGTCCTTTATCTCTCCCTCACTGTCCTCTTTCTGCCGCCTTCTGAGTGAGATTTGGGGGTTCTGGGAGGGAGAGGGTGGAAGGGAACCCACAGTGGGTGATGTCTGGGCTCTGGGTTCAGTTCTACCCAAATCTGACAACTGGGTGGTCCAAGCAGGTCCCCTCGCCTCTCTGAGCCTCAGTGACCTCCTGAGTAAAGTGGAGGGACCTACAGCTCTCAAGAGTTTGTGGCCGACTCTCCTCTGTCTCCCACTTCCCATGAATCCACCCTGTCTCTTTTCTCTCCCTCCTCCCTTCCTCTCTCCTTTCTCTCTCTCTCTCTCTCTCTCTCTCTCTCTCTCTCTCTCTCTCTCTCTCTCCTGCCTCCAGCACTCTCTACCCAGAGCAGAGCCCTTGTGGCTTCAGGACCTGGAGGAGGGATCCAGGTGGGATCTCTGGACCCTGGGAACTGGCCACTGCACGGTCCCCAGCCTCATTCTCTGTCTCTTTCCTAGGGGCAGCCGGACTCTCTACATCATCCAACATCCTCCTGGCCTCCACGGGGTCAGTTTTGGGGGCCTTTCTCGGAAATTCGAAAAAGGTACCACCTTCCTCTCCCTCAGCTGGACCCAGGGTTGAAGGGGACCAGGAGAAATCTCAAGTTAAACCTGCAAAACCCCCACTCGGGTCAGAGAAGCATGTGAAATAAAGCTCCTGTGCAGATGCGCCTCTTCTTCTTCATCCTTTGCACGCGTGGTTGGGGAGTCGTGAATCCGAGGTTTCGCTTCTCCGTTCTTCCCACCTGCCTGGTCACGGAGGGTCAGAGGGGGGTGGCGGGCTGATGGAGCACAGAATCAGTCATCAGAGGCTTTGGGTGGTCCTAGTCTTACAAGGGGTGGGCTATATAACCCAGGACCATTCATGGGCCTTCTGTGGGCCTCAGTGTACCTCTCTTTCAATGATGGGGTTGACAAAGGTTCCTGTCGTGAGGCCAAGGTGAGGGGCAGCTGAATACCAATTGATCCACTGTTGCCAGGGCCCTTCGCCCTTCCTCCTGAATGGGCACTAGACATCCAGAGATGAGAAGATTCCAGCCTTCCCTGCCTAACCTCAACATTTTTGTGGGGAGGTTGGCAAGCGAACCGCTAGGATAGTACCCTATGCCAAACATTATAGTGGGGTCTGGCACTCCAAGGGATGGACACTGAATCAGGAATGTCTAGAAATTGAAAGAGAACTGACATTCACCAGTTCCTACCCTGATGGCAAGGACTCCTGAGTCTCCATTCACCTCCAGAATGCGGTCTTGTCTCTGCCAGAGAGGTGTCATTCTCTGGAGTTTTTTGTTTGTTTGTTTTTGTGTGTTTTTTGTTTTGTTTTGTTTTTAGGATGAGCTGTAAAATAAATAGAAATAGAAGTGCTAAAACTTCTGCTTACACCCCAGCCGGTCATCCTAAGGAGGCCTCCAGGATGCACACACTGCATTTAGTAGACAAGTCAGTGGATGCATCGAGCAGGAAGTGCTGCTTAGGATGTAAAAAGCTGGAGAGAGCATCGCTCCCACCCTACAACAAGAAAAAGCCAGACAGCCTACAAAAGCATTACTTTTCTTAAACCCCTAAGAGAGCTGGAGTAGCAGGGCCACCAGATGGCCGGAACTCTCAGGAAACTTGGTGGCCCCCAGGAGAGTACTGAGCCACCTGGGGCATGGGAAGGAGGTGGGGCTGCCGTGCCTGCAGGTGAGAATTCAGCTAAAAGTCTTGACTGATCAAGGCCAAGGACGGGCTACTGTGAGCATGTGGAACCCTGGAGAGCTACAGACACAGAAGTGGTCTGTAGTTCTCAAAGGACCTGCTGGATGCTCCGAAGAAAGATGATGGGTAGAAAGAAACCCAGAGAAAACTCCCCTCACTGAAGCAAGACGGGAGCAGAGCCTCGGCTCCCACCTTCCTTCTCCCCCAGGGAACAAGAGCCTTTTGCTGCCGGAGGAAGGACAGCGAAGCCTGTAACCACTCCCCGCCCCTTCCCGAGCACAGATGGGTAAGAAAAAAAACGTACCCCTAAGACTGAGGTGCAAACACTTCCTGGGCTTGTATTCAGAACCCGCCCACCACCGGGAGAGGGGCAGGGCTATTGAGAAAACCCCACCGCCAGGCCCAGGCCCAGCGGGTCTCCCCAGACTGCGGCTGGACAGGACCACAGAGAAAGCCAATGCCACCACAGGGGTACAGAGACACCCTCTCCAAGATGCACACACAAAATGGAGCGGATACCGAGAAAAATCGGGCTCCACAGTGAAGCTGGTGGTGCACTGACAGCAAACACAACAACAGCAAAACCCAAACTCAGCTCAACCCCTGATAAGATTGGCTTGTCCCCCGCCCCAACAGACAGGCCCAGCAGAAGGGGCGTACCCACTTCCTGGCATAAATGCTGTTCACCTCTGTGACTACTGAGCTGTGCTGCGGGCCCTGTTGGAGACTTCCCTGTACTCCCCAACACTCTTCTAGTACCTGCCAGCACCTTCGATTCCCTCCGAGGACCCCACCTCTGAGGCCTATAAGGAAGTATCAGCTGTTAGTCCTCCAGAATAGCCCTCAGCCAGTGACGGATTTTAGTTGAGAGATATATGGCCCTCAGGTAGGACAAGGCCCGCTCCACGTGGCCTTACAGAGGTCAGTAGGATTGGGCCTCCGTTGCCCACAGCGCAAACTCACTCATTATTGGGCCCTTTCTTGGCTGCCTATCGTGACCTGTTGCATCTCCTATTCCCTCCATACACACCTGGGTGCCCCTTGGTGTCATCACCCAAATAAACCACTTACACTCAGATCCTTGGCTTGGGTCTCAGCCTGAGACAGCTTCCGGCTCTCGCCTCAGGCTCCACGCAGGAGCCCACGGGGCTGAGCCTGGGACAGCCACAGCACTCCCAACTCCCAACAGGAACCTTCATCGACCCCCTCAATGACTGAGGGTTCAGGCCCAATCCATCTCCTTCTCTCAGGATGAGGCTCAGACAGGGGGCTCCACAGTCTCTCAGAGCAACCCCCCTGGTCAGGACCCCAGATGATCCCAGCAGAGAGCACAGCTCGGGTTTGGGGCTGGCCCCCAAGCCAGACTACCCTGGACAATGCCGTATGCCAAGGGCCATGGGGTAAGTCACTCGAACCCGTGGGCAGTCCCTAATTTGTCAGGGCAAGTGTAGCCCAATTTCAGTTTGAAAAAGTGCTCCTCTCTAAAAAGTCCCCGTTACCAATGACACTCGAGAGTTCAGCTGGGGCTGGCCCCAAGATGATTGGCACCGGTGACCTGGTGACCTACTCCACCCCCCACACCACCCCGCCTTGCTTCATCACTTTGGAATTGTTTGATTCATTGCAAAAACAAATTTTATTTCCCTGAACATAGGCCGCCGCTGAGAGGGAACTGGCGGGCAGGGAGCCAGTTTAAGGCTCCAAATCTGAAAATAACCCACAGAGTCGACCGTTCTCAGCCTACAGAAAGATGCCCATCTTCGGCAGCAGCGGGGATTAGGCACTCAGGGCCATTTCTTACAGGTTCTTTTGACAACTACCAAGGGGTCGGCGGTATCACCTTCCTGGAACGGTGAGCCGATTTCATGTGATGAGTCACGGGCAGTGTCTTGACCACAGTAAATCTATTTTTAACGTTATTTGTTTTGATCCTCTCATTCCAGCACTTTTAGAGTTGCTCTGTGAGTGTTTAGGGTACCCGAGAAGTTGTGGGGGCTCGGGAGGACTGGGGACAGTGCTCCTAGGGAACAGCCCCTTCCCCCTCCCCCAGCCCAGGTGCTGCGGAAGTCATGACACCTCCACCCCGTTCCTCCTGTGCCCGTACACTCCCCTCACCTGGGGTCCCCTTTCTATGCCCACTGTTTTCCACACTCTCAGACCAGCGCCGTGCCCCCTCCCCACTTGGGGGAGCCAATGAGGAAGCTGTGCTTGTCAGGGGGTGAGTGCCCCCCATGGCTGGGGCCAAACAGGGGGAAAAGCCAGAGACAGGAGGGGCTGAGGGCATGTCCCTTGCAGTCTGAGCCTTCACTTCGAGGAGCGGCTCTTGCTGTGATCTGGCTGAGCCCTCAGATGACAGTCCCCTCCTCAGGCGATATTTTTCTCGGGCTGGTAAGGTTCCCCAGAGGACCCTTCTTCCCTCTGTTCCGGAAGTTATAACCCGGGGTGCAGGCTTTCCAGGCGCCTGTCGGTGAAGAAGATCGAGGGTCTCCACACTAGTATCAACACTCATATTTAGGAAGCTCCTGGTGCCTCCTGGCCCAGAGACTCAACGTTGCCGAAAATAAACCTCCAGTCATTTGCTGGAGAGGGCTACTTGGGGACCTGCGTGCTTCCTAAACAGACTTCCAGCCAGCCCTCTTGCTGCCCGTCCACCTCAATGCCACCCTCCAGAAACACATGCCACTCCGGTCCTGCAGGGCACAGTTGCCTCCTTCTCCCCTTTGCCACTGACAACTTAAGATGCAGCTTTTTTGGGGATGGCTAAGTAGAACCACATGTGCCTGTGATTTCTGGCTCCTAAACTGTGATTCTGTTATCTTCTCTCCCCTTCTCTTTGTCCATGTGAGTTTAAGCCTTGCTTTAGTCTTTCGCTGTGGTTTTAGTGGTATATTGAGAAGGAACAGGTAAATCCTCTCTGTGGGGTGGATTCTTCTATTGCTTGCAATCAAAGATGCCCTAGTGTGTTCATTAGAATGGATGTTTGCTTGCTGTAAGACAGGCCCTCTTGGCTGGAATGGGGGAAGACGTTCTCCATTACTCAGTCATGCAGACATCCGGGAACCGGGAGGGCTCCCAGAGCTGTCCCCAGGGGCCCAGGCACCTGCACTGTATTGCTCTGCCTTCCTCAGGGTGCTGCTCTCATCCGCGGGGTGGGAGATGGTTACTCTTCTACCTGCAACAGAGCACACGGGAGGGGCACTCCCCACACCAGGCGGCCCACCCACTCCGGTTAACTGCACACACAGAGAGTAGCAGACTTCTCCTCTGCTTACCTCTCCCTGGCCAGAACCGCATCCCAGGAGCACACCTAGCTACAGGAGAGACTGGAATGCAGAATAGACGTGAGGTGACTATTAGTGGCCTCTGCCGCACCGATGAAGACACTGGTGCAGACGGAAGCTATGCTAGACTGCCACAGTGAGAATTCACCCCCACCTCCCTGCACTATGCCCTGGAGCACACTGGGCTGCCATATGCCAGAACATGTTTGGCAGTGAATGTGCCCTGCTCCCCTGACACTGGGGGCTCCTAAGGGCAGGCAGAGACCCTGGGACCACAAGGGGCAGGACCTGGAGTCCCAGGAATGGACTCAGGAATCCTGGGGCTGCCCCATGTCCAGCCAGCTCCCAAGTGACCCCTCGGCCTGGTGAAAGGAGACAGAATGTCAAGGCTGTATTCATTTTCTATTCCTGTGTAACAGAGTATCACAAATTTAGCAGCTTGAGATAATATCCTTTTATTGTCTTATAGTTGTGGTCAGAAGTCCAGGTTCTGGGCTCTCATTTAGGGGCTGTGGTAAGAATCTTCAAATCCCTCCCTTACTTCCAATCTCTGACTTCCTGTTGTGTGATGGGCAGAGAACGCTGCTTTTAAAGGGCTCGTAGGGTTAGATTAGACCCACCTGCAAAATGTCCCTTTTATCATATAACTACACAATCACAGGAGTCAAATCTCATCACAGTCACAGATCCACCCTTCCCCGAAAGTGGGGAAGTATACAAGGCGAGGGAGGCCTGGGTGCCATGCTTAGAATTCCACCTGCTATAGAGGCCAAACCCTGACGGCCGGAGGCGGAGAAACAGAGCAGACCCAGGAAACCCGGATGTGGGGGCCGCAGACTCAATGTTGTCTTCAGAGTAGAGACGGGCCCCCTGGGAGCTGGAAGGCCCCCACTTCATGAGTGGGGTGGGGAAGGAGATGGGGACATGACATGGGGTCCAGAGCAAGTGATCTGGAGAGGAGGCTCATATGCTGTGTCCTGGGCCTCGGCAGCGAGGAAAGCCCCCCCACCCCTGGGCCATCCTCCTGGACCCAGGTCAGACCCAAAGGCCTGTCTTGTGGGGAACTTGGACTTCTAGTTAAGGCAGGGTTTTTGCCTTCATCTCCAAGGAGGGCTGTCAGTAATTCTAACGAACAGTCGGAGCCATTGTTTTGAGAATGTACATTTTGGGGGGGGAAAGGTTCATAGCTTTTATCAGATTCTCCAAGGCATCAGAGAAAGGAGAGAAAGGAAAAGAACCAAGTATTGAATTAACACCCCAAGGGGTTTATTCTTATGGCTGCATAGCAACCATTCTTCATTGACCCATAGGAGCCATAGAGGACACGGAAGTTGTTTAACTTTTTTGAAACGTCCACTAGACTCACAAGTTTCATTCTTGCTGGAAACAGATTCCGTCAGGCTGCTGACAGCACCTGGCGCAGGGCGTGCAGGGCTGTAAGGCCTGTGAATGCGGCTCTTTCATGTTGAAAAGCCTTCGGTATCTCTCCGGAACCCTCAGGATGAAGTCTAAGCTCCCCTTTCCCAACACACCTGCTAAGGTCTGAGTGCTCATGCCACCCCCATCCCCACCCCACCCCCCAAATGCATATGTTTAAATCCTAACCCCCAAGCCGATGGTGTTCAGAGGTGACACCTTTGGGAGGTGCTTAGCTCATGAGGGTGGAGCATTCATGACAGGGATTAATGCCCTTATAAAGAGACCCCAGAGAGCTCTCTTACCCCTTCTGCCATGTGGGGACACGGCGATAAAATGGCTGTCCAGGAAGCAGGTTCTCACCAGACACCTAATTTGCCAGTGCCTTGACCTTGGACTTCCCAGCCTCCAGAACTGGGAGAAATAAATTTCTGTTGTTTATAAGCCTCCCAGTCTTTGTGATTTTTGTTACTGCACCCCAGATGGACTAAGACGTTGCTGTTACATGTTTCCTTCTGCGGGGCAAGGGGGAGGCCGGGGCTGGGGCGGAGACATGGCGGAGCCTGTGCTTCCAAAGGCTGAGCCAGGCCACTTAGGAACAGCTTCCTGTCTTCCCATGTAGGCCCCTTCAGCTCACTGCACCCCGTACCATGCGACTCTGTGACCACGTTTGGGAAAGAGAAGTGAGCGCTCCCCCAATCTGACTGTGAGAAAGAAGGAAGAGATGCAGGAGGGTTGCAACAACTCATTTTTATTCCGTATCTTTTTATGGCGGCGTCAGGCACATTATCACCCCAGGACTGGTCCCCACGGCATCAAGCTCGTGGGAGGGCCCCACCTGGTCCTCTGCTCTGCAGCTGAAGTGACAGAGAGCTATACCATATAGGCCATAAGGACAGACCCAGCAGAGCCCACGATGAGTTTGGATGTCAGGGAGAGTCCAGCTGCTCCTGGGGGAGAAGCAGAAGGTGAGCAGAGAGGGACGGGCAGGCAGGGACAGCTCTATGGGACAGAATAGTGAGTCAGAGACTCCAGAGACTCCATAGCATCCTCTGTTTCCCAAACCCCCAGGAGGATCACTGGGGCTAAGATCTGGGCTGGATCCTCAGAGGCTCTTGTCCTCCTGGCCTGGCACAGTGAACCGTGTCAGGGGACACTTACCCACTGACTGCAGAGTGGCCACCAGGCTGCCGGCGGCAACTCCGCCCCCGTTGGCGATGGCGGCGGCTGACATCATCTTGGCCGCTATGGAAGAGGCAGCGATGCCCGCCCCCGTGAAGCCCGCCGCGCTCAGCACCACGGGCACAGCCCCCACGGCCACGGCTGTTGGGGGACAGGAGCTGGGTTAAGAAGATGGCTCAGGGGAATGGACCTCCCCTCATATACACTCACACAGTCGGTCAAGCTTGGGGACTTCATGGCAGGTGGCGAAAGGGGTAAACTCTGAGCTTGGATGAGACTATAGGCACTGGTGCCAGTCAAGAGATAAGGGGGGGCACAACTAAGTGGGGAAAGCAGAGGGAAGGGCTGTGGGGTCACAGGGAACAAGGCTCTGCTTAAATCCCAACCCTGGGTCTCCATGGTGTCACCACAGCAATGAGAAGTCGCTAGACCCAGGGTCACTGAGCCGATGGCATCTCTTTAATGCCCCTCCGATGGCCCAACTCTGTGCATGTCTCATTCTATGTAACCCTCACAATAACCCTAAATGGGCAATACTGGCCCATTTTTCAGGGGTGGAAATGGGAGCTCAGAGGAATCCAAAGACACGTCCAAGGTCACACAGCCAACATTCTGCAAAGAGAAGACTGGACTCCTGCCAGGGCTGCCCCTGCACCTGAGGGGTTTCCATGGCACTCCTTGTTTCAAACTCTCTGTTTCCTGTTTCCAGTTCCTTGCTTCCTACTCGTCTCCATCATTCCACCTCCTTTCCTACCAACCACGTGAGGCCTGGGGCAAACCCGGGCACGCACAAGGCTGGCTGCTGCCCAAGTCCCAGGGCCCGGGGACAGATGGGGAATTCAGTCCCATCCATAAAGAGACTCACCTCCTCCGATCACAACTGCAGCAGCCTTGGCTGGAAACCAAAAGAACATTCTGTGAGTAGATCCACACTGGCCTCCCCTCCACTCTCTGAGCCCACAGCCCACCTATGGGGGGGGGGGCGGGGCACTGCCCCAAGGTGGGAAACGCAGGAAGGAATGACCCTGGCCTGACACCCCCTACCGCGGCTCCACTAGGAGAAGTGGGATTTCCTGAGAAGGTGGACCCCGCAGCCCCGAGCTTGGCGAGCATTGCTGGGGTGTCTGATCGCAGAGGCAAATGACCTGTCCTCCATGGGTGTGCATGCCTTGGCCTAGAGTTATCTGGAGGTGGGGTCTGAAGTCTTTGTTCCCGAAAATTCAGTTATTAGGTACAGGTTCGGGTTTTGTTTTGCTTTATCTGTCCGCTGATTGGTTAGTTGGAGGATTGTGGGGGCATCAGAAGGTATCTTTTTCTTTTTCTCTGTGTTCCAAGCCAGATTCCGTATAAGCCAAAAACAAAACGAAAACAAACAAAGCTTAACGATGCGGGAGGAAGGCAGGCCACTGCAGCACCCTCTCAGTGAACGCAGGGTCTCTGGCGAAGCGACTTAGGGTACACTGACAGATCTCAAAAGCATAGTTATTTAGGCAGGAAAAAAGCAATAGAATGAGATATACAACACGTTATTCTGTATGTAAATTAAAACACATGCAAACCAAAAAACCACCTATGTCACAAGAACATGAAAAACAGATACACATTAAACGTATTAGAAAGGCTGGCTAAAGGAGGGGCAATGGGGACTAAAGGGAAGAGAAACAGTGAGAACAAATAAATAAAACCAGAGAGGGGCTCACATGGACTAACACAGAAAATGGGCCCAAACCGAAGAATTTTGTTCAAATCAACGCTCTGGATCAGAGAGGCAACGTTACGAACTGCCACGAAAGGCCGGTCGGACATGTGAGTAAAGAGCTAAAGAAGGTGAATTCCAGTGACGAGTCCTGGCAAATGGGAATCAGTGAATGTGGCCAGCCTTGGGTCCCCTCGGTCTGCTGGAGGGGACTCGGGCCCAGCAGGGTGGGGGCCCAGACTCCTTGAGCCAGCCCCTGCCACCCACCACCACTCACCGCCGGGTCCTGCCTCCCTCTGGGCCTTCACAGAGAGAGAGCCAGGGCAGACGCCCAGGGAGAGGGCAGTGCAGGGGCGAGAGGCTGCAGGTTCGCCGCCCTGTCCCCCAGCGTGGGTCTCTGAACACGACTCGGTGCCCTCGCTCGCCAGCGGCCTACTCACCCCCACCGGCCCTCCCAGGAACACTCACCCGCCGGTGGCAGTCCAGCCAGGACACTGCTAGAGGCCTCCCCATGGGCATTGGCAGGGCTCACTGCCGACATCATTTTGGCGAGGGAAGAGGCCGTGATGGCCTGCATGGAGCACAGAGTGACAGGAACCAGGCAGAGCCGAACTTGCACGAAAGGTGGAGCTTTGATGGGGGTGCAGACGCCAGAACTGGGGTTTCTCCACCACCCTGAAAACCTCCAGGGGCTCCAGTGGGGATAGATAGGGAGGCTGCTCTGAGCTTGTGGGGGCGGTGTGTCTGGAAAGGGCCCAGGTGTGGATTTTGGGGTTAGAAAGGACCTATGATAGCAAGCGGAGTGGTGGAGAGGGATGGATTTTATTTCTCCTTCCCCCAGAAAACACTAGTGCCAATTCTTTAGATAGTTCTGAAACCCCTAAATCTCCATGGAGCAACTTCAAAGGTACCAGAATTAGGAAATGAGAACCAGTTAGGAAATATCCTCGTTTTATAAATGAGGAAACGCTGTCTGGCACAGAGTGGGTGAGTGATTCACCCAGGGTCACAAGGCTTTGTATGTCAAAGTGCCACCCAACCCAGATCCAGCTGCTTCTAAAGCTTGGCAGGAGGCTCTGATCTGGTTCCTCCTGTACCTAACAGTTCTATTCCCCTGCCTATCTCACCCCAACCCAGGCATGGACAAGGTTCACTGTCCCTGGAGTCCCAGAGCCCAAGGACAGATAGGCACTGAGTCTCTTCCCTCCCGAGACTGCCCCTCCCCCCATCTAATGGCAGCCACCCTAATGAGAAACAATAGAAAGTTCTGCAAGTGGATCCACAGGGTCTTCCTCCATTCCTGCACCCACAGCCTACCTGAGGTTGAGGCCACCCTGCCCCGTCTTACCCAGAGAAGAAGGTTTTCTGGAATGTGAACCAGCCCAGGTGACTGGAGTCCAGAGTTTGCCGGAGGTGTGGCTCTGG
This sequence comes from Eidolon dupreanum, assembly GCA_028627145.1. NCBI lineage: Eukaryota > Metazoa > Chordata > Mammalia > Chiroptera > Pteropodidae > Eidolon > Eidolon dupreanum. Next base: position 5,562,856 of record CM053509.1, read on the forward strand.
TTGCTTTGAGCAACTTTGCCCTCGTGGACTCAGGCAGCGAATGCGATAGGTTTCGTTTGTACAGGAAATTGAAACTACAGTCATATTGCCCTCCTTTTATGCTGGCTAGAAAATTACTGCTTAGCTATCGCCCATGGAAACATAGGCTATGACCCATAGGAACATAACATTCTAACAATAAGCTTTCTGTCTCTGTACCCCTGCTTGCACAACCGATCTGTGGGTTGACAGTTAGTAAATAGAAGAAAAATAGACTTTTGTGTTCAGACAGAATGAAGAATGCGGTTTAGGGCTTAAAAACCCTGTACCTCTACATTTCGGGGCTACTTAATTTGGGGTGTCCCTACCCCTGGCAGACCCAGTTGGCTGAATAAAGAGTGTGTTTCCTATAACTCACTGATTTCTGGTGGTGCGTGTGTCTTCCGGGGGCTGGCAGCTACGACACTTTCCCAGCCAAATGGAAACTCGAGTTATCATAGAAATGGAATTTGACCACTGTATCTACCGGTGTCGGGCAATGCAAGATGGTTTGTCATTTAACTCAGGGATGGCATGTGCTCTCTGCATAATAAAACATCTGATCACAGTTACATAATAAAAAGATAAATATTAATTTCTAATGGAGACAAGAAGGTGGTTTTCAAAATAACGTTAATCCTTGCAACAGCCAGACGTTCAGATATTCAAAAGATCTATATAGAAGGCCCACCACGCCAGATACTGACCTGGGCACTGTATCGGAGCATAAAGAATTGAGGACTTTTTGGACTTTACAAAATGGATGCCGTGGAAGCCATGACAGTAATCCAACTGACACGTAATGGGAACACCCTTAGGGTGTGACAGAACCACCCAAAACCACAGAAACATCAGCTACAACTGGCCTCATAAGCCCCCTTTCCGTCCCCAAGCTCTCACCAAGTGCCATTCCGTTTCTCTGCTGCCATGACAGTAGATTGATGAGAGAAACATGTATACCTGCTCTCCTCTTTCTCACCTGACGGGGGCTCTTAAAATATGCACTGTGTATAACAATATTTTCAGGCACCCAAAAAGCTATAAATAATAATACAACAAACACTTATATGCCCATCATTCAGGTTAAGAACTCAGACCTCCCAGGTACAGTTCACACAACCTGAGAATCCCTCCCCGTCCTCTTCCTCAGCCTCCCTCTCCACACTCTCCAGAATTTACGGTCGGGTATTCCCATTCACAGTTTTTGACTCTAAACATAGATGAATGGCTAAGTGCAGAAGCTCCCTGGCAATCGTGGAAGGTTCATTGGCATTTCTGCTGCAGTTCAGAGACAGGAAGCAGTATAATAATGTGCCAAGAACCCCCACTTCCTAACCTTTGCTGAGAGGGCATGCTAAGAAACTATAAAACTAGTTTAAAAAAAAGTAGAAGAATTAATTAGGGAGTTGAGATTGGAAAGGAAGGAAAGAATGAGGAAGAATGAGAGATTGAGAGAGAGCTGGTGGGCTGTGCTTTCCCCCAAGCCCTATGGAGAGGAAGGGAGGGGCTCTGCCCACTGGACTTCAGTGGGACCCCTTGGAAAGCTTGGCATGAACCCTTGGAATCTGAGAGAAGCAAGGCCGATATCTGAGTTGGGCCTATCAAGTCTAAAGGCAGGAGGCTGTGGCTTGCAGACGCACCTCGGGCAGGAGGGTGAGGAGACCCCTCCTGGGGTCCATTCCCCCGTAGAGCTTGTGCCTGTGTTTCCTGTTGGCCAGATGTGGCACCAGGCCAGTGGAGCCCGAGGAACCGGCCACCAGGATCGAGGGAATCCAGGAAGGGTGGGCTGTTGTAGGGCAGCATCCAGGACAGAATTGGAGGTGTCCAGCCAGGGGAGGCTCCCCTCGTCGTCAAGGACGCTACAGTCAGGTGAACCCTGCGGAAGGGAGACCACAATAGCCCGCAAAGAAAGTTAGCAGTTTGAAACTTCCCCACCAGAGGGCGACAAACACAGATTGCAGCAGCACCAAGGATGTGGTCTAGACACTTGCTGTATCTGGGGTTGAGTACATTAAGCATTTTAATCCTCACTGCAACCACACGAGGTACTATTATCCAAATTTTATAGACAAGTGAATAAGTCATGCAGAGGATGCTTTGCTGACTCCCACTTTACCACTATCTACCTGAGTTCTCTGGACCGTTTCTCTGTTCCTGACACTCCCCAGCCTCGCTGCATCCATTGCCTCTTTCTTATGGGGTCTCCACACCTATGCCTGCCCCCTCCTTGGCTGTCTCCTTTCGAGACAGCTCAAGCCCCTTTGCTTTTCCAAGCTTCCATGCGACTTCCTCAGGCCACCCAGCTCCAATAGCCCCTCTCCACTTGCTCACTGTGGACCCACTGCCTGAAATGGACTCCACCAAGCAGGCAACAGACATAGGTCTCAACGATGTCACACTCCTGCCCCCCGGGGCTCCAAGAGAGGAACCAAGGAAAGCCAAAGCACCTTCCAGCCCCTCTGTCAAAAATCCATGAGAACAGAGCTTCTGTTTTATTAACTAAAGTGTCACAGCACTCAGAGCTGGAGTGTACACTCAACAAATATTTGTTGAATGAATTCCTTTTACAGTATCTTTTCCGGTGAGTCTCAAGCCCTCCCTTACCCGGGTTGGACATGGGTCCTGGGAGCTGGAAGTCACAGGATTGTTATGTTCTCTTACAGGAAACCCCGCAGGGCCACGAGCAGCAGCTCTCATTGAAAGTAGGGTCCTTGTCCCCCACTGTTCTCAGCTTCAAAGGTTAAGTCGAGACTTCTCCCAAATAGGAAACCTGTTTGTAACATCCAGCTACACAAGTATTAGTAAAATAGAGAGAAGGCTAAACAAAATGTGGTGTGTTATTACCATGGAATACTAAGCAGTAATTAAAAATAATGAAAAAGATTAATAGGATAGAAAAAGGCCAGCTGCAGAACAATATGTATGAGCTAAAACAAAACTCTATCAATAAAAAGGATAAAACAGCACTCACTACGTAAAATGTTTTCTATGGCGATATCTACATATCTCTATCTCTATTATTTATCTACGTATCTACCTATCATCCATCGATAGAAATCATTTTAAATCATTTTAAATCATTTAAATCATTTTAAAGGGACATGGAAATATGCCTATCGAATTGTAGCAGTGCTTCTCGGAATGTGAGTGAAGGACTGTGATAATCGGGAGAAATGGCTATCAGATCCAAGGAGACTTTAGCCTTATCCATAGGAACTCAGATTTTTCAGAGAGGAAGCTATTTGAATATTTCTTGGGTATTTTTTTTTTAAATGAGCTTTATTCTTTAGAGCAGTTTAAGGTTCACGACAAAATTTGGTTCACAGCAGAGATTCCCCTCGTCCTCTCTTCCCCCACATAGGTAAAGCCTCCCCAGTTATCAACATCCCCTACCTTAGGTAACCTAAATGCAATAAAATATTGGTTTTCATTAGAAAATAATACAATCCCGTTCTGTAAAATTAAAAAATAAAAAGACAAAAACCTACCAATGGCATGCCCCTTTCCTCATCCCTGACGCAGTAGGAAGACTTTAAAAAGCCAGAGGAAAAAATAAAAATAAAAATAAATAAATAAGCCAGAGAAAGGCACAGCCCACCTGGCCAGAGGACTGCTTTGTTTTCCCAGCCAGAGCACTGGAGGCTCAGTCTTCCCTCTGGGGACCACCGTCACGCTGTCACTCTTTGTCCATGCCTATCCTCCTTGAAACGGGAACCACTTCTTTTTCAGGCACCGGAGCCCTTCCCCCGCTCCTGGGCTGGTCCAGGCCGTGTGCTCTCCTCCCAGCCTCCCGAAGGTGAGCCCAGCATGGCCAAAAGCCATCATCACATCTTGTGTCTTAGACCAAAGTAATCAGCATAGGGATGAATAGATGACTGCATTTGAGATACTAACGGAAACATTTAGCAGAGGCACTTGGGAAAGAAGTTTCCTTGCTCTTTAGCAGAAGGTTCATGGAAAATGCTGTTTTTGAGGGGGAGGAGACATGAATAAAGAAGCAGGTTTCCTCACAGTACCTGCTAATAGCCTTCTTTAACCATGAGAGTTGGCAGCCACAGGATCAAGGTGATAGAATGCAGAGGAGGGATAGAAAAAAACAGGTCTTTAGTGTTAATTAGTGTTGAGCTGCTGAATCAAACCTTGCCTGAAGCCCACTTACCTTTGTAATTTTCAGTTCTGTAAGCCAATAAAGTCCCTTGAACTCCAAGCCAATTATAGTCAAGTCTCTATTACTTATAACTAACTATATAATCTTAAATAAAACAGCATCTCCTCCAGGAAGCCTTCCGAGGTAGCTACAACTAGAATTAATCTCTACCTTCTCGTCCCTCCTGCCACATAGCTTGATCCTCTCAACATATCACATACATCGTGTTGTGTTATCAATTAGCATTGGTGAGTAAAAACCACAAAATTTAGTGAGTTAAAAAATATTTATTTATCTCTTGATTCAGTGGGTCAGCGATTTAGGCAGATGGTTCTTCTGGTCTCAGCTGGGCTCCCTCGTAGATCCACAGTCAGCTGTGAGCTGGCTTCCTGGATCTCAGCCGGGCTCATTCACTGGGGCCTTATCTGGAATAATGGGCAAACTCCATTTGGCCAGCATGTGTTTGTTGTTCTCCAGCAGGCGGGCCCAGACTCAGAGGGAGAACAAACTCCGCCTCTTGGTGAGAGGGTCTGTCCACGTGCAGAGGGCTATATTGGGACTCCCGTGGTAGAAGCCTCACAGCATCCACGGTTTCACTTTTCCTTGCCAGTTTAACAGTAGATTGTTCCCAGCGGCTTGGAACGTCCCCTGCCATAGAAAATTGCCCTGGAACTAACGATTAATACCTTTATGCTTCCTGATCACAATCCTTCTGGTCTAGCATTCTTTCCAGACTACTCCCATCTTTGTTACTGGGTTGCTGACGCCACCGGAGGACCATGTTGCCGGAGGGATGGCTCTGTGAGGTGTGGCAGACCCTCGGAACCACCACGTAGCCCCTGGAATAATGTCCAGATTTTCCCTTAAATACCTTAAGCTGGACTGAGCAAATAAGGCAGTTTTTGAAAAATGTTTATCTGCTGCCTTCTCTGATAATAATCACTTGTCCTAAATCTCCTGACTCCTGTGTCGGTCTGTTGGCTGAGCGGTGCGGGCAGCACAGCCCCCCGACTCTGTTGTCTGGGGTTGCACAGACACATTGAAAGGACAGGGGTGCAGGGCGGGGTGGAGAATGTGGTCATTTCTGTAATTAACCTCATGTACCTTAACACGGTTAGCTGTGTGCTTACCTGGCCCCCCAACACTGCACGCCCTGGGTAGAGAAGGACCCCTCTAATTGACTGCAGCCACGGGGCCCAAGATAGAGTCCTTGAGGCCAGATGGGAGCTGTAGGAGTGAGCTGAGGCAGCACCCGAGGGAGAGAGAGAGCCTGGTGTGGCAGGGCCACTGAAGGAAGAACGGGTGTGAAGGCCAGAGTGTGCTGAGGTGCTGGGGCCAATGGTTTGAGGTCTGAGAATCAAAGTCTAAAGTGGACATGGCCTGCCAGCAGCTGGCCATCGGTTGATCTGCATGGCAGGCAGGTGGCGGATGTCAGGTCAATGTACACAAACACGTGGCGCCTGATTTAGGGCTGGGCATAGTGGGCCTCTGGAAGTGAGTGATCTGCATTGGCCCGCCTCTCAAGAGTCCACCGCGAAAAGTGTGGATGAAATAAAGGGGTTCTACGGAGGGTAACCTCACAGGGTCATCTAATCATAAATTCCTCACTGCGCAGGTGGTGGGCGGTCATACTCCAGGCCCATAACTTTTTAGTGAAAGGTCTACCTTTGCCTTAAGCCAGCCCTGTCCACTGTGTCTGTGCATCTAGGGTTACAGGCCTTTGGAGTAACCACCCTCAAGAGAGCATAGGGTCTCGTCGATTGCCCTTTAACCCAGCCGTTCCCAGTCTTTCTGGCCCCAGGGACCAGTGCTCCTATAAAATCTAATGCCTGATGATCTGAGGTGGAGCTGAGTTGGTGAGCTAGCACTGGGGAGCAGCTGCAAATACAGATGAACCTTTGCTCCCCCACCTGCCGTTCCTCTCCTGCTGTGCCGCCTCGCTCCTAACAGGCCACAGACTGGTAGCCGTCAGTGGCCTGGGGGTTGGGGACCCCTGCTGTGACCCAATCCCTGCCTTCTCTTGTTTTCTCCCACTTCCCTGTAATCTTCCTCGTGTTCTCTCTTTAATTCCAAATGCACAGAAGAAACTGGGAAACTGTTATTCTCTGGAGCATCGAGATCTTGCTCCTTGGCATGTGTCAGTTTGACTTAAATAAACATAAAAATTCTCTGTGGGGTTGGCCATGTCTCACATGGACAGAAAGGAGAGGCTGTCCATCCTTGCAGGATCTGGTCATTCCCTCCTGGGGCTGAGGACCAAAAGGGACAGCGTTCCCTGGAGAGATACGGCTTTTCTACTTGCCTGGAGAACCCCAAGGGCCACCAGGACAGGCAGACACAGAGTCGCTGAACTTGTAGAGTCATGATACAGCCGGACTCTGAGACTTGGGTAGAGAAAGGAGGGGTCGATAATGCCTGAGGATAAAGGGCTTGGTAGCTAAAGGTCAAAGGCTCAAACGGTGACCCCCAGAGGCAAGCCATCCTATCACACTGGCTCTGGCTGAGATCTGCGAAGACATTTGGTCCAAGTCCTCATCTGAGGAACAGCAAACTGAGGTTCAAAGGGGAGACATGACCTTCTAAGTGTCCCAAGTGACTCACAGGACTGCAAACAGACCTTCATTTGTCACAGAGGTTACCCAGTACTCATTCCCACGGAGGTCCTGCCCCGCACCCTGCCCTGTCCATGAAGACGTCGTGTGGACACTTGGGAAAGGTCACACCATCTCCTCTTTATTTCTCATCCTTCTCTGAACAATTTTGGGAAGCAAGGGGCTTCTCATTTGGGCTTTGGAGGGTCACCTCCAACATTGGGGTCCTTTGCTTCAGTCCTGGGTCCATCTGGAGGAGGGGAAGAGGATGACGTCTTTGAGTACGCAAACCAGCCTCCGAGAGATGACCCAGCCAAGCCTAGGAGTACATTGGATGACATGGAGAGTCCAGCTGCCCCTGGAGAAGAGAGGGTGAGAGCACAAGGGGACAGGCAGCCCCAGCAGCTCCTGGTACGAGTGTGGAGTCAGAAACCCCAGGAACCCTCAGGAGGCTAGAGGCCCCGACATTCTACTCCTTTTCCCTCTACTACCTAATACTCCAGGATCTCTGCTTTGGCAGGGGCTGCCCAGAAGGGAGACATGAACTCTGGTGATGAAGCCACCAGTGACAGGGCAGACCCTCTGAGAAATGACAGGCCACCTCGCCTTCCACAGGATGAGGCTGGGGCCCCAATGGGTGAGGGGACCTGCCCAGGTTTTGTAAGGTTGACTGAGAATGCAGACCTTCTGGGCTGCACCCTGGTCCCGCCATCCCCAATCCCAACCAGAAGAGGGGACAGTGAGGGAGAGACAAAGGACCAGGGACATTGAGGACCATGGAACTGGAGGGAGAGCACAGGTCCTCCCTCCGGCTGAGCCTCTGGGCTGAATCCTGTCCTGGCCCTGGTCCACCTCCTCCTCCCCTCCTGCCCAGGACACTTACCCACAGACTGCAGAGTGGCCACCAGGCTGCCGGCGGCAACTCCGCCCCCGTTAGCGATGGCGGCGGCTCACATCATCTTGGCCGCTATGAAAGAGGCAGCGATGCCTGCCGAGGTGAAGCCCACCGCGCTCAGCACCACGGGCACAGACCCCACGGCCACGACTGTGGGGAAAAGGAGCTTAAGCTTGGTCCCATGGGACGGTCTCCCCCAGCTCTCCCTGACATCTTCCTGGGGGAGGAACTGGGGACCTGCTTTGTTCTTGTGAGAGCCACAGGGCGGAGACAGGGACCTGACACAAAGGAAGGCTGCAGACGTGGACACGAGTGAGGGGACAGGCTCCCAGGAGAACTCTCCCAGACCTGTTCAGGCCTCTGTTTTGCTCTGACACCTGGAAGCCTCACTGTCTTCCCCGGGCCTCAGTTGCACTTTCGTAAAATAAATTAAATTGAAACAAGCAGTGGTCTCCAAGCTTCCCCTGTCGGCAGGGGAGAGAGTGTCTTCCCCCGAAGCACAGGGTCCACGGAAGAGAACATCGGAGCTGCTCTTTTGAAGAGGGGATGGGTGGGGTTTTCTGGGCTCTGCAGCAACGTTTGTGGGGGGGAGGGGTCCCCCCCAGAGCAGCGCATCATAGAACATCCTTCAACAACAGAAATGTTCTGTATCTGCACTGGCAATACTGTAGCCACATGCGGCTACTGAGCACTGAGATGTGGCTAATGTAATAGAAACGTGTTTCCTTTCACTCTGGCCATCGTACTGGAGGATGCTGCCCTAAAGCACAGCTGCAAACCTCTGGGCTCATCGGTTGAGGGTTTGTAAAGTGGTTCCAGGGAATCAGACCTGGGTCGGCTTATACATTCCCAACAGCCACCAGGAGGTGTCATGGGCCCTGCATTCTAGGCCCCATGGGAATCGGACTCGGATAGATCAAATGGCTCGCGCAAGATCGGCCCGTTTGCACTTGGGCGAAGCTAAGATTGGACCTGGGGTGCTGTTAATGGCTTTGCTTTGGTGCCTGCATTCTAAGGCTCACTCCGTGTCCTCCACTTCTGTCCCCTGTGCCTGCATCTGGGGGTCGATGGAACCCTGGGCTTGGTCAAGGCTGGTTACTTTCAGAGGCCCAGGGCCAGGGGTAGATGGGGGATTGAACTTCTTCCCAGAGAGACTCACCTCCTCCAGTCACTGCTGCAGCAACTGTGGCTGGAAACAAAGAGAAAGTCAGTGAGTGCACTGCCCCGGCCTCCCACTGCGTTCCCCTCTGCTGTCACAGCGGGAAGGCGGCCCCGAAACTGGAATCGGAGGTGAGAACAGCCCCCGCCTGCTTTCCAGGGGAAGGCTGAATCCTGAGCATGCACAGGTGGACGGAGCATGGCCCTGTACCGCTCCAGATGGGGAAGGGTGCCACCTTGAAAAGGCTCCATGCTGTTCTTTGAAGCCACAAGGCAATGTTGTCCTCTGTCCCCTCTGCCCGATTTTGAGCTCTCTAAAGTCCAGGGCCAAACCTCATTTGCTGCTGCTTCCCCCAGTGCCAGGCACAGGCCTATGAGCAGGAAGGCGCTGAGGATTTCAGAGAAAGAAGTGTGGACCAAGAGAGCAACTTTGTGCATGAACACGCAACGGTCTGAATGTTTGTGTTCCCCCAAATTCATGTGTTGAAACCTAATGCCCAATGTGATGGTAGAAGGTGGGGCCTTTGGGAGGTGATTAGCTCACGAGGACAGAGCCCTCATGATTAAGATTATAAAAGAGACCCCAGAGAGCCGCTTCGTTCCTTCACCTCGTGAAGTTACAGCGAAAAGATGGCCATCTAGGAAGCAGGCTCACACCAGACACGAATCTGCTAGTGTCTTGATCTTAGATCTCCCACACTCCAGAGCTATGAGAACCAAATTTCTGTTGTTTATAAGCTATCAGTCCACCGCATTTCATTAGAGCAGCCCTGATTAACCAAGACAGGACACAACAGAGTGGAAAGGCAACCCACAGAATGAAAGAAAATATTTGTAAAGCATATATCTGATAAGATGTTAGTATTCAGAATATGTAACAAATTCCTACAACAACAAAATACCCAAATAACCCAATTTAAAAAATGGGTAAAGAATTTGAACAGACATTCCTCCAAGAAGATATACAAATGGCCAATAAACATGAAAAGATACTCAACATCTCCAATCATTAGTGAAAGACAAATTAACACCGCAATGAGATATCATTTCATACCCATTACTATAGCTACTATAAAAAATAAATAAATAACAGGTGTTGGCTAAGATGTAGAGAAAGGAGAACATTTATGTGCTGATGGTAGAAATATAAAATGATGTAGCAGCTATGGAAAACAGTATAGCAATTCTTCAAAACATTAAAAATGGAGTACCATATGATCTGGCAATCCCAATTCTCATATAATCTCAAAGAAACTGAAAGCAGGTTCTTAAAGAGATACCTGTAACCTATGTTCATAGCAGCATTATTCACAATAACCATGAAGTAGAAGCAATCCGAGTATCCATAGATGGATAAATGGAGAAACAAAATGTGGTATCTACATACAATGGAATACTATTCAGCCTTAAAAAGGAAATTCTGACACATGGGTGAACCTGGGAGACATTATGCTAAGTGAAATAAGCCAGTCAAAAAAGACTGGCTTATTTCAAATATTTGCTCATCATGCAAATACTATATGATCCCACCATAGATGAAAAAAAGGGGTCCTATGGAAAGTAACCTCACAGGGCGATCTGATTATAAATTCCTAACTGGGCAGGTGGTAGGTGATCACGCCCCAGGCCTGTCACTTCTGCTGTGAAAGGTTTCAGCGGGCCCGTCCACTGTTCTTGGGCATCTAGGTTAACACACCTTTGAAATACCAGAAGTGACACCCCTAGAGGGGACAGTGACCCTCAAGAGAGCACATGATCTTGTTAACTATCCTATACTCCGATCCCCGCCTTGCTCCCTGCCACCTCCATGTAATCTTCCTTCTGTCCCCTGCTTAATCTCAAATGTGTAAAAGAAGCTGTGAAACTTATTCTCCAGGGCATTTGAGATCCTGTTCCCTGACTTAAGTCCTAAGTTTGTCTCAAACAAACTCATAAAAATTCTCTACAGGCTTGGACATTTCTTACGTTGACACCACTTATGTGAGGTCCCTAGAGGAGTCACATTCATAGAGAGAGAAAGTTGAATGGTAGTTGCCAGGGGCTGGGGGAGGAAGGAGTGGGAAGAGATTGTTTAATGAATACAGAGGTTCAGTTTTGCAAGGGAAAGTTCTGGAGATTGGTTTTATGACAGTGCAAATGTACTTAACACTGTGGAACTGTAGACTTAAAAATGGTCACATTGGCAAATTTTATGTTGTATATAATTCGTCACAATTTAAAAAAAAAGAAAATCGAGTGCACCTTTTGCTGTCCTGTCCCTGGGCTGCACCCACTTCCGGGTGAGACTGCTCTGTGTATCCTTGGAGGAAATGAGCAACCAGGCCCTGCGGCATCCAGGGAGGAGCATGACTAAAGAAATGAAACTCACCCAGGTTTTGGGTGCAGTGGGGCCAGCAGGTCGGGGCGCTGGCAGTGGACTATAACTGGCAGAGGGCTGGGCCTGCACCTGCACCTGCACCTGCCGGCTGACCAGGGACCTGAGCGGCCGACCTTTGTACAGAGATTAAGGCCAGGGTGAACGGTCTTTGTACCACCTAATCAGATATGATCTAGCACCAAGAGACCCAGAGAGTGACATAATCCTACCCCTGCACTTAGAAACAACCCAATCAAGACCCAGAGAGGTCACATGACTGGTTCTGGGTCACTTAGCAAGTCGGCAGCAGAACCAGGACCTGAAGCGCAGCCCCTCTGACGGCGGCATCGTTCACGTCATCCTCCCATTCTGACAAAGTGGGTGCAGTAGAGATACCATCAGGGATGTGTACCTCAGTGCTGACGACTGAGAAGGCTGAGCTGAGCAGTGAGGGTGGGGTGAGGGCTGGTGGCCTGGAGCCTGGGAATCAGTTACCTGCAGTGCGGATGAGATTCCTGCGTTTGCCTTTGGGCGTGCCTGTGGAGCCAGAGCCATCTCCACCGGAACCAGAGCCATCTCCATCGGAGCCAGAGTCATCTCCATCGGAGCCAGAGCCACCTCCATCGGAACAACAGTCACCTCCATCAGACCCTGAAGGGAGCCCCTGTGGGGGTCCCCTGGGAGTAGAACCAGCAGAGGATGACTGGGAGGGTTCATCTTCCTCTGGAAGAGAAGCAGAGAGGAGGACACTCAGGGTGGGCAACTGTGGGGACACAGGCCGAGGCTCCAGGCCCCCAAGGAGGGCATGAGACCCAGATGCCCCCCCCCATAGTACCCTCTGCTATTTCCTGAAGCACCTGGAACTCTGATATGAGGAGGGTACATCAGTGGCAGCTGAGCTTAGAAGTGATGGGAACATTTGGAGATAAATTCAAGTTGAAGACAGAGAGAGAGAGACCTTACCGCCTGCTAAGAGTTGGTAGGTCCCTCATTTCACAGAGGGGCAGACCGAGGCCCAGGAGAGCAGAGATTTGCCCAGAATACAGTGCACCTTAGTGGCAGCTCCAGGCCAGAACTCAGACGCCTCTGCCCTGGACCATGCACCCCAAGCCCCATGCCACCTCCCCCTTCAGGGCCTCCCTGAGGGCACTCACCATTCAACTGCAACTCTTGCAGGAGGGTGTCAGCGGCAACTCCTTCCCAGTTCTCTATGGCTTTAGCTGACATCTTGGTGGCAGTGTGGGAACACTAAGTACACAGCCCACAGTCACTACAATCTTCCCCAGAAAAAGAGTGTGAAAGCTAGAAGTGCTGTGCCTGATTTGTGATGGACTGCAGTATGGATGGGGGTGCCGCTCTGTTGTCCTGAGCCCTGCCCTCTGTCCTATAGCAGTCTATGGGCCACTTCAGCACACCCCCACAAATCCACAGACTTTTTAAGTTAATGATTTTGCTTGGCTCCCTGATGTCCAGGGTTCGATTCATCTCTAATATTCCATCCCTTTTCCCTGACCACTGCCCCCAGCCCAGCTTAAGTCTTACGGCTTGAGAGTAACCTGGGTTGGGACAAGACATTGCTCCCCAAGTCTCAGGGTAAATGTGGGCTTCAAACTCCTTCCCTGCACAGTCACCTCTGATCACAGTGACAGTAGCCCTGGAAGGCCGTCAAGAGGGATCCTTTGAATGGGGCCCTGTTGCTCCCTCCCTTCCCCAATTCCCAGGCCCCTGCCTGCCTACCTTTGGGAGGTAATTGCCTGATAACACAGAGCAGAGTTCGAAGTCCTGTGCACACTGAGGCTGGCTGCTGAGGATTTCAGCAGGCTAAATAGTTACACCCTGGATGACGTCTAACAAACCCGTCAAATTGTAGTAGCAGAGGTGGAGCTAACTGCTTCCTATAAAGGTTGAAGTTTTTTCAGGGTCACAGCTGACCTCACACAGATCACCGGTCTTGTTCGGTCATGCCCCTGACGGCCCGCCAGCCAATCAAAATACACTTTCCTCGAGTAGAAAGAACATGAAGAAGTAAGTATAAGATGCCTAATGCTGTGCTCGGGGCTCAGCCTTGGCATGAGAATCCCTGCAGCCTGAGTTGGCACCAATAAATGCTACTTCCTATTTATTGCCTCAGTGCCCCAGGTCTCTGTGCAAGTATCCTGCAACAAAATGAACCAGCTGAGTCATTCTCATTTTAGGCTCATAGCCAGATAGACTTCATCTTTACCTTGCAAATGTGAGCATGGGGTGATTGTAGGCTGCTCTTCAGGATAATCTAATTCCAACATATCCCAATGCACCATGGATGCTACTAAGCTTCTCTAATACCCTGATGGTGGCTGTCTGATGTGCATGGCAACAGGGGAAAGCTTGGGTTAAGTCAGAGGAAATGTCCACTTAAGCCAAGGCATATTTAGAACCCTCACTCTCAGGGAGGGAGTCAATATAATCAATTTGCTAGTCTTTCACTGGTTGGCAATTCTGGTGGATTGCTCCAGACTCCTTTGCAAGTTGCCTTGGGTATTGTTTAGAACACACAGCAAATGCTGCTACTTGGGTTCTTACAGGTGAGCCCAAATGTCTTTCCACATATTTTGATCCCACAAGGGCATATTCATGGTCATGTACCCCTTTGCTTCCCATTGTCCAAGCCACAGGGTAAATCCTTTTAGAAGTCCAACTGTCCATGCAAAAGTTTACCAGTTGGGGCTCACTCTCCAAGGTGTGTAACTGACTCACAGGAGACAGGAGACTGTCCTGACATGTAGGAATATGCAGCCCTTCTTCCTCACTCTGCCATCAGGAACAGCTCTGGTCTCTTGCCATCAGACTTCAAGCATGTTGCGGAGATGGTTAGGAAGAAGAGTCAGAGTCTGGAAATGTATTAACTAACATGGATCAGGGAGAGAGGATGAATGGCTGTGTTAGCATCCCCCACCCTTGTCTCAATGCCTTTTTATTATCCCCTCTCACAAAGCTGGCTTTGTTATTATTATTAGTTACTACCAGGTTAGTAATTACAAACTACAGCCAACTCCCAAATTCAGCCTCAGGGCCACCACCAGTGTTATCAGCTATTTCTTCTTTTTCTTATCCTTGTCCCTAGAGCAAGGAGTCCCAGAATAGGTCAGGCCTGTGCGCCCTCCCTGCAGTGCATCCTTGTGAGCAAGTCCACACCTACTTCTGATGACCTTGTTGCTCCAAGCACCGGGCATCCTGCCAGGACCGCAGGCGTCTCTCACAACAAAGCATCACTTGGGCCTAGGCTTTATGCTATCTAGACTCTCAGGGACACACTGACAAGTTCTCTCAAGAGGTGAGTTAAGCCCCATCCCATAGTGGGGAGGCTCACTTGACCTAAGCTTGGTGAATTCCCCCATTGTCCTTCAGGACTTTCCCAGGTGATCAGACACAGTGTATGGGAAAGTTTTCCCAGATGGTCCCATGACACCCACATAAAAAGGTGATTACCTACTGGGAATCTGATTTCTCTATAGAAAGCAAAGGATCCACTTTAGCTTGGTGATTAAAGCCTGGGCTTTAGAGTCAGGTGGACCTACCCTAACCATCAGCGAGCAATAAACGAGGCAGGGAAAAATTACGGAAAATAGCACCTCCAACAGTCTTATGGTTGGGTTGTAAATTAAATGCTAAAACGTCCGCAGGGCTCCAAGCACACTGTACTCAACACGTGGCGAACCACTGCACTAATAGAAGACCAAGAACGCAGAAAACGTCGGTGCCCGAGCGTGAGCTGGCGTAGAGCCCTTTCGGCTGGAGCACAGCGACCTCTGCTGGCCCCTTCTGCTTCCTGATCCCGGAAAGAGCACGGTCGGAGCAACCTGTGCCTGCACTCCCTCTGCTCTCCACTTCCGCACAGCACTAGCCGGCAATCCCGTGCGTCAGCGAATCAGGTGGCGGTGTCTAGAATGGGGGCGGGACTTCCTGCCGCAGCGCGCCCGCGTGCTAGAGTGTAAGCCCCGCCCCGGAACTGCGGTGGTCGCTGCAGCTGAGGGCTCCCTGAGTCGTTTTGTGGGGCGGCAGGTGGGCCCGCGTCCGAGTGAGCAGCGGCGGTGTCTCCACACGGTGCGTGCCGGAGCTGGGTGGAGCAGGGCTGGGGTGGACACCCGAGAGGAGCTGGGGGAGGGCTCTCGGGCGCCCATCGCGGGCCTCTGTAGGCCACTGGGTCTCGCTCAGGCCCAGAGAGGGCGGCCGCTCGCCTGGTCAAGCAGCCTGCCAGCCTCACCCCGGAGCCCCTTCTTTGGGCGTCAGGCTCGGCGGCCTCGGCTTCTGCGTGTGGTGCGCCCGTTCGTGCTCGAGGCGAGGCGCTGTCGCCAGTCGCGGGGCTGGGCGCAGCGAGGAGGAGGGATCCTGCTTGCTCTGCGGATCGCACTGCGCGTCCCCATGTGCGTGACCGTCCCCCACGCCTCTTGTTGAATTCAGGTTGTTTGTGCCGGTGGCGAGCAGGTTCGGTGGGCGAACCTTCCTGCGTGCCGTCGCGCTGTCCCCGCGAGGCGCCACGCTAATGGGTTTTGGACGTGCGTCACTTGTTTTATATTTGCGTAAGGATCCAATGAGACGACTGAGGCTAACAGAAATAGGCCCACCACAGACAGACTCAGAGCTGGAGAGTCGTGGTTGGGTTTTGCATCAAAATTCACCTTTGTCTTTTCCACAGGGTCTGTTTTTCTTAGCCTTTCTGAAAAGGGAGAACATCGATCGAGTTTCACTCAAACTACTCGTGCTTACATGGTTTTTAAGTCACTTAAAATGTAATGAATAAGCTGGATGAGTTTTAAGCCATTTGTCAAAGGCCAGAATGGTGGAACAGGCACTTGCCCTCGCAGGGCAAGACTTGAGAAGAAAGAAAGCTCTTTTCACTTTTAATAAAACTGGCCCCCTCAGCCCCCAGCACCACCCCTCCCCCCCAAAAAAATCCAGATTCTTATTCTTCCTTCAAAATGGCTTGGGTATGGCAGGCTTTCTCCATACTTTACATGATTTTATTGAGTGGCACAAAACATTTTCTGAATTAGATAATTATTAGGCCCCTCCTCCTTTGAAAGAGATGAGAGCATTGAGGTTCAGAGAGAATTAAGCAGGATTTCCAAGGGCACACAAGCCGTAAGCATTGGATCAAGAATCCAATTTAGCTACTATGTCTTGGCTCCACATTCTGTGTCCCCCCTGTTCCGAGCCAAACTGCCTGCATTATGGGTGTATTTCTTTCCTTTTTTGATCGTCTGTAGCTGAGAGTATCAGCGTTAGAGCCATCTTGTGTCCTCACTTCTTTGCAGGGTCTGACGCTCTATCAGCTGCTTAAAAAATATTTGTTTCAGAAGCCTATGCTTCCTATTTGCCAACTTAACAGAACATTTCTCTCCTTTTCAGCAACCATGAAGTTGAAGGAGACAAAATCAAGGCCAAAGCCTCCAAACTATGGCAAATTTCAGAGAAAGGGAATCAAGGTTGTGGGCAAATGGAAGAGGGTGAAGATTGACCCAAATATGTTTGTGGATGGACAAATGGATGACCTGGTGTGCTTTGAGGAACTCACAGATTACCGGTTGGTCTCCCCTGCCAAGAATTCCTCCAGTCTCTTCTCAAAGGAGGAGCCCAAGAAGAGAAGAGCACAAACTGTTTTAGAAGGAGAGGAGGAAGGAGAATCTAGCTCCTTAAAGAAAAAGATGAAGTTGAAGAAGAGCAAAGAAGTGGAAACTGGAGGAACCAGTCCCCAGAAAGAGTTCGAGGTCGAAGATGCTGAGCCAGAGCCCCTGGGAGATGGCACAGTTTGTCCTGATCCAGAAGTAGAGGAGGTGGCATCAGAGAGCCCGACCCAGGCTGTTCCAAAAAAGAAGAAAAAGAAAGGGAAAAAGAAATCAGAGCCTTCACAGGGTCCTACTCCAAAGGTGCCCAAAAAAGCAAAGACGTGGATGCCTGAGGTGCATGACCAGAAGGCAGATGTATCAGCTTGGAAAGACCTGTTTGTACCCAAGCCAGTTCTCCGAGCACTCAGCTTTCTAGGCTTCTCTGCTCCTACACCAATCCAAGCTCTGACGTTGGCACCTGCCATCCGTGACAAACTGGATATCCTGGGGGCTGCTGAGACAGGTAAGGGCACCCCTGTCTGGCCCAGGGCAAGATTGCTCCTGGATTGAGCCTGTGGTTGCTGACAGGCTGGATGACCGGGACAGAGGGAGATGATGGGAACAACCACAAAAGCAGTGTTAAATGAAGACGTTTCAGAAGTCAACCAGCTCTGAGTCGAAATATGCCAGTTCCTGATTGGTACCCTAGGCAGGTCAGTTCATCTCTCTGAGCTGTATAGGCCCTATCATAAAATGGAGGTAACAGCAGTACCTACTGCTATGTGGGTTAAATATAACTACTATAGTAAGTGATCTGCAAATGGTAGTTTATTCCCCCTGTTCTTGGTCCTTTTCTAAATGGCTCAGAGAGGTAAAGTAGAGCTAAGATCAGCCCTCTGGAGAGGTACATCTTCATTAGTATAAGGAATAACTGATTCTCAGTTATCCAAAGAAAAAGGGCTACTTTGGGAGTTGGTGACTTAATTGTCATTGGAAGGATTTGAATGTCTGGTCGATGACCCTTGTGGATTTTTTAGACAGATTTGGGCAGGAGGTGACTGTTAGGACTAGGCTGTATTTAAAGTTTCCTTTAAGCATTCCCCAGGCCATCTAAGCCTTAAGCAATGACAGGCTGACTGAGTAGACTAAACTACCGATTAGGGGGAGGAGCTTGTACTTGAACTTAGTCAACTAGACCAGCAGTAACCAGTATACATACGTAATGTGAGTCACGTGTAATTTTAAATTTCTTAGGAGCCATATTAAAACAGTAAAAAGGAACAGGTGAAAATTAATATATTTAATTCGTCATATAAAAAATTTCAGTATGTAATTGTAGAATTTTTAACGAGCTATTTTACATTCTTATTTTTATACTGTTTTCAAAATCCGACGTGTATTTTGAACTTGCAGCACGTCTCAGTTTAGCCACATTTTAAGTGCTCGATAGCCATGTGTGGCTGGTGACAACTATATTGTATGGCAAAGGACTAGACCATAACCGGACACTTTGTGCCTTGGGTTTCTAGAAGAGCAAGGAAGGCCCCAGAAAAGGAATGGAGGTAATAACAACGTAGAACATTTACTTAGCATTTAAAATGCATCATGCACTGTGTTAAGTGCATCGAATTGATGAGCACAGTTCTCACAACCACCCTGAGGTAGGTTCCATTGTTATTCCCATCTACTGGTGCGGAAACTCCGCCTCCCAGAGGATAGATGGCATCTGTCATACTGCACAGCTGAGAGCGGTGGTGCCTGGGTTCCAGACTGGGCCTCTGTGCTGTGGAGCGCTCCGCTTCCATGCTGTGGTATGTGCAGAGGTCTGGAAGTGGGTTTCTGGAAGGCAGAGGCAAGGTTGTGAGCCACTGGGGCTAGAGCCTTGGATTCATATCACAGCTCCTGTCAGGCCATCCGTATGGAACGCTGTGAATCTGCAGGTTCAAGATTCAAGACGTGTGGCTGTGGACAGACTGTTGCTCATGTAGATCATGAATATACCCATCACCTTCACAAGATACTTTGGGCCCCTTTGTAATCTCTCCTTCCCTGGCCCCTCTCGTTTTCATCCCCAGGCAACCTCTGATGGACCTTCCTAGCACTATAGATTACTTTGCATTTTCCGAAATTTTATATAATGGAATCATGCAGTATGTATTTTTGGCATAGGGGTGTCTGCTCTTTCACTCAGCGTTGTTTGAGATTAATCTGCGTTGCAAATAACCAGTGAGTCTTGCTTAAGCTTTGTTACTGTTTTTCCTCTTCTACCTTCCTTTGGATTGAAGGTTCTTTTGTGATACCTTTTTATCTCTAATTGTCTTTTTAACTGTAACTCTTTATTATGTCCTTGTAGTAGTTGCTTTTGGTTTCACAGTCTGTATCTTTAATATATCACAGTCTAACTTCAAGTGATAACGTACTCTATATTTAGTACTAGAACCTTCCAACAATGTATTTCCATTTCTTTTTTATGCTTTTTTTAATACTTTGTTAGAAATCTCAAAATACATTTTTAGTATTTTTGCTTTAAATGGTCAATTATTTTTAAAAGAAGTTTGAATGAGAAAAAGACATCTTTTCTGTTTGCTCATGATACCATTTCTGGTGCTCTTCATTTCTTTTTGTAGATCCAGATTTCTATCTGATACTGTCTTTTCCACATGAAAGACTTCCTTTAATATTTTTTATAGTCCAGGTCCACTGACAATAAATTATTTCAGCTTTTGTATATCTAAAAAAGTTTATTTCACATTTGCTTTGAAGGAGGTTTTTGCTGAGTATAGAGTTCTAGATTGTCAATTGTTTTTTAGGCCTCCTCCAAATATAGATGTTGTTATACTGTCTTCTATCTTTTATTATTTCTAATGAAGTTCTCTATTTTTGCTCTTTTTTTTTTCTTATAGTTCTTTTATAGTTCTTTCTTATAGTTCTTTTTCTTATAGTTTTTTTTTTTATAGTACCTTGTTTTCTTGTGGGTTTTTTTGTTTTGTTTTGTTTTGTTTTTTACTGAGCTGCACATTTTCCTCTGAAAATTATTTGTGAGACTTCTTTGAAGCCTATGATAAAGATTTCTTTCTCCAGGGATCATTCCTTTGCTTCTGCTTAGGGCATTACAACTTCGAAATTACTTTAAGTTCTCAGCTTGAGGTTTTTTGTTTTGTTTGTTTATTTGACCACCCAGATAATGTGAATTTGGACTCAGTATACATTCAAAGGCCAGGATAAAAATATTCAAGCATAGACAAAAGTATGCTAATGTAAATTCTTCTCAAAAGCTAAGAAAATTTTATTTCCTCCTTCCCTACCAAAGAAAGGTCTTGGGAACGTACTATACAGATTTCCATTCCCCACCCCCATGTGTTATTTCTTAACAACAACAAAACACACACACACACAGCTCATCTCTTTAGGAATTCATTGTTTGGACATTTGTCTGTAGTTCATCATTGGTGACCTCAGGGCTACCAGACTTTTCCTCAGTCTCCACCTAATTACAGGTGCAGCATAACAGAACCTGAGCAGAGTAGAGGAGCTTTGGGTCGCTCAAGGTGATACCTGGGTAGTCAGGGATCCTTTATTCTGTGTAAAACAAAGAACCCCAGACAAAAGTATGTGCATCTGTTGTTTCACACTTTTGTTTTTGTTTTTTGTTTGTTTTTCTTCTAAGGAAGTGGGAAAACTCTTGCCTTTGCCATTCCAATGATCCATTCAGTGTTGCAGTGTCAGATGAAGAAGCCTACTCCAGCCCTCAGGAACACAGGAGCACCACCTGGCGAGACCAGAACTGAGCTTGGAGCTGAGACTGGAGCTTTGTCTGACGAAATCAGAACTGAGGGTGAAGCACTGCCCAGTGAGGCTGGAACGAAGGCTGCAGCACCACCCAGCAAGGCAAGAGCCGAGACTGGAGCTGCCATCTCAGACCAGGTGCTGCCCTTCTCTGATGATGATGCTGGTGAAGGACCTTCTTCTCTGATCAGGGAGAAGCCTCTCCCTAAAAAGGATGAGGACAAAGAGGAAATGTTTGAGGAAGAGCAAACTGGAAAGCTAAAACAAGAGTCGGGTGACCAAAGTGCCACCTCTGAAACACATCCAAAGCGTCCTCTGCTCGGGCTGGTTCTGACTCCCACTCGAGAGCTGGCTGTCCAGGTCAGACAGCACATTGATGCTGTGGCCAGGTTTACAGGTGAGCTTTAGCGCCATTTAATGAGTATTTTCTGAGAGTCCTAGATGCTGGGGTGGCACAGGTGATCGAGCTGTGGCTGCTGCCCTGTATGGAAAACCTTTCTCATCTGCCGGAGAATTAAACCCTACAGAAAATTGAGTGACACTTTCTCAGTTCTCCCAAGAATGAAACATAACGCACGCCATTCTACATACATAGGAAATTAATTTATTGGATTCAGTGGATGCTTAGGGCAGAGGTTGGCAAACTACCTATTTTTGTAAATAAAGTGCAGTCACACCCATTTGTTTACATATTTTCTGTGGCCACTTTTGTATGACCAAGGCAGGGTGGAGTAGAGTTAGTAGTAACAGAGACCATTTAGCCCACAAAGCCAAAAATGTTGATAATTGGCCCTTTAGGAAAAAGTTTGCCAACCTTTGCCTTAGGGCATTAGAACTTAATTCTCTCAGGGAATTCCTTCTGGGAAGGGTTACAGTGGGAATTTTAATTTTATAACAAAAGCAGTTATTTACCAAGCTTTTACTACATGCAAAGTACTTTGCTAAGCACTTTGCCTGCATGATTCTGTGTGCCCCTTTCACACCGGATACCTTAAGGAGTCCTCCACGAGGGAGGAGAACAACACTAGGCACTGGAGGAGATTCCGATTAATGCTAGTTGAGAAGAACAGACAGCGCCTCCCAGGGAAGGTGTGTCACAGCTACAGGTACCTTTATTCCCAGCATGGTGGTGCACCATTGCTCAGTTTTCCCAGTGTTGGATGGGTTCACATCTAGTCTTCTGTTGTGGTTGGAAGGGAGGAAATGGAAGGAAATGAGGTTGGGGGAGTAGGGAAGGCCCAGCTCATAGAAACCTTGTAAAGTCCTTGAGTGGCACCAAGTCAGGCTGGTTGAGCTCTTAGCACCTCGGTGGGGAGCTACGCTGGTAACTGATGCCTCTGCTCCTCTGGGAGAGCCTGCGTCAGCTGTGGAGGAAAATGGCAGCTAGACTGATTAACAGTGTCCCTTATGCTTCGTATGCCATAGGAATTAAAACTGCTCTTCTGGTGGGTGGAATGTCCACGCAGAAACAGCAGAGGATGCTGAACCGCCAGCCTGAGATTGTGATCGCCACTCCGGGCCGGCTGTGGGAGCTAGTTAAAGAAAAGCACCCTCATTTGAGCAACCTTCGGCAGCTCAGGTGAGAGACAGTAGCTTCCCTTTCCCTCATCTTCTGTTCTGAAGTGGGCCTGAGGCAACATGGTAGTGTGTACAATGCCTTGTCCTGCCACAAAATGCCATGGTATGATACCAGCCAGACCTTGGCCTTTAAGAAACCAAGCATGCATGAGAGAGATTAGTTGAGGCTCTGATGGTGGTCATGGGGCAGGTGTGTGTGTGTGTGTGTGTGGAGAGTGGTGGGGGTGGTAGTAGAGTCCTGTAGATCGGGGTCCCCAACATCTGGGCCGCGGACTGGTACCATTTCACGGCCTGTTAGGAACCAGGTCGCACAGCAGGAGGTGAGCAGTGGGCGAGCAAGCTAAGTAAGCTTTGGCTGTATTTGCAGCTGCTCCCCAGCGCTAGCATCACCGCCTCAGCTCCACCTGAGATCATCAGGCATTGGATTCTCAGAGGAGCACCGGTCCCTGGTGCCAAAAAGGTTGGGACCACTGCTGTAGATGATTTCTCTTACCTAGTACCAACCAGCTTATATGGGACTCTGGCTCTACAGGTGCCTGGTGGTTGATGAGGCTGACCGGATGGTTGAGAAAGGCCACTTTGCTGAGCTGTCACAGCTGCTAGAGATGCTCAGTGACTCCCAATACAACCCAAAGAGACAGACTCTTGTTTTCTCTGCCACACTGACCCTGGTACATCAAGCTCCTGCTCGGATCCTTCACAAGAAGCACGCTAAGAAAATTGACAAAACTGCCAAACTTGACCTTCTCATGCAGAAGATTGGCATGAGGGGCAAGCCCAAGGTCATTGACCTCACAAGAAATGAGGCCACAGTGGAGACACTGACAGAGACCAAAATCCATTGTGAGACTGATGAGAAAGACTTATATCTGTACTACTTCCTGATGCAGTATCCAGGCCGCACCTTAGTGTTTGCCAACAGCATCTCCTGCATCAAACGCCTCTCTGGGCTCCTCAAGGTCCTAGACATCATGCCACTGACCCTGCATGCCTGCATGCACCAGAAGCAGAGGCTCAGAAACCTGGAGCAGTTTGCCCGTCTGGAAGAGTAAGTCAGACTTGTCCCCAGAGCCCAGCCTCTAGCCACTAGGTCAAGGTTGCCAGGATGGTGGGGAGATGGTAGAAAGCTACCATCTGTCACGGGATCCTTATTAGTAGAAGGTATCCTTTTCTTACACAGTGTGAGGCAGGCTCCCCGTCATCTAGTGTGTTTGTTAGTAATGCCCAACAGAAATTTCCTTAATAATGAATAATGGTGTCAATAACACCCACCATTATTGAACACTTAACAACAGATGAAGTACTGTGCTCACATTTCAGATGAAGAAGCAGAATAGATTGATGGTTAAGAGCACAGACTGGAAACAGACTGCGTGACATTCAGTCCTGGCCGTGCCACTTCTAGCTGGTCACATTCCTTCTCCGTGCTTCAGTTTTCTGATAATATAATAATGGAAGCCACCTCAGAGGGTTAATATGAAGATTAAGTGAATTTACACATGTAGTGTTTAGAATAATGCGTGGCATTTAATATGTACTTGCTAAATGTTAGCTTTAATACTTAACCGTTTATTATTATTGTCGTTATTCTCATAAATGAAAAAAGTACAGTCTGGAAAAGCTAATCGGCTTGCCCGAGGTTTCTCAGCCTGGAGGAGCTGGGCCTCGGACGAGCCTGGCCGGTCCCGGAGCGCGTGCCGTGCCCTGCACGCTGTCGTGGCCAGTCTGCTGTAGGGCCAGACTGGTGCTCAAGCAGCGGGGAGCACATTGTCGGGATGAGGGCCTGGGAAGTTGAGGCCAACTCTAAATTGGCATTTTCCCACGGTGTTTTTTGGCATATTACAGGGTGATTTCCTTTTTAGAAATCTGGTTTACCTCCCTTTGAATATTGGTAGGTGGAGTTCGTGGTTTACTGGATCAGAGGCTAACGAACTATGGCCCCCAGGCCAAATTCTGCTCACTGCATGTTTATAATTAAGTTTTATTAGAACATAGCAAGGCCCATTCATGTATCGACTATGGTTGCTTTTGCACTATAATGGCAGAGTTGAGTAGTTTCAGCAGAGACTGTCATGTGCATAAGCCAAAAATAATTTACTATCTGGCCGTTTACAGAAAAAGTTTGCTGACCTTGACTTAGAGCAGTGGTTTAATGTTTTACAAACTTTAGTTTGCATCATATTCCCTAGCCCTACCTCATAGTCATAGTAAGCAGGGACACTGAAGGCCAGAATCTTGTTTTTAAGATAGACCTCAAGTACTTTTGACTTTTTAAACTACATACATAAAGAAACATCACCCAACACATCTTATCAAGTTCTTACTCTGAACCAGGCACTGTTCTTGGGGCTGGTAATAGCACAGTGAATAATGCAAAGTCTCATGGAGTTTACTTTCCAGTAGAGGGAAATAATAAATTGAAAAGTAGACTATAGTTTGCCAAGTGGTACTGATTGCTCAGTAGTAAAGTTATGCAAAATTGTATAGACTATGGGTGTGTGGTCAGTGGGACTTCTTTGGTAAGGTGAGACTTGAGCAGAGAATGGAAGAAAAGTAAGGAAATGTGAATATCTGAGGAAGACCTTTTAAGACCTCAGTATAGCAAGTATGAAGACTTAGAGGCAAGGGCATGGTTGATATGCATGAGGGAAAGCAGAGACATCTCTTTGACGGGAGGGAAGCAAGCGGGCGGGTGATAGAAGATGCAATATGTGTGGCTCCATTTAATTCACCTGAGGCGGTCTTTAGTATTGCAGAGTGACTTGGTGATTGTGGTCAGCACGACCCAGGATTGGATCCTGGCTCCACAACTGAGTAGCCATGTATATACCTTGGGAAGTTAATCTCTCTGTAAATCTGTAAAAGAGAATATTATCTCATAGAGTGTTTGCAAGGACTATAGTGTTTAGAGCGCTCAGCAGGTGGTAAGAATTGGATTAGTGATCGCTCTTAGATATTATTAATGAGCTTTCTTTCTCTACCACAGTTGTGTTCTCCTGGCAACGGATGTAGCAGCTCGGGGCCTGGACATTCCTAAAGTCCAGCATGTCATCCATTACCAGGTAGGGGCATCAAGGAGCTTGTAGACATCTCCCAGCATCAAATGGAGGAATTTTTAAAGCAACAGTTGGGAGAGGGAGGAGGAATTGTTAGTCCCAAGGCCTCACACAACAGGGAATGCTGCTGGCATCTAGTGACCTACCAGCTGCTGTCACTTTTGGAACACTGTGGTGAGATTTATTCTCAAAACCTCTTGGCACTTTCTGTCAGGGAGCCCCTCTCTTTTACTCAGGCAAGCTCCCTGACATTGGCAGATTAGCATCTTAGTCTCTCCCATGAAATGGGGATAATAAGTTGAGCATATAATATGGTTACTTTGGTGTCGAGAGTAGAAGAGTAAGGTAGTTAACACCTGCCTGGGCTTAAATCCCAGCTGTGTAACCTTGAGCAAGTTATTCAGTCTCTTCGTACCTCAGTTTTCTCATTTGTTAAATGGCAGTTACTCTGGTGTTTACTTCTAAAGTTCTTATTAAGGTAAAATTAAGTCATTACGTGTGATGAGCTCAGAAAGCCTTGTAGCACATCATCAGCACTTAGGTGTTAGCTACTCTTGGTACCAACGTTAATATTAGTGTGTGTACCTAGTGAATGATCACATAGAATGGCGGTAGGAGTATGGGCTCCAAAGCCACACTTCTAGGGTGCGAGACTTGCTGGCTGCTTCATAGTTGGTTAGCCCTGGGCATGGTACTTAGCATCTCTGGTTTCAGTGTTATTGTTTGTAAAGTGGAAGCGATAATGCTACCTACCACATAGGGTAGTCGGAATTAAATGAACTGATGCCGAGGAAGCACCAAGCACAGTGTAATAACTCAGTAAATGGGAGCTTTTCTAGCATTATTATTTTTCCTTTTTAGTGCTTTATGCTTTAAAAAAAGTGTAGTTAGCATTATTACTCCCACTTTACAAACAATGATATTGACACACACTTGCTATATCTCCTAAGTCTAAGTAATTCTTCCTGGTCTGTAGTTTAAGTAATCTTAAACATCTATTTCATGCTATTTTGAGGAATTAATGAATAATACATGCAGAGGGCTAGAATTGCCTGGCATATTGTAATCAAATATTGCCTTTGATTACCATCATCCATGCAGAGTTAATGAAGAACCAGTGGAGTGTTTAGAGGTGGGATAATGGTCAGAGCTTTGAGTTAGGAAGATGACACTGGCCGCTTTGAGCTGGGTCAGGGATTACTAGAGACCAAATAAGAAGCGACTGCCATTTTTCACTTGTGGTCACGAGGCCCTAAACCAGAGCACAGGCGCATGGGAGGGCAGTCTGCACAGTGAACGGGCAATAAACTTGGGGGCAGATTGAATGTGGGACTGAGGGAGAAGGGCTGGATCGGTCCACAGTGCTGGAACAGTTTCTAGCTGCCTGGCTGAGATGAAGGAGGGTCCAGCATTGGATCGCTGGCCCTGTGGAGAAGAGCAGTACTTAGTGATGGCCACGTGATGACCTCCCAATTCCTTCTTTGGCAGGTCCCTCGCACTTCGGAGATTTATGTCCACCGAAGTGGTCGAACTGCCCGTGCCACCAATGAAGGTCTCAGCCTGATGCTGATCGGGCCTGAGGACGTGATCAACTTTAAGAAGATTTACAAAACCCTCAAGAAGGATGAGGACATCCCATTGTTCCCCGTGCAGACAAAGTACATGGATGCAGTCAAGGTAAAAGGAAGTTGAAAGCTCAGTGCTAACAAGGGGAGGGGTCGTGCCGTGCCCTCACCTTAACAGTGTGACCCTTGGAAACTAAGTGATGGTTCTGCCAACAGCAAACAGGGAGATTCAGGAATGGGGGCGCTGTGTCTAGTATAAGGGAGGAAGGGCCAGTGGCCAAAAGTGAGAAATTTTCTTCTGAACCCTTCCTTTACTGTCTACCCTAAAGCCTCCACCCCCCCCCCC
>CM053509.1:5590036-5634609 GCA_028627145.1 Eidolon dupreanum
GTGTGCCAGAGTGTGTCAGATAGCAAAGCAGGATGGATTCTCCGTAGAGGTCCACTGGCTCGTGAGGCAGGCCAAGCCCATGCTCAGGTTCAGGTACAAATAGAGCACTGTGGTACTGGTGGACACGTGGTCATATTGGTGGGAGGTGAGCTTTCCACCGAGAGGTGAAGAGATGAAATTCGGGGAGTTGAGGGAGCAGAAGCATGGAACAGTTCAGGACCGTTGGCTCCTCTGGCTCGAAGGGAATGTTGGCCCCATGGGGAGGTGTGGACGGTGAGGGCGGACAGTGGGAGGTTCCTGTGAGCAGCATTGGGAGCCAGCCTTGCTCTCTGTGACTCCTCTGCCCCACGTCACAAGGTCTCTCCCTTTCGTTGGTGTTTTCTGTCACTGGGGTCTGACCTCCTCACCCAACGGGAGGGAGAGTTGAAATGTTTTTGGCAAAGGACAACATGAAAGGGAAGGTGGTTCTGTGACTTTTCTGTCCCTGTGATTGAGAGCTGGCCCCTAACTCAGACTGTTGGGGTATTTCAGGGTCTCAGCTCAGCCATGGAAGCCAGCCGTAGTGCCTGGGAAATGGTTCCCTTTGACATCTGTAGACTGGCAGTCTGACCGAGGCGGGCGTCCATGGGGGGGCTGTTCCAAAGGTTTGTTGTTCAGAAAGCAGCTCTTGTGATTCCGTGCATACACACTCACGTGTAATGATTGCCCTCTGTGTTTTTATCGGGAGCCATTCATCTCAAGAGTGTTTTTTAAAAACGCAGTTTGACACCTTTCCTTGCAGAGGCCTGAACCCTCTGTCAGATGAACACTTTGTTCCTTCCCCCCAGGAGCGCATCCATTTAGCTCGACAGATTGAGAAAGCAGAGTACCGGAACTTCCAGGCTTGTCTGCACAACTCTTGGATTGAGCAGGCAGCCGCTGCCCTTGAGATTGAGCTGGATGAAGAAATGTATAAGGGTACGTGGGCTGTGTGGGATTTGAGCAAAGATGCATTCAGCTTCTTTTCTTTGTTTTTCTCTTCAACTTTTGTCTCCTTGAAGCCTCTCCACTCCCACGGTCCTGTCAAAATCTGCAAGATGCCTTTCTTTCTTTGAGACAGGCCATAGTCCCACATGAGCCTGAAGCCCTTGGCCTTTCTTCCCTGTCTTGCTTGTCTGGAGCCTTCCGCTGCATCCCTCATGTTGAGATGCAGTGGAGTATAATGACATCAGGGACAGGGTCCCAGCCATACTGCCCATGTTTGAGTGCTGGCCCTTTCCCTTCCCTGGCTGTATTACCAGGTCAGGCTTCTTAATATCGCAGTTGTGTCTCGGCTATCCTCATTAGAAAAATGTGCGTCATAAAGCATCTACTTCATGGCGTTGTTGCAAAGATGGCTTGAGTTAATGAATATAAAGTGCTTATAACAGTGACTGGCATGTAGAAAGTAGTTAATACATTTCAAGTTATTTATTGCCATTATTGTTTGAACTACATGTCTTCCAAGCTAATGGAACATCACACCTGATCTTCTCCACGATCTCATGACATAAATGGCAGGAATTTTATCCTTTTACATACAGAAACTGGAGGCTCATAGAAGAGAAGCGATTGGTACAGGAAAACAGCTCCACCATCAGGCATCCCCGGAGCCCCTAGTCTGAACCTGGGCCGGAGGCTAAGGGTTCAGAGACAAACCTGTGCGATCCCCGCTCTAGGAAAGGCCCTGAGTTTAAGTAGTAGAACCACATCTAGAACTGACAGCCCCAGAGTTAGGGCCAGTGTTCTTTCCAGCCCACGGTGGGCAGCTCAGCTGGGATGTTGGCATCTTGGGGCCAAAGCCACCACGTCCAGAGACCGACTTGGTACATTCTGCTCAGCATGGAAGCCAGGAACCGAACTGCTGGGCTTGATGACATGGAGCTGGTTTTCCTGGGAGGTCGGGCCTGGGGCTGGGGCTATAGATGCATGAGGCCCTGGCTTCCCTTCCTGAGGACAGGCTGGCACAGAGCCCTTTGGCTGTGCCCGCCTCTGCAGGCACAGTCACGGTGCTGGTGGGGAGGTACAGGAGAGCTGGGCTGCGTAGACAGTGGTCGCTGTCTCCTGAGGGGTTTGTTGCTGTTGAGTTGCCAAACCCCAGGCAGCAAGTGGGGCTGTTGTAGGAAAGCTGACCTTCAAGCCCTCAGACTTGGGTTCTAATCTCTTTGACAGCTAGCTCTGTGACCTTTGGCACATGACCTGTGAGTTTCCCAGGCTCTAAAATGGAGATAATTCCTGTCTAGAGGGCTGTTGGGGGGGGTAAAGGACAGTGGCCTGAGTAACCCTCCTAAACTGTTAGAACTTATCTGTACTAGCTTCTGCAGGGAACTTATGAGCCTTTCCTCCCCAGGAGTTCCAGAACATTTTCATCACAAGTATTATCCATCAAGGGAAACCAAATGCTTCCATAAATCATAGTAAATGTGATCTGTTTCATATTGTGTTTCAAGGGGGAAAAGCTGACGAGCAAGAAGAGCGTCGGCGACAAAAGCAGATGAAAGTCCTGAAGAAGGAGCTGCGCCATTTACTGTCCCAGCCGTTGTTTAAAGATGACCTGAAAACCAAGTACCCAACTCAGTCTGGCAAGCCTCCCGTGCTCAAGCCTGCTTCAAGAAAGAGTGAGTCTGCCTTGAGCTGCCTCTCCAAACAGAAGAAGCAGCAGCAGCCAAAACCAAAAGAGCAGCAGCGGGAAGAGCTGCAGCCAAGTACAAGTGCAAAGTAGAGTCTCCTGGTGACTGCACACTGTTGTCTCTGCGCTCTGGTTATGTGGAAAAGCTCACCTCGCATTTCACTCCACTGTCAGCCCAGGTTATAAACATCTCCCTCTTCACACCACGTAGTCAGAGAGATCTCGTGCAGCTTTGTGGTGTTTGGGGTAAGAATTCTATGCAGCAGCTTATATATTTCTGTACTTCAGTGTTTACAGCTTCTTGTATGTTCGACTCGATTTCCTTAATTAAAATGAAAAAAAGTAGACCCAGCTTGTCATCCTGTGTTTTTAGCCAGAATATGGGGGACACTGTCATAGTCCTCTGGCTGCAGGATGCATGTGGGATGCTTGTCACCGCACTGGACAGTGGATGGAGCAGGGGGCCAGAGAGTTGTATAGATCACTGTGAAGTCACTTCTGCCTGGGTCCTCAGCATGTGTTCCTGCTTGTCCCCACAGCAAAACCCCTGCAGCTCCTTAGCCTTCTGTCGCTCACAGCTGTCGTTTTGCCTGAGCCACCCTAGGTGGTGGGCAGGGAAGCGGTCACTGTCTTCAGATTCCAGGAGAACACAGGTTGCCTTAACATCACAGAGCCACTTGGGAATGGGGAAGCCAGTAAGTCTGGCATGCGAGGCACTCAGGCTCTGGCCCCAGCCAGTTTCTCTGGTCTCTGTCCGCTCCCCTCCTCCGTGACAGAACTGGTTGCTTCTCTTGGTCCCATGGGCCTTTTCCCTCATCCTGAGTCTCTGCATAAGCTTTTCCTGTGGCCTGATTCTTTCCCATCCTTGAGCACTGCTTCATGTGCTCTAGGTCCCTGAGCCCCCACAGGGTCAAGCGTTCCTGCTGTGGGCACCAGAATTACCCAGGCTCACCCTCTTCGCAGCACCTGCCACTCTCATCTCCTCTGGGCTCCTCGCAGCCCTTCAGTTTAGGTCAGGGCATGGTGTAAACGTGCCAAGGGAACCAGTTCCCGGTGCCACCCCAGCTCCCTCTGGATTGGTCTGGATGAGTAGCCACAAGTGCCTCAGTCATAGGGCAGGGTGGCAGCAGTATTCCTTCAGCCCCTCCAGGTAACTGCAACAGGACAGTTGGTCTAAACTGATTCGGGACCAGTGAGTGTTGAGCAGGTACCTACCAGGCACTGGTAGCTACTTGATCATTTCGTCTTCATCAAGCCCTGTAAATCTTAGTATCCTTTTTTTGGAGTTGAGGAAGCTGATACTGGTTAAGACTTGCTCAGGATCACACAGCAGCCAGGTGGCAGAGCTGGGTCTAGAACCCTGGATATTTCTTTTTGGGCTCAGGGCAAGTTCAAAAACTGCTTTGGTTTTAAAAGACGCCAGTTGCCAAGGAACGTCTCCCCAGTGTCACCAGTGACGTGGAGAGGAGAATGCAGAAAACGGCCAGGTCTGTGAGGTCAGCTCCTAAGTGACAGCTGTCAGAGGATGGCAGGGAGACTCTTCATTTTCTGAGTGATGCATGGAGATTTCAGGAGCCATGAGAGGCCCGAGGCCGCTTGTCACAGGCTGGACAGATCCACCGACATCCGTTGACACCCTTCTCTTCCCATCTAATAGCAAATTCTTTTCCCTTTCAGTGGGGTGACATGTTGGGCAGGTTTGAAAAGGTGAGGCCAGCCTCCAGGCAGTCCTGCTCTCTGACCTGATGAGGTGAAGCTTTGGTGAAGCCTGTGGTTCCTTTGGCACCTCCCGCCCAAGAGCAGGACTTGCTGGACATCTGGATCTTCCACTGGATGAGGAGCTTTGTCCCCCTCTTCCCGCCCCCGCCACACACACACAATCTACTCTCACAGGCATAAGCACCACGGCTCCCAAATACTAAGCAGCCAGTTCAAAAGTTGTTACAGAATCCATTTTAATGCTAGGAAGGGTTTTTACCAACTGCCCAGGGAAGCTGTGGGGCCTGGCCCATATACCACAGGCCCTGGGGCCCCTGGACAGCCACTCCCTGAGTCACAGCCCCGCCCCCATCCTGCTCAGTGTGGGAAAGTCTTTGGTTCTTAGACCACTGTTTGGGAAGCCCCTGGGGCATGTTTCCCCATTGTGAGTGCCCTGCTGCTCCCATAGGGAGCACCAGGCTGGGGAGCACCCGCTGTAAAACGTGGTGCATCGCCTCTGGCTTTCACACACTCAGTCTCGTTGCACTTTAACCGATAATCCTGTGACATGTGGGCACTGTCTCCATATCACTAAGGCGGGAATTGGAGCTCAGGTAAAGTGTCTTGGCCAAGGTCATGTAGTAAGTAGTAACAAAAGTTGAGATTCAAACTCAGGCTGACTCCAGAGTCCCTTTGTGCTTAAAATAGGAACCTAGTCAAAAGCAAGGACAGTTTGTACTTTTTGTTGTTAAATATTCCCATTGATTTAAAAAATTTTGGAAAGTAATGTACAGTTAAAAGAGAAACTCTCAAAGGAACTTTACAAGGAGATGGCTTCATGGGGTGGGGTAGAGAATTATCCATGAAGTGGATTGTGGGAGTGACTGCTGTTGACAAGCAAGGTAACTGTCATGGATGACTAGATTTCAACAAGTTACAGACTGCCCCTGACTTAACTTTTTTTGATTTTACAGTTGTGCAAAAGTGATAGGCTCATTCAGCAGAAATCATAGTTCGAATTTTGATCTTTTCCTGGGCTAGTGCCACGCGATGAGGTGACTTGCGATGCTGGTCAGCGGCAGAGCGGCAGCTCCAGGCCGGCCGGGAGTTCACTGGGGTAAACTGCCAGTTCGTGACAGTGTGCTGTCATCAGTGTGTTTTTTGGATATTGCATTATGTGTTTTCTCATCTCGCCATGATTACAAAACAACCATCTGTGTCTCCTGCTTCTCGTGAGAAGAGGAAGGCAACTCTTGAGATGAAACTCAAGGTAATTGCCCAACTGTAGGCTCATGTAAGTGTTCTGAGCATGTTTAAGGCAGGCTAGGCTGAGCTCTGAGGTTCTGTAGGTTCGATGTATTGATACACTTTCAACAGGATATTTCCAGCTTAGGATGGGTTTGAGACGTAACCCCGTCCACATCCAGAAGCAGCTGTCTTAGTTTCCCTGAATTCTGCCATGGCTGCTTCTCCATAGTGCTTTCCCTTGGAGGAAAGATCTGAGGGAAGAGAGCAATGGTTTGGATTTGGCCAGTGGTTTTGTGAAACGGAAATAGCTTGGCCCGCCTCTCTTGGGCATTGACTAAGTGACAGGATCTCTCCTGGGAAGAGGGTCGCGGCGGGGCCCTGGCGGGCCCCTAGGCCTGGATGCACAGCACAGGCAAGGCCTGGGATATCTCCAGCCAGTCTGCCACAGAGAAAGCTCTGCTTTGTGAATGCTGCACAAGCCACAGATGCAGAGAAGTGGCAGCCAGTGTCTCTTAGGCTGTGCTTGAGAGCCTGGCTGGGCACCCAGGACCCATCGCACACCCCTCAGAGCAGCCAAGGGCGTTCAGTTTGGAAACAGGGCTCCTGAGGCTCAGAAATCATGTAACGTGTCCCCCCACCCCCGCTCTTCCAGT
The DNA here is from genome assembly GCA_028627145.1 of Eidolon dupreanum. Lineage (NCBI taxonomy): Eukaryota > Metazoa > Chordata > Mammalia > Chiroptera > Pteropodidae > Eidolon > Eidolon dupreanum. Next base: position 5,596,283 of record CM053509.1, read on the forward strand.
GTACTGACACAGACTCGGCACTCCTACCCAGAGAAGGCGGGTCACTGAACCAATTCAGAGATTAGGGTCAGATTCTGTGGAAAAGTGACATAATCACTTCGCTTGAGCACTTGGGTTCAAATTCTGGCCGAGAGCACGGTGGGAAGCTGGGTGCCTGCCCGGAATTAAAGCACCCCGACATCTGTGCTCACAAAGGCAGGCGACTGACACAGATCTGACGTCTGTGTACCAGGACCTGGAGCAGTCTGCTGAGAAGAGGCCGCCCAGGTCTCCTTGTGTATGGTCAGACCATCAGCAGACTCGCACTGCGGCACCGAGAGTCTAATAAGTCCCTGCAGAATGGAACCTGTGAGGAGAAGGCCTGTGATTGCAGAAGGACCCCACAGGGCATCCCACACCCCTGCAATCTCCATTTCCTCCCATGGTGAGCCCTGCTAGCAGTGCTGCCCACCCAGCCAGGGCTCTCCAAGGTCCCGGGGCAGCAAGATGAGGAGGGTACCACGGGGCACGTCCAGGTGGATAGATGAGGCGACTGCCAGCCAGGGCTCTTGGCACCCAGGCAGTTTCCACCATGGACGTCTCCCCCACTGCCAACTTCCTCAGCTGGCCTCTGTCCTTTCCTGCCTAACCTCTCGCCAGCCATAAACTGAGCAGAAGTGGGGAAGGGGAAAGAAGACAAAGACAACCTTGCACGACTGAGTCTGCTCTGCTCAGCTGGAGTCTACGGCTACGTGTGCCAGCGTCTCCACCTGGCTGAGGTTCTAGATTCTACTTGTAAGACGTGTTGGGGATGACAAGACAGCTTCCGGTCCTGGAGCCTCGCATTTCTCCGGCCTCTGTCCGGGTGGGGCTGGCGGGGCAGTCCTGGCCCTGAGGGAGAGGGGGCCCAGCGTGCAGCTTCATGTGGAGGCCCCTTTCTAGACTTCGGCATCCAAGTCTCTTTTTGCTCTTGAAGTTGGGTAAGAAAACCTCACCGAAGCTCTCACATTCAGGTTGGCCTCCACTGGCCGACGCTTCAGTCAGCCGCCCACCAAAGTCCAGCCCAACAGCTGATTGGACTTTTTTTTTTTTTTTTTTTTTTTATAAAACGAGTAAGTCATTTAAGACAGTTGGCCTTGAGCTTTTCCTCGCCTACAGAGAGGCACTGCCTCTGGTGAAAAGAAACAGCGTTTTTACACAATAGAATGTCAACACTGGCAGCGACCTCCTCCAGATGAAGAAACAGGTCCAGAGAGGGAAGGTGGCCTACCCAAGGTCTCAGGGAACTGCGGGGAGAGATAGGGGTCCTGGCCTCCAAGTCATGAGTTGGAAAGCAATGGATCCTCCATAAAAATAAATACTAAAAAATATTGCCAAGTTACCACACTCCATAATGGGTAGGCCTCATTCCCAGTGACTGCCCAAAAGGCTTTCCATTTTCTGTGTTCTAACTACAGTCTAAATCGCTTAAAAAATTGCAAAGCCGGGATGTTCCGTTCAGAATGCAGTCCCGTTAGGTGACAGGTTCCACTGCATGGCCTAAAATTAATCAGTGTTTATCGGCTGCGTAAAGGATGTTGTAGTGCGATGTTTTATAGAGCAGGTAAACAGCAGGGGTGGCAGCCTCGGGGAATACGTGGTGGTTCAGGGCCGTGTCCATCTCATCCACGTACTCCACCTGCAGGGCGATGTTCAGTGCCTGAGACAGGGCTGTGATCTGGATGTGGTCACACTCCATGGCCATGGGCTCCACCTCCTGCAAAGGCCAAAATGAAAAAAAAAACCCAGTTTAGGAAGGAGGCCTAGCAGAGGACAAGTGAGAAGTCCCACCCTGGCCTCTCGTGGTCCTGGGTCAAAGCCTCTGTACTGTGAGAGAATCTTCACAACGGTCCGTGAGGTAGGTGTTGACACCTCCATTTCACAGAGTGGGAAACTGAAGTTCGGTGAGGAAGTAACAGCTAGAAATCGCTAGAACTGCAAAGCCTAGATCCCCAGCCAAGCCCTCTAGTTGTCTGTAAGAAGAGGACACCAGAGAGGAATCTGGAAAGGAGGGCAGGGATTTTTCAGCTCGGGCTTCCTAATGCACAGAAGCAAAGAATCTCAGAGCAGGAAGGGCCTCTGTCAGGAAGGGATTTCAAGCTTAAGTGCTTACAGAGGCTAGGCGAGTGAGTCGGGATACTGAAGTGACAAGGGCAAGAGCAGAGATGGCGGCAAGCAGGAGAGTCATGTCCCACATAACGAGGGCGGCTGCCACTTAGCTCCCGCTGATTGTTGCCACACAAGGATAAGGCCTGGGAGCTGGATCTTCTGATTCTTCCAGAAAAACCCAGGTTTTCATATGAAAATTGCCCAGTGTTTAAATGTTGGCAGTTCTCTAATTAATACCGAACATGGTAAACAGAACACATCTTGGGGCAAATGTGACTCCAGGGTTGCTACATGTCAACAATCCAGTCCAAAGCCCTTATTGCTCAGACGGGATATCTGAGGCCCAGAGACGGAAAGTGACTTGTTCAAAAGCCACACTTTTCAGGCAGCTGAAGTAGGATACCTCCAGCTTGCTGATCTATGCTCAGGGTGACACCCAAGTCCCCTGGCTAGGGATGCCGGTGCTAGGGTCTCAAGGAGAGAGGGGGGCGCGCTGAGCCCCGGGGCTGGGGGCTGAGTCCCCTGGGGACCTACGTGAGTGCAGAAGTCTTTGATGTCCATCTCCTCGTCGACGAAGTGTCGGAAGAAGTCGGCGCGGCTCCTGATGAAGGCCGAGGCGAGCAGGCGCAGGAACTGCACGATCCGGTCCGAGGAGCTCTGGTCGTTGAAGACCTTCAGCAGGCTGGACACCGAGCCGTCCTTCTCCACCAGCTCCACCACGCTGTAGAACTGGACCCGCCACGGCGTCAGACCCGCGGCCCCCGCTCCGGGGGACTCCCCGCCACCGGCATGTTAAATCCTCAGGTTGAGGTACAAAACCCAATCCACCTGAGGTCTGACCAAAGCTAAGTAACAGGTAACAGGAGCGTATTAAGCACCTTAACCCGGAGTCACGTCTGGTGACCATGAACTGGTTGGGATTCTTAGACATTTAGAACTGGGAGTCCTCCAACCCCTCCCCCTTCACTAACGAGGTCAGGGGAATGGAGTGGAGAGGGAATGGGGCGAAGGAAGCTGGGGGCATGTTTCCAGCCTGAGAACAGTGGCCCTGAAGGCGGTGCCTCCTCCCAGGTGGAGGGGAGGGCCCCAGGCCCCAGCCCCCCAGATCCCCCCAGCAGGAAGCAGCCTTCCCCAGCCGGGAGCAGCAAGCGGCAGGACCACAGAGCCGTGGGCTGTGGAGGGGCTCGGGCCAGCGCCCACTCCTCGGCTCTGCGGGCACAGAAGGGCCCGCCCCTCGGCCGTGGCGCCCGGTCGACTCACGGCATTAAAGAAGTTTCGGAACTTGTGCTCCTCAAAGCCGGCAGCCAGCAGGTCGTTGGGAGTCTGCAGCACACGCTCTTTGAACCTGAAGGGGGTAGACTGATGCTTACAGGGAAACGCGGCGCACGCCGCTGTGACTGCCAACTGTCACCCATTGTCCCCCCCAACACACCCGAGGAGGTGCATGTCACTGAGACGAAGGACTTTCCTACCTTTCCACGCGGACCACTCACTGACTTGTCCTGTCCTCCTCCTTGTGTACGATCCCAGGAGGTGCGTGTTATACCCATTTCGCAGATAAGAAAATTGAGGTAATCACCACCCGCTCCCAGACGTGCTGGTTCTACTTTTCAAAAGTGTCTTGACCCTGCCCCTCCGTCCTGTCCCCATGGTTCCTGCCTTACCATCACCATTTCTGGTCCAGCCTTCCCTTGCTCCTGGCCCCTTCTCCACAGGGACCTCTGGAGTGACCTCCCACAGCCTTTTCCCTCAGTACAAGTGTCCAGGGAGGGCCCCGCCTCGCTCGCCAACCACATCTCTGGTCCCGTCTCCCAGCCTCCCTCCCACCCACAGCCTCTCCATTCTCATTTTCACCCCTTAGCACCCACTGTCCCCTTGGCCAGGGACGCCCTCCTAAGTGGTGTCTACTGACAGTTCATCCCCACTCACAAGAGCTAATTAACTGTTAAATTTTCAAGAATTTTGCAAGCCTGGTGTTAAATAGAGTCATTATTTAAAAATCGAGTTATGTAAACTTACAATTAAATAAATTATACTAAAAAACAAAGATAATAAATATTCAAAACTCATCATTTCCTAATCATTTTACTATTACGTATGCTCTCAAGGTTATCTGTCTATTGTGTATATATAGCAGAAATACCATCTGGACTGCGGTGTGTCTTCCCATCTCCCTGCTCAATGCCCCTATGATGGCAGCTTGAAAATCAATCATGACAGGAGTATTGATACCAAAGAAATCAGCTAGCACCACAAAGCAGGCCTCCCCAGCCCACGGCAGTTAAACCTTTGCCAGCACTGACCACCCTTCAAGACCTGATCCAACGTCCTCTCTGCCCCCACTGCAGGCCGCCTAATGGCACATTCTGGAACGTGTCCCGGTACTCTTGGAGGGCATGGTGAGGAGCCCCACCTGGTCCCTGGCCCCAGGACACAGAGCTTAGCAGCAGAGACGAGATACGGACCCAGTGACCATGGTCCACAGAGGGGAGGAAGCAACCCACGCAAGAAGGACCACGTAGAGAGGCTGGGGGTGGGGTGGAGGCGGAGCTGGCACGAGCAGGCTGCAGCCCATCCCCTGCGGAGGAAGGCCGGACTCCAAGGAAAACACAGGAGGGGCCTTTCCACAAAGGACTGAAGACAGGGAGAAAGGCCTGGAGAGGCTGAGGTGCCCTGTTGCAGGAGTGGGGAGGTAGAAGGGGGTGGAGCGGAAAGAGATCTAGACCAGAGGTGGGGTGTTTTGTGCCCAAAGGCAACCTGCCCCTGGCTGGGCCTGGTCTCCAAGTCTGTTTGGCCAGGGCAGGTGTGGGTGAGCGCCGTGCTGGGAGTCGCTGGCTCCCCGTCTTCGCAGTGTGGGTGATGGTAAGGTGCCTCCATGAGGGCTGCTAGGGGGCCCCTGGGTCACCTGGTCCCGGGGAGGCGGGATTAACACAGCTCTGCCCCCCCATCCCAGCTCTCCTGCCCCTACTCCGTTCCCCTCCCCACCACTGCACCTCTGAAGCATCCCCACATTCACTGCTCACCAATGACTGCACCAGGCACTGGGGACACAGTGAGGAGTGTCACCCGGGCCAGGACTCACGCCCCCATGAGGCAAGGGAGGGGAAGGAGTGTGGCACTGGGACTTGGAGTACTGGCTCTCTCAGCTGACACCAGCTTCATTGTGACCATGGGAAGGTCATGTTCATGCTCAGTTTACTCAACTGTAAAGTGGGGGTAACACCAGCCTCGCTCATCCCACTGTCTGCTGGACACCCCCGCTCCAACGGCCTCCAGACATTTCAGACTCAGCATCACCGAAATGACGCTCCCGACCTTCCCAGCCTCCCTTTGCAGCAAGTGGCTTCTCCGTCCTGATAATTCCCAGGCTAAATGCGTGGCAGTCACCCCTGATGCTCTCTCTCCGCCCACACGGAGCTGCCACACCACATCCGGATCCGCGGGTGAATCCTGTTGACGCCACCTGCACAGGTACCTGGAATCTGAGCACTTCTCTCCACTGGCTCAGGCCCCCGTCACCTCTCTGGCGGGTCCCTCCCCGAGCACATCCGCTGCTGTCCCCTTGCTGCACCCGCCCCGTCTGCCCTGCACGCAGCAGCCAGCAGGTCAGGCCCCTTGCTCTGCTCAAACCCTCTGTGGCGCCATCTCATTCAGGCTGAAATTCAAGGTCCTTATAAAGGCCATGAGGCCCTGTGCAACCTGCTCCCCTCACCTCCCCAACTCTTATTGAAAACTGCAACCCCTCTGGACAGCCTGGCTGCCTTCCCTGCCTGATTTTTCCCGCACTCACCACCACCCGACCCACCAGCTCTGTTCGGATGCACTGTCCATCCTCACCCGTCAGGAGGCAAGCTTCACAGACAGGGAGTTTTGTCTCCCTTATTTGCTGCTACATCCCCAGGGCCTACAGCAGGGTCACGTGTGGCACCCTGTTGGGTGATGTCTGCAGGGAGGGAGGGGCCTTGGAGGGAGTAGAGGGGTTCGGAAAACAGAGCCGGCAGGGCCGGGACGGAGTCACAGGGGGCTGAGTCCTCACGACAACCCCCTGAGCTATACAAAATTATTCACTCTCTACAGACGTGGAAACAGAGGCTCAGAGATGTCGGGTCACTTGCTCAAGGCCACACGGCAAGTAAGCAAGAGCATGAGGTCTGACCTCAGAGCCCAGGGCCTCTGCGTGGCACGATTCCAGGGGACACGGGTGGTGGGGAAGACCCCTGCACTGTCCTGTCTCCATCACCCGCGGGGAGATGGAGCAGAGGAGTGAGCCGGGGTAGCTAACTCTCTGTCACAGCGGGCCCAGCCAGCTTGTCATCCAGGAAATGACATGAACGGCTCATTCAAAATAAGGAACAAGTGGCTTAATCTCTGTTCCCTTTGAGGGCATCTATATTTAGAACAGGAGATGATGGCCGTAACGAAGGCTGGCTTTCCACCCTGCGCCCCAGGAAGATACCTAGCAACGTCTGGAGACATTTTTTATTGTTATGACTTGGAGAGGAGGATGCTCCTGACATCTAGCAGGAGGAGGTGAAGGATGCTCCCAAACATCCTGCAGAGCACAGGACGGCCCCACGGCAAGAATGATCCCGCCCAAAATGTCACTGGTGCCTCCGCTGAGAAAGCTGCCTTAGCAAAGGGGTTCTGGCACCAGGTCCGTGGATCAAGCCTGAGTGCTCTGTGGCCAGAGGGTCACAGGTTCCATCCCTGGCTGCTGTATGCCCTCGTCTCCAACATGGCGGGCAGCTAGCATCCCAGAACACAAACACCGCTGCCAGGCAGCCCTCCGGCTCACTCCCTGAGTGAAGCAGGCTGTGCCAAAGAAAAACCCTCAGGGAGATTGAGGGCCGACGTAGCAGAGAACACAGCCTCGGAGCCGGGGAGCCCGCCCAGTGGCCCCTCGGCCCCACTCACTTGAGGATCTCTCTGTTCTTCCCCAGCAGAGATTCCAGGTAGGAATAGCCCAGGGCCCGGTAGAAGCAGTTCCCGTCCCCCTTGGTCTTGCGGATGGCGGTGAACCTTTTGCTAAGTTCCTGTGGGGTAGAGAGGGAAATGTGGATGTGTGCAACGACACCCCGCTGTTGTGTCCTGTCAGAGCCGGGTCCCCACTTCGCCCAGGCTGCCTGCCCCTTCCGGCCTCCAAACTCTCATTCATCCCACAAATATGAAAATACGCTGACTGTGTCCTTTCGTCAGACACCGGGTGGTGACCGGGGACCTGGGCCCCACCCTCAGGCAGCCTGAGGTCTAGCGGGGAAGCTGGATGGTTAGAAGTTTGAGACAGGAGGACTAGCGAAGCATCACAGTTGGGGCGGGGGGAGGGGCCATGGAGCAATAGCGTCCACACCGGGCTTCAGAAGCCTCAGAAGACTTCCCGGAGGACCGGTGCTGAGAGGAGCATTAGGGGTGTGCAAGGGGTGTGCATGGCAGGGGCGGCATGTGTGAGCAGAGGTGGTGAGGGCTGCAGCGTGGCTACAGGGCGGGCCAGAGGGCTGCAGAGTTGGCAGGAAGGGCCTCCTCGGGCATGTGAAGCAGTCTGGCCCGTCCTTCAAACATTTCTCAAAAGGTGTGGTCCTCCCCATGACCCCTGCTCCAGCTCTTCTCCTGGCTGTCAAATGCCCTCCAAAATGGCCTGGAGTCCCCTTTGCTGCCTTGTGGGACTGCACTCAGGGTTTTGACAGCAGAGCACAGGTTTCAAGAGGTTGGAGAGTCCCTGTTCCCATCACGGCCACGAGAAGGCTCGGAGCTGACGGGCCCACGGGCGGCGGGCCGGCAGGGGATGGAGAGAAGACTCCAGGGGGCATGAGAGTCGGTGTGCCGCCCAGCCCATGCTCCTGCCCCCCGGAAATGCTCCCTGCAGCTGCAGGGGACAGTCCTGCCAATGTGCAGAGAGGAGCAGACACATCTGCCCCCCGTTCTGTGAGCTGTCCCTGTGCCCTTCCGGCAAACTGCCCTTTGTGCAGCCCCGCTGGAGTGGGCTTTCCCTCCGGGGTGCTGATGGCTGCAGCTTAGGCAACCAGGCTGCCTGGTCCAAATCTCAGCTCGTCTGTACACTGGCTGTAGGACCGTGGGCTTGCCATTTAATGTCTGTGCCTCAGTTTCCTTGGCTGTAAATGTGGATAATAAAAGTACGGACCTTAGAATGTTGTAATGAGCTCTTAGAATATAAAGCCTGTAGGATAGTACCTAGCTTTTAAAAAAATTGTGGTTTTTTTTTTTTCCACTGAAGGATTGCTCACTAAGGCAAATACCCAACATCAGAATATTCTGGGAGCTGTTAAATTCGCCCAGGAACCTGATCCAAATGCTAAGCCTTTTTGCCTTCAAAGCGGCACCTTCTCCTCTGCTCCCAACTCTAGTCCACTGAATCTAGGATCCTCTGTCTCACCTGGATTTTCCTCTGGTAAATCCTGTTCTCAGGATGATCCCGAAGAATTGATAGAATGTCACATTTTTCTGATATTAGGTTGAAAGATGTTTCACTCTGAAAGATAAAGAAGCGATTTCAAAAGCAACTGGGGAGCTTTCATCCAGCAGAAAGCCTTTGATCTGTAGTTACCTGACACAGCGACTGTTACCTTCCCACAAAAGGCACCTGTAACAATGTTACTAGGATCCTGCGCACCACATTCCCTGCACAGGGAGTCAGGGAAGCCCCATCTTGGAGTGGCACCGTCTTTTAAGTGCTGAACTGATTCATTTTATTGAATATAATACCTTAAGCCTAGTGAACCTTCATGCTGGAGTATGAAATCTTCCTTTGCCTCCTCTGTCCTTCCTGTCTCGTTCATTCATTCCTTCTTTTAGTCATGCAACAATTTCCAAACATCCAACCTGCGTCAAGCACATGCTAGACATGTAGAGGTTAGAACATCTGGCCAGATCCACCACCTACCAGTGAAAGTTCATACTGCAGCCCAGCTCAGAGTCCAGATCATCTCCAACCCAGGAAGATGAGTCTCCCCTCAATCGAGGCCTCAAGGAGGGCTGAGAAAGACTCACCTGGCAGGGAGCAGGTAATGACAGCCAGAAGCTCCAGAGCCAGGTAAAACACAAGAGGCGTCGCTAACAGCCAGCTGCCCGCAGGCCATGGCTCTGCCTCATGCTTTTCCTGCCCAGACTCAGGACTGAGACAAGTGGGAGATGCACCCCTGCCTCCAGCCCATGCTAGGAACGGCTCTGATTTCAGCAAGAGGAACTGGTGTTAAAGCCACTTGTAGTTTATAGTTTAAAATAAGTGGACCTGGCACCTGCACACAACCACGGAGACAGGGCTTATGCCGTCGTTCACAGCTGAAATGTTGACGTTAATTGAGATTTTTGTAAATGGAAATTCAATTTTCCATCAATTTATTGCCATCATTTTTGACAATGTGTCACTGGAGCTTGTCACTGTCACTTTATGCCTCCAACCACAGGGGCCTTTCCTGGCATCCCCTCAGCCTCCCAAGTGACTAGACGATAATGTCAACCCAAGACCAAATGTGCATAGAGGAGCCTTTGATGTCACAAACCCCATTCCATCTGGAAAAACGTGTCTGGATATTTGGTGATTAGGTTTCTACAAAGCTTGCCACCTGAAGCAGTAAGTGACTTAGCCGTCTCCACATCAGACAGACTCCAAACTTCTATCTGACAATGAGCTTCTTAGGCCCTGATTCCTGCCCCCCAGCATCCAGGGCAGAGGGAAGGCACTGGGAAGGGACATTTCTAGGGGGACTGGATGTCCCTACCCAACAAAGTCTTCAAGACACCATGATGTCCCTTGGCACTAGACAGCCTGTCAAACCATCTGAGACCTTCCATTGCCCTGCCTGATTCTCCATGGCCCAGCCCAGGGCCTGGAACAGAGCAGGGGATGAGATGTTTGTTAAATGAATGACTAAAAGCTGCCCTCTTTCTGCACCTTCTCACCCTCCACAACGGGAATCCACTGGCCCCACATGCGCTTTACTGTCACTTCCTGATGGCTCCTCAACAGCCAGGTCTCGGGCTCACATCTCTACCTTGACCCCCGCCCCCACATCAGCATACCCTTATAGCACAACCTCCAGCCCAGGCTCTGAGGTGCCGGTGGGCCTCTCACAGTGCACCCCAGTCCCTGGCCTCAGCAGGCAAAGGCGGCCCTCAGCCAGCTCAACCTCCCTCTGGGGCTTCTGTGCCGGGCAACCTGGGCTGTGAGTCAGCCTCATTAACCAGGCCCAGCCACCGAGAAGCCAAAACTCACGGCGTGGCCTGACCTCAAGCTACCGACTCCTTCCCGGTGGAGGCCAGAGCCTCGAGGCTCACCCACCAGCAGGGCAAGGCGCAGAACCTGGCCGACCTCCCTTCTCAGAAGGTCCCCGTCACTTCCCAAGGCTCCCAAGGACTCCAGCCCTGGCCTTGCCTGCCTGCCCAGGGCCTGAGTTCTCCAGAGTGGGCTGGTGCAGGGGCTGGAAGAGAACAGCCTTTTAAATGCCTACTTCAGGGGATGAGGTATAATAAAGAATTTATGAAAGAATCAAAAGTATTTTTATTGAGGTGAGTAATCGAAAATGTTTAGAGGCCAAAAATTGGGGGAAGCCCTAGAACCCTGAATTAGTTTGCTGTTGCTGCTCTAACCAATGAGCACAAAGTCAGGAACTTAAAACAACATGGATTTATGATGAGTCTGCATTTCTGGAGGTTCTACAGTAAAACCCATTTCCTTACTTTTTGCAGTTTCTAGAGGCCACCTGCATTTCTGGGCTTCTGATCTCTTCCTTCCTGTGTCACGTCTCTTCACTTTGACCCACCTGCCTCCCTAAGGCCCTTGTGATTACACCACTGCCCCCACTCCCAGGTATTTCGGACTATGCTCCCCATCCCGAGATCCTTAACTTTGTCACAACTGCCAACTCCCTGTTGTCACATAAGGTATCCTACTCACACAATCTGGGGATTAGGATGTGGACACCTTGCGGAGCTATTACTCAGCCCACTACCCGAACACCCTTCTCTACTGTTTGGCTCCGGAAATACGGAAGACCCTGCACCTGGGCCCCCACGCACCTTGGGTCTGAGTTGTCGGCTGGCCTTGCAGAGACCCTGAACTCAGACACGGGCCTCTCATTAGATGCCTGGGCTCGCACAACATCCGCCTGATGGGCCCTCAGAGATTTGTCTCCAGCCCTGACCTCTCCCTGGAGTTCCAGCCTCAAACAGCCACCAGCCACAAGTTACTGTGCCCCTAACTCCTCTCTGGCTCTAACCCAGCTTCCTCCCTCAGGTGTCCCCAGCTCCCCAAAAGGCCCCTCCAGCCAGCAGAGCTCACACCAAAGACCCAAGAGTCCTCTTCCCCTCTTCTCCTCCCCATCAGCTCTGCTCCTGGGTCCAGCCTGAGTGGCCACCATCCCCCCTCCACCCCCCAGGGAGGCTGCAACAGCATCCGCCCAACTGACTCCCGACTTCCACTCCTGCCCCCGTCCCAACCATCCTGCACAGCAGCCAGTGCAGGCTGCTAACATGTCCACCAGACGCCAGCACGTCCTTCCTCAATACCCTCCAACTCTCCCCTCACGTAGGAAGAGACTCAGCCTGCGGGCGAAGCCTCGCAGGTTGTGCGCCATCTGCCCCTGCTCACCTCGCTCTGCCTGCGCTCCAGCCACAGTGACCCTCCTCGTGTTCCTCCAACGAGACACACACGCTTCTACCTCAGGACCTTTGCACCTGCTGACCCTGCTGCCTGGAATGCCCCTCAGCCTCTTCACAGGGCTCAGGTGACCTCACCTCCTCGGAGAGGCCTTCCCCGACCCCTCCTAAACCCCATTGCCTTGACTCATTTTATTTCTTCAGAGCATTCTATGACACATAGGTTCGCTCGTTTACTTGCAAACTGTCCCCCTCTGCTAGAATGTCAACTCCATTAGGGCAAGGACATTGCCTGCCTGTTACGACTACACCCCCACTGCCTAGCAGACACTAATGCTCCAAGCATGCATCCTACACGGGTGACTGAGCCTATGGATGAGCTGGTCTCAGACTCCGCCTGGCCACCTCCAGGCCCACGGCCACTCCACTGCCAGAGAGGTCACCCGGGTCAACCATCTCTTGATGAACATGTGTTGTGGTTCTCCCCCTCAGCAGAATCAAACCCCACAGCCTGGCCCGTGACGCCCTGCACAGCACATTCCGAGCCCACTTACTTTTCTAGACTCAACTCTCCTCCCTCCCCCGAGCTCTCTGTAGCCACACAGGCCACTGTCCTTTCCCAGAATATCTCGTTCTGAACCACATTTCCAGGCACTTAAGCATGCTGTGCCACCCTGCCTGGAATATCCTCTTCCCCTAATCCTTCCAGAAGGATGTGTCCTTCGACACCCAGTTCAAAAGACCTCCTCTGTGAAGCCTTCCCCACACTCCCCGCCACCTTGGAGAGCACCGGCCTCCTGTCGCGCTCCCAAAGCCCTCGGTCGGACCTCCCAGGCCATGCCCAGTAGCTCAGGAAGTGCTTGTGTCCACTATGTTGACCAGCGGGCACTTAGCTCCTGAGTGGGCCGGCCGCAGGTCTTTCTTATCAGTGCCCAGCATGGGGCCTGACTAAAATGCCTGCTGGGAGCTGGTTTGATAAATAAAAGAATAAAGCACAGAAGGGACCTGCGCTTTACTGTTCATGCCTGACACACTCCTTCATTCACCCCGCGTTAAAGGCACTCTGAGTGAGCGTGAGACCCCCTCGCTACCTAAAGCCCCCACCAGTGGCAGCCCAGGTCTGTTCCTCGTCCTTCCCAAGGGGTTCTGTGGCTTCTACCCATGACTTTGAAATGGGAAAAAAAAAAAAGACTTTTTTTTTCAAGGGCATTCTCCTCTGCTCACCACACACACACACACACACACACCATGTGGCATCCACACCATGCAGCCCAGGGCCCACCGTGATGCCCGACAAACAGCAGGTGCTCAATAAATGGTGGGTGAATGGAAGAGAACAGACCCTAAACATCCCTTGCCCCCACCCCCATGATTCCCAGGCAGATGTCCTACTCAGTGGGTTAACCACTTCACCCCTCTCCAAGGCACCCAAGACTCAACGACGGGCTGAGGGTTTGGTGCTTTTGACCCCAACTGCCCTCTAGCTTCTGGTCTCATGAGCCCTGGACAGACTGGAGGCTGGGGTCAGAGGCCTCACTGTGCAGCACAAAGGTCAGAAGTTGAGGTCCCATCCTCGCTGGCCCTGTTGTGCTCTCAGCTGCCCACCAGTGGCCGGAAGGCATGCCCGCCTCAGGCTCCGTGGTGGTGAAACCCATTACTCCATATCCTGCCACTCCCTAGTGGGTGATGCAAAACACCTGGGCCTTCTTCCAGGAGCAGCAGAGCCAGGTAAGCTCTTGGGCACTTGGTAGAAGTAAGAAGCTGATGCTTCCAGATGCCCCAGAGGCCTCAGCTGTGCCCCAGCAGCAAGCTGGTTTGCCCAGGACAGCCCTGGCTCAGATGACCTGGCCACCCACGCCACACTCAGAATATGTCTGGCTGAAACCGAGCTTTGACCCATGCCCCTGCCCAGCAGCATCTAGCAGCAGTGACCCATTTCCCTGCCCAGACGTGGGAAGGAGGAGGCCAAGCGCAAAGAACCAGGCACCCGTGCACACTTATTTCCAGGACTCTGTTATCACACGAAAAGCTGCACCACCTCACGTGGTCCTCACAGCGTCCCATTGTACAGATGAATAAATTAGTGCTGGGGAGGGGAATGGACCAACCAAAGCCTCTCGGATTTCCCAAGAGGTGGAGCAGATATTTGAACTCAGGCTGTGTGATCCCAAGCCACCATAAGGGCTACCAGCCTTTATATTCTACAGGATCCTTGGAACAGGGAGCTCAGCGCTGAGGGGGTTTTAGGCGGTCATCGCACCCAGCCGGCTCAAGATTGTCTGACTCCCTCCCTGCAAGCCCAGACGGTGCACGGATGTAGACAAAGAGCACAGGACTGTGAGTCCAGAGGCTGAGCCTCGGTTCCCCACCTGCCCAAGCCCCGGGTTTGGCCTGGCTCAGAGGGGCTCTGTGGCCCTTCCTGCTCAAAAGGGACTGAATCCGGGGTTCCTCTAGTCTTCGCTTTGCCCGAACTTTTCACACCTTGAAGCAGTCTCTCCGTGTGGGCCCTAACTCCAAACGCCTTGTGTTGGGCAGGATGGAGAGAATGTTCAGTGATCCGGCCACCCGTGCACCCCTTAGTGGGAAGGGGGGTCTCTGACGGCTGAGACATGGGACAGGTGGGGCCGTGAGCTTCGGACTAGGGACTACTTAACACACAAGGGTGCCCCTTAGCCTGATTCCCCGTCGAGGGCGCCTACCTTGCGACTTCAGGGCTGCACCCTCGGGGCAGCAGGGACGAACGCGCGGGGACGGGGGCCTGGGGGACCGGTGGGTTCCCTTCGCTGGGCATCCATGGTGGATAACTGGGCGCGTCCCGGGCCCTGCAGAACCTTCCGAGGAAGGACAGGGGCCCCCAGCATCCGTCCTGACTCAGTATTCCGGGGCGTCAGAAAGCCAGGGGTCCGCGCTGAGACCTGAGCCTCGCGCCAGAGCCCCATCCCGTGGGCGCACATGCGCCACAGCGGCGACCCCGCCTACCGCGCCCCTTCCCGGCTCCCCCTTCCCCACCTCCCGCCACGACCACTGACCATAGTGACCGGAGCTGTTGAGCTAGGTCCCGCCCCAGCGAGGAGCGATCCGGTGCGGGAGGGCGCCGCGGGAGCCACTGGCTGGCTCCGCCGTTGGGTCGGGCGGCGGGGTCCTCGAGGGCGTGGGGGCGAGCGGAGAACACACCCGACCGCTCCGCAAACCGGAGGCGAGACCTCCACTGTGTCCCAGCAAGACACACGCCCCGCGATTGATGTCTGAGGCGGGCAATCAGAAGCCGAGGCGCAGGACGTCACAGAAAGTGGGTGGGACGGCACGCGCCTTCAGCCTATGTTTTGGGGTCTATTTGACAGGGTACCGCCCCTTTTTAAAGACACAGGAAGCTTTTAACTTGCGAAGGGGTTAGCCCAACCTAGAACGAGAGGTGTTCATTCGTAAAGGCTGAAGGGCTTTTGACCAGAACTGCAAATTGAGGTCTTTTGAAAAATTAGCTGGCTCTCATTAATTCATAAACAAGGTCACATAAGTATAGTTCGCTCAAGATCAGAGGACAGGCACGTGTCCAATAACATTAACTGCCTGCCCTTGTGTGGCTTCTAAATAATATTTTACCCCCTTTCAACGCATGAATCAGTAAGTTGCCAGGCACCCAATTAATGTGTGTTGAATGAATAAATTCCCAGGATTGTTGATTCTGGACCTCGGGAATTACATGGCTATATGTGAGGCATAGATCACGAATCAGGTTTGGTGACTCACCTGGCATACAAGCTCGTTATTACTAAACATTAAACAGAGGAATATGCATCATTTAAAGATTCATTCACCAGCCCTTGACCCCCCTGGAGGAGGTGCACTGAGTGAGGAAGGGAAGGTTTGTGGGAAAGGAGGCTGTAGTGCACTACATCCAACCCTTTTCCAAGTATTAAGACTTCTGGGAGCCTGTATTAAGCAATTCCCCACCCCACTCTCACCTTCCTACCCCAGCTAGGCTCCTGGGAAGACAAACATCTGTGTCTTCCAAGTGCTTCCAACTGTGTCTTCTTTACCAGGTGAGGAATGTGGGGTCAATCAAGGCTCAAGGAACAATAACAACAATGGCCAATTTTTATTGAGCACTTATTCTGTATTAGGCATTGTCTTAAACTCTCAACCTATATTATCTTTCTTAATTTTCTCACAACTAGTTTATGGGGGTAGTTCCTATTATCCATCCCGATTTTCCAGATGAGGAAACTGAGGTACAGGAAAGTTAAAGTACTTGGCCAAATTCACACAGCACATACAATCTCAGGCAGCCTGATCCCAGAGCTGGTTTTGAATTCACTTCTCTGAGGAACCGTGTTTAAGACTGCAGTGGGGCCCATGTCCTCCCCTCATCCCTGTTTGCTTTGGAGAAGTTTCTGATCTTTTTTATAGCCAAAGAAGCCAGCGAGGTGACAGGAGCAGCTCAGTGCTGCTCAGCTAGGACAGGGCCCAGCGGGACCGGATCCCCGGGCTGCTGACCCCTCACCCAGTTCTCAGTCCAGGCTGTGTTAGGCTTCACTTGGTGGAGGGATGACTGAGTCAGGTGCGGCCCCATGGGGTACAGGCAAGGGGTCTGCCAGGGAGAGGAGGGGAGGGCTTGCATGGGCATTGCCTGGGGCCTGGTCTCAGGCTCAGCCCTGGTCAAGCCTGCATCCGAGGTATTTGGGGTCCTCAGGAGGAGGACTCTAAGTGAGCTGAGGCTTCTAGGAGCACTGATGCTGGACATCGGTAGCCCTGAGCCCTTGGCCCACTCTCCTCCCCTCCACAGGCCATGCAGCTCCGAACCATGGCAGGAGCACTGGGCTGTGTTTGCAGCCACCCTGGGCCTCAGGCTGGCTAGACTCTGCCACTCACCGACTGCTGTGTGGCCTCAAGTGACTTCTAGGCTCCCCGCTCCCCCCGGGCCTCCAATCCCTCACTCAATGAGAGGATCAGACAATCTGGAGCATTAAAAAAGAAGATATTTAAAAGCTGTTTTTAGTAGTGAAACTTTTAAACAAAACACAGTCTTGCCCAGAATCTCAGTATATGTGTAATGGAATCCTCAACTACAGCTCGAATAAGCAAAGGAAAATTGCTTTTTAGTCTGTAACTATCTTTTTAGTCTGTAACTAATCAGGCCTCTTCCTGAGCTCTCTAAAGCCTGGTTAGAAGAGAAAAAAGGTTTACAAAGAGTCCAGCTGGTTTTCAAGCTGGATCTGAATTGAAAATGTGAGTAGACCTTTTAGGGGCCTCCCCATGGCAGGAATGCACATGTTCTGTCTGAAATGAATTGTCTCCCTTCTCCCTGCACCCCTTCTACCTGACGTCCAGGTGTCTGGGTAGAGGGGTCAGGGGATGGCTGCTACAGCCTCACAGGTTCGGAGAAGAGGTTCTTGTCCTCCAGCAAAGGACCTGAAGCAAAAGGACCCCCTCAGCATCTGGGGGTGGGCTCTGTGGCCCATGTGACTCATGGTCTGGCCTTTCTCAGAAGGTTAATTCCACCTCACTCTCTACAACATGGCCCCAGCCCACCTTTCCCATCCTCTCGCTCCCTCACTTCCGCATGTGCCCCGTACATGAGCTTAAGCAGTTGGCTTCAAGTGCCCAGAACCTTCCTTAGGCTTTCCCACCTGTGAGCCTCTGCTTCTCCTGGAAGACCATTCCACAGGCTCCACTGGTCAGATCCCACCCAGACTCCAAATTCTGGCTCCTCCTCCATGAGGCCTTCCCAGATTGCTAAACTGGTCATGAATTCTTCCAAATTTCCACCATATCATATCTGTCCTTCTCTGGTACTGATGCCTTGTGACTGTGATTTGGAGGGGGCAGTAGGACATGGTAATTATAAGTGAGGGTTATGACATCAAGTATATTCATGCCATGATTCCCATGGCATTGCTCCCTGAGCAAGCCAGACCTCTTTGAACCTCAGTTTCCTTGACTGTAAAGTGAGGGTATTCATACCTATCTCAAAGGGCAATCAGGAAGACTAAGCAAGATGACCATAAAAAGCACGTGATCCTGTGATCCCATAAGTGCCCCATATATGTGGGTTTTGCTTGGTGGTTATTGGGGCCTGACTCTTGTTCATCCTTGTGTGACGAAGCCTAAAGGGGACAGTTAAAGATGTGCACGTGGCAGGAGGAGCCCCAGGGTGGTTTATGTGGACTCCTGGAAGGAGGTCATCTGCATTCTTCCTGGATCAAGGAACTGAAGCTCTGACAGTCCCAGGCAGACACACCCGAGTGGGCAGGAGCTGTTTTAACGCAGGTGAATTTATTCCTCTGGCGCTCTTTACATTTGCTATTTTGTGCACTTGACTTTCTCTGCTTAGGGGACCAGAACCCTGGGCTGTAAACTGCTTCACCTACTTCACCTCTGTGCAGCATGTTAGTGCCGTCCTCCTCCCCACCCCCTCACACCAAAGCCTGCAACCTTGAGCTGGAAAACTCACTGAGATACAAATTCATGTGTCGCTTCACCGCTGGGGAAGGTCAGCAAGAAGCAGAGCTAGAGTGAGCCCCGTTCACCTCCCCCACCCCCGCTTCAGGGAGCAGAGCTCTGGGCCAGCCCCAGCGTCGGTGGGCTGCCCTGGCTCCCACCCCCAGGGGCAAGGTTAAGAAAGAGGCTTTTATTTTTGAGAAAAGATCTTTCCAGAAAGAACAATGAGACTTGGGGGATTGGAGGCCTGGAAGATGGGTCTGGCTGAACAGGAAGAACTTTCTGGAATTGGGAAAGGAATGAAAGCAGGTGTCTCAGAACAGCGGTCACTCCTAGCATTTCTCCTCCCTCGCATGTCACTTGTCAGACCCTGAGAAAACAGGCCTGTGCCTCCCGAGGGAACTCAGCACCCTGGCCTGACTGGCAGAGACTCTTTTGTCCTTGCTTCAAGGCCCCATGTCCGTTTGGGTAATTGACGTAGCGATAGGACCACAGATGGGTCATTCGTCCTTCAAGAAAGACTGCCCGCGCATCTGCTGTCTGACGGGCACCGACTATGCACATCTGTCCACCACACCGGCAAAAACTGCTGCCCCCCCCTCAGCTTCCAAGCCAGTGAGGAGGTAACCTCCAGTGTCAGCACTGGACCACTCACTCCCACAGAGTGAGGGGAGGATGGGGAGGGTACCCTCAAATGATTAAGCTTTAGTTTTCCCAGCCCAGAAAGATGGGACACTCAGGGAGAGTTCATTTTAGTGGGGAAAACCAAATGGGATGTGGTAGTCCTTGTACCCCCGGAGAGGGTCCCCTGAGAGCCCGTTGCATGTCAGGCTGTTTTAGTTTTTCAAATGTGAGACAAGAAAATCTGAAAGAGAAATCATTTTACAAAGCTCAGTTATACCACGTCACTGCTCACTTTTCAGTGTAAGCTTGGCCCACGGCCCCAGGAAGGTAATAGATGGGCCAATTTCCCAGCTCGTTGCCCATTTGGGGGTTTCCCCAGGCCTGGGCTTGAAAGCTAATGTTGCTTCAGCTCAGAGCGCAGTGCCTGTACCCCATGCAGGCGCCTGGGTGTGGGCAGGGAGCACTCGTTGCCTTCCAGAGGAAAAGCATTGGGTGTGGTCTACGGAAAGCAGAGGACAGTTGGGGGTAGGAGCAGGGGGTGGGGGGCAGCCCTGGGCTTGAAGAGAGCTGCCTATTCCAGCCCCCACCTCACCTCTCTGCTGGTGAGGTGGGGGGTGTGGCAGAGAGCCCAGCTCCTGAATGAGGCTGGAAAGTGTCCTATCTCCACACATGGGACAGGTTACATGACCTATGTGACACATAGCCTCTATCGGTCCCCAATGACCCCACCTCCTATGTCCACAAGAATAATCCCCTCCTCTCAAGGGTGGGCTGGAACTAATGACTCATTTGTGACAGAGTACAACAAAGTGATGGAATGACATTTCTGAGATTAGTTTACCCAAACACTGTGGCTTCTGTTTTGCTTGCTATCCCTTTTCTCTCACTTGCTGTGTTGCAAGATGCCTTATGGAGAGGTCCATAGGGCCAGGAGCTGAGGGACACCCTTGGCCAACAGCCAGTGAGGAACTGAGGTCCGTGGTCCACGAGTCTGTAAGGAGTTCATCTGCCAGCAGCTACGTGGGTGAGCTTGGTAGCTGACTCTCCTCCAGTCAAGTCTTCAGATGAAACCGTATTGCTGGCCAATGGCTGGATGAAAGGCTTGTGGAGAGACCCTGAGCCAGAAGACCCAGCTAAGCCATGCCCAGATTGATGACCCACAGGAATAATAAGAGAGTCATGCCTGTTCATTATTCTGCTGCTAAATTTGGGGGCGATTTGTTACACAGCATTTGAAGACTGATACAGCCTCTCTCGCTCTTGGCCTCTGTCTGCTCCTCTTTGAAGGGGGGTAATGCTCCTTGTAACTCTGGGTAGTTGTGTGTGTGAACTCAGCTCTGGGGATCACTTTCCCAAGCCCCCATGAGAAGCAGAGTAGATGTTCCACAGCACGATTCTTCACTACTGCCGGAGTCACACAGATCAATGTCTAATGCAAACGATGCTTAAGTTCTGGGAGAGAAAAGAACAAGATGCTGTAGAAGCAGGTAACTGAGGACCCCGCCTTGTCTGGGGGAGAGGGAGGCTCTCAAAGGAGGTGATTTTTGAGCTGAGGTCTGAAGGATGAGTTGGAAGAGGTGTCACTGGTCCTTCTATGTCCCCAGCCTATTAGTCTCTTTCTTCACCCTTCGCGATTTCCCATCCTAGCAGTTATCACAATTCATTCACTCACTCTGAGGATGTAAGGATGCATTCAACTAGCACATACTTACTGAGAGTCTACTCTGTACCAGACCCCACACTGGGTGCTGGGTAAAGTGACTAAGACAAAGCCTTTCTGGTTGAGATCTTCTTCCAGTGGGGAAGCTATAAGAATAAATAACTGAGTGACGTCTACAAGAAGGTAAGTGCTCTTGAGTATCTTGGATGAGGGGCTGGAAGCCCAGAGGTGAGCCCTACTCTCTTGTCCTGGGGCAGGGTAACTTGGGAGTCTTCAAGGAGGAGGTGAGGCTAGAAGTGGCTGGGAACAGGAGAGGTAGAGAAGTGACAATCAGGGCAGAAGGCATCTCCCTCCAGGCACACTCAGGACCACGAGCAGTTCTCAGCGGGAGCTCAGGTGGCCAACTGGCTGGCTGGAGACATCGCTCCTTCCAGTTCACAGCCCCTGAGGTGGAACCCCTGGATGCTGAGAGCTGGTTTCATCCTCAGGAATCACCCCCTCCCCTGAGGGTGACGCCAAGCTTATAAGCTCAGCAAAATTAGACCGGCGCTTCGCTATGCACACAGGTCCCCCCAGGAGTCTTATTGAAATGCGGACTCTGCCTTTCTCACTAGCTCCCATGATGCAGGTCCCTGGACCACACCGAGTAGCAGGGATCTACAGCAGCACACTGTCCCTTGATTCCATCTAGGAACCATTATATATATTTGAACTTGAGCCATCGACTCTTGCCTCTAGTTCATGATTCTTGCCTGTGCTACCTTCAACCTGTAGCTACAACTCTGAAAGGAGGCAGACATGGGACCTGGCTCCTGGGCTGTGTGATCTTGGGCAAGCCTTTAACCTGAGCCTACATTTTCCCATCTGTACAATGGGGATAGTCACTCTCGCAGGGTTGGGATAAAGGCTGCACGAGTGATGACAAGCTCAGCAAGGTGCCTGGCATGCAGCAAGTAAGTGTCCAATGCATGTTACCTCTTATTCTTTTTGTCAACAAACCATTTCCGGTTACGGTGACAGCTGTTACATTTGAGGCCAATGGACTTGAGTTAATGTCCCTGGTTCAACCACTGAGCAGCTATGTGACCTTGGATGAGCCACATAACTACACTGAGCTGCAGCTTCTCTCTCTGTAATACGGAGCCAGGAGACAGACACTTTCTAGCTCATGGATTATGAGGAGGGCTTGGTGCGTTACAGTGGTCTGCAGGCAGCATTCGGAACTACACTGGGAAGTTCTCACCATGGAGACAGCCAACAGGAACCTAATTATCTTGATTCACTCACACGCATCCCCTTTTCCAAAACTGAACACCTGCTCTGTGCCAGGCCACAGCAGGCATGGAGAGTTAGGAGCCAAGAAGACACAGCTCCTGCCCTCACATGTCCCCATCTACAGTGCTGGAGAGCAGTTGGGGACTCAGGACTGTTTCTAGATTATAAATAAATTGTCTCACACAGCACTGAATCATGTGGAGAACCCAAGCAGCTGGCAGCCAGGGACAAGTGAGCTTTGGCACCAAAGGGCACAGAAACTTTGCAGCATCTTCTAGAGAAACCAGGTAAAAGGAACGAGGGACATACTGGGGCCAGGCAGTTTGGGTTTGAAGAATTTGAGATGTTCCCATTTATAGCCTCGGAGCAAAGGCCTTGAAGTAGCCCAGCCATTCCTGGGCTAAGAAACAGGGCTGGGCAGGGCATGGCCCCCAGGATGAGGGGCTGGGAGCAAGGCTGGAATGCCCAGCGCCTTTACAGCTCAGGCCATGGCAAGGAAGCCTCTTCTGGATGGTTCCTATCATCCCTGTCTGGCCCACTTCCTTACTTAGAGAACAGAACTCCGATTGGGGCACCATGTTATGAGGCTAGAGACAAACAGAGACCCATTCAGAGTGTTCAGCCACATTCAAGAAACTAGAATTGCCAAACTTGGAGAGAAAAGATAATATGCAGGAGGCCAAGAACCCCATCTTCAGAGACTTGAAGAGAGTCCTGTGGGTGAAGGACTTGATAATTAGCTTTGTTCTTGGAGATGCCAAAGATTAGGATCTGTGAGATGCCAAGAAGAGTTGGTTTCCAATTAATTTTTCCAATTTCTGAATAAAGTATTTTTTCTAGTTATAAAAATTAAACATACTTATTACAGAAACTTCAGGAAATATGTAAAAGTATAAGGAAAAAATAAAAAATTAGAATCCTACGATCCAGAGCCAACCACTGCTAACATGGCAAAGCAGAGTTCTTAGCCACTTTTCTACCTCTCAGCTTTCCTCAGGAACACAATTCATGCCCATCAGGTGGACTGGTCCCCACATGCTGCTGAATCTTGGGCTGGAGAGAATATGGAATTTGAAGTCTGCAGGTGTATTTGGCAGCCATTGCTATAATACTGCGTAACAAACAAACTCAAACTTCACGGCTTACAATTATAAGCATTTATTTCTCACTCTGGGGGCTGTGGGTTGGCTGAGGACTGGATGGTTTGGGGGACCATGCTGCAGGTCGGGTCCACATCTGCTCCCCCATAGCTCTCATCCTCCTGGAACCAGGGGGCTTCCCAAGGCAAGTGACGAAGCTCATGGCGGCAGGCCCCACAGCACAATCATGTTTCAAGCTTCTGCTCATGTCATAATCTACTAGCATCTTATTGGCCAAAGCAAGTCACATGGCCAACACAAAGTCGAGAAGTGGAAATGAATACTCTGCCTGCCATGAGCCTCTGGCAAGAAAGTGGATGTAGGTGTCACCATGGTGAGGAAGCAGGGAGGAGATTTGGGACCACTAGTTCAAAGTTCAATCTGCTGCATTAGGTGGGTCTAGCGCATCCCACTCCTCCCAAGGGTCAGGATCTTAGAAGCACTGCTTTAGTGTATTTCCTTCCTCATATATATAGTTTTTACCAAAATAGGTTTATATTCATTCTACATTTTAAAAACCTCTGCTTTTTTTCACTTAGCTTCATACCCTATAGATATTTTTCTTTATATTAAATATTTTTGACTATGTATTTTAATGGCTATAGAATGATAAAATCATAAAGTTTGGGCATTATTTATTGAACTCTTCCTCTGAAATACTTAGGTCGTTTCCCATTTGGCTACTGTAAATAACAGTGTAGTAGACATCTTCATACAGATACTTTGTTGCACCTGTAACAAACATTTCTTGCTTTTGCTTGCCCAGTGCCAGGCCCTACCTCTCTCTCTGATAACAGTAGCCTGAGTTCCCTTTGGGGAAACATCTGTCTGTTCCTTTAGTCTGTGAAGTTTATGTGGCATCCACCACTGACTCCAGGGGAACTGCCTCTAGCCAGGAAAGATATTCCAGCTCATAAAACTCAAAACTTTGACCCAAGCCTGGCCAATCAGAGCATGGAATGCTTCCTAGTTGCAGAGATTGGCTAGAGAGATAGGTAGAAAGAACACAAAGCATAGGCCTGGCCAATCAGGGATTCATTAAAGGGAAGCACATGACCCAAGGGGATCCAATCAGAGTATACTCTGGGACTTGCTGAGGACTCACTGGGAAAAGACATTCTCTCTTTTTCTCTAACTTCGACTTAGAGGTGCAGGACGGAGGTGGTTGACAGTGATCTTGTTTACACTGAGCCTGAGGAGGAAGCCAAGGTGCAGAGAGCAGAGCCCAGATACGCAGAGGGGCTGGATTCTGCTGATGGAGCTCCTCGTGGCTGTCAGCCCCCTGGCACCAGGTGGCTTCCCAGCACGTTTTCTTTGGGGCTTAAGCTGAGGAGAGATTTGTCATTTGGAACCAAATAGCTCTGGTTTTACTAACTTAAATTTCTTGACCTAGAATTACTGAGCCAAAGGCCGTAAACATTTTTTTAAGCCTCTTGAGACTGCTTGTCAAATTACTTTCCAGAGAGCTGATTATAGAAAGAGTATTGGAGAGCCTACCTCACAAGCATTAGCATAGTAGCTTAAAATTTTTAGATGGGCAGAAATAATATGGTTTAATTTTATTTTCAGTGAGGTGAAATATTTTTTTGTGTTCATAGACCATTTTTACTTATTTTGTGATTTGCTGAATATGAACAATTTGTGTCAAATTTTTTACTTTGTAAGAGAGTTTTTATAAATATCAAAAACATCATTCTTTTCTCAAATTTCTCAGCAGTTCCTCCCACCCCCAGTTTATGGTCTTTAAATATTTTATGTGTTCTGAGGTCAATGTATTTTGAATTTTTTTGTTGTCAAATTATTTTCAGTTGTCACTTCAGGAAAACATGGACCAGGTTTTCTTTTCTTTTCTTTTCTTTTTTTTTTTTTTTTTTTGATGTTTGGATACCCAGAATTTCTCACTCTATATTTGGAGACCTGTCTGTATCAGAACCACCTGGGAGCTGGTTAGGTTGTAGATGGATGTCCAGATGCAACCACACCAGGCATCTGTTCTGATCATCCTCCTTCCCAAGGAGTGTGACCAAATATCTGAACTAGACCTACAAATGCATAACAGGTGCACAGCGGACAGATGGCGGGGGCCAACAGGACAGCCAGCTCTCCACCGAGCCCTAGCAGGTAAAGCTACAAAGCCAGCGATCCAGGCCCTCACAGAAGGTTAGACAGGTTAGATGGGGTGGGACAGCCCTCCCAGAATGCCAGGTCCAGCCCTATCATGCAGATGGGGAACTAAAGTCCAGGCAGGAAGAGATGGTTCTCCAGGTGAGGCAGACCCCAGTTTAGACATTTAGGATATGCCATGCCTCTAAAGCGGTGGTTCTTGAAGTGTGGCCCTGGGACCAGTGGCATCAGTGTCACCTGGGAACTTATCAGAAATGCAAATTCTGAGGCCTTACTACTCCAGACCCGCTGGGTCAGAAGCTCCAGGGATAGGGCCATACACTATTGCATCAAGGCTTCCTGAGGAATGTTCAGATCGAAGAATCGTTGGCCTAACATGTGCCCATATCACAGGGAGGATGATGGGATGCTTCTGATCTCTTTGGAAAGCGGATGTTGTGGGGAGAGAGAGAGAGAACTGAGGGAGGTGTGAATGTGCGAGGGTTTCTGCAATGGACTGAACGTTCACACCACCCCTTCCCCCGCCTCCGGTCATATGTTGAAAGCCCTGACCCCCAATGTGATGGTGAGGCCTTTGGGAGGAGAGTAGGTTATGAGGGCTCTGGCCTCATGAATGGGATTAGTGCCTTACAAAAGAGACCCTAGAGAGCTCCCTCTCCCCTTCTACCATGTAAAGACACCACAAGGGGGCAGTCATTTGTGAACCAGGAAGAAAGCTCTCACCAGCCCCTGGTGCCTTGATCTTGAACTCCTAGCCTTCAGAACTGTGAGAAATAAATGTCTGCTGTTTAAGCCACTGAGTCTATAGTATTTTGTTACAATACTATTATAATACTATATACTTTGCCCAAATGAACAAAGATACCCTCATGTGTGGCCTCTGGACTGAAGTCCAAACCTCGCAGCCTGGTCTTTAGGATGCCACGATGGTTTCCCAGCCCACCTTCTCACACTGCTCGCCAGGTTCTTCGTGCTGTGGTCAAACTGGAGGTCCCCACCCCTGTGTTTCCTTCACTTTCTTCAGCCCTCCCCAAACCTCCTCCTTCTGAAGTCTGACTCAAGTCCTACCTAAGACGTCCTCTTTGCTCCAGAGGCCTGTGAGACCAAAAATTCAAAGCAATGTTCCCTCCTCGGATCCCTCTGTTTAAACTGCTCTCAAGACCTGACCATACTCAGCCATCATTATTGTATTTAGCTCCCTTAATTAATTAAGTGGCCAAGTCCCACTCGACCCCCTACCTACTCTCCCTCTGAGCCTCCCATTCCCCTCTCCTGATAGCACTTGGAATACAGCAGACCCTTGACGTTTGTTGACTAAAAAGCAGCATCTTTTCTGAAACACCCTTTGAAAGTTAATTTGCTGACTCACCACTGTTCACAGCTCAACAGTTGCTCTTAACTTTCAACTTTATCAAGTCAATTAACATCACAGACCTCTAGAGGTCAATTCTTTTCAGGACTGTGGTAGTTATTAAGATGACATTACTCCAGTGACACAATAAAACCAAACCAGCAACTTCCATCCAGACCAACTTTTTCTAACCTTGACCTAGAATGTCAGTCTGGAGAGGGGAACTCCCTTAGACACTCTCGCCCAAATTTACAAGTGGAAAAACACTGGAGAGGGGCTTTGCCTTAGCAAGGTGTCCCTAAGAGTAGCATTCATTCCAGGCAACTCTAGGACCCTCAGGTGGGCAGAAGGCACTGACTTGGCATTCAGCTTCCGGGAACCATTGAGGAGACACTTCCCACAAGTTCATTACCCACAGTCTGCTGCGCTCCGCAGTCTGATGTGTGCAAGGTGAGCTCCCATGCATCCTGTAGCTCTGGGTGGCTCTTTATAAGATTTTCTGTAACTCAGACAGTCCCAATAGCCAGGCATCCATCCAAAGCTCCTCATTCTCAGATGAACCCACCCATGACAGAAAGGCAGCCCTGGATGCAGGTCTTCAGCCTGGGACATCCCACCTGGCTGCTGCCTCCAACCTGGGAACCCTCATCTCCTTCCTTCATGGTCCCAGGCAGGCCTCTTCTTAATCCCTAACAATCCACCAATATGGGAAACAGCACCACCAATCCAGCCGGCTCCAGGACCCTGCCTGCCCTCTCACTGCCCCCAGGCTGGCTCCCACCCCCTCGGGGGAGCTAGTGCTGAGACACGGAGGCCAAGCAGGTGAAGAGATGGTCATGATGCTGGCAGGAACTACGCGGCCGCCAGCTGGGTCAGTACAGGCTGGAGCACTCTGAAGTCTGGACACTGGGAAAGGGGGTCCTGGGGATCAAACCTTGACTCCTTGGACATTTCCTGAAGGGTCTGCTGTACCTTCTGAATCCCTGGTCTTTGAGGCTGTCACCTGACCAGCGTGCTCTGGGTTCCATGAGCAGTGAGATAAATTTCACAGTCTCCATTTTGTCCAACATAAATTCCTGGGAGGAGAAAAAACTCTCTCACCTGACAGTGCTTTAGGTCCCAGACACCACTTTGCAGGGACCAGAGCACCATCAAAATTGACCCGCATCTCCTTTAGCTTTCGCAAGGGCCCTGAAAAAGATGTGGGATCAATAACTATTGGCAAATGAACACACCTAGGTTCTGAGAACCTAAGTGACTTGCCCGAAGCTGCACAGCCCAGTGGTGGCAGTGCTGAATGACTCAGAGTCGAGATACTGGTGTGGCTTCTTGAGTGTGGCTGTCTGCCTCTTCTCGCTGCTTCCTCCATGAAACCCATCCTGACCACCCCTAGCCTCCCTCTCTGAAAGTCATTAACTTCTTGAGGATCAGGGGACCCTTTATCTCCCCCCTCATTCATCACTTTACCTAGCATGATGCTGAGCACGTACAAGTAACTCTAAATCTAGGTTGAGTGATTGTTACAGGAGACCACTGGGACCCTGACATCACTGTGTCAATTCTTCCTTTTCCTTGGGAAGATGTAATTAATGCAACTGTGACTACTTAGAAATGTGCCCTTATGCAAAACTACATCATTTATAGCACAACCTGAAGGAGTAAAGCCCCAGGGGATGCCAGTTACGTGGCCTTCAACATGAATGGTGCCTCTGAGCTGTGCCACGGAGTGGCCCTGATACCGCCTGTGAAATTCTCATGAAAAGTCCTACTCAGCTCTGACACAGGCTCGCTGCCTGTTGACTGTCGCTACTGGACAACACTAGAGAAGGAATTGGCCCTTCAGCATTCCAGAGGAGCTAAGGACCCTGTTTGAATATTTCCATCGAACCTGCCTCAAGTAAAGAAAGCAAATTGTGACCTCGGATGAAGCCAGTACCGCAGATGGCAGGCAGGAAAGGGTGGAAAGTCCAGGTCCTTGATGGTGTCACTGAGCCTCAGGTCACAGCATGCCTGAAACCCATCCGGCCACCAAACCTCCACTCACGACTCAACACGTGCCTGTCTGAAGAGTCAAACAACCTTGAAAAGAAAGAACAAGGCTGTAGGACTCACGCTTCCAGATTTCCAAACTTACTACGAAGCTACAGTAGTATGACGGTAGAATGAAGATAGACAACCAGATCGAAGATAGACAGAACTGACAGTCTGGAAATAAAACTCCACACTCACAGCCAATTGATTTTTGACAAGGATGAGGAGACAATTCAATGGGGAAAAGGGTAGGTTTTTCAACAAATGGTACCAGGACAACTAAATATCTTAACGTGAAAGAATGAAATTGGACCCCTGTCTTAGACCATATACAAAAATTAACTAATAATGGATCATAAGCCTAAACATTAGAGCAAAAACTACAAAATTCTTACAAGAAAATAGGTATAAATCTTCATGACTATGGATTAGGTAGGCAATATTTTCTTAGGTGTGATCACTAAAGCACAAGTAACTGAAGAAAAAATAGCTAAATTGGATTTTGTCAAAGTTTACAACTTTTGTGCTACCAGCAACATGAAGAAATAATCCATAGAATGGGAGAAAATGTTTTCTTTTTTGGGAGGGGAGAGAAATATTTTCGAATTATATATTTGATAGGGACTTGTATCCAAAATATACAAAGAATTCTAGCAACTCAACAATAAAAGACAAACAGTCCAATTAAAAAATGGACTAGGGATCTAAATAAACATTTATCCAAAAAAGAAATACAAATAGCCAATAAACATATGAAAAGACACTCAACATTATTAGTCACCAGAAAAATGCAAATCAAAACCACATGAGATACCACTTGATACCCACTAGGGTGGCTAAATTACAAAGATAGACAGTATCAAGTGTTGACAAGGATATGGGGAAGCTGGAAGCCTCATACATTGATCATAGATTGTAAAATTATGCAGTCATTTTGGATAACAGTTTGGCACTTCCTCAAAATGTTAAACATAGAGTTACCACAAGACTCAGAAATTCCACTTCTAAGTATATACCCAAGGTAATTAAAAAGATATGCCCACAGAAAAACATACACATGCATGTTCAGAGCAGCATTATTCATAATAGCCAAAAAGCAGAAACAACCCAAATGCCCATCGATTGATCAATGGATAAACAAAATGTGATCTATCCAAACAGTAGAATATTATTCAGTCATTTAAAGGAACGAAGTATTGATTTGTGCTACCATATGGATGAAACTTAAAGATGTTATGGGAAGAAGCCAGATCTAAACTGTATTTTGGGCAGGGGGGTGGTGCTGAAAATGTTCAAGAATTAGATGCTAACGATGATGGTGCAATTCTATACTGAAAACATTGAAGTGTGCTCTTAAAAAGGGTGAATGGCATGGTACGTGGATTACATCTCAATAAAATTATTAAAATTAAAAATAAAAAAAAGATATGCTCTGTTGTCGGTGGAAGCCAGGCTGATCACACATCCTCTGGTACCGCAGCATCAGCATCGTAACTGAGAGGGGATTTGTCCTGGTGGCGGCAGCGAGAAGGGGAAGCTCCGTGGACTTGACCGAGTCTGAAGATTACATCGAGGACCTGTGCAGAGGCTCCCTCGGGAACAGAAATGTCCCCTCCCACTGTACGCATATGTGTGTCAATGTGTAACCACATCTGTGTGCATCTTGGTGCGTGTGTTTGCTGGTGTGTCAGTGTGTGTTCCGTGTGTATTGTTAGGGCTGTGGAGAGCACATTTGAATGTCTGTATGAGTATATACACTGTGTGTGTGTGTGTGTGTGTGTGTGTGTGTGTGTGTGTGTGTGGGCGATGTGCCAAGGTGGGTCTAGACATAAATTCCAGGCAGGGCGGGAGTCCCTTGACACCTGCCTCTGACCCTGCACCTAATGGGTGCTCATTCCAGTTTGTTGAGAGACTAATGGAGACCCTGAGACCTTCTGTGCCCGGCGTCCATGCGCCACGGAGGGAGGGGCTGAGGGGGGCCGAAGCACGAATGCATCATGAGCTGAGGCCCAGGATGGCAGCTGAGGTCCAGCCTGGGAGCAGGGAGCCCTCACCTGAATCAGGTCGAGCTTGGCGAAGAGGCCCATGCTCTGGGGTGCAGTGCAGGCGGGGGAGCAGCACTGCTGGGCCATGCTGTCGATGGCCATTTGCACATAGCTGAGCAGCTGGTTCTGCAGGAGGAGGAGGAAGCAGCTCAGGCCCTCCCCCAGCATCCCCCTACTCCTGCCCGCTGTCCACAGGTCACTCAGGCCGGAGAAGGGTCCTGGAGCCAGGAGCCGCCTTCTCATCCTGGTCTGTGCTCCCCTCCCAAAGCACTTTGAGCTGTCCTTCCCCACCCAGGGTCTGAGGGTCCTTGTGGCTGGAGACGTCTGTGGTTGGGGCAGGGGCTGGGAAGGGACCCAGGGAGCCCAGCGCGCCTCTCCCTGGGCAGCTCAGAGTGCTGGACTCCAGGCCTCCGGGGTTGCGGTCAGCTATGGCCGCCTTGCTTCCCACCTTAAAAAGACTCAGAAGGGGCTCCCTTCCCTAAGCCGCTCCTCCCTAAGCTCCTTAGTTGAAGGTCAGTAGGCTACAGATTCCAACTTTCATGTCTTCCATATTAGGATCCCATGGGGCCTGACAAGTCCTACATCTGCTGACTACACCCTGCCCAGGTGGAGTGCGCCCAAAGAGCCCTGTGGCCCAGGCCTCACTCCCCCTGTTCCCCTCCAGCAGCCCGAGGCCAGAAGGGCACAGGCTCTGGTTATGGGGAGGATGGGGCTCAGGAGGGTGACTGACTAGTGTACATCCCCCGGGCCAATGAGAAGCAGCTCGAGAGCTTAAGTTCAGAAATTCTGGCCCCTGGTCATGAACTTCAACCATGGCTTATTCTTCTGAGCATTGCTTTTCTGTGAAATAGGTACAAGACAGAATTGAGCAACAGTTGGGAGTTCCCGTTTAGGGGGAGGCCTGTGCCAAGCAGTCCCTGGTAGTGATCAGCGAGGTATAAGGATTTCTAAAGATAGTGCACAATAACCATGCACCTAAAAGTCATTATTTTATTGTTAACTGCAAGCATGATAGAAGGACTGAGTGAGCACTCGCTTATGCCAGGCCCTGGCACTGGTTGGGGATCCCAACTCGGTTCCTGGTAGAGCTGGGTCCTTAACTATATGTGTGGCCTCAGTTTCCCATCTGTAAAGTAGCATCTACTGAGTCTTACGGATGCCAAAAGTAGCCTTTTGGAAGCTAACAGTCACCATGAAGAGAAAGTAGAGGAAAAGGGGCGTGTGTGTGTGTGTGTGTGTGTGTGTGTGTGTGTGTGTGTGTGTGTGTGTTGGGAGGTGAGGGGACAGCAGCTCCCAGCCCCTGCCCCCACCCTGGGCCAGCAGAATGGTCTCACAACACAGCCTCTCATGTCTTTCTGGTAAGTGACGTCATTTTCCAACTGCCATCGCTCCTCCTGCTTGTGGTGACACTTCCTCTGCAGCTGACTCAGCCGGACCTTGAGGCTCTGAGGTGAGAAGGGCTAGGTTACTTCGGGTGCAGCAAGCCTGCCTGTGGCCGGAGGGGTCACTACCCACGGTGGTCTATGTGACGATGGGGTGGGAACAGAAGAAAGTTCTGGGAGGTCAGGGCTGTTCAAAGCACCAGGAGATGCGGAAGAGGGCATGTCCGGGCTGACTAGGGTTTGAGCCCCAACTCAGCTCCTGGTGCCCCGTTTTTCTCACCAGAACCAGAACCACCAGTCTGTGTCCTTCTGACCTCAGGGGCTACTGGGAGGACACGGAGTAACGAGGTTGTAAATGGCCTTCGGTAGTGCAGGCCTCAGGGGGCACAAGGCTGTCCTGAGCATACTCCCACCTGCGGGGGCCCCGCGGATGTGTTCAGACGACACAGGACATACCCAAGTGCCCTCACTTCTCTGAGCCTTAGTTTCTTCACCACAGAAACAGGAAGAACAGCATGGCTGGAACTAAGATGTAGAATTTAAGGGAGCATCAAAAAAATCTCAATAATTAAGGTAAATAATATTTTAACGCAATGTTTTATAAAAATCAAAGTTAATGCCAAAAAAAAAAAAATCCATGATGAACAAAATGTTCAAATTTAAATAAAGATAGGATCTAACCCTGAACTGGCACATTCACCTCACTCACCTCCCCCCAGTCTCAGCCTTAAAATTAGAAGCACCTACCTAGAGGGGTTGGAGTGAGGTTTAAATATAAAATGCTTATCACGGTGCCCCAGCCCTAAAGGGTCTGAGTTCTCTTAAGGAAAAAAGGTACAAAATGGTGTAGGTTTTCAGTGCTGCCACTAGGGGGCAGAGACTCACTGCAAACATCATGCAATGGTCCTTTGCGAGAATCACCCCATCTATCAGCCTTCCTTGCCTGGTGTCCCCGTGGCCTCTTCACCAGGCCCCAGCAGCAGAGCACACATTTTTCATGCCAGGCCTTTCCCAGACCAGTCTCTTCTGCCTGCAATGCCTATCTTTCCTGATGTAAGTTCTTTTTATTACAAGATTCACCAAAAAGGAGAGAGAGAGAGAGATCACTTCCTGGGGGCACTCGCTTTGACATAGTTTGAGTTTGGTGTCTCTCAACAACTTAGCATCTAGGTCGCATCACCCCCATTTGACAGATGAAGAAACTGAGGCTCAGAGAGGGTACAAACTTGCCCAGGGTTGTGCATCTAGTCAGAGACGAAAGTGGAATTATAACTGCAGGCTGTCTGAATCTAGAACTTACAGCTTTTCTACCTCAAAGGCACCTTTTAAGCATAAGCTGAACCTCAGGAGAAGCCCCGAGTTCTAGCAGAAAGGGAGAGGAAGGGATACAGAACCAGGTTCTGGAGTGACAGCCTCCCCCAGACGCTCTCAGCAGCCCGCTATGGCTCCAGGCCTTTCCCAGGGGTGCAGAGGGAAGGGGCCCCTAAGCCCCCAGTTCTCTGGACCTAGGGGAATGAGCCAGGCTGCTGGCAGCTGTTACCGGGATAAGAGCTCGATGGCTCTCTTCTAGAGACTCCAGGCTCTGGTGGGCGGCCTGGCTCATCTCGGAGAAGGCCTCCACGTGCTTCTGGATGTCCCGGCTGACTGCGAAGAGCTTGCCGTAGTGCTCCACCATGACCTCCACCAGGGCCGCCTCTGGCTTCTCTGCTTCGCTGTAACCTATGGAGACAGCGCCATGGCGGGGTGGGTGGGCAGGAGGGCTGGCCCTCACCCCTCCCCTGCAGTGGGTGGGACTTCTGCTGTTGCTCCTGGAATTCCTGCTGGAGCGCCAAAGTTGAGAGGTGCCAGATAATCCAATGCAGGGCCTACTGCAAGACAGCAGGACTGGTCCAGCACCTATCCGGCCCCATCACTCACCTTCCACCGCTTCAAAAGAATCATCGACATTTAAAAGGCTGCCTAGCCGGCTCAGAGTCTGGATCGAGGCTGCCCTACCACCCCTGAGGACAAACAGACAAACTGCCTACTGGAGGAGCTTGCAGGAAGGGGACAAGAATTGTTGCCATCCTGAGCGATGGCTCCCAGCTCTGACAGTTACTCATTCTGGGTGGGCTGAACAGGGCTGAGTTGCTGAATTAGAAAGTCTCCAAACCAGGAAGCTGCCAGAAGCAACATTGGATGCTGGGTCTGCTTCAAGCCCCTTGCTGGACCCAGAGCCCTACACACCCCTCCTGGGCTTAGTGTTCAAGCCTCTTTGAGCCACACCTCCCTGCCAGGTCCTAGTGCCCCAGCACTCTAGAACTCACCGTCCCCACACCCCCTAGGCAGGGCCATGGCTGCAGCCTACACCCATGCTGTTCCCTCTGCCTGCAATGCCATTCCCCTATGCTGAACTCAGCTGAGCCCCATGAGAGGTTGCTTCCTCTATGAAGCCTTCCCTGACCTCCAGAGCAGAATCCTTGGGGCTCCCACAGCTCCACAGCACTTAGTGCAGTGGCTATGAAGTCAGACCAGAGTCTGAGACCCAGTACCGCCACTTCCTGGCTGGGTGACCTTAGGCGAGTTCCTTAACCTCTCTGAGCCTGGGTAACACAGTTCTCAGAAGCTCATAGGTGGGTAAAAAAGATTTACTAAAGAGCTTAGCACAGAGTGGGTATTTAATAAATGGTAACAGCTATTTATATTATTAATGATATTGAGATAATAATAATGATAGTGGTAATAAAAATACGTGTTTGTCTCCCTTTCCCTTTGCTAACGAGTTTCCAGTAGTTCTAACAGTTGACTCTGCCGTAAATCATGATAAAACAATAATAACAAAACCCATTTCAGATGTCTCTGTAATTTTAGTTGATGATAGCAAAACAAAAAGCAAACCCAAAGACAAATGAAATACTAGTAATGATAGTTCACATTTACTGGGCTCAATGCTAGGTACCGTGCTACGTGCTTATTCAGGATGAGTTCCATGTGATCCACATGACTGCTGCTGCTCCCGCCGCACAGATAAAGGGACCAAGGCCTTGAGAACCCGCCACAGGCTACACCGTTAGCCCCGACAGGGCTGAGCTTCCCCAGGCAGGCTGGCTCAGGCAGGCTGAGCCCTTTCCAACCAGTGGGGCTCAGGCAGGCTGAGCCCTTTCCAACCACGCTGGCTTTGGTCTTGGTAGATCCCCACTCTGCACATGAACTTGAGGTTCAGCAAGGCTACACGCTGTGCCCCAGTCCTGAGGCTGGGAGGTGGCCACAGACAGGACAGGCTTTCTGAGGAAGCAACATACGTACCCTGGGGGATTTTCTCAAGGACCTTAATCAGATAGTCTTCAAAAAGTTTGTGCTTCTCCACCTCTCTCTTCAGCTTCCTCTGCCTGTGGAGACATTTCAGTGACTGTGAGAGCCAGAAATGAGAATGTGCTTTGGAGGTTCCCAAGTCGTGACCCCTTGCGAGGCCACCCTCTGTGGTCTCCTGCCCAGACCTGCACTGGCTAACCACTGTCCCCCATCAGTGCACCACTGGCTGAAGTCTCTCCACCCCCTGCCTCCCACTTACTGCTGAGCAAGTTGAAACACAAACAGGTCAAAGCAATGCCAGTGGTCACACTGTGAGGAAGGGACCTGGGGGAGAGTGAAGCTGGGTCATTCTGGCATGGGGTCTAGTAGGGTGCCTCTCCTGGAGGCTGAGCAGGGTATGGGTGGCCTGAACCCCCAACAGCTGGTGATATGGCCAGGTGTTTCACCTCTCTGTGGCTAGGTGGCCCATCTGTAATAATGAAAGATACTCCTTCGTAGGCTGACCAGGACCACGCCTGGGGCACCTAGCATATCATAAGCACTCAGTCTGAGATCGGGGCTACCAGAAGCCCCCAGAGGGGAGACAGCCACTTGTTGCTGCCTAGTCACACCTGATTCTTGGGGCTTCCCCAAGCAAAATGAGTCTCCCATAGGTCACCCACTCTGGACCCAGTCAAGGTCAAGGGCTGAACGATGGGCTCAGCGACCCAGGGCAAG
Source organism: Eidolon dupreanum (assembly GCA_028627145.1). Classification (NCBI taxonomy): domain Eukaryota; kingdom Metazoa; phylum Chordata; class Mammalia; order Chiroptera; family Pteropodidae; genus Eidolon; species Eidolon dupreanum. The sequence continues at coordinate 5,632,096 of CM053509.1, forward strand.
CCACTCTGCCTCTGGAGCCCCACTTTCTCATCCACAGTCCTGAAAATGCAGGGAAAATTGTCTGTCTCTGCAAATAGTACATGGGGCCCTATGAGCCATGATGCCAAATCTTACTGGGGCTGGGAAGCCTTACAGAATCTGATAGAAGAGTTGGACCTTTTCTCCATAAAATTGCTCAAACTTGTCTATTTTCATCTAATTCAGGCATTGGTCGGCAGCCTGAACCCGAAGGGCTGTACAGTGGGAGAAGGAGGCCCGAGGTCCAGGGTCTCCACTCAGCCAGGCAGCAACCTCGAAGGCTGATTTTAGAGGGGCTGGGTTGACAGATGCACAGGAACGGCCACCCACAGCCCTGCCTTCGCGATGGGCGACTAAGCCCAAGGAAAGCTGGGACCGGCCCAGGGTCTGAGGTCAAAGGTGGGAGCTGAGCACCAGCCCCTCACCACAGCTGCCCCTCCTGGTTTACTTCCAGGCATCATTGACCCCCTCGCCCATCCCACGGCCTGGCCTCCACAGGCATCTTTGCTCGGTCCCTGACACTTAGCCCACGGCACACGGCACTGAGTCTGGGGCAGGCGCACGGCGGGGCCTCGGGAAACGTGTACTTGGCCTGGAGCTGACAGAGTTCCCGTAAGAGCAGCTGCAGGTATCTGTCCTCGTCACCGGTATCGCTCGGGCCAGACCCCCGGCCTGTGTCCGTGGCCGCTGGCATTGCCCCTCACCATCCCAGGCCACCCTGGAGGATGAGGGCCACGTGGGCCAGGCAGGAAGAAGATGGATGGCAACTGCCACAACCAGGGCAGCTCTCTCTTCCGATCCTCCCGACAGTCCTCGGAAACCAGGCTACAGTCCAACTGCATAGAAAAAGAAACAGAGGCTCAGAGGGGGCTGGTAACTGGCTGAAGGACAAACATCAGGCCTGCGTTTGAACTTGGGTCATTAAATCCAGAGTCTTGGGCCTTTGAGCTGCACCCCAGCTCTGGAGGGGCCAATCGGGCCATTCCGTAGCAGCATTATCACCCCTGCCGTCCCATAATTGGGATGGCCCCATCACCGCCAAATCCCAAGGGCCTCAAGGTGCCTGGGACTGCCAGCAGGTGCTGGCTTCCGATGGCATCCAGGAAAAAGCCCTAGGTAAGAGCCAGAGACTGGTTCAGAAAGCTGCCGCATGAGGAGGTGGCAGCTTTGTCATCTGTCTCTACCCTTCTATCCCCCCACCCATTTATGTATTTAACTGACATCATAAACTGACCGTGTACAGAGCTTATGAGTGGCGACCGAGACAGACACTTTGAATAAGCTCATGGTTAAGCTGGGAAGCTAGTTTAGTTGACAGGTAGTTCCAACCTAGCCTTGCAGAGGGTTGCAAGGGTCACTCACCTGTGTCTGGTTCCCAGTTATGGCCACAAGGTGAAGAGAGTGTCCCTAAGGGTGCCATTCACTGGCCCTCTCCTGGGCCAGCCCCAGCACATGGGAAGGGGGAGACGGGGAGGGGCTACAGGGTCAGTTTTCCCAGCCTAGAGCATCAGACATCAAGAGCATGGGGAGAAAGGGGCCCAGCTGACTCGCTCACAACTCCAGGAGCCCAAAGCCATGCATGACATCACAATGCTGGCTTGTCCTGGTGCCATGCCCATTGCAGACCCACTTGTGGGCGGAGGGCCTGATTCTCCATGGTTCTGTGCCCCTCCCCACCAGTTCAACTTCCAATAAGAAGGGATAGAGGAATGCTGGTGGCTTCAGGGGAGACTTGGGCTATTTTTGTCCTTTCAAAGTGGGTCATTTGCAGGAGAGGCGGGTCATCCCTGATGTCCCAACTCTGTGGGCTGCCCAAATTCCACTGCCCTATCCTCGGACTCTCCTTTTTACCTTCTCCTACTTGATTGTGGGTGGCTGCAGCTCAGACACTTCTTCACCTGGGGCATTCAGCAACCATGAAGGCTCAGCTCTGTCCACAGCTTGGGACCATGCCTGGCCCAGGGCAGGGGAGGGGGCAAACTAAAGGAGCCTTCAGGACCTCATCCTGGGACCTGCCCCTGCCTTATGGATCAGGATCAAAGGCTGGGACTGAGGCTGGGCCCGTGGCTGGGCTGGGGGCTGAGGGAGGGGCAGCCACAGGCCCAGGCTGGGGCTGGGGCAAGGGTAAGGGCAAGGGGAGAGAGGTTGGGCCCATTGTGATTCTGGGACAACTCCCCCATCTCCCACTCCTCAGCAGCTCCCTCATGACCCCTCATCAGCAAACAATGGATCTAGTTCCTGCCGGCCCAGAAGTCCCTGCACAGGTCCCAAGGGGGCTGTCTCTGTCGGACCCTCCATGGTTCTGAAGCCCATCAAACAGTTGTTGAGAGAGTCTGGTCCTGACCTGGCCCAGGGTTCAGACAAGGGAAGGAGAAGGACGTCCATGCAGGACATGCTAGTATGGAAGGAGGGAAGCCCCAGGTCTGGGGCTGGGGCTGCCCAGGGGATCAGAGCCAGTCTGGGGGCGGGGGTGGGGAGGAGGGTTGGAGTTGACAA
>CM053509.1:5635109-5655458 GCA_028627145.1 Eidolon dupreanum
TCCAGCACTAAGCCTGTGCACACTTGAACCCTCTTGATTCTACTACTGACCCCTAATAACATTTACTAGATTCTAAAGATGGGCAACTTACTCAAGGCCCCTCAAAACTAGGCATCTCAGTAGGGAAAGTAAGAGATGGCTGAGCCCACAGTGGGGTAGGGGGGGTTCTCCTTCTCAAAGACAGAGACCCTTTCCCTTAAGATTCCTTCAACATCGACCCCCACTTTGCCCATCTGCGTGGGTGAGAACCTGATGCGGTATCCACCGCACAGGTGCAGACCAGGTGGCCAGGCCGGGTGAGGACAGCACTATTAACCCCACCTGCTCAGGTCTCACGTGTGCGCCCATCACTTGGATTGGTGTTCCTGGAATCCCAAGAAGGAGCGCTGGGTTTGAGTTAGGAAGCCTGGCCTCCAAATCTTGAGTTTCCAGCTGTCTGTCTTCCTGCCAACCCTTCCCTCCCCTCCCTGAACCTCAACTGCCTCCTCTGTGAAATGGGAACAAGTCCTTGTGGAAGGAGCGGAGGTGTTTGAGAATTAATAAGTTAATTCGACAAAAAATGTCCTTCCCTTCTAGGGCTGCTGTCAGGGCAATAGCATGAAGTCACTGACAAATAGAAAAGGCTCTCGATACTATCAGACCCATGGGGGAGGGCCTGGGAGTCTAGAAGTGGCTGCAGGAGATTGGCTGTCCCATTGCCTGACCGTCTTCACCTCCCCTAGGCATCTTGTCAGAGAAGGATGCTATAGCTGAGTGCTGTGCATAAGCCTCTGATGAGCCCACGCCAGGCTGCTGGGCCAATACCTGCCTTGGGGCGAAGGACTGGAGGGGTCCCCGTCAACTTCTTGCTTTACCCCTTACAAGCTTCCCACATTGTATCGCTCCTACAACAGGGTGAAGTGGTTTGTCTCATTCTCGTTTTTACTGATAAAGGAACTGAGGCCCAGAAAAGGGAAGTGAGTTGGTCACACAGCTAGGAAGTTGCAGAACTGAAACTAGACCTTAATGTCCCTGATGTCCATATCTAAGATGCTTCCACTCCCGCCTGGGTCCCTACTCCCCCATGGACCACGCTGATCGCTATACCTTCTAGCCCAAACCCTCCTTTTGCACTAAGGAAACTGAGGTCCAGAGAGGGACAGGGACTAGGCCGAGGTCACACAGCACCAGCATCTACAGTGTCCCCAAAAGTAACTACTATTCTAACTTCTATCACCGTAGTTTAGTTTCTTGAACTCTGTATAAGTTGAATCATGTATCGATGTTCTTTGTTATCTGACTTCTTTTGCTCACTGTGGTTTGCGAGATTCATTCTGTTGCATGGAGTAGTAGTTTGTCTGCTTCATTGGGGCGTATTATCCATCACATGAATATTCATGAATGTAGTAATCCGTTCAAATGCTGACGGACATGTGGGGAGTTTCCAGTTGGTTTTATTACGAATAGCACAGCACCGCTGTGAAGTTTCTTGAACTTGTCTTTTGGTGACCATATGTGCATACTTCTCTTGGGCATAGAGCTAGCAGGACTTGGATATGTTCAGCGTTAGCAAGTGCCATAGGTTTTCCAAAGAGTTTTCATGGGTTGGCACTCCTACCAATGGCAGTGAGTCTTCCAGTTGCTCCAATCTTCCCTGACGCTTGCTACATCCCATCTTTTTCACTTAAGGCATTGTGATGGACATAAACGGTATTGCATTGGGGTCTTAATTTTAATTTCCCCCAAATGCTCAGGAAGTTAAGCACTCTTACCTTTGGTTATTGTCTATTTATACATATCCTCTGTGAAGTGCCCAGCCTAGTCTTTTAGGTATGGGTTAATTAGAGCCACCAGGATACTGCATAGCAAAGTACCCAGAATAAGCATTTCTTCTCATGCTCTGAGGCTGCAGGCCCCGATGAGCACTGCTCCTGTGTGCAGGTTGGGCTCAGGCTGCCCACAGGTAGGTTCCCACTCTGGGGCCCAGTTAAAGGGCAGTGGCTCCAGGAAAAAGTCCTGGTGATGGCAGAAGAGCAAGCCGCAGTGCACAAGCACCCGTCAACACTCAGTGGCCAGAGGAAGCCCATGGCCAAGTACAATTTGAGTGGAGAGAAGGCGGGGGGCGGGGATATTCTGCCTCCAGGGAGAGAAGTGAATATTTGCCAAACAAACCAAACTATAGCACTGCTATTGGGGTAGTTTTTAAAAGACCCCATGTGATTCTAATGGTCAGCCAGAGCTATAAACCATTGACCTACGGTCACCCTGCATATCAGCCAGTCAAAATGAAAATCAGACTCAGCTGATTTTGCTTCATTTCCTAACAGCAGTTGACTCGAGCAAAGTCCATTTCTCCTTCAGATTTTTTTTTAAGTGAGTCCCTGAAATTAACACAAAATTATTTTAATGATTGATTTTAACTAGATCATGAGACCTTAAGTAACGGGCCTGTGTCTGATTCATCTCTAATATTCTCGGCCCTAGTATAATGCAGAGAAATGGGGAAATGCTGGGACAGGATGTCAGATAATTGGAAGGAAAGAATGTAAGAGTTGTTGCGTGAGTTCCATGAGGGCCGGGGGTTTTCGTCCGTTGAAATCATTGTTATATCACAAGTGAAACAGAATAGCTCTCGACAAATAACTTCTCAGTTAATGATGCGTGCATACGTGTATAGATAGGCTGTCTGGAAAGGAAAGATGAATGGTTGGTTTGATAGACAGATGTACAGAGAGGTGGATAAATGACTAAGTAGGTGGACGGATCAGAGGGTGGATGCTGGAGGGATGGGTGAACGTTGGATGATTGAATAGATAGATGGGTGGACGGATAGGAACATGGGTGACTGGATGACTGGATGATTAAATGGATAAATGGATGGATAAGGGGACAGAGGAGAGGATGGATGGATAAATGAGTGAGTGGGTGGACAGGTGGACACAGGAGAGGATGAATAAAGGAACAGATGGGTGGGCGGTTGGATGAGTGGCTGTATAGGTGAGCGGATGGATGCATGTGTAGATAAATGCGTGGTGAGGTGGATCATATGACAAAATGAATGGATACAAACTGATGGAGCGATTGCCAGAAAAAGGCACAGCCATCCATGTGGGTAAACATAGCTATTTTGCAAACCTGTTAGTGACCGGGTGGTTTTTGTCCCCTCACAGGGTTTTCTGATTTGCTCTTTCATCCTCCCCACGGAGCGTCTCTTCTGGAGGCCGGCGTGAGAGGTGGAAAAGGATGGCCACGGAGATCAGCGCTCGGGGTGGACAGCGTGCCATTGGGCACGAGGAGTACAGCCTGTATAGCAGCATGAGCGAGGACGAGCTGGTCCAGATGGCCATTGAGCAGAGCCTGGCTGACAAGACACGGGGGCCAACCGCTGCTGAGGCCACCGTGTCCACATGTACCAACCGCCAACCTGCCCATTTCTACCCATGGACCAGGTGAGTGAGGAGAGGCTACCTGGGGCATCCATAGGGTGCAGACCCCAAACACTATTAATCCAAAACCAAACCATCCTGGTCTCTAGGATGCACTCTAACACCCCGATGGCTTACATTTGTTGTCTGAACGCACTGAGCTCCGATGGTGCCAAGTACTGCTGTAGGTACTGTGAGCTCTTTGCCTCACTTAATCCTCTTAAGGACCTTTGAGGAAGCTCTGTGCTGGATTTCCATCTTACAGATGAGGAAACCGGAGCTCAGAGCTGAATAACTAGTTCAAGGTCACACAGAGGGTAGATGGTGTCGCAGAAATAGGAACTCTGGTTCCCAAGCCCATGCATCTCTGGCTTTATGTTTGAATGCAGTGAAGCTGACGTTCTCAGGCCATCTGCCTCCTTGTTCCGGCTTCCCTGTCCCAGCATGGCCTCATCCTGTCAGCAGCAGGACTGTCTAGAGCAGCAGCATGTCGCACCAATAGAAGTGTGATATGAGCCACAATTGCAATTCCATATGCGCCGTGTTGAACACCCTAATAGCCACATTAAAAAGTAAAGAGAAACAGGTGAGATTAATTTATGTCTAAAACAGTATCATGTCCACATGTCATCAACATAAAAATTATTACAAAAGAGACGTTTACATTCTTTTTTTCATATCGCGTCTTTGGAATCTAGTGTGTATTTTGCACTCACAGGACATCTCAGTTCAGGCTGGCCAGATCACAAGGGCCCCCTAGCCAGATGTGGCCAGTGACACCTTGCAGGACAGTACAGGTCTAGAGGACAGCTTCTTTGTAGGAAGTGGGAGCCAGAAATGTAATTAAGCATCGAATCTTAAAACAGTTTTAGAAAAGAAATACCTAAATTTAAAAATGCTTTAGCTTATCACCGAGTGCCATCGAGTGTGTATTTGGAGTGCGTGGGGGGTGGAGATTGCCATAACGATTGTGTCAGTGTCACCTTGGGTCATAGGCCTCAAATCTGATTGTCTCCAGCAGCCAGCTGACTTTCTGTGTGACCTTGGGCAAGTCACTTCGCCTTTCTGAACTGAAGGTTTCTTTTCTAATAATAATAGCAACAACGGCAGCTATAATAAACAGACTTTTCCCAAAGTCCAGCCCCAGCTGACAGGGATGAAGGCAAGTGATGGTGCATCTCATGTCCCCTGATGAACCCAAGTGACTTTGACCCTTGCTGAGGCTGAATCACCTCCGGGCAAAGGCCCAGGATGTGTGTCACCAAGGGGTCCCTCCTAAAGGAAAGGACAGGTAGCACTGGGCAGCTGGGAGGAGTACGAAGACACCAGGTCACTGAGCTGGCCCTGAGGACATCCTATTTTGAGACCCAGTCTGAAAAACAGAAGCCCAGAGACAAGGACTCATGGTGATCTGTGCTCCAGGAGGCCCTGGTTCCTGTTCTGGCCTGTTTGGCCTGCATCAGGCCACAGGTTCCTCTTTCTGAGGAGAGGATCAGATAGAAGAGCATCTTCCCTCCCACTGGGCCTTTGGCACGAGCCAGGACATCCACGGGGTGCGTCCAGACTTCTCCCCTGTGCGGGAGTCCTGAGGACACTTAAAAACATTAGAACTGAGCAGGCCCCTGAAGTCCAGCCCTGACTTCCTCCCTCCTCTAGTATGTAAGGAAATGGACCCACTGCGGGCGGGCATGAACATTTATCCAGCCCCCTAAGACGAAAGCTCTCAAGGAGAGGTGAAATGACTTACCCAAGGTCCTGCAGACCTCACCTGAGAGCACAAGTACGTGGCAGGGAGGAGTCACCTGCATCTTCTCACTCTTGATGGGACCCGAAAGCTTTCAGGTTTAGTTTTGCCCTTTTGTCTCTGAAAGAAGGCTGGGCTCGGGCCCTGCTGGGGAAGGAAATCCCATTAATGAGCTTCTTATGTCATTCTCTTCCCCTCCCCCAACATGCACTGAGTGCTTCCCATGTGCCTGGCACACAGCCTCCCACTGGATCTTTACAAAGCCACACGAGCTGGATATTTCTGTGCCCGTTTTACACGTGGCAAGACAAGCACACAGCAGGGCCAGGAAGTGACCCAAAGCCCATCCTGCTCTGAAGGCCGGACCCTTAACCAGCTCTGCCGATTCTGCAAAGGCCTCTTTCTGTGTCCTCTCCCACCTCCACCTCAGAATGGGGTATGGGGCTCATTACATCTGCTTCCATCCACGGGGATTCAGGGGCCCCAAAGAAAGGAGACACACGGGCCTATGCTCACACACCCAGCACAGCATCACAGTAAGTCAGGGCACGATGGAGCCCTTGTTCACTCTTACCCCCCGAAAATCACAGTTGCCATCCAAGTAGACCCAGATCGGGTATAGGAAAAAGACATCTCATGTGTCCGCAGGGGTTCCACATGGCTGGCCCCTCCTCAACCTTCAGGTCTCAGATCAAATGTCACCTCCTCGGCAAATCCTGTCTGAACACCCTCACAGGTCAAGTAGGTGGCCCGTCTTACTCCCTCTCTTGGCTGTTTCCGTCAAGGCCCTGACTACGATTTATAATTTCTGCTTCCGCCATGCACCTGTGAGCTCCTGAGGGCAGGGGCCTCACCTTGGTCCCGTGGAGCCCTGTGCCCGTTGCACGGTGCCCCGCCCTTGGCAAGCACTGTCTGTGAGCGAGTGATAGGTGGAGAAAGCATGAATGAATACAGAGGCAGCAGCAGACCGGAGTGGAAAGAGAAGTGGGTTTGGAGGTTCAAATCCTTCCTCTGGCTGTGTGACCTTAGGCAAATTATTTAACCTCTCTGAGCCCCAACAGCCTCATCCCTAAAATGGCAATAACCAACTTGCCGAGCCCACCTTGCAGGGTGCTTACGAGAGCAAATCAGATGGGGTGGGTGTCGGCGCTTCCCCACATCCTGCTGCCTGACTGACCCCCCGCCACCTCTGGCCTGAGTACCCCAACCCCATCTCATGACTGCCATTTCATGTGTCACCTAGGAAGGCATTATCTGGCATCCTAAGAGTGTCCCCAAATATCCTGCATGACCTTCTTGGGGACAAGGAACAGATATCATTCACTTTTACATCTTCAGTGCCTGGCAAAGAGCCTGGATCATTGCAGGTGCCAGTGAATATTTTGGGGCAAATAAATGCACATTGACACCAATAAAATTCTTGAGGAATGTAAATTATTGTCATTATCTTGTGACCAAAATGGCAACTGTGAATGTAAAGGTCAATTGAGTCTTTTGGATTCTAAAAATGACAGCCAGCTCAGCAGCCCAGAGAAAATGTAACGCTCCCTTTTAGAGCCATTTTCCAACTGGCTTCTCTCCCACCGCAACGTAAGAAATGAAATCTGAACCTGCGTGAGGACCATCCACCACGCCTTGGCCCACTGAGGCCTCCCCGAAGGGAGACCCTACTTCTCGTCCCATGGAGAAGTAGGGTTCGTGCACTCATGAAACAGGGAGACCGAAGTGACTGATATACCAGCCAGCACGGGTCCAGGAAGCTGGCTCTTCACAGTCTTCGAACTTCTGCATTTTATTTAAGGTTACGGTTCTGAGAAGACAAGGAGGAAAGCATGAAGCAGGAACTTGCTTGGGCTGATGTGTACACAGTTATGAACAACTCAAGTCAGGCCACCCACACTTGCTGCGCATTTCCGAAGTGCCAGGTGCCCTCGTGGCACCTGGATCTGAATCAGGCCTGGTCCCTGCCCTCCCCAAGTCTGCAGTCTAGTGACGGTAAAGGCGCAGAGGTACATAATGACCCAACAGGATGGGTGCAGCAAAGGGGCTTGCCTCGGTTTCAGAGAGACACAGAAGGGTCTGTGCACTTTAGTCAAGGAGATGGGCTTTGCAGGATGAATAGGAGTTCGCCAAGCAGGCTAGAGGAAGCAAGCCACTTTGAGCCTGTTTCCTCAACTGCAAAAGGGAGCCAATTACATCTCCTTCACAAAGAGGATGAAATGAGATGCTCTGTGCCATGCGCCTTTCACAAGGCCTGGCACATAGCAAGCACTCAGCAAAACTTGGCTATGGGAAGGCAGAAGTTGCTGCAGCTGGAATTCCTATCCTCTGTGGACGATTCCTCTTGGGCCAGCCCAGAAAGGATGGATTGGCCAGTGGGTGAGGGAGAAACAGAACTCGCCAGAGAGCTGCAGGAATGGGTACAGAGGTGGCCATGCCACCTGAGCTCTCCCTCTCTCTACCCCTGAGGGCAGGTGGCTGGTTCCCCAGGGGTGTCGAGTCTTGGCATGCAGCCACACAACTCCGAGATTGCCGCGTGTAATATTTTCCTTCAGAGGCTTTTCTTTGCTTGTTTCATGCATTCGAATTTATCAGGTGCCTACTGTGTGCCAGGCACTGCGCTCATGATGCCTGTGTTTGACACAGGGTTGGTGTGAGGACCAGATGAGAGAACAAAGATAGGATCCCAGCCTGGTGGTGGGCATTACATTCGTTAGCTTCCTCACCCCCACCCATTAAGATGCCTGTGTGCCACCCACCTGCCTGTGGCTGGGTCCTGTCCAATTTAACTCCCTCCCTGGGGCTGGCCCAAGTCTCTTATTAACTCAGGCAGGGCTCACTGAGAACTTAGCGGTCATTGTCATCCCAGCCTCACTCCTCACTCTGGCTGACCAGTGTCTGGAGCCAGGACAGGACTATGGGAGCCGGGTGACAGCGCTGCACTTTTGACCCCTGACCTGCCGGCCCACACGAAGGATGGAGCCCGACCTGGGCCTCTTCCAGGGCATGACCTGTGCCCACATCCCGCCAGGTTCTTCTCACCGCTGATGACTCAGCCCAGGTGGTTTTCTCCACAGGAAGTCCCCCGTTCTGGGCTTGCGGGGAAGTCGGGCCGGCAGCACGGAACCCAGTCAGGGGCCTGGCTCCCCCCTCCAGCTTGAGACTCACAGCTCAGCAGCTCTGAGCACTCACCCTGCCTGCCCGCGACACCAAGTTAGCCACCAATGTCCGGGCCCCCAGAACGAGTCTTCCTGCCCCCCCCCCTTTCAGCCCCTTCCCCGCAGTTCTGCGGGTTGCGTGTGCCCTCCTCTCCCATCCTGCTGGCCCCCAGACATCTTGAGAATCAACAGAAAGAAGTGTCCCATCGCTCTGCATCCCCAGGCCCTCGCCCCGGGCACGGGCTGAGCAGGAGCTGGGAAACTCTTGTTAAATAGAACTCACTTCATCTGTTTCCTCCTCTGCAAAGTGGGAACAGTACACCCCTGCCCCCATCCTGGCGGTGGGGAGGAGGGTCGTGAGGCACAATCACAGGGGATGTCACATCAGCATCTTGCTGCCACCCTCCCCAGCCTCGCTGTCCCATTGTCCCTGTTATGATGATGATGCCATCGGAGAGAGGGCCCGGTTTTGGGGTGGTGTGTGGGTTTCCACCAGTGCTTACTACCTTGCTAAAAACACTAACCTTGTGAGGGAAGAGGTTTGGGTTTGTTTTTTCTGACCTGAACGTGTTGGATCTTCACGCATTGTTTGTTCTTGCTTTTGAACAGTAGAGCAACACGTTAGAACAGCGAATCTGCTGTTTATCCTTTACACATTTCTGTAGTTAACAGAACATGGTCTGTTAACTAAGCCTTAGAGCTTAGTAACCTGCCATAAAATTCAGTTGCTGTTTAAAAAATGGAAGGCCACGTGTGGGCCAGTTTTGAGGGTGGCCGAGACCCCACGATCAGCTGGGGAGAGCAGTCTGCCTTGCGCTCTCTCCTTTCTAGGGCCAGGAGCAAGCACAGATACTCAAACTGAACCCGGGGGCTTTTGGGGCCAGGGGAACAGGGGCCCTGGTGGGACCAGGCTGTGCACTTCCTTCCCAGGATGTGGTCTCTTAGATCTGCTTGACACATTGAGTTTCCACAGCGAGTTCGTGCCAGCAAAGGCCCCACGTCTAAACAGCAGCGAGGAACCCCCTGATCTGATCCTACCTCCTCATCGTGCAAAGCAGGAAACGGAGGCACAAAGAGGAGCAGGACTAACAAAGTCACAGGGCCTGGCAGTGTGAAGGCCTTGGAGCCGGAGGGAGGACAAAGAGGCGGGAGAAGACCAGGCCCCTGGAGGACGGTGCTTGGAGCACCGTGCCGGTGACTGCTGCCCTCCCAGCCATGACGGGAGTGACACAGGCGCCCACCTCCAGGGTGAACACATGAGGACTAAGGAATGACACGCCCAAGGGGCTCGACCCAGTGGGAAGTAGGGCCGGCAGCACGGAACCCAGTCAGGGGCCTGGCTCCCCCTCCAGCTTGAGACTCACAGCTCAGCAGCTCAGGAGAAAGCAGGTAGTGACAAGTCGGAGGGAGTGAAGGAAGGTAGGAGGATGATGAGGATGATGAAGGGGGCCGGCCCGGAGCCCCCCTGAGATGGGCTGAAGCAATGGAGTCGGGTGTCCTTCCTCCTCTCTCTGCCCCTCACCCCTTCCCCCATGCCCTGGCCTCCCTGAGAGTATCCACCAAGTCTGCAGCTTCTGGCCCGTCCTGGAAGAATGTGGTCCTTCTTAGGGTCACCATTCTGGCACCTCTGTGCCCCACGGGGTGCTGGTCACCAGCAGTAATGTCCTCCTCAATCCCACAAGATGCCACCCCCGAGGACGGCAGGAGGCCAGCTGGGCCGCCGGGGTGCCCGGGGCACCAGGGCCTGACCTGTTGGAAGTGGGGTGGTCTGGGCCACATGTCCCATTCTCAACACAGCCCCAACCAATCCAGATTCACGGAGCAGACACACTTCCTGTCACACCTGCCATCGCCAAAAAACCCTAATGAGGTGGGGAAACTGAGGCCCAGAGAGGCAGAATAATGATGGAATTAATGGCGGACACATGTCCAGAACCCCTGCGCCTGGCCCTTGGTTAGGCACTTTACGTCCACCACTCGCTCAGGCCTCATCAGCCCTCTGAGATTGGAATGTTCCAGGGACTAAACCCCAGAGAGTTTCAACCTGTCCAAGGTAACACAGACAGGAAGTGCCAGAGCATTGAGCTGGACCCCGGCGGTCTGACTCCAGGCCTGGCCTGGATGACCTTTCAAGCATCCTTTGGCTGTAAACTTCATACTCTTTACTGCTGACCCTGGAACACACGCCCCACTAATGAGGAGCCAGCAAGGTGGGGGTGGGGGCATAGACCCTGCTTGGCTTTCTCGCTTTGCTCTCCTGTCCCCCACCCCCATAAAGCTCTTGTCCATCCCTGTTAGGGTCCGGCCTGGCCAGCCCTGAGGCTGAGCCCCTTTCATCCTGGGACCTGCTGCTGACACTCCTCACATCCTCCTGGGTGAAGAATGTCACCTTGCTTCATATCTGCCTCCTGCGTGGTTGGCTGGGGAGGGGGACCTCAGGAGCGAGGGTGAGGTTAACCTCACTGTTGTCTTATATGGTCATTTAAATCTCCCAGGGCTTCCTCCGAGGGCCAAAAATAATCTGAGACACAGCAGCTGTGTCCAGCACACAGAGAGGACCCGGCCATCTGCTTTGGTTCAGCGCCCTGCGTCTGTCCGTCAGTCTCTCCCCCTTGCTCTCCCTCCGTCCTCGTTCCTGCCTCTGGCCATGACCCGCTTCTCGTATGCAGAGTATTTTTCCCTCTTTCACTCCTGCCCTGCACCCTCCAGATCCAGAGTGCCTCCTGAGAACCCGGCGGCCTCGGCTCCCATGGGTCTGTTCCAAGGGGTCATGCAGAAATACAACCGAAACAAGACCTCCCAGTCTGCGTAAGTGACCCCCCGCCCGACCCAGAGACCGTCCAAGCTCAGGCTCCCAACCGGTGGAGGTGGGGGTGTGGGTGGGGGTGGGATGCAGGCCCACAGCCCCAGGGAAGAGGGGCAGTCTAGAGGGACCTCCCAGGAACACCTCTACCAGGTGAGGGAAGAGGGGCAGTCTGGAGGGACCTCCCAGGCACACCTCTTCCAGGTGTGTCCCCCAGGACCTACCTAGCCGCTCCTGCTGAGCTGGGCTTGGTGGTCGCGGGCTGTCTTCAAGCAACTACCAGGCAGGCTGCAATTTTGCTTAACCGCTGGATGACCCCAGAATGGGGTTTGTGTGCTGGAGTGGCCCCGTGGGGTTCCAAATCTGGGGACTCAGCACGAGAGACTGAGGAGACAGCCCTAGGATGGCAGAGGCCAAGAGGAGCTCAGAGCTGAATGATGAGTCAGCCATCCCCTCTGTTGGTCTCGGTTTTCCCCAGCCCCCTGCCATCACCACGCTTGCTTTGCTTTGCTGCCTTTATCTAAGTGTCAGGTGCTAAAATCCAGAAATAATTCGAGCTGCAGGAGGGTTCTGTTTGCCTGGTACCAGGGTGCTAGGTTAGGTGTGTCCTTGAGAAATAGCTCAGTGCTGTTTGCTTCTCTGCTTCCCATATTAACCCCAGAAGCAGCTAAGAGCAAAAGAGGGGCTCCATCGCTGGAACCCCTATTTCCTTGCTCATTTATGTTGCAGCGAGGAGAGGAGGCAGTTGGCTGACGTCTTGTTTCCCCTTCCTGACCCTTTTCGAACTCCGCCGCCCTCACTTCCTTGGTGCTACGGGCGGGATTTTGACTGTGTGGAGAGGGAAGACCCAGATTCTGGTCTCGGCGCCGCTGCCGCTTCCTGTGTGACTGCTCACGAGTTGCTGTGTGTCCCTGAGTCTCCCTTCTCCGTGAGAGAGGTTGGAGAGGACAGAGTGGCCTCCAGGGTCCTGTCCAGCTCTTTAGTCCTCCGATGGCCTGGCATCCCAGCAGCCACCCCCACACCCAGGGCGGGGACTTGGGCTGAGCTCACAGAGAAGCCATCAGTGGGTGTGTCTGAGCACTCCGGGGGCCTTGCACCACAGCTGGATGAGACCCAAGCTGGGCAGTGGGTTCTGAGAGTGTCCTCATGACATTGTACACTCTCCAAGGCCACAGGGACAGCCAGCCCACCTCCCTTCCACTTCAGCTGGGATCCCGTCGGAGACTTTCCAGGGAGACAAGACACATACCCCCCCTGGGACTTTTCCTGACGCCAACGAAGGCTGCTCTGGCTTCTCATAAGAAGAACTCATCAAAGTGTCAGTGATGGCGTTGATGGGGACTTCAGGGCTTATCTGGTCAGTTACCCATCATCCTTGCTGGATCTGTAACTTCTCCGGCGTCTACGCTCTGAAGCTATTGAAAACTGGAGAGGCAGAGTCAGGAGGAAGTGCGGCTCACGCAGGAGGAAGCGGTGGGAGGGTAAAGGGGCTGGCCCTGTAGACCCTCAGGGCCTATCCCGGCCCCTGACAGGGGTGGGATCCCCGTCTTATCCATGTGCAAAATGGGACCATTTGTGCAGGATGTTCCCCAGGAGTGGATCTGGGAGTCACAGCAGTCGTGGTCCTCACTGACCCTCTCAGGATGGCGGAAGGGAGCTCAGTGAATTCATGCATGTATGCATGAATGAATGAATCAATGAATGAATGAACGAATGAGCAAATGAGTGGATTTAAAGAGTCAAGCAAAGAAGTTATCATTTGTATTAGCCCTGAATTCTTTTTGACATGCCAACGTTTTAGATGGTAAAAGCTTCGAATTTATTCATCCTTCACGTATTTAAAGTCTTTCAGCAGCTAAAAGTTCTGGGGGTGAGGATAAGAGTCGGGAGCAAAGAGGGGAGTTGGAAAGACCCCAGAGAGATGCTCACTGTAAAGAATCCTCCTCGGAGGGTCTGTACTTTCCTCTCGGGGCTGCTCGAAGAGCAAACGGGCCCCAGAGGCAGAGGTGCACGGTCAGGGCTGCAGCGCTGTGCTCAGGGAAGGTGTTCAATTATCGCTGTCACCTCCCGTGCGCTCAGGTTTCCATTCCTCTGGAGGCTGGCACTGCATGCCTGAATCCTCTTGGTGGCAGTGGTCTTGGTGTAATATTAGACGCAGCCACTGAAACCACAGGGACAGAAGGATCCCCTAATTCTCTTTCATCCACTAAGGAGCTCTGTCTAAAAAGGACCCTTGGTTTCCACCTATGGAAGGAAGGGGCTTGCCCTGTGTCGACCCGTTTCTAGTGGAGCTTCCCCACGCAGCACGGGGCTTGGAGATTAAAGGCTCGGAAACGCCCTAGGGTGCTCCCAGGGGGATTGAACACCGCACGACTTAATCCAGACCCCCCACGTTTACCTTCATAGGCCAGGATGTCCTGCAAATGCTCTAGGGAGGCCATTGCAAAGAAAATTTTGAACAGGATGTAAATAAAATTCCCTAAGAAACAGGCAGAATTCTGATAAGGAAGAAGCTGTCTTTCTTGGAAATAGAGGGGATGGAGTGAAATCATCATTGGGGTCCCTAGGTTCTGAATCCCTCCCTCCCTCCCTCTCTACTTCTTTCTTTCTTCTTTCCATCCTTGCATCCCTTTATTCCTTCCTTCCTTCCTTCCTTCCTTCCTTCCTTCCTTCCTTCCTTCCTTCCTTCCTTCCTTCCTTCCTTCATTGTTTTCTTTGGTTCTCTTTCTTCTTTCTTTCTTTCTTTCTTTCTTTCTTTCTTTCTTTCTTTCTTTCCCCTTTTCTTTCATGCAGCAAATATTTATTATGAACCAGTCACCGAGCTGGGCTCTGGGAATTAAATCATGAGAGATAAAAGACATTGTATCTGCCTTTCCGGAGCTCGTGGTCCAGTGGGAGAGACAGGCAGTCGTCAAATATTCGTTCAAAGATATGTAAAGACCAGTGGTTATACGAGGGCTTATGACAGGAGACAGGGAGAAGCTGACCCGGGCAGGCAGGCTGAGGAGGCTATGATGGAACTGAGAGCTGGAGGGGCCGAGGTCAGGGCCAGGTCAAGGCTGAGTTCCCAGGGCATACCCATGTGGGTTAGGAAGGATTATTCTCCTTATTGCAGAGGACACTGGCTGCGTGGGGGTTGAGCACCTGTCCCAGATCAGCGGGGACAAGCAGGGTGCAATGACCCCTTAGCTGGCACATCTCCTGGCCACCAGTAGGCCCTGGTTTCCCTCTGAGAGAGAGGCTGCCTGGCCCTGCCTGTGCCCTGAGGAGTGTGGCCTGTCCCTTTCTCTCACAGGCCCGTGGACCCTGTGCTAAAGGCCATCAAGGAAGACGATGAAGAGGCGGTGAAGGCGATGATCAAGGCGGGGAGGAATCTCGCAGAGCCCAACAAGGAGGGCTGGCTGCCTCTGCACGAGGCGGCCTACTACGGCCAGCTGAGCTGCCTGAAGGCGCTGCATCGAGGTGAGGCAGCTGCTCCGGGTGCAGCCGGAGGTGGGAGCTGGACGCAACGGCCGCTTCTGAACAACACCCTGGCTGAGAGGGGCGGGGCTGGGCTGCAGAGTTAAGGCACCAAGTCCGGAGAGGAGAAATGACTTGCGCCCCTCCCCCAACGACACCCGTGCCCTTCTCCAGTCTCCTCAGGCCTCTCAGGACAGGAGAGACCAATTCCTAGAAAAGAAAGGAGGGAGAGCTGACTTCCGAGAGAGCCACTGCCAGCTTATTCCAGAATGTTCCAGGGGCTGATTTGGTGTGGAAAATCCTGCAGCTGTGCCTGTGCCCGCCAAGGCTGTTCCCCCACAGCCGTGGGAGCCTGGGCAAGCCATGCCTGCTCTCTGAGCCTCAGCTTCTCCCCAAGCCAGATATGGATGGGTAACACCTGCAGGCAGCATGAACCCCCAGATGGCCCACTGCACTCCATGGCAGAAACAGCTGCGTGAGACTGAGCTTCTGGTGGTGGCTGGTGGGAGTATAAAGTAAGGACAGGGCCATTCAGAGAAGGAGCGGTGTCAACCAGGGAAGGCTTCCCAGAGGTGGCGGCACCTGAGCTGGATTAATATGACCAGGAAGCTGAAACGGCCCTGTGAAAGTGACTGAGTTCAGGGCCGCGATGATGAAGGCAGTCTGGGTGGTAAATTGAGCGGATGCCCCATGAGTCTATCCTTGGCATTGGGAGGAACTCAGGACCACTTCCGTGTTAGGGAGGGGGCAGGCATCTTCCTCCTTCACGAATGTCCTGGTCTGTCCCCCGCAGCATACCCGGCAACCATCGACCAGCGCACCCTGCAGGAGGAAACAGCCCTTTACCTGGCGACATGCAGGGGACACTTGGACTGCCTCCGATCCCTGCTCCAGGCTGGGGCTGAGCCCGACATCTCCAACAAGTCTCGAGAGACACCACTCTACAAAGGTGAGCCCCCCTGGTGGGCTTCCCAGAGGACGGGTCCAGAAACCAGGAGGGCAACTGAGAACATCGCTCCTGAGGTGTATAATGGCCCCCACGGGGGGAGTCTACTTTGAAGGGACAGCCTCGCTCTATGTATCACTTAGGTAGTTGAATCATTGATTAGTGCGCATATTCAGTCGACATCTCCCAAGTCCTCTTGGGACAAGCACACTGTGGAGCCCTGAGGGCTCAGAGACGAAAAGACGCCATCCGTGCCCGAGAGCTCGCCCTGCCCGGTGGGCATCGGCTCATAGACGACAGGCAGCCAAGGGCGATGAAGTGCTTGACTAGAGGCACCTGGGAGCGGGGACGGGGACCCGACATAGGAGAAGGGGTTGCCTGAGCTGAGAGCCTGAACAGGAGAGATTTACTGGCTGGACAGGCAGGGGAACGGCATAGGCGAAGGCAAAGAGAGATGAGAGAATTTGCGCCTCAGCAGTGTTTAATAAAACTAAAAATTCCTGGCTGACTCCATATATCATCCAAAGACGTCGGCTACCCTAGCAAGTGCTGACTGAGAGTCGAAACGCGAGTAATCTTCACAGCTGGCAATTATTGAGTGCTTACTCAATGCCAGACACTCTCCTTTTATTCACCCTCGTACCCATCTATATGCGAAGTAGGCACTGCTAGAATCCCCATTTTACAGATGAGGACCTAAGGTGCAGAGACCTGAAATGAGGCACCCAGGATCACACAGTGGGGGGCTGACCTGGGACTTAAACCCGAGGAGTGGGGTGCCAGCCCCTCACTCTGAACTACTACATCACAGAGCATCTAGTTCATGCCTACGCACTCAAGCGATCGGCCTTGGGTCTTACAGAAATGAGGGCGTTTACACTTTGAAGAACTACAGAAATCCTCAATTTTCCATGTGTCTAGTATCTATCTAGTACCTGGAACATTCCGTAGGCAGCAGAAACTGGGTAGCCAGCCGGTAACCAGGTCCACTGCAGACCTGAGGCGGAAGTGCCTCCCAGGACTCACATGTGTCCGGCTACCAACAGCCATCACCTGGGTCTTCAGCTGTCCCAGAGACAGCCCTCGGGGCTGAGCAATTCATACTTGAATCCTGGGCCCTGGTCCTGCCTGAGCTCTAACAGGGGCCAAGCACCATGCTAGAACCTTCCATGCACTGCCTCACTCGGTCCTCCCACAGCCTCCTCTCAGGAAGGTTTCGTTATCTCTGCTTTACAGGCGAGGAAACCAAGGCATTGAGAGGTGGGGAGCTTCACCTGGGGTCCTGTTTGAGACATTACACGAGCAGCATCCCTTTCTTCTTACCACCCCCCTGACTGACTCAGAAAAGCTTCCAGGGGTGGTTAATTTGGGCAAGTGCCCGGCCTACCTGGTGATAACACTGGCCAGAGCCAAGAGTACGTTTAGGGTCTAGAGAGAGATGAGGCATAAAGGGGATGTTTGGGCAGGTTGAGAAAGACTTGACAAGTTGTACTCAGAAGATAAATTTTACCCCAAATTGAGTAGCCTTTGAGGAGGGGTTTTGAGCAGGAATATGACTCTGTCCTCCTCCTCCTCTTCTGACCTTGGCAATGTGAAAGACTGAAGCAGGGAGACGAGTTTGGGGCACCCTGGAACATTCCAGAGGACAGAGATTCCAGACCCCATGGCCTGGGTTTGAATCCCAGTTCTGCTATTTACTATCTGTGTGAACTTGGGGGAGTCAATTAACTGCTCTGTGCCTCGTCTTCCTCATCTGTGAAAGGGCATAATAACAATACATCTTTCAAGGGTAGTTGAGAGAATTAAACTAGTTAATTATATAAAGTGCTTCGAACGGAGTGCCTGGCACATAACCAGCGCTCTACATACGTCATCAAATATTATTGCTAGTTTAGTATTACTATTACTCGTAGTTGTATATCTCAGGTTTAATTCTGAGACTGAACCTGAGTGCATCCCCAATGGATATTTGTTGAGTGGATGGCTGATGAGTGAATGAATGAACAAATGAATGAAACCTTGGCTGACCAGGTCCCGCCAGGGCCCTGCTGACCACCTTGCTTCTCCCTGGGCGCAGCTTGTGAGCGCAAGAACGTGGAGGCAGTGCGCATTCTGGTGCAGTACAACGCAGACACCAACCATCGCTGCAACCGAGGCTGGACAGCTCTGCACGAGTCTGTTTCCCGCAATGACCTGGAGGTCATGGAGGTCCTGGTGAGCGGAGGTGCCAAGGTGGAGGCCAAGAATGCCTACGGCATCACGCCCTTGTTCGTGGCCGCCCAGAGTGGGCAGCTGGAGGCACTGAGGTTCCTGGCCAAGCACGGTGAGTGCTAAGGGTCCCTGGGTCATGGAGTCCCCGAAGGGCACACATCCGGGAAGGATCTCAGAGGTCAGCTCTAAGGGAAGGCAAGTTTAGGTGTCATCTCGTGGACGTACTCTGATCGAGTGATAGTATCTTCTTGCAGTGCTGTGTTGAGAAGCCTTCTGAGGCTGTGACCAGGTTCAGTGGGACACATGTTGCAAGCCACAAGTGAGGCCTGCATTGGGCACAGATTCGGGGGAGAGTAGCTCACGTGCTGCCTATTTGCATTCGTGCTGCATATTTGCATTGGTGCTGCATATTTGCATTCTCTACATCCTTGTTTTGCAAATGAGGAATCTGAGGCCCCCAAAAAGGGAACTGAGCTCTCTATTTTCACATAGCAAATGAGCGGTGGAGCGAGTCTCTGGTCTCCTGACACCCCAACCACTTCTCTTCCCACCGTGTCACATATCAGGGCCGGAAGGAACCTCAGACAACTTCTAGAGCACCTCTTCATCTGTGGGTGATGAAACCAAGGACCAGGATGGGGAAATGATTTGTTCAGTCACACGGCAAATTAGCGGCAGAGCTGCAATTAGAACCCAGGTCATCGATTCCGCTCTTTGCCTGTGAAAACTCTTGGTTCACTTAAAGGAACAAAATAAAATAATATGGTCTGCATTATGATGCCCCATGGCAGAAAACCCCAAGACAGCGGCAGACATTCTTTTGGGTCAAGAGCATTATTTTCGGATCTCCCCCAAGAACACCTTTAATTTTTTTCCCCTCTCTCCATGAGAAGTGACCCCCCTTTTCTAGCAGCAGAGAGGCCGGAGGGAAGCCAGCCCCTGGGGCAGAGCTGGAATAATTTGTTGAGGATCATCTGTGTGCCAGACACCGCGCGAAGCACGCACACAGATCAGGCCAGCGGGGTTTTCTCCGTCGCCGTACGAGGTAGTTAGTGTCTTCGTGCCATTCTGCAGATGAGGAGACGGAGGCTCAGAGGTTAAATGGCTGGTCACAGGCAGCACTTCCCTCTGACCCCAAACTGCACTTTCCTTCTACTTTGCCACACCGCCCAGGCCTCCAGAATGGCCACCGTGGGACTTGGCTCAGATAAAGGCCACTTAGCATGTGCCTGAGCAGTTAGGCAAACAGACCCAAGGCATGTTCATGAAGCCAGGGATGAAACTGGACTGAGCAGCTTGAGAACAAAGGGGCTCAGGCAGGGCCCTGGGAGCCCAGGCAAGGAGGCTGGGTGATGGGCAGGGTGCTCGGTGGGCAGGAACCGGCTAACCCCGAACCTCTGCCCAGCTCTCCTGCCAACACTGAGTCAGGGGCTCTTCCCTTTGTGGGCTGAGTCCACCCACAAATCCAAATATTTTCCTTGTCTGAGTGGGTGGCTTTGCTGGCGAGGTCCAGGCTTCCAGGGCACCTGACTTCGCCAGCACCTGGTGTCAGAGCTGCTGGCTGACTCTCCCTTGGGGGCGGAGAGCAGCGCCAGCCCCTGTGCCCAGGCCCCCTCCTCCCGGAGAAGTGCCAAGTGCTGAGCACCTGCTCTAGGCCAGGCACCGTGCAGGGGGATCGTCTTAGTCCATCCGGCTGCTGTAACAACACCACGGATCAGGAGACCCATAGACCACGGGAGCGTATTTCTCACAGTTCCGGAGGCTGGAAGTCCAAGATCAAGGCGCCGGCAGATTCAGCGTCTGCTGAGGTCCCACTGGCTGGTTCACAGACGGCCGTCTTCTCACGATGTCCTCACATGTTAGAAAAGTGAGAGACTCCCTGGGGTCCCTTTTACAAGGGCACAAATCCTGTTCATGAGGGCTCCACCCTCGGGGCTTAATCACCTCCCAAAGCCCCGCCTCCTCACACCACCCCACTGGGGGGCAGGCTTCAACATATGCATTTTAGGTGGGACACAAACATACAATGTACAGCAGATATTCATTCACTACTTCTCACAGTGGCCCCGACTGATAGATGCTATTATTCCTGGTGGACAGGTAAGAAAATGAGACTCCTAACAACTGCCTGAGGCCATGGAGGTTGTAAGCCATGAGACAGAAACTTCAGCTGGTCCTTTCCTATCACAAAAGCCTGTGTTTGTTCCACTAGACCAGAAATCAGTCATCAGAAACTAAAAATTACCCGAAAGCCTGAGATAAGCAGACTTCCCAGCGAGAGAGGAGCTGTGGTTAGCAGATACTTTTGATGCCAGCCCCTGCTGACATTCCACTGCTGGCTCAGTTCTATTTCCTTCTTTTTGTGGAGAAACCCGAGTGCACATCGGTTCTCTCCATCACCGCCAGGAGATGGAGCGGGTACAGGAGATGGGGCTGAAGGGAAACTGTCGCCAGGCTTGATTCCTTCGCCCATCTGCAAGATGTGGCGTTTTCTTCAGAGGAGACAGGAAGTCCTTCCCCTCTTATTCCTGGGAATGGAAGGAAAAGAAGTACCAATCCCAATTAGTAAAGTCCTTAGGGTTCTTCTTTATTAGGGCTGCTGCGAGGGGCTTCCTCAGTGCGGG
>CM053509.1:5655958-5678670 GCA_028627145.1 Eidolon dupreanum
GGGAGGCGGGTGAGGGAGGTGGCACGCTCCTAGGAAAGACCCTCCCCTAGCAGATGACACGGGGTAACCGAAAGGTGGTCAGTGTTGGCCGACTCGACTTACCATGTGATGTTGGGCAGGTCACCCACCCTCTCTGGAACTTGGTTTTCTTCTCTGTGAAATGGGGACAGGGCTACTCTCTCACTGGGTTGTTGCAGCAGCCCCTGTGAAAGTTCTTGGTGACATCTGAAGGCATAGGACAAAGACCAGGCCTTCCTGTTAGGACCCTCTCAGAGGGCAGAAATAGGTTAGCACCTTGCTCGAAAGACCGAGGTAAAGGAAGCAGCCTCAGGCGGAGGATAAAGGCAGGAGTTACAGGGTGAACAAATGGGAGAGAAGAAGAGGAAGATGTGGGCAGGAAGAAAAAATAGCAACTGCTTTCAAAAGCCCATTCCCGCTCCTTTCTCCCCTTTATTTATGTGTATATTAGTCCTCTTGGCAGATGTGGTCTGCGCTGATCTCTGGTGGTGTCTGTGGATGTCACCGGGGCTCTGGCACTTGCCCCAGTCCCTGGCAGGCTGGCCCTGCGTCCCTCCACCTGTACCTGCCACCCACAACTTGGAAGAACACTCAGAGGCTGCAGCATTGTATCCTCTGGCTCTCTCAGTCTTCCGGTGGAAAAGTTCCATCCACTCCACCTCACTCTCACCTACATACCTCCCACCTCACCCTCTCAGCACCCTGGCTCCTGGGAAGGGCCAAGGAACCCCCACCCATCCCAGCCTCCGGCTAAGGCTGTCCAGACCAGTGGGGGAAATGAGAGAGAAGAGAATGAGGGGATAGAGAGAGGCAGAGAAGCAAAGCAAGAAAGAGAGAGACCACACAGAGAAAGAGAGAGGAAAAAAAAAGAGGGAGAGAGGGAGGGAGGGAGGGAGAAAGAGAGAAAGAGAGGGGGGATTGGAGAGGGGGAGTGGAGAAGAGGAGGGAGAAAGAGAGAGAGAGAGAGAGAGAGAGAGAGAGAGAACACCACATGAAGGGAGGAAGGAGAGAAGGACTCAAGAAAGAGAGAAAAAGAGAGAGAACTGGGAGAACAGATATAGGGAGCAGGGCCAAGGCACAGAACAGAAAGCTACGCTTATTCTGCAGGATGTTAGTAGGTGTTTTGGGGAGAAAACAGTTCCGATGTCAAACGAGTCATGTAGAAAGCACAGGCTAAAGCAGGAAAGGGAAAGGTTTATTTTCTGCAGACTGTGCAGTGCCTCTGACGTGCTCACAGAGGTGTGACTCACATAGGTGTGACTCTCCAAGAGGACTCTAGAGTTTCCCGGCTGATGACACCACCACCACCACCACCACCAGGGACGACAACAAAAACGCTTGCAGATACTCTGACAAAGAGGTTCTGAGGAAAACCCGGACACAGAGAGACAGAGACGCAGAGATAAAGGGAAAGGCAGACAGACACGAGGACGCGAAGAGACAGGCGTAAAGAGAGCTGGGCCACAGAGAGACACGCGGAGTGGTAGAGAGCTCAGGGCAGAGAGAGGAGTAGGGCAGAGACCAACGGAGGGCAGGGCCACAAAGGGAGGGGCAGAACCACAGAGACGGAGGAATAACAGCAGAGAGGGACACCCAAGGAGAGAGGATGGACGGGCAGCACCGCCCTGGCTTGTTACAAAACGCAGAGACCAGCAGGTTCAGCTCCTACTCAGCGGGCCCGAGCACGCCTCCTCTCTCAGCGGGCAGCTCAGAGTCTGCCAACACCAGAGGACAAACTCCCTGGGGAAAGACACTTCACCTGCAACCAAACAGATTCAGTCATCCCCGAGAGGCAGGCCCGGAAGAGCCATCAACGGAGCAGCCGGCGGCCAACCACCGGCCACAGCGGGAGCGCGGTGCTGGACCGGTCTCCGCTTCTGGAAAACTAAGACGATGGATGCATCAGGGGTTCGCACCAGAGCTACGGCTCGCCTTCTGAAAGGCGAGGCTGAAATTGAGCTCCGAGAGTTAACCGAATTGTTTTCAAAGCCGTTTGCCATTAATTTTATGGTTTTACAAGAGCTTTCGAGATAAAAGATCAACTGGGTGACGCTGTATTTCCCTGGCATTAATGTTGCCTCGACCCAGCAAGACACCGCATCCTTTTAATCCCCGGACTCTGCCTGTTCTGACAAAGAGGCGTCCCAGGGGACTGCTCTGGAAACACTAAGTCAACACTGTGGCAGATCTATTTGTCTCTTTGTCCCTCGCAGCCCCACCTGTCTCAATTTCCGCTCCAGGCAGGATGTACAAGAAGATTCAGAGCCCTTCCTCTGTCGGCCTGGGGCTAGGGTCCATGGTGGTCACGCAGCTGCCCCCTTCTCCTCCTGAGATCATTCCAGAGCACAGATATGAGTGGGCTTCTCCCCTGCTCAAACACCTTCCATGGCTCCCGTTTGCTGCTCTGTCCACCCGGTCATCCTTCAGCCCTGTGGAAACGTTTAAGCAGAATTCTTCACTGTCCTGTTCTCTTTCATGCTCTGAGGCCAATGTCTCCCGTGCTCTCAATAAACTCAGGCTCTTCCTTCTGCCCTGGCTTCGTATTCTGTGTTATGGGCTGACTAGTGACCAACGCTGCTCCCCATGTTTATATGTCACAGTCCTACATCCCAGTGCCTCAGGATGCGACTTTGTTTACACACAGAGTCTTTACAGACGTAATCAAGCTAAAAACGAGGTCATTCGGGTGGATTCTGATCCATTCTGACTTGCGTCCTTCTAAGAAGGGGACACTCGGACACAGGCACGGGGAAGATGGTGTGAAGGCACATCGAGAGATGAGGACTTCCGCAAGCCAGGGAGGGGGGCCTGGGACAGAGCCTTTCCTCACAGCCTTCAGAAGGACCCCACCCTGCCAATGCCTTGATTTTGGGCTTCCAGCCTCCAGAACTATGAGTCAATAAATTTCTGTCGTTAAAGCCAGCTGTGGTACTTTGTCACAGCAGCCCCAGGAAACTAATACATGCTGCTTGGCCACCTCTGACCTCCGACCCACAGCTGAGTCGTGCTCACCCTCACCCACCATCTGCTCACACTCAACAGTTTACCCAACAGGCTCTCGACAGAACCTTCTGCAGCCCCCAGGAGCATGTCCCAATACCGAGAGGCACATCCAGGAAGGGTCCGCTGCATCCTGCTGCCCTCCCTTCTGCCTTTGAGGAAAGAAGACTCGAACACATGGCTGATTCCCAAACCTCCAGCCAACGGACAAGGCCACCACGATGCGCTACAGGAACCTGCTTACACTCAGCAAACTCAAAATCAAACTTGTCATCTCCTTCCCTTTCCCGTTGTGTCCCCATGTCCCCATGTCCCCATTAGGGATTAATAGAATGAGCAGGCTCCCAGGGAAGAGAGCCCAGAATCCTTCTCCTTCACTCCCCACACCCTCTAGGTCATCGATTCCAGTCCCTTCTACTGAAGAAGTTTCTTTCATGCCTGTTCTCTTCTTTCCACGATCACTGGCCGTTACCTGAGCCCAGTCCTCACCATCTCATGCTCACCTCGTTCCAACAGCTCCTAACTACCCTTCCTGCCAGCACCTCCAGTCTCTCCCTTGTCTGGCCCACGTTCCTGCCTCTGGAGAGTTGACCATGTCATTGCCTTGTTCAGAAGCCTTCGTGGCTGATGCAATCTATACCCCTGAACTTGACCCAGAGTACCCTTCATGCTCTACCCTAGACTCATCTACCATCACATTCCTACCCTATTACTACACATTTTTTTTCAGACATGCCAGGCCGCTACTCACCTTCAGGCCATTACACATGACATTCCCTCTGCCTGGCATGCCCTCATGGCCCCCAACTTTGTTCATATCTCTCTGTAGCACTAACAATATTATATTGTCATTTATCTATGTTTCTCTTCCATCAGCCTGGAAGCTCTTTGAGATACCAAACCAGAGCCCAGCTTCATAAACATTTGTTGAGTGAATGCATGGATAGATGGATGAATGGATGGAACGAAGGACCAAAAGATGAATGCACAAACAATTAGCGGTCCCAGGCTGCACGCTGAGGCATGCCAAATGACTGCCCTGGTCGGTCGCTAGTCCTGCAGCTGCCGAGAGGAAGAAAGGATTGCAGCTGGGTTGCAGAGTCCAGCTCCTGGCTACACAGCTGGGCTCAGCTTGTTCCAGCTATTAGCTCACTAATACACAGGAGTGTATTCTTAATCTGGGGTCTGTGGACCCCCCAAGTGGTCCACAGATAGAATTCAGGAGTGTCCACAAATTTAGATGGAAAAACTATATCATAGGCCACAAACCTCAGTAATGTTGACAGTACTTTGAAACCAAGAAAAATCACAGATATTTTGAATATTATAATTGTCACATATATCTCAAAATATCATTGATGCTCATCACTACTTTTAAAATATCTCTACAGTGGCTGCCTCCTTTGTGTCTGAGAATATAATGAGCCCAGATAAGTCCCCAGTAGAAACTTGAGTAGGAATCGAATTTCAGGCCACATTAATGAATTTTTGTAGCTTATGTTATTAAATGAGATAATAACACTGAGGTTATGTAAGAAAATATCCACACACCCCTCTTTTTTGAGATAGAAATGGAAGTATTTACGAGGGAAATGACGTGAAGTTTGCAAATTGCTTAAAATACTCCAAGGAAAGATGGGGGGGGGGGGTAAAACCAGTGTGGCAAAGCTTTGATGATTGTTGAAGCTGGTGCTGTCACACAGTAGGTCACTGTTCTCTCTGCTTTTGCATGTTTGGAAATTTCATAATAAAAGTTAAAAATAAATTTAAAACAAATTGCCAAATAGATAACAAACGAGCTTCCCAGGGAAGCTGCCTGAGGTTCTGTGGAATTAGTCAGTGGAAACTGAGGATGTTAAAAATAGCAGAGAGATTTCTTTTGTTTCTCCACCCGACATCTCTGATCATTTATCAGGACGGAGCTTGGTCTCAAGAGTCGAAAGAAGGGGGAAGAAACGTTCCCCGCCCCCATTTGGATAGGCGCACTTTCAACTTCTGATCATGGGTTTGAAGGAAATGCCTTTCCCTGCCCCCTACCCCCCACCGCCTGTGAGCCTCAGTTTCCCTACAGAACACGAATCCTGACTATACCTGCTTTGACTCCCTTACAGGGTCCCTGCAAGGATCAGAGAAAATGTTAAGATTGAAAAAACTTTTTTTTTATAGTCTTTGTTCCAATGTAAGACATGCTCATTGAGGAATATTTAGAAACAAAGATAATCAAAACAAAGAAAATAAAAACCACCCACCATACCACACTGCAACATATAACTAATGTTATTATTTTCATAAATTATCTTACAGGTTGTTGTTTACCATGCACATGTTTTTAATTATCTAATTTATTAATTTTTAAATTACAGACACAAATTATGTAAAATTTTATTTTTTTACTTTAACATCAGGAACACCGTTTCGTTTCGTTATAAATTCTTTCACATTTTAATCATTGCTCTGTTTTCTGTTACGTGACTGTATCATAATGTAATCATTCTCAGTCTTAGTTTCCCAGGGCTTCCAAAACAAAGGGCCACAAACAGTGGCTTGAAACAAAAAGAATGTATTTTCTCACAGTTCTGGAGTTCAGACGTCTGACATCAAGGGCTGATTTCGTCTTGGGGTCCAGAGGGAGGATCCGTTCCATGCTGCCGCCCTCCCAGCTCCTGGGGGTCTTTGGCACCCCTTGGCTTGTGGCAGCATAGTTCCAGTCTCTGCCTCTGTAGTCACATGGGTGTCTTCCCTATTGATCTCTGTGTCTCTTCTTTTCTTATAAGGACGCCAGTCATGCAGGATTAAGGGTCTACATTGTTCCAATAGAACCTCATCTCGACTTAGCTAATTACATCTAGAGCGACTCCAGTTCCAAATTAGTTCTCATTCTGCAGTTCAAGAAGTTAGAACATCAATGTATCTTCTTGGAGGAAACAAATCAATCCACAACACCTACGTTGGTGGGCTTTCTGCAGCTATTTATTTATTTATTTATTTGCTATCGATAAATAATGTCACAAATTTTTCAACGCAGTCATGATTATTTTAAGTTCTTCAGAGTGGAATTTCTAGGGTAGAGATTATATTAATCAGAGTTAGGGTAGGAAAAGAGAAATCATAAATATTTCAAACAGGGAGGATTTAACATAGGGAATGGATGATGCAGGTATTGAAGAAGATGAAAAGCAAAATGACGCTCTGATCGCCCAGAAAACTGCAGAGAACAGTCACCACCCCCAGGACCTGGGGAATCAAAGAGAAAAGGTAACGCTGTGGGGACTCAGGAATGTGGAGGAGAAGCACCCCCCATCCCTGCCCCAGGGCTCACACTTGGACACCTGCAGGATGGTACTGCAAGGTCAATGTCAATGCTCAGAACCCTCCGGGAGCACCCACAACTGACCTCTGAGGGAGCACCATATGCCTGATGCGTAGACTGCTGACCGGTGCTACCCCAGGGGGTGCAAATGGCATGGCTGCTGCTGTCAGGATGCAGACCAGAGTTGGAAGCCGAAAGATCATCCCTTCTCCCCTCCTCTCACCTCTCAATTTCTGCTATTACCTTCCTTTCACCAACTGGAAGCCAGCGAGGTGTCTGGAAAATGTAGTTTGCAGACTTCCAGCTCCAGCATCACAGAGCGGAAGTCAGGGGAGGGAAGACTGAAGATGAGGGGCAATAAGTAAATAACTGCCCTAAAGAGAAACTTTTGATATGTATTATTTCACTGCCTTTCAGAAAGGCTGGACCTACTTACATTACCAGCAGGGCACGGAAATGCCTAGCTTCCAAAAGCTCAATAGCACTGAATATTATCATTTATAACTGTGTTCTCAATTTGATAGGAAAAAATTATACCTTGTCTTATTTATTTATTTTTTTTTTGTATTTCTCTGATGTTTAGTGAGGCAGAATATATTATGTAGGTTTTCGGCCAACATGTTTATTACTTGTTTTGTGAATTGTTGAAATAAAAAGCTAAAATAATTAAAATGTCAGATTTTACGTCCTTTACTCATTTTTATTACAATATCCCTCTTTTTCTTATCAATTCATAGAACTCCTTCATGCATTAAGGTCATTAATCCTTGCTCTACAATACATGCTGCAAATAATATTTGTCTCATTGTACTTTGACATTTAGTTTTAGTTATAGTGTTTTGATGTCAGACTTTGCAATTTATATGTGGTCAAATCTATTAATCTTTTCTCTTGTATATTTACCTTTGGTTCCATGCTTAGAAAGCTCTTCTCTAGGCCAAAATTACATAAATATTTATGTTTTCTTTATCCTTTATAGTTTCCACATGTCTAATGTTAATTTTTTTTACATTTGAATATTTATATGGAATTTATTTGGGGATATAGTATAAAGTTAGAAATTATTGAAAAATCAATTTTTTTCTATAATTTAAAATGCCATCTTTTATTTAATTCACATATATATACATTTCTATGGACATATACAGATCTATCTGTGTCTATTTCTGGATGATCCTTTAAATTCTATTATTCTGTCTGATCATTATATTTTTGTGAGAATACAATAAATAAATATAATAAATTCATTTCATTCTCACGAAAATGGGAACTCCTGACAGGCTTCTCATTACCACCCATGCCTAGAATGGTGCCTGGCACGTGGTTAGTGCTCAAGAAATATGTGTTGAATGATTGAGTGGACTATTCCTGTGCCAAAACTGTGTTTTGTTTTGTTTTGTTTTGTTTGTTCTTTTGGTTTTGTTTTGTTTTGTTTTGTTTTGTTGTAAGTCAGGTTTAATGAGGATTAACTTACATACAGCAAATTCTCCCTTTTTAGTGTCCAGTCTAATGAGTTTGACAAACACGTAGAGTCAGGCAGTCACCAGCGGAGTGGAGATATAGAATAGTTCATCACCTCAAAAAAATAAAATAAAATTTACCATCTTAACCGTTTCTAAGTGTACAGTTCGGGCGTGTTAAGCGTATTCACATTGCTGTGCAACGGATCACTCACACTTTTATGCCGGAAACTACGTCCTCATCTGACAACTCCCCATTCCCTGCCCCCTCCCTAGCCCCCGGCAACCACCGCTCTATTTCTTGTCTCTCTGATTCTGACCAGTCTAGGTCCCTCATGTAAGTGGAATCGTGCGGAATTTGTCCTTTTGTAACCAGTTTATCTCACACAGCAAAATGTCTCAAGGTACATCCATGTTGTACTGCGTATCAGAACTTCCTTTTTAAGGTTGAATAATAAATATTCCATTGTATCTATCATGCCTTTTCGTAGTCAACGCCTAGTCTGCCTTTTAGGTCCTGATGTGTTTCCGTCTCTACAGTTTTGCCTTTTCCAGAATGTCACATATATGGAATCACACAGTATGAAGCCTTTCGCGGCTGGCTTCTCTCACTCAACATAACATATTTGAGGTTCATCTACGTAGCTCATTACTTTTTGTGGTTGAGTAATATTTCATTGTATGGATGTATCAGAGTTTGTGTATCCATTTCCCAGCTGAAAATACATTTGGGTTGCTCCCAGTTTTAATGAATGCAGCTTCGTCAAGCATTTTTACAGTGAAACCATCCAGTAAGCTGCCAAACATATACCAGTTGTAGCCAGAACTAGAGAAGATCTCAGTGTCCCTGGAGTGTGGGGATAAGATTTCCCTTTGATCGCGACAGCAGGAGGAACCCACCTGTAATAGATGCGGAAAGTGAGTGACTTACAGGAAACAGCCAGGTCCTGCCCATGAAAATGGGCCGAGCAGGCTCACAGGCAGTGTCATGGGCTCTGGAGACAAGGAGCTCTGGGTGTGGACCTTCCCTCTGACACTTCCTCTCTGGGTGACTGGGGCAACTTCCTGCCCTGCGTGATGCCTTGTTTTCCCACCTATAAAATGTGGACATGACAGCCCACTCCTCACATGAAGTAGCTGCTAGCCCGAAGTAAGTGTTTAATAATTGCCACTTCGTATTAACTATCCTCTTGGTAAAGTGAGGCTGGATCTTGAAAAAGAAAGCCTCATGCGGATGAACTCAGCTGTGTTTTTTTCTGAAGAAAAGTGTGCAAACAATGCAGGTGATTATGGTGGTTTTGAAACATGGCTGCAGATGCTTCCACGTTCTTCTTTTCAAGAGATGAGTCTCTATCCTCTCCCCTTGAATCCGGCTGGACTTGGAACTGCTTCCGCCAACAAAGTAAGGCTGAAGTGATGCCACGTGACCTCTGGACACTGATCCAGGAAGGCCACGTGGCTTCTGCCTTACTTGCTGGAGCTCCTCTCCTGGAGCCCTGAGCCACCGTTAACTAGTAGCCTGATGCCTGAAGCCGCAGTGGTGCAACCACGTGACGAGACCCTGAGACCATGTAGAAAGAGAAAGAGATCCAAACGGGCACCCCAGCCCAGGTATGCGATGGGCATGTAAAGAAGTTTTCAGGTGATTCCAGCCCCCAGCCATCTGAGTCATCCCTAGCCTTTGGGTGTTCCCCACTGAGGTCCCAGACTTCATGGAAACAAGCCACCCCCCTGCGCTGTGTCCACATCCGTGACCCACAGAATCTGTGTGTGCAACAACATGACGGGTATTGTATGTCACTAAGTTGTGGGTTGTTTTGTTACAAAGCCAAAGAGGGAGGATTTATCGGTGGCCCTCCCCACCTAGCCACTCAGGAGCCTCGTGCACGGGGTTGAGAAATGTTACCAGACTTTTCCATGGCCTCAGCGAAATATCCCCCAAGAATGTGTAACTTTGCTTCCTCTGCTTTTGTGCCTACTGAAAAACAGTGGGTGACTAACCTAGCCATGATGACCAGGAGTATTCTGGACCCTGGAGAAGGTATAGCAATAAACCAATAATCCCACTTTCTGGTTTGTACATCAGTCTCTTGTGACTTTGATATGTGTGAATCAAGCCTCAAGCTTCTGGACCTCCTTAGCAGTACCATGAAAGGGTCATAGGCTGGATCTCAGCTCTGTTCTGAATCTCAGTTCTGCCACTGTATGACCCTGGTAGACATTTGGCCTCTGTGAGTCTCAGTTTCCTTGTCTGCAAAACTGGGTCAAGTATGTCTCTTTCTTACAATTGTTATGGAAGTTAAAAATAGAAACTGTAAAGGGTCTAGCTCAATGTGTGACTCATGATAAACCCATTGCTAATATTATTTCTTAATTCTCTGCCCACCCCCCCATCTCCAGCAAACTAGGGAGCAGATTCTGGTACAGTGATCCCCCCATGTCCCTCCCCTCCTTCAGTCACTAACTCTCAAAGCTTGGCCTTGGGGACCCAGCTTGTACCTCCTGATCCCTCCACCTCTGGCTACAATGACCGCACAAGCGGGAGCTGGTGGCCTGGCTCCTGGCGCCAGGCTGACTTCCCCAGAGGCCCCCAGACGTCTCTTGACTCTGTCCCTGTCCCACAGGCTTCGACTCGAGAGGCTGAGGAGCCAGTCGAATGGAAGCCGGTGGAGGCGAAGGGGCCTGGGCGAGGGAGTGTCCTCCTGAAGGTGAATGGCCCTGTGCGATCGACTTGCAGGACGGCAGAGACGACAGGCGCTTGGGAAATTCCAGCCCCATCGGGCTGCCGTCATCTCTCGCAGCTCACAAAAGTGATCGACAGCCCTTTGGCCCTCATTTTAAAGATTAAACAGGACAACTCCATCAGATGTCAGCCCAAACCACGTGTAGCCCCGGGTGCTAGGACGTGGGATGGATTAAGTGCCTGGAAAGTGGAGAGAAAACGTGAATCTCCATATATCACCGGGAGAAGCCAGCCAGGTCCAAGGGGGCACGTGGTGCCTTCATCTCCCAGCCGCAGCCCAGACCCTGCGCTCTGCCGGGTCCAGGCCCAGGTTCCAAAGCATCGGTTCCGAGAGGGCAGGGGCCAAATTTATTTTGTTCAGCACAGATTTGTTCAGCACTCAGTAAAGTTTAGTCAAATGAATGAATGAACGAATGGATCCTATTCTGTCTTTCTAGCTAGGAGAGACTTTGGGCAAGTCACTTCAAACAAGTCAGATGACCTGTCTTGGCCTCAGTTTCCTCATCTGTAAAATGGGACCAGGAATATCTACCTCCCCAGGGTCGTTGTGAAGCACAGCGGCTGGCATGTAGTACAAGGTGCCCAGGCAAGGGAGAGGCCAGGTGGGAGAGCCAGGCCAGGGGCCAAAGTCCAGAGGGCAGGATGAGGGCCAGAAGGGCAGCAGGGTCAGTAGTGGCTCCGTGGTGCACAGTCTCACGTGCTTGGGGCAAAGATGGCTCAGCTCTGGCTCACCGTCCCACTCTCCTGCCTGGTTCGCTTATCTGTGCCCCGTCTGCCTCAGAGGAATCAAGCAGGAGGTTCTGATGTGGGCTTCATGAGTCCTCACTGTCAGTGGCATGCAAAAGAGTCGGAATAGGGGGGTCGCTTTGTCAGGAACGGTTCTGAAGGTGCCATGGTGGGGGAGGGGCGCTGGTGCAAGTCCATGCCAGGCAGACAGGGAGTGGCCGGTGGGGCAGGAATGTGGGTGTGGCCGAGGACTTTACCATCAAGGCACCAGGGAGCTCTGGAAGGTTCTGGAGCAGGAAAGCGATTACTCAAAAAAAAAAAACCCCATAGTCTTATTAAACAATTGGTGTTTTGACTCCTCCACTAGAGGGGTCAGTAGTCCAACGTTAGTGCCTAGAGCAGAAAAGGGCAAGAAAATAGCCAGACACGGCGGCAAGAGTCACAGCTCTGGGTTCAAGCCCCAGTTCTTTTACTTAAGGTGCGAGACCCCCGGGTGAGTCACCTCACGGCTCCAAGCCTCGGCCTCCTCCTCTGCGTATGGGTCCGCTGTGACAGGGTCGCATGGGGCAGCTGTGACAGCATCGTGTGTGGCAGTGCCAAGAAGGCCCCAGCACAGGCCCCCTCGGCAGCAGGAACGAGTAAGTCTAAGGATTTTATGTATTGGGGTTAAAATAGAGAGGGAGTGGGAAACCTGGTCAAATAAGCTTTTTTGAAAGGGGGAGAAATTGGGGGCTGGCAGGACCTTGACGTTCTGGCAGCCAGATGGGGCGTCACCAGTGTGCCTTTGGAAAGTGTTCTGTGAGTGATGTCGCCCGACAATCACTGACCCAAGGGGCCTACTGGCTGAACGAGGCTGGGGAAAGTTTCTTCTTTCAGCCGAGGACAGGCTGATGGTTGAAGACCCGGGCTTCCTCTGGGCAAAGGCTGCCCAGTTACAAATCCCATCTGAGTGGGGGGTTCCCAAAGGTGCCCCCCTCTCGTGACCAACATGGCATCAGGACCACGAAATCATTCTGTCTCCCCGTAGATGACAAGCAGACGGAGAGGTGGGAGCGAGGATGAAGCCCCAGCCTGGTGACTAGTATCTGGAGTCACGACGTAGCATGTTAGGATGGAATCCTCCGTCCAGAGGTACACTCTGCAGCCTGGCAGCCACTGGCCTTGACAGCTGTCCACTGTCCCCAGAGCCCAGGGCACTGATTCCCTTCCTAGTTAAATAGGCTGGACCTTTGCAGAACGAGGAGAAGGTTATAAGCCCAGGGCTCGCCTGTCAACCCTCAGCTCAGCAGGAGGTACTAAGTCAACAGGTCCAGGCAAGGTTTGCTTAATAAACACAACAAGGAGAAAAAAACCTACCTCATCACTGATAACCTCCCGCTTGGACTCCCTGCAACGGCCCCAGCTGCTATTTCTCTCGCTTCCAGACTCAGTTTAACAGCCCGGCGCAAACTGCCGCGTTGGTCTTTGCAGACTGCAGCTCTGCTCAAGTGGTTCCTCAGCTCAGAAAGGCTGCTGTGTCTAAGAAGCACCTTCACACTCCTCACCCTTGAATTCAAGACCTCCCTGCCTCAAGGCCAATCTTAAATGCTGCCTCCTCCAGGAAGCCTCTCCCGGTTTGTTTTCTTGAACCATGTGCAACTGCTCTTTTCATAATTCCCATCAGTT
The DNA here is from genome assembly GCA_028627145.1 of Eidolon dupreanum. Taxonomy (NCBI): domain Eukaryota; kingdom Metazoa; phylum Chordata; class Mammalia; order Chiroptera; family Pteropodidae; genus Eidolon; species Eidolon dupreanum. Next base: position 5,668,881 of record CM053509.1, read on the forward strand.
TTCACTTATACCAGAGGCCTATCCCAAGGCCCAGGGGATGAGACACAGCGCCAAGGAAGAGGAGCCTTAAGGAAGACAACAAGGAGAGTTGATGGCTTCCCAAGGAGCCCACATCCACACTGCCATCTGTCACACAGAGAGTGACCCACCACACCAAACAGCTCAGGGGGGCCGAGTGCTGGGCAGCTGCTGTGGCGAGTGTGTGTTGGGGGTCGGTGGGGGTGGCTGTGTGTGTAAGGGCAGCCCAGGGGCTGGAAATATCTCAAGTTGACAAATTTAAATCGATTTACAGAGTGTTAGAACTAAAAGAGATCTCAGACCGTACAGTCCAATCATTTACACGCGAGGAGGTTCGGAGAAGGGGTCAGGGGGTGGATTTCCAGTTAGAGATCATGGGAGTCATTATTTAATTCACCCGATCACTTGATCGTTTGTTCTTTTAATCATTCAACAATGTCACTAAGCCCCTGTAGATTCCAGACCTCGAGTCACACTTTGAGTACACAGGGTTGACGAAGGAATGGCTCAGCCAAGAGTGCGTGGAGAGTGACAAGTGCCAGGCTGGAGGTCAGCCTAAGGTGAGTGGAAGCAGTGGAGGCCCTGCTGGGGGTGGTGAAACGGGTGGACAAGAAGCGATCCCAGAAGGCCTCCCGGAGGCGGTGATGTCTGGTGTGGTTGTGGGGAATGTGTAGGAGTTTCCGGGAGGGTCGAAGCAGAGTCAACTGTGGAACCCCTGCATGTGGACTTCCTGCCCAGTGAGTGCTCTTTCCTACCTTGTACTGCAGGATTTTAACATCTCAGTGTTGCCTGAAGCTAACTGGAAGAAGCAGGCCCTCTGTCATGCTGGTTTGGCCCAGTGAGCCCAGAGCTGGAAGCCTGAGGTGCGGTAAGGCACTGCGGCGATTATGTGATTGGAAAGGCCCAGTGTGACTCAGGAAAGGCTGCTCTGAGACGGGACCCGCAGCAACTCCAGAGCCGACCCCGTGTTAAGTGATCAGCTTCACACCGCAGCGCCGACTCTCAAAGTGGAAAAAATGCTAGGGTTCATGGGGTCACTTTGCAAATGAGGAAACTGAGGCAGAGGCAGGGAGAGCCTCCCGCTCAAGGCTACACGGCAAGTCAAGGGCGGAGCTGTGACTTAGAATAGGCTTCTCAACTCCCAGGCGTTCGTCAAAAAAAAAACAGAGTTTATTCCCTCTGGAAGCCCGGGGGTATCACGATAAGTTATAAAAATGTTTCAGAAGACTCGCGGAAACCAACAAAAAGGAGAGAGCCTGATAAGGAGTATCATCAAGAAAAAGAGGCTGAGAGCGGAGCCGCGACAATCGTGAAGTTCCTTCAGTTCTGCAGCAGACACGGTCCGCGGTCCGCGATGCTCCTCCGCCGGCCCCCCCGCTGCGTGTCGGGTACCCTCACCCACACTCGAACTTAGTAGGCCTGTTCTCCACCATCTATGCTCGAACTTAGTAGGCCTGTCCTCCACCAGACTATAAACCCCTGGACGACAAGAACGATGTCTCATTTATTGCTGGATTCCAGTCACCCGGCACGTAATAGATGCTCAGGAAACGTTTGTTTAGCTAATGACCGCGTGCATAAAAGAGTGATGCTTCCTCCTGAAGACTGGGGCAAAGAAACAGAAGGCCTGGCTGGTGCTGTGAACTGCATCCCCATCAGTACCTTCACGCACTCATCTGTCCATCCTCCCCTCCTCCGTCCCTTCCTCCCTCCCTCTCTCTTTCTCTTTCTCCCTCTCTCCCTCCGTCGCTCTTCTGTCTATGTATCCAGTAGCATTGGAGCCTGGGCTCTGAACTGAAAAGTTCTCTGTTGGCAGGGCCTTCGCCAAAAAGCATCATCAAGTGTTTTGCAGAAGACAGCCAAGTAATTTAGAGATGCGATTTAATCAATATCTCCTGGTCCCTGAAACCCATCTCTGTTAAGTGACCAGCAAAAGACCGAGGCCAGGGAAGCACACGGACAAGCCAGAGGGGAGAAGACTCTGTGTGACATCTGCTGGGGAATGGACCCGCCTGCCGGGGCTGAAACCACCAGGAACCTTGCTGCTGTTCACAATCACTGCGCTGAGGCTCGTGACAATGAATGAACACAGCGTCCCCTGCTCCTGAGGCTCTGCTGCAAGCAGTGACAACAGGTCTCAGACAATGGCGTGACAAATCCTCCTTGTGGGAAGCCTTGGCTCCAGCCCGCCGCTGGCCGGCCTGCCACGTGGGCCATCCCCTCTGAGGACCGTCCGCCTCCAGAGAACCTGAGGTCGGCAGTGTTGCGGGAAGCCGCGAACTCTTCGCCGCGGGCCGGGCCTTCAGCCCTTTTCTCCTTCCAGCTCCTTGACGATCCCGAGAGAGAAGTCATATCATTCTTCCCCCTTCCCAGAGAAGAGGACAGAGACCCAGGAGGGCGAACCGACTGGATACGGTGGCAACGTTGGCACCAGTCATCAGGAGGGCAAACTCAGTTCCCTGACCCCCGAACGAGGCCTTCTGGGGAGGTGACTCAGTATCAGGACATAATTAAAATCTTCCAGTTGACGCCGAGCGCACACAGCACAGTGTTGGTCCAGAAGTTGAGAACAGTCTTAGGACTTAGAATTGAGCCCCTAGCACAGCGTTTTCGAGTGGTTGCTCCCGGAGCGGGGCCTTTCAGAGCTAATAGCTCTGCATCATCCATTTCAAAGCAAAAGGGAATGCATGAGGGCTGCCAACTGTCATTTCTATAATGAGATTCGTTTTCAAAGCCCGAGGCAGCGCTAATGACAAAACAAAGCAAACTCAGCTCAGGAAAGGCGGGCAGGGAAATGCCAGGAAAACTCCCGCGGGGGCGGGGCCGAGTCGTGACTGAGAGGCCCACGCTTGTGCACACGCAACGTGCGTGTGCGCGCACACACACCACGGAGGCTCTGGAAACCAGGGTGTTGGGGGAGGCTATCTCACCTGTGACAGATTCGGGGGGCGCTTGAGAACTGTAAACGCTTTGAGAGATTGTTACGTGGGACAGAGACGAGAATTCGTTGAGACAAAAGTTGCTGCCCATTGAGCACCTACTATGTGCCAAGCTCTGCACTAGGGACTTTCCTCTTACTCAATTTTTACAGCAAACACAGGAGGAGTCTTCCTGATTCCCTTTTCATAGCTGACAAAGTAGGGGCTCAGACAAGAGACCCTTTGCCTGCAAAGTACTGGTAAGGGAGGGAGCCAGGATTTGAAGGCTTATCTGTCCTAATGTACATACCACTCCATCTCCCTACTGTTAAAAAATAATAATAAAATGAAATGAAAAGCCAATGGCTCCCCAGGGCAGAACTGAATCTGTTGGAAAGGAAAGTTGTCACAGAGAGGAAGCCTCTGGCTCAATCCAAGAAAGAACTAAAAGCCAGAACTGGCCCCAAGTGGACTAAGTAGTGAGACTCCTGTCTCAGGAGGTAAGCAAGAAGCAGCAGAAGCCACTCAGTAGGGATGACCCCAGGGTCGGTTGTCTCCCATGTCTGAAGCCAAAAGAGCTACTTTTCAGACCGCACAGAGCACATGCCACCACCACCCTTCCCCAAACCAGTGCTGATGAGCCCTGCTACGGTGACAGCTCTGCAAGCTCCCAGAAGGAGGCCTCGCCCACGCCCAGGATCCACAGCGCTCAGGGAGCAGCCATGTGACAGCCCCGCCCCTGAGGACACCCCAACCCGTGGGCCGAGAGGCCCCCTGGGGAGTTCCCACGCAGGCTGCTCAGTGGCTGAGTCAGGAGCTGCCTTGCTGTCACCTCGGCCAGCGGCCGCGCCCACGGCAGGCGCTGTGTGGGCGGTGTGGACTGACACTCCGCCCACCGCCTCTGAGCATCACGGTGCCACCATCACGCACTCTGCCCCAGGCACTGTCCTCTGCCTTCACCTGCCGAGCACCTGCCGTGTGCAGGGCGGAGGCCAAGAAGCTGGCCCAGAGCCAACAGCGCGATTCCAGGCCAGCCGCCCCACGACCACCCCTCCTCTGCTCTGGGGGCCCCAGCCCTGCTCAGCCCCAAAGCCTGATTGTGCATCGGCCCCACCCAGCAGTGCGCCCCTCCCCAAGCTGTGGGTCACCCCTGAGGAGGTCTCTGTGCCTTTTTCTTCACAGCTCTCCCACCTACCACCCCCGGCCCAGGGGTTGCCATCTAGCTGGAGGCAGGGCTCCCAAAGAAAAGGCAACGTGCAAGGTTCAGGCCTGGTGACAGCCCCAGAGGGCAGGTCCTGTGGGCAGGGGTGACCGAGGAGAGCAGAGGCTTTTCTGAGAAGGGCAATGGCAGGGAAACACCACATGCAGAGAGCCCTTTGAGGCCCAGGCAGAGAGGAGGCAGAAGCCGGAGACTGGGCCAGGGCTGAGGGTGACCCTTGCCCACAGAATGTGCTGAAGAAAGCACAGAGCTGCGGGCCCAGAGGGGCAGGTATAAGGGAGCCCGGCTCGCAGAGCAGCAGCGATGCCCAGGGGAGGTTGGAGGCTGGTGTGGGTTCAAATCCCCCATATGGCACTTACTCTCCGTGGGACCTTGAGGAAGTTGCCGCCCCAGCCCCAGTCTCCACATCGGTAAGACAGGACCTTGCACGGTCTCGAGAGAACAGACTCAGACCATGTATAGGATACAGAGGGCAAAGGGCCAGTGCCCAGCACACAGTAGGTGCTCCCTGGATGGTTACTGTTAGTAAGCCCTGCGGACTCCAGGCTCTTAAAACTCTCAGACCAGTGTGTCTCTCAGGGGTAGGGGGCACAGGTGTTGGACTACCTGCTGGACAGAAGGGGGCCTCCCAGCCTGAGTGAGACAGCTCTCCTACTGGGTCAGAGCGACCCCAGGGCCTGGCCCCTCCGAACAGACACCACCCTGTCACACTTGTGTTGCTCTCCTCCCCAAGCGGCGTGGAGAAGCCCCAGAGCGGGAACAATGGGTCGCACGCCCTGGCCTACAGTGTCTTCCCTAACGGTCCCCCTCTCGGCTGCTCCAGTGCCAGCAGCTCATTGACCAGGAACATCATGAAAGGTGAGGGCTGAGTGTCCTCACTCCATGGCACAGTGAGGGGTTTGGGTGTCCAACTGCTTTCCTGGGGGCTGGTGGTCCAGCGATGGTTAGTGGGGCTTCCTCAGAGCCTGCTGGCTGAGTTGGAATCTGCAGCTTCTCAGCTAAATGACCTTGGGCAAGTCCCTCCCCTTTCTGAGTGCACTTTCCCGTCTCTGTCAGGTAGGGTAATGTTATCTGGTTCTCTGGGTTACTGGAGGGATTATGCACGGTCTTTTGAAGTGTTGGCAAGGATGTGAAAAAATGGGATTCTGGTGCATTGCTGGTGGGAATGTGAAATGGTGTAGCCGCTGTGGCAAACCGTTTTGTGGCTCCTTAAAAGGTTAAGCATAGAATTCCACATGCTCCGGCAACTCCTCTCACAGAATTCCTAAAGAATTCAAAAGAGAGATTCAAACAAATACAAGTACACACACGCTCATAGCAGTGCTATTCACAGCGGATGAATGGGTAGGGAACTGTGCTATAGCCCCACAATGGAATATTATTCAGCCATAAAAAAGAGGGAAGTACTGATACATGCTATGGTATGTATGAACCTTGAAAACTAACTGAGAGAGGCTAGACACAAAAGGTCACATAATATATGATTCCATTTATATGAAATGTCCAAAATAGGTAAATCCAGTGAGACAGAAAGCAGGTTGGTGGCTGCCAGGGGCTGTGGATGGGAGAGTGGGGAGTGACTGCTTAAATGAAGGGCTCTTAAACTGGGGTGATGAAAAGGGTTTGGAACTAGACAGAGGTGGTGGTGGCACTCATTGCAAATGCGCTAAATACCACCAAATTGTTCTCTTTAAAGTGATGAATTTGATGTGTGACTTTCACCTCATTAAAAACAAAAAGTGATTTGTGCACAGTGTCTGACGCGATGGAGTCAGACACCTGACTTTAGATCCTGGTTCCTCCAGTTAGTCACTGGTGGCTTATGACAAGTCATTGCATTTGCTGTCAGAGCCACAGTTTCCTCACCATGGAATGAAGAAAAAATTCTTGCAGGCTTGTTGGGAGGATAAAACGAGATGATGAAAAGAGAGTGCCCAGCATGGGGGCTGGTATACAGAAGGTGCTCAATAACTGAGGGAATTAGGGAAGCAAGAAGCATAGCTCACCAGGTGATCAAAGGCACCAACTCTCAAACTTTGTCCAATGAAGGGACCTCCCTCTGACCCAGGGCAGGGCAGGGCTTTTCCACTCCTCGTAGTAGTTCTAATATTTGTGGAGCACCTACTGTGTGCTGAATGGAAGCTATGAAGATGAATGGGGTGGGACTCCCAGCCTCAAGAGGTGTCTCTGGGGAGCTCACACACACATAAATAGCTCAAAGGCAGCATGTGATGCTGCCATGAAGAGGAAGCAGCTAAACGGCAAGGTGCATGCAGAGCAGGAAAGCACATTCCAGGGGCGCAGCAGGTTCCAGCTGCGGAGCAGGGGGAAGTGGGGCGGGTGCAGTCAGGGAAGAGCGCTAGCAGCTGGACTTTGGGGGGTTTGGGGGCGGGGTTGAGGCACCCAGGGGCTCGGCGTGTGGCGGGCTGCGGATCACAGGCCTCGGTGTGGTCAGGGCGCCTCTCTTATAAATAACACTTAGTGAACACCTGTGCACATTAAGCTGTTCCAATGTGTCCCGCTTTCTCAGAATCGAGGCTTCAGAGTGGATGTGGATTATGGCACATAGATATTGGAAGCACATTGTCAGGTTGTTTTCCCAAAGCAGTTGTTTCAGCTTTTGCCACCCCAGCAATCTGAGAGACAGGGTTCTTATCCCACGGCCCCATCACCAAAACACTGTCATGTTAGGATTTTTTAAAATCCCCCCTAATCTGATAGCAAAGAGGAGTATTTCATGGTTGTGCTTACAGCTTTTCTATTTCTTTGATCCATGTTAGAGCAAAACAATTTTTTTTTCCATAAGCTTATTAGCTGTTTGTCTTTTCTCTTATTGCAAACTGTCCTTTTGTGGCACATTTAAAGAATCTCCAAGGTAAATCTCAGTGAAACAATGGTCACCCAGCCCATCAGGAGTGAAGCAGAAAGCTGGCTTGCAGAGGGAGATTTTGTGGCTATCAATCTTCCCGACAGTTGCACCAGCATGAAGAAACAAAAGCCAGGAAACGGAGTCGGGGCTATAAGCAGCATATTTTAAAATTAACTTAAAATAGAAGGCTTCGTTTAAACTGTCACCTCTCTCCCTCCTCTCTCTCCACGCATACACACACAGTGACATACACAAACATACGCCCACAACAGTGCAGAATTATTTACAGAGTTCTAGCTCAGCTGAGCTTTTGTGATGACTTTTATTAATTATTGAATAATTCGATAAATAATTCACGATTTTCCTGCTGGTGATGGCATCATCAAAAACTCGTGAGCACATGTTAAGCCAACCCATGGTTTTCCTGAAGCTGGAAGAAACCTTGATTGTGTTTCCATGTATGTGTGCCTGTGTGTGTGTGTACACACCCAAGCGTGTTTGTGTGTGTGTGTGTGCCGATGAGTGTGGAAGCCCGTCAGCGAACGAGGATGCAAGCGATGGCACATATGAGGGAATGTTAAGCAGGTTGTGTGAATGTATGAGGAGAATGTATATATCTGGGTAAGAGTGAGTGGCAAAGGAATTTCTCTGCTGACTTTATACTCCACATGTTGTTCTAAGTTTTCAGTCTCTGGAGGTGGGAGTCATAGTCCTTTCTTCAATATCTATACAGATCACTCTTAATAAAAACATCCAGATTTCAGGTAGAGGAAACTGAATTTAAAAATAGGCATCGTTGGGAAGCAGGGAGGAGCAGGGCAAGGGTCATGGGAAAAGCTGGGAGCTATCACTTCCACCTTATTTTCCCCTCATTCCCCAAATCATTAAGGAATACAAAAGATAACGGGAAGGAAAAGCTCCTTTGAAGAGGAAGACAAGCCAGGCCATTAGCCTCTTCAGTGTCAACAGGGTTCTGGTCTTATCTCTGGGGGAGGGACTTGGGGCTCAGCCTGAGGATGGAAAGGAGGTGACTGTGGGGGTTCCAATATGCATACCCTGTGTGCTGTGGTGTTGGTTACTCAATGTTTCTGGGCTTCTGCCCATAACATCTTAATAATAAATCCCTGCCCAATGACCACTGGGGGCTATTGTTAGAGCTTTGAAGAGAAGTGAGTACTATGAGCCCAGGGACCCGAGGGCATCATGGGAGTGGAAAGAACATTCTCGGTTCCCCCATCTGGTCACGGCTGTGGGAAGGGGCAAGTTGTGATCTCAACTACTGAGAAAGAAGCATTAAAATTGCCGACCTTGTCTATGGTCATGCCACCCTGAACAAGCTCGATCCCGTTTGATCTCGGAAGCTAAGCAGGGTCAGGCCTGGTTAGTACTTGGGTGAAGACCACCTAAGAAGAACAGGTACTGTAGGAGTAAAACATAAAAAATAAGGAATTGTAAGCTAACAAGGTCCTTGCAATTGTGAGGTCAACCAAGAATTGCCACACCTAAAAAAAAAAAAAAAAAAAAAAAACCTCCAGCCCTGATATTGTAGATGTGTATACTTCTCCACTTAGTTCTGTCACTTTTTGCTTCGTGCATTTTGAAGTTAGTATGTGCGGACGCATTAATGATTGTTATGTCTTTCTGCTGACTAGAGCCCTTTATCGTTGTGAAGTGTCCCTCTATCTCCCCAACAACAGCCTTTGTTCTGGTCTACTTTGTCTAATGTTAATACAGTCATGTATCAGCTTTCCTCTGGTTAGCATACGCGATGCACATCTTTTCCCATCTTTTTACTTTTAATGTTTCTCTATCTTTATAGTTAAAGGGTGTCTTGTGTAGGCATCGTGTAGTGGAGTCTTGCTCTTTTATCCAGTCAAGCAAAATCTCTGCTTTTTAATTGGAGTGTTCAATCCACTTAAATTTAGTGTAATTACTGTTATGGTGGGGTGTAAGCCTACAATCTCACTATTTTTCTTCTATTTGTCTCACCTTTTTTGCTTTTCTATTTCTCTGAAATGCTTTCTCTTGCATTAATTTATTTTTTCTGGTATTTTATTTCCTCTATTGCATTTTTAGCTGTACTTCTTTTCACTCTTTTTATTGGTTATTGTGGGGATTCTAATTACATCCTTAACAAAAGGACAGTTTACAATCAAAGACAAACAGCTAATAAGCTTATGAAAAAATGTTTCACTTCATGTTGTATTTTTCTGTTCTAAAACATTCATATTGTTTTTTTCTTTCCATTTCTCTGCTGAGATTTGTCATCTGTTTACTCAATTGGATCATCCTTTCATTTAAGTCCTTGAAAATATTTATAATAGCTTCTTTCACATCCTTGTCTACTAATTTCAACATCTGGGCCATCTATGGGTCTGTTCAAACCCACTTCTTTTTTTCTTAATTATGGGTCACCCAGGGGTTTGACTACCATCTCCTTTACTCTTTCTTTACCTGTGTGACTTTAGGCAAATTAACATCTCCTAGAATGTTTCCCCTTCTATATAATAGGAATAAAAACAGCTATTTTGTAGGATCATCTTATGGTTCAATTGCGATCATGTGTGTGAAGTGCCTGGTACATAGTAGGTGTTCAATGAAAGGTGGCTATTGTTGGTCCTCTAGATTTAGGCTCACGAGACATCTCTCCCCCAAGAAGCTATTTCTGATAACTCCATCAGGAGTTGATTGCCTCACCTCTGTATTCCTCAACATCTCTAGCTTACCTCTCAACTACACATTATGGTACTATCTGCTCACCCCCAT